>CM031620.1:949227-1011727 GCA_018398815.1 Conus ventricosus | reverse complement strand
TCCTGACACTCTGGGGGGGGGGGGGGGGGGGGGGGTTGGGCCACACCGGTTCATGACTCCGGATGTCCCTCTGCTGCCCCTTTTTTTCCCATCTTGGGACGAGCCATGGCTGGGATTCGAACCCATGACCCTCTGGACATGCTCATTTTCCACTTAATGACTCGCACTCTAACCATTGAGCCACTGGGGCACCTGATATTTGTAGGGAAATTAAGCCTTATGAAGTTCACTTTTGTTCCTCCTTGACCAGATCCAGCTTGAAGACCTCTCTACCGCTTCTGCGATTGCTTTCAGGGTTCTCTTTTTTTTCCCTCCCTGCAACTGAGAGCTGTTTCATGAGGCTGTATGCAGACGTTCCTACAACCCCCCTAGCTCCAATTTCTGCAGTGAGGACTTTGACTTGATAGCCTTCTCTCCTCAGGCTGTTTGCCAGATCAGCATACTTTTCAGTCTTGTAGATTTGAGCTGCTTCCATTCTGTTCTCATATGGCACCGTGAGCTCGATCAAGATCAGCTGCTTGGTTGACTGAGAGTGGACTACTATGTCTGGTCTCATGCCACTCTTGCTGATGATCTCTGGGTGACTCTTCCATTCTAGGAGGTCTGCAGTGCACTCCAGTCATCTGCCCCGTCCAGCAGACTCTGCCTGCGTGTTTCGAGCGGCACTGTTGTTCTTGGCCATGATTTGCTACCTCCTGCTGTGAAGAATGTTGCGGGTGCTTTTGGAGTCCTGATTTTCCCTTTTGTGGTGTTGGTACTAGCCCAGACTACTTGTACAATCTCTTTGAGCACTTGGTTGTGCCTCCATGTGTACCTTCCTTCAGCCTTTTATGTTATTTTATTTTACTTTTTAACATGCGCGCTGGTGACCTACTCGTTTTTGAGTGAACCAGTATTTTAGGAAGAAGAAGAAGAAGAAGAAGAGCCAGGGCTACTTTACATGAGCTTAGGACATACTCCACTGTTTGTTTTTCATGGCAGAGGGGGGCATGCAGGATCGTCTGTTTTCCCCACTTCACCAGGTTTGCATTTGAGGGCAGAAGGTCATATGCAGATCTGAGAATGAAGCTGATCCTGAGAGGGGCCATGTGCCAAATGTCATTCCAAGTGAGACTTCTTTGGAGTGCGTTCTCCCACGTTGTCCATTGCCCTTGCTGGCTCTGCTGGACTGCTTTTTGGAGTCTTTTTTGGTCTTCTTCTTTTCTCATCTCCTGAATCATCATGTCACTTTTGGTTTTTCCTTTGGCCTTTGACCACCATTCAGTTTTGGTCACCCCCAGTCCTTGTCTGTTGGTCTGTGTGTGTCCTGTTATTTCTCTGATCTTGAGACTTTCTTTTGCCGAATCCATCGCCCCTTGAACTTTCCGTTTTCTGCCTGTCTTCAGCTGGGGCTTGATTGCTTCAACCACCTTGTCTCCTGAGTCCTCCAGCATGCTTTGAAGTCTGAACTTCCCTGCTTTGTATTCCTCCAGGATTGATTTTAGAGGTAGTTTCAGCTTTGCTTGGCGACAGTACAGCGCTATGTCAGTCAGACAGAGTGGGACACCAAGCCATTTCCTTGTGAACTTGTTGATTTTGGCTTCCATTGCCTCCACTATGCTGGTGCAGATGTCGTATAGCATCAGAGGCCATAGGAGATTTGGTATCAGCATGAACTGCAGACACCAGACCTTGTATTTGCCAGGGAGCCCACACTGCTCAATGATCTCCAAGCCTTCTTCCGACATCTGTTTGGTTTCTTTTGCTCTTTGTGTGTCTTTCAGCGTATCATCATACCATCTTCCAAGGCTCTTGACTGGCTCTTCTGTGACTGTTGGAATGACCTGGTTGGCAACACTGAAGACCCCAGACTCGGCCACTTTTCCTTTCCTCGGTGAGAGACTCCGTGATTTCTTTGGCTTGAACTTCATTCTGGGTGAGGCAACCATGTCGTCCAGCCTCTCCAGCACATGACGTGTCTCGTCTTCCCTGGATGAAATCACTGTAGTGTCATCCATGAAGGCCTTGAGAGGGGGCATCTTGTATCCATCGTTAAGGTCTGTTTGTCTTGCGTTGCTTGTTGCTGCTTTCAAGATGACTTCCATTGCCAACGCGAACAGTATTGGGGAAATTGCACAGCCCATTGCAATGCCCACTTCCAAGTTGATCCAATCTGTTGTGTACTCCTTGGTAGAGAACCGCATTGAGAAGCCATTGAAGTACTTCTTGAGCATGTCGCGGATGTTCTTTGGCACATGGTACATCTCAAGAGCCAACTGTATCATCTCATGGGGTACAGATCCATATGCGTTTGCGTTCTACATATACTATTCGAAATATTTTCGAATCACCAGTATTAACCTATGCATTCTTTCTTTCTTTATCAAACAGTCCAATAAGTAAGTACTTATAGTTTCTTACATTTTTTATCTCATACTTATAAGGTTACTTTTAAGTGAGTCAATCATTTGCCTACTACTAAATCTACATAAAATATACGAAAGGACATCTTCATCCGTCCCCTACCTCTCACTGTTCTCTCCCATATCAAAACCATTTGTAGGTTTCTAGCTTTATCATGAGGGTTTTGTTTGTTTGTTTGTTTGTTTGTCTGTTTGTTGATGTCTTTTTTTTTTTCGTCTAATATCACCTAGAGTGGACAGACGTTAAATTTGAAACACACACACACACACACACACACACACACACACACACGCACCACACACACACACACACCACACACACACACACACACACACGCACACGCACACGCACGCACACGCACACGCACACACGCACACACACACGCACACACGCACGTACGCACGCACGCACGCACGCACGCACGCACACACACACACACACACACACACACACACACACACAATACACAGACGTTCCAACATCAACATTGTGCTACGTGTTATTTTTCTAGTGGTTTGCAGTAATAAGGCAAACTTAATGCTTACGTATCATTGCAGTCAACATGGCTGAAGCCGGTGGCTACCAGACGCTGGTGATCTGCTTTTTGGGGATTTTTGGCTGTTATTTTCTGTATGGGATTCTCCAAGAGACCATGTAAGTGCTCCTGTGTAGTCGAGTGACTATATCTGATTCCTTGCAAAGTATGATTGGCCTGTGAATCTACTGTCATTTATGATTGAAGTATTGAATTTGATGGGAAGACAAGAATACAAGTTTCAGTTTGATCAGTTCGATGCAAGAGTGCTTCGAACTAATTTTTACTAGGCCGACATCCTGCCTGTGATCTTCAGATCGGTCAGAGTAGGACGTCATAACTATCGATCGTGACCGAACTGTTGTATTTGCCGATGGTTGGCGAGGTAGAGAGCAACGGAGTACTAAATGTCTGAAGTGGCGGCGTTTAACTGGTAGTTGGAGACTTATACAGTTAAGGAAAAAAAAAAAAAAAAACTCATAACAAAGCTGTGGGATGAGTATCCAGTCTGTTCTTGAAACTGCTCAGTGCATGTATGCTCATAATCACGTTATTCAGTGAATTCCAGGGACATCATGACATGAGAAATGCATGCTTCAAGCATCACTTGACTTGAAAATTATCAAGAAATGAAAACCATTGTAAGTGTTCCCTTTGAAATACTGCTGTACTTGATTAACCCTAGCAGATCAAAGTTTGCGCCAGGAGCTCTCTAATCAAATAATGCCGTAGTAGCTGTCTCTTCAAGTTCAACAGAAAGCTGGTGATGGGATTTGATGTGTACACACGTACAAGATGTTATGCATATGGTCACACTCAGAATCTCCATTTATTGTCTTATTTGAAAGACTGTAGGGGAAATGGGGTTGGAACCAATGTTATTCTAAACTTTGAGAGAAAAATCCCCTTGATATAAAACCACCCTGACACAGAGTAGAGTCGGTGGTCTCAGGTTCGCCAAGATCACGAGTCCAATGCTGTACCAGCTGAGCTACTTTTGTATATAATATCTACCATGGCTAAGGCTTAAAAAAAAAGCTTAACAAAACAAAAAAAAGAAGAAGAAACAGCCAGCCTGAACCATAAACTTGAAGTGCTGTTTAAACTTTGTTTCACAAAACTGCTATTATATATATGTGTGTGTTATGGTGCGAAGAGTGTTCAGTTAAAATGGGCTTTTACTGACAAAGGAAATGTGAGCTGATTTGTAAACTTCAAATCCTAAATGTGTCTGTAAATATTTGTTGGCAGCTTTAAATATATCACATGTTGATATTGATATCATAATTCAAATGTGCAAGACATGGTGTAGATCTTGTTGCTCTCTTCAGCACTCGTTCAGACATTTTAAAAAAAACAAACAAACGTCTTCAAATTGAGGGCTCTAGATCATTAGATGCTTCAGCAAAATATGACCTGGTCAGTGCGACAATATATACTAATGCAACAGTTCAATTGATTCAGCATAGTGGGAGCCGGAATAGCTCAGTTGGTAGAGCGCCGGACTCGTAATCTTGGTGATCCTGGGGTTGCGGGTTCGAACCTCCGCCGGGGCGTTTCGGTACAGGGGGATTTTTCCCTCGGAGTTAACATTGGTTCTGACTCCATTTCCCATACAGTCCTTCGAATGAGACTATAAACGAGGTTCCGTGTGTGAACGCATGCATAACATCTTGCACACACATAAAACCCCATGATCACCAACTTTCGGAAGAGTAGGCCAGTTTGGCCGTTGGTATGGATGACACGTTACACATAGCATGCACCCTGCGTGAGAAATGGAAAGAATGAAGGAAGTAAGGAAAATGAGTGATCGATATTGAACGATGCTGAATGGATGACACAGGAAACGACTGAATGAAGCACCAGCTGGCAGCTCTTCAGTTGGCACTACCCAGGTAGGCAGCCCGTTGTGTAAACGAGTGTTGATTGTAAAGCGCTTAGAGCTTGGCCTCTAGCCGAGAATAGGCGCTATATAAGTATTCATTAATATTATTATTATTATTGTTATTATTATTATAGCTAATAGGAGCAGGAAATAAGTCCCATTCTCTTGTTATCGATGTTGGCTTGAATTTTAACAAATACTCTGAAACTATCAGCTGGCTGTATCTGCATCAGTATCAACCTTTTGTGCTTAACTTCAATTTACTGATGGAATGGGGCATGATTTCTCACAGTATATTCGATTGTCTTATTTTTTGGCTGGAATTCAATAGCCTTGCAAAGCTCTGTATTATACCAGGTAATGCTATATCTGCCTGGTTAATCAGGTTGTCTAAATCCTCAGTGCAAGCTTTCTCTTTCCTGTGCAATACTAAATATTGTACCATCAGTATATCATTTTATATCCATCCTGTACTGCTGTCCACCTCAGGTCTCCAGTATGACAGATAACAGTACATTCACACTTTTTTGAGCGGTTACTTTTCTAGTCAGTACTGTTAGTGTATGTATTGCATTTGTTCCTGTCACACAGGTTCAAAATGGTTTTTTGTTTTTTGTTCAATATATTGGTATTAGAATCATGGTTGATGTTTTCCTTCCCTGCAGAACGAAAGCAAAGTATGGAGACAAAGAGGAGAAGTTCCACTACACCTTGTCACTGGTGTTTGTGCAGTGTATCATCAATGCAGTGTTTGCAAAACTTGGTAAGTTTCATCAATTCATGAACATGGTTTAGTTTAATATGATTATATGATTAATATTCTAGAGCACTTTACCAATAAACAGTTACTTTATGCAGCACAATGTTTCTTTACATAGATGGGCTTGTTGGTCTCAGTAGCATTACTTTTTATTTGTTTCACCTGAAACTTAATTTAAGTCAACAAAGAAAATTTCATGTTTTCATTCTTTATGACATGGGTAAAATGTACAAGTTTTTACATGAGCTGGAACAATGTCTTCATTTTTTTCTGCCCATCTTCTACAGTTATTAAGCATTCGCAATCAGTCATTAACATGATTTTGTTGGTACTCAGAAGGTTTGGACTCCAAGGAGAAGAAACACAGAGAGAGATGGGGTGGGTGGGGAGGGGAGAGATAGAGAGAGAGAGAGAGGGGGGGGGGGGGGAGGAGAGAAAGAGAGCTAGAGATAATTCTGAATAGTTGAAGTTGCATCAGTCAGAAGGCTAAAGTGAAGTGAATTTGTTAGCTATCCTACCCCATTTCATCTGTACCCCACAGAGTTTTTTTTTATTTTTAAGGAGGGGCTCATTAGGCAGCTTTTGGCTTTGGGGAGTACATTAAGCTGTTGCAGCCTCTTGAATGTATTCAGTTGTTTTGCATTACACATGTTGTGACTATGTGTGTTTAGTTTTTAATGTGATGATCCAACAGGCTTCACCATCATCTGTACTGTTTGCATGAAAAAAAACAACGTCGTTTGAAGGTAGAATTATTAAATGTTTGTTTATTTTCAAGTGGGGAATGTGTACTGTATAGTGTATTTATTACAGTCATGGTTACCTGGGGATGGTTGTTTCAAGCATTCGCTGTTGGTTTTCTCAGCTGCTGAACAGAACTGGGTCAGGCATGACTCACTTAACGCTGTGGGATGGAGTTCCTCAAATGCCTTTCATAACTGATAGGATGAGGTTAATCATGACTTGTCTTTATGCTGTGGGATTGAGTTCCTCAAATGCCTTTCATAACTGATAGGATGAGGTTAATCATGACTTGTCTTTATGCTGTGGGATGGAATAAGAGATCCTCTTATGCTTTTCAACTTCAAGGCAGCTGGTAAGGACCATGTCATTGTCACACTGTCACTTTTGCACACGCGCATTCATGACAGCATTTACTCCATACGCACACGCAATCTTTCCAATCAACCAAAAGGCGCACTACCGAATGTTTTTTCTTCTCCCCATCTCCTTCGGGAAAACACTTTACTAAATCACATCAAACACGTTATAAACAAATTTTATACATGTAGCACTCTTTCCACTGAGAGGCAAACTAACTCACTCAAGACTTCATAAAGTCACGGCCTCCACACAACATTGGCCCACAAACTCCAGACCAGGAAAATAAGTGATTCTTTCACTCCTTGATGCTATGCCTGCATCAAACACAAGACTTCATACTATCATGATTCCCTGTCTCTCTCAGACATCATCTCGCCCCTCGATTTCTCCCGTCCTGGAGATATGACTTCCGACTCCTCTCCCTCGACTCTTCTTGTCACTGGAGAGATGAGTTCCAACTCCTCTCCTCGTCTTCTCCTGTCCCTGGAGAGATGACGAGTTCCCGACTCCTCTCCTGGAGTCCTTAATTCCTGGGGCTGCCTACCGGTGTGTTCCCCACACCATGGCCATCTTCAACCACCTCACGGGGTGAAAGGTGAAGGGCGAAGGGTAAAAGGGTGAAGGGCTGAAACACGAATAAGGTTCGTGTAAGTAACCTGCTTCTTAATTCAACATATGAATTCTTTCTTTCTCTTTTCCTTAAGTTTTCCCCTGTAGCTTTCCCCAACTATCTATCGCTCACCTGGTAATGACTGGTCAGCAGAGAGGACCAACGTCCTGACAGGTTCGAGTCTCTAGGCCATCTGCTGGGTTAAAACTGATTCTTTCCTCCCTCCTCCTAGTGAGTGCATACTCAGTGTTCAAAACACATGACCAGCACCTTACCAGCCTTGTTAAACTATCTCTCAGTGGTCACTTTCACCCAATGACCACCCTTCTTTCTTGAATGAGTCATTCTCACCATTATTTGGGGACGCCCGCTACACTAGTCAAGCCACATGAATATTCTTCCTTTTTAGTAGTGGCATGGGGAAATGATTCATATCACTACTACATGTGATGGAGCGTCACATGCCTTGATGTGAGGCTACGTCACATGACAGTCATGTTGTCAGTCATGCCTCGCCTCTGGACTTTCTCTAATGCTTTTCAAGGCTTCTAGAGAGGACTAGGTCAGTCACGACTCACCATATGCTATGCTGTGGTGTTATTGTAATGCCTATCAAGGCTCAGTCATGTCTCACCTTATGCTATGCTGTGGTGTTATTGTAATGCTTTTTAAGGCTGCTGGAAAGAACCAGGTCTGTTACCTTCTGCTAGGGAATGGTGGTCCACTCCCAGGAATCCTCTCATGCTTCTCAACACTGCTGGAAAGAAGCAGGTCTGTTACCTTCTGCTGGGGAATGGTGGTCCACTCCCAGGAATCTCTCATGCTTCTCAACTCTGCTGGAAAGAAGCAGGTCTGTTACCTTCTGCTGGGGAATGGTGGTCCACTCCCAGGAATCCTCTCATGCTTCTCAACACTGCTGGAGAGAAGCAGGTCTGTTACCTTCTGCTGGGGAATGGTGGTCCACTCCCAGGAATCCTCTCATGCTTCTCAACACTGCTGGAAAGAAGCAGGTCTGTTACCTTCTGCTGGGGAATGGTGGTCCACTCCCAGGAATCCTCTCATGCTTCTCAACACTGCTGGAAAGAAGCAGGTCTGTTACCTTCTGCTGGGGAATGGTGGTCCACTCCAGGAATCCTCTCATGCTTCTCAACACTGCTGGAAAGAAGCAGGTCTGTTACCTTCTGCTGGGGAATGGTGGTCCACTCCCAGGAATCCTCTCATGCTTCTCAACACTGCTGGAAAGAAGCAGGTCTGTTACCTTCTGCTGGGGAATGGTGGTCCACTCCCAGGAACCCTCTCATGCTTCTCAACACTGCTGGAAAGAAGCAGGACAGGGGAGTGACGATCTGGGCATCCACTGATACTTTTGTACATTCCTGTCACCGCTAATCATTTGTTGGATTTTTTGGCCCTAACTGGTTCGTACCCAGAGCTGAGTTTGGCAAGGGCTCAGTTTGGAAGACTGAAACTACACAGTGAAGTTTCATCCTCTTTATGATTTGGTCTCCTAGAGTGTAGCTCAAATTTCTGACCATCTGATAAAGGAGGATGTTTCAAGCATTCTCTAATGCTTTTCAGAGCTGTTGGTGAGGGCCACGTCAATCACCATCTGACTGGGAATGATATTCCAGGTAACATGTAATGCATGTCATACCTGTTGGCTCAAAACACGTCAGTCATCTGATGGGTAATGTTGTTCCAGATAGCATGTGATGGTTTTCAAACAAGTTGGAGTGGACCAGATATAAGTAACCATCAGATTAGGAATTGATCTTCCAGGCATCATCTAAAGCCAAGCCTTTCGAACCTGTTGGTGTGGATGGACCAGGTCTGTCACTAATTTGCCAGGGAGGGATGTTCCCGACACCCTTTTATGCTTTTCAGGACTGTGAGAGAGAACCAGGTCAGTCACTGTCTGGTGATGAATGGCGTTCCAGTTATCTGATTGGGGATGATGTTCCAGGTTTCCTTTAATTAATGTTTTTTTCTTTTTTAGAGCTGTTAGAAGGGTTCAGAACAAGAACCTCCTGGTGTTCCAGCCAGCTGCTGGAAGATAAATGTACAGCTCTTCTTGTGGCTCCCCTCCTCAGCCTCTCGTTTGTCTCCAGTCTCCTCAGATTTTTTGCCTGTTGTTGTTTTACCCATAGAGAGTTGACATGCTTGCGCCTGCTGTTTCAGGTATGGTGGCAACGAAAGAACATGACCGCACTCCTCGTCGCCTGTACGCCGTGTGTTCGTTGACCTACCTGGGAGCCATGTTGGCCAGCAACCACTCCCTGCAGCATGTGTCCTATCCTACACAGGTAACTAGCTGGTTTTCTCTCTTACAGTGCTTCCCTGCAGCATGTGTCCTTTCCTACACAGGTAGCTGGCTGGTTGTCTCTCTTACACAAGTTACAGTGCTTCCCTGCAGCATGTGTCCTTTCCTACACAGCACGTGTCCTTTCCTACACAGCACGTGTCCTATCCTACACAGGTAACTAGCTGGTTGTCTCTCTTACAGTGCTTCCCTGCAACATGTGTCCAATCCTACACAGGTAACTAGCAGGTTGTCTCCCTTACAGTGCTTCCCTGCAGCACCTGTCCTATCCTACACAGGTAACTAGCTGGTTGTCTCTCTTACAGTGCTTCCCTGCAGCATGTGTCCAATCCTACACAGCACGTGTCCTATCCTACACAGGTAACTAGCAGGTTGTCTCTTACAGTGCTTCCCTGCAGCACCTGTCCTATCCTACACAGGTAACTAGCTGGTTGTCTCTCTTACAGTGCTTCCCTGCAGCACCTGTCCTATACTACACAGGTAACTGGCTGGTTGTCTCTCTTACAGTGCTTCCTGCAGCATGTGTCCAATCCTACACAGCACGTGTCCTATCCTACACAGGTAACTAGCTGGTTGTCTCTCTTACAGCACATGTCCTATCCTACACAGGTAACTAGCAGGTTGTCTCTCTTACAGTGCTTCCCTGCAGCACGTGTCCTTTCCTACACAGGTAACCAGCAGGTTGTCTCTCTTACAGTGCTTCCCTGCAGCACATGTCCTATCCTACACAGCACGTGTCCTATCCTACACAGGTAACTAGCTGGTTGTCTCTCTTACAGTGCTTCCCTGCAGCACATGTCCTATCCTACACAGCACGTGTCCTATCCTACACAGGTAACTAGCTGGTTGTCTCTCTTACAGTGCTTCTCTGCAGCACGTGTCCTTTCCTACACAGCACGTGTCCTATCCTACACAGGAAACTAGCAGGTTGTCTCTCTTACAGTGCTTCCCTGCAGCACCTGTCCTATCCTACACAGGTAACTAGCAGGTTGTCTCTCTTACAGTGCTTCCCTGCACCTGTCCTATGCTACACAGGTAACTGGCTGGTTGTCTCTCTTACAGTGCTTCCTGCAGCATGTGTCCAATCCTACACAGCACGTGTCCTATCCTACACAGGTAACTAGCAGGTTGTCTCTCTTACAGTGCTTCCCTGCAGCATGTGTCCTATTCTACACAGGTAACTAGCAGGTTGTCTCTCTTACAGTGCTTCCCTGCAGCATGTGTCCTATTCTACACAGGTAACTAGCAGGTTGTCTCTCTTACAGTGCTTCCCTGCAGCATGTGTCCAATCCTACACAGGTAACTAGCAGGTTGTCTCTCTTACAGTGCTTCCCTGCAGCACCTGTCCTATCCTACACAGGTAACTAGCTGGTTGTCTCTCTTACAGTGCTTCCCTGCAGCACCTGTCCTATCCTACACAGGTAACTAGCAGGTTGTCTCTCTTACAGTGCTTCCCTGCAGCACCTGTCCTATCCTACACAGGTAATTAGCAGGTTGTCTCTCTTACAGTGCTTCCCTGCAGCACCTGTCCTATCCTACACAGGTAACTAGCAGGTTGTCTCTCTTACAGTGCTTCCCTGCACCTGTCCTTTCCTACACAGGTAGCTGGCTGGTTGTCTCTCTTACAGTGCTTCCCTGCAGCATGTGTCCAATCCTACACAGCACGTGTCCTATCCTACACAGCACGTGTCCTATCCTACACAGGTAACTAGCAGGTTGTCTCTACAGTGCTTCCCTGCAGCACGTGTCCTATCCTACACAGGTAACTAGCAGGTTGTCTCTCTTACAGCATGTGTCCTATCCTACACAGGTAACTAGCAGGTTGTCTCTCTTACAGTGCTTCCCTGCAGCACGTGTCCTATCCTACACAGGTAACTAGCAGGTTGTCTCTCATAACCAGCAGGTTGTCTCTCTTACAGCATGTGTCCTATCCTACACAGGTAACTAGCAGGTTGTCTCTCTTACAGTGCTTCCATGCAGCACCTGTCCTATCCTGCACAGCACCTGTCCTATCCTACACAGGTAGCTGGCAGGTTGTCTCTTACAGTGCTTCCCTGCAGCATGTGTCCTTTCCTACACAGCACCTGTCCTTTCCTACACAGCACCTGTCCTATCCTATACAGGTAACTAGCTGGTTGTCTCTCTTGCAGTGCTTCCCTGCAGCATGTGTCCTATCCTACACAGGTAGCTGGCTGGTTGTCTCTCTTACAGCACCTGTCCTATCCTACACAACACCTGTCCTATCCTACACAGGTAACTAGCAGGTTGTCTCTCTTACAGCATGTGTCCTATCCTACACAGGTAACTAGCTGGTTGTCTCTCTTACAGAGCTTCCCTGCAGCACGTGTCCTATCCTACACAGGTAACTGGCTGGTTGTCTCCCTTACAGCATGTGTCCTATCCTACACAGGTAACTGGCTGGTTGTCTCTCTTACAGCACATGTCCTATCCTACACAGGTAACTAGCTGGTTGTCTCTCTTACTGTGCTTCCCACACTTGTGTTTAGGGAGTAGCAAACTGGCTGAAAATTTATTTCAAGAGTATTTATCCCTCAGCCTAAATGATTGTGAGGGTGTAAAGGTAACCCCAAACTAACTGTTAACGAATCTTGACCATTTGATGCCACGGTGACAAAATCTTTTTTCCTCAGTTAGACTTGGCACAAGCAGCTGACTATATTTCAGCTGATGCACAGTTTCAATGAAACTGCTCACTGTCAGATATGGTGGCAACTGAGGTGCGTGACCACAACTATGTGAATTCCTTCTGCTTATCTGGTTTAAAGGACTCCTCATAATGGTTTTTTTTTTTTTAACTTTGTGATAGAGTAAGAATGAATTGCAGCGAAGTAATTTTGTTTAACACCGATGACTGTCTGAAGAACAATAATAATGATAATCATTTACATATGCTATGTTCCACAATAAGGGCTCAAAGCGCATCAAGCACACATGCATGTATACAAACACTGTGTGATCTTACAGGGGTAAACAAGAAACAGTCTTGTTCATTCTTTCTTGACTAAGTTTGATGATTTACGTCACAAGTTTGACAGAGAAGGTGAGTCTTCAGTTTTGAAGGTTTGAATTTTTCTGTGAGAGAATGGGAGGCAGCTGTAATAACAGGTAGCTGTAATAACAGGACTTGATATTGGAATGATCTTTGGCCAGGTGATTTAAGATAAGTTTTTCTGAACTGGATCTGAGAGAGAGTGGAATGGCTCATAGATCTGAAGGAGAGGGGAGAGAGAGGACAGTAAGGATGTATCCATCAAACGATAGAAAGCCAGAATAACAGTCTTGAACTTGAGGTGCAATTGGCAGCCCATGAAATATACACAGTAATGGAGTAATGATCCTTGAGTTTTTGAGAGAGATTAATATTTTTCATCTGATTTAAGATTTTACGGAAGAAAGATTTTTAACAAAGTTTCTGGTGCGTTTGTAGACGATGTCATTTAATGAGATGTATGAAAGTGGTTTTTTTTTTTTTTTTTTTTTTTTTTTTTTTTTTTTTTCTTTTTTTTATGACTGGTGAGTTGATTTTAACGTGGTGACAGCCCTGATGTGGCCCTTTGCGGTCGGCTGGGCTATAAGCAACATTATCTTATCTTATCTTATCTTTCTTGGACTTTATGGAAATTAAACAAATAACACTGTTTTGAATTTGTTGAAAACAAGAAATCTCCAGAGAAGACAGTCTAGCAAGTGATGGATTACAGCAGTGAAGGTGACTCAGAATCCGGGAAGTAACCAGTTGAATGATCGCGTTCAGAGTGAGACAGCTCCACACTGATGCCATTTTCCTCAGTTCATAGCTGGCTGATTGACTGATTGGGCCATGAATGGCCAGGTTTACATTGACCTTTCTTTGTTTCTGTCTTTTTTCATTCTATTGATTTAAGAAATATCAAGATTGGATAAATGTCTTTAACCTGTTAGTGTCAGCCAGTGAATTCTGCTCACTTGAATGGTGTGCTTGAAGGCTCACAGTAATGAATATTAGATACCATAGCATGCATTTGATTTGATACCTATGTGTGTCAGTCTATTTGCGCATGCGTGTGTACACTTGTAAGCAATGCAAATGCACCCACATACATGTTCATCTCTATTTTCCATATGACTGGCATAAAGTCAGGAACCAGTTACATCTTGCGCGCTTGCGCGAGACTGGCATAAAGTCCGGAACCAGTTACATCTTGCGCGAATACCTTGACTGATTATCGACACCTGTTTACCACTAGTTGTGGCCATGCTTGCTTGCATGAGCACATGTGTGTCTGCACGTGTGTACGTTTGCATGTGTACATGTGTGTGTCCTCAGGTGCTGGGTGTACGTTTGCATGTGTACATGTGTGTGTCCTCAGGTGCTGGGTATACGTTTGCATGTGTACATGTGTGTGTCCTCAGGTGTTGGGTTTACGTTTACATGTGTACATGTGTGTCCTCAGGTGCTGGGTGTACGTTTGCATGTGTACATGTGTGTGTCCTCAGGTGTTGGGTTTACGTTTACATGTGTACATGTGTGTGTCCTCAGGTGCTGGGTGTACGTTTGCATGTGTACATGTGTGTGTCCTCAGGTGCTGTGTGTACGTTTGCATGTGTACATGTGTGTGTCCTCAGGTGCTGGGTGTACGTTTGCATGTGTACATGTGTGTGTCCTCAGGTGCTGTGTGTACGTTTGCATGTGTACATGTGTGTGTCCTCAGGTGCTGGGTGTACGTTTGCATGTGTACATGTGTGTGTCCTCAGGTGCTGGGTGTACGTTTGCATGTGTACATGTGTGTGTCCTCAGGTGCTGGGTGTACGTTTGCATGTGTACATGTGTGTGTCCTCAGGTGCTGGGTGTACGTTTGCATGTGTACATGTGTGTGTCCTCAGGTGCTGGGTGTACGTTTGCATGTGTACATGTGTATGTCCTCAGGTGCTGGGCAAGTCCATCAAGCCGATCCCAGTGATGATCCTGGGGGTGCTGGTGGCAGGGAAGAAGTACCCGGTGGCCAAGTACCTGTTTGTGCTGATGATTGTGCTGGGGGTGGCGCTGTTCATGTACAAGGACCAGAAGGTCTCCGCCTCCACAGCCCACGCTGACGACCACCACCTCGTCGGGACTGGAGAGATCCTGTTGGTGAGTGACATGTCTTAGATGTATTGCGGGTGTGGTGGATGGCTGATGACCACCACATCGTCGGGACTGGAGAGATCCTGTTGGTGAGTGACATGTCTTAGATGTATTGCGGGTGTGGTGGATGGCTGATGACCACCACATCGTCGGGACTGGAGAGATCCTGTTGGTGAGTGACATGTCTTAGATGTATTGCGGGTGTGGTGGATGGGTGGTGTGGATGAGTGGGAGGTGTGGGCAAATATCTGCTCTACATTGTGGGTGCTGTCGTTGGTGAGCATGTGCGTTACGTAACTGTGTGGCTGGAAAGTGGCTGATAGTTGTAGTGTGTATGTTTGTGTGGGTGTGTGTGTGCGTGTGTGTATGTGTGTATGTGTGTGTGTGTGTGTGGGTGGAAAATGTACTTTGTATGTGCATATTCAGGGATGAGAACAGCTCCGCCGTTCTCCGCCGTTCCGCCGTCTTTTAAAAAAATCTCCGCCGTTCGAAAAAATCTCCGCCGAAAAAAAAAAAAAAAAAGATATCGCGATTTTTTTGCTCCCAATCTCGGCGAGACGCCTCCGGCGAGATTCCCAAATGGGCTGGTTTTTACTCGGTTGACTCGGCCAACTACTGCACATCCGCTTACAGCGCCGATCGACCGAGTGTCATTTGTGAGTCATGGCGTCGAACGAAATCGCAAAAAAAAGGAAACAATATCCCAACCGTTGGAAAGAAAAACTGGCTGGAGGAAGAGGTGTGTGGGAGTAGAGTTGGAGATAGCATATGCAAAAGCAGTGAAGAGCAGGCGTTATGTGTTGCTTGCAACAAGAAAATCGGCTTCGGAAGTCGTGGCTTCATTACGATTGCTGGTGTTAAATTAGTGTTGATTTTGACTAAGAATAGCATTAGTTAGTATAAAAAAAAAAAGAGTTCAATGAGAGGTGTAATTTTGGACTAAGACTCAATTGAAAGACTTCATTCAGTGGTGTAGGTGTTTCACAGATCGTATGAGGCCTACACTACAGATCAACCTCTTGAGAACTGTAAATAAAGAAGTATCGAAAGACAAATGCCAGCATAGAGTGTGATATTCTACCAAGGACACACTGAAGCAGAAAAGAAAAAAGGCCTACTTCTACTACTACTAGCAGGTAAGGCCAAATTGTTTTTGTATTTATGTGCCTTTTGTGAAAAACTGAAATATAGTTTAGTTTTAATAGTAATGCCTTGTGTGAAATGTGATTTTAATAACAGAATGTAGATAAATTTAGTTCAATTTAGATAAGGACTAGAAACATATTTTGATGGTTTTAAATGTGGATTTTTCTTGTTTATATATTAAAAATGCTTCAGCTTCAGGGGCGCTGCCCCTCACCCCCGCAGGGGCGTTGCCCCTTGACCCCACTGGGGGCTCTGCCCCCAGACCCCCAACAAAAAAATCTCCTCTGCTTTTTTAAAATCTGTTCTCATCCCTGATATTAGTGTGTGTCTGTTGGTTTCTGTCTGTCCATCCCTCTCTCTCTCTTGCTTATTCTTCTATTCCCTTATCCACCTCTGCTTTCCACACCCTACACCCACTCCCACCCTGGTCCTTTTCCCTGCGTTCTCTCATGCTCAAAAAGTGGTGGGTGGTGGGGGCATAGGCTGTAGGACCAGGAATGGTTCCACAAAAGACACAAAAAGTATGCACACACACCTTTCACCCACACCCCCACTCCCTACTAAACCTCAAGGGAAGCCTGAGTGTCTGGTTTTCTCTTGACTTCGTGAGAATGGTAGAGCGAGCAGCATTTTTAGTCTGCTTATATTTGCATCAGGTAAAATTAACAGGAGAAAAACAGACAGTCATGCTCTAGCTGTTTGTGATTTCTTACATTCACCATTGTGAGTGGTTGGAATTAAAAAGCAGTCATGAATGAAGATATAAGTCAAGCAGCCTCAGCATAAACATGCGCCATTTTTACAAGAGGTAGCTACACAGGATTTATTTGGGTTGTCTACTGCTTATCTGGTAGACAAACAAGTGAAATCAAAGTTTTGTTCTTTCAGTTCCCCACTGTGGATACTACAGACAGGTCTGAACAATGTATGTTTCAGACATCGGGTCTTGCAAGTGGCTGTGCTCGTGGGCGCTCAAACTTTATCCCTCTGCTTTGAATAGCTTAACGGAAATAGTGATGGTTTAAATCGGTACAGACTCTTTCTGTTTATTTTAGATCTGTCAGTCATACATATGTATTGCTGGAATCCACTTTCAGTGCAGAAATCCCACTTTCAGTGTTGAGCTGTTCAGTAGCATTTGGCTACAAGGATTGAACAGTTTGCCTGGAGCGAATAATACATCTCTCTCCCATCTTCATCTCTGCCTCCCCATCAACTAGTTGTGCAGTGTCTCACTGTGTGTTGATACATCTCTCTCCCATCTTCATCTCTCCCTGCCCATCAACTAGTGGTGCAGTGTCTGACTATGTGTTGATACATCTCTCTCCCATCTTCATCTCTCTCCCATCTTCATCACTCCCTGCCTATCAACTAGTGGTGCAGTGTCTCACTGTGTTGATACATCTCTCTCCCATCTTCATCTCTCTCCCATCTTCATCTCTCCTGCCCATCAACTAGTGGTGCAGTTTCTCTGTGTGTGTGGTGTTACAGCTGATCTCCCTGACTCTGGACGGACTGACGGGAGCCAGCCAGGACAAGATGAGGGGAGAGCACCACACAGGGGCCACCAGCATGATGTTCAACGTCAACCTGTGGTCCGTCCTGTGGCTGGCCCTGGGTCAGTAGCTGCTGCTCTGTGTGGTAGAGAAAGTTCAGAAAGTTCAGCACACAACACACGTCTCTGCAAGAACACTGGGATGATGTCCTGGGCATTGCTAGTGCTCTAGGTGCTGGATGTCTGACTTTTGAAGCACCTAAGGGTATTTTTTCTTCTTTTTTTTTTAACATCTTTTCTTCTGTCTCCACTCTGTGACCCCTAACTCATGCCAGTTATTTCAATTCCACCTTACACACCCGCACTCAGGTAGTCATTGCATTGCTCAGCAGCAGTAAAGCACAGGGAGCAGTTGATGTCAGGTCAACATGAGGTATCTGGACTGCTGTTGAGTTACTTCAATGGGTTCAGGGGTGCCTGTTCTGATCTAAGATCGTAGGATACAGCCTAATAAGCCCCCACTGATGACAATATTTGCTTAGTTATACAGCCAAGTGTGAATGAGCTTACCCCTTCGGAGAGCGCCACCATATCAAAGGTTTGTATGATCATTACAGCTTTTGAAAATTCAGAGGAACAGGCACTCTTTTTAAGCCCTTAAGCCTGAAAAAAAAAGTTTGTTAATTGGACTCTGTTCTGTGTGAAAAAGAGGGAAAAAGAAAGATTTTGTGTTTGTTGCTTGTGAATTCAGTCTCCAGCATGTCTTCAAAGACTAACTACTGAGACTGGAACTTTTATGGTATTTGGAGATAGTTGCAAAATTAGAGTCTGCATTTATTGATCAAAGCGGATAGTCCCTACACTAAAACAAAGGTAAGGTTATGTACAAGTGTGTGTGTTTGGCGTGACTTAACAACCAATTGTCAGTATTCGTTGAGTTTGGAAATAAGTCCTGTTGGGTCTTGAAAGAGTTTAGATATGTGTCGTTTTTAGGACAGGAAGCCTGAACTTGTCCACAAACCTGCCAGTACTAGAGTCTGACACAGCTGCACCATAGTTAGGAATGTGTGGTGGAGAAAGTGAACCTGCCAGTACTAGAGTCTGACACAACTGCACCATAGTTAGGAATGTGTGGTGGAGAAAGTGAACCTGCCAGTACTAGAGTCTGACACAACTGCACCATAGTTAGGAATGTGTGGTGGAGAAAGCGAATCTGCCAGTACTAGAGTCTGACACAACTGCACCATAGTTAGGAATGTGTGGTGGAGAAAGTGAATCTGCCAGTACTAGAGTCTGACACAACTGCACCATAGTTAGGAATGTGTGGTGGAGAAAGTGAACGTAGTCACAAACTCTCATGAAGGGACACTGAATAGAGCATGTTTGAAAATGCTTGTAATGTGGCGACAAACTTCACTGTTGTTATATACTGCATGAACTGCATGATCGGTCCAAACGGTCATGTTTTATGGGACATCTGTTATAGTCTTTTGGAGTTTCCAAACCTTATAGAAGAGAGTGTTGTCAAGGACTATAGACTTCTGAGCTACCATATGGCTCAGTGATGTCACTATCTCTTATTTCCAGTGAAAGCAGTTCACTCGGTTTAGGTAGTAATTCTGATAAGGCTGTAAACATCAAGCCAGCAATACTGCAGTAGAAAGGCACCAAGCATGTGTATTCAATGAATAACATCAGAAAGGGCAGTTCATTTGTCCCTTTCCCATGCTCTCACCAGGATTTTCCAGAACAGGTTTATTTAAGATTTTTCTTTTTTCTTTAGTGATGATAAAAATGATGTTGTGGAGTTGTATTTTGGTCCAAAGCTATGCAACAGGGCCATAGCTTGCCTGCATGGTTCATCCAGGTGCCAAGCCCTCTTGATAGAAACATTTTACAACCTGCATTGTTGTAAGGAAATGTGAACAACGATCAACAGACGTGTCAGTGAAGTGGATGAAACTTGAGCTTGTTCTGACCCCTCCATTTCAGCTCATAGCACATGCACCCACTCTGAGGAGGAGCCAGTCAGCTCATAGCACATGCACCCACTGTGAAGAGGAGCCAGTCAGCTCATAGCACATGCACCCACTGTGAGGAAGAGCCAATCAGCTCATAGCACATGCACCCACTGTGAGGAGGAGCCAATCAGCTCATAGCACATGCACCCACTCTGAGGAGGAGCCAATCAGGGCAGGGGGTGAGGCTAGCTTGTTTTGTGTTGAACTTTCAACCTCCCAGTCAGTACGACCAAGCTGTATGTATTCATAAAGAACTTTCAACCTCCCAATCAGTACAACCAAGCTGTATGTATTCGTAAAGAACTTAAGACCTCCCAGTTAGTATGACCAAGCTGTATGTATTCATAAAGAACTTTCAACCTCCCAGTCAGTACAACCAAGCTGTATGTATTCATAAAGAACTTTCAACCTCCCAGTCAGTACAACCAAGCTGTATGTATTTGTAAAGAACTTTCAACCTCCCAGTCAGTACAACCAAGCTGTATGTATTCATAAAGAACTTTCAACCTCCCAGTCAGTACGACCAAGCTGTATGTATTCATAAAGAACTTTCAACCTCCCAGTCAGTACGACCAAGCTGTATGTATTCATAAAGAACTTTCAACCTCCCAGTCAGTACGACCAAGCTGTATGTATTCATAAAGAACTTTCAACCTCCCAGTCAGTACAACCAAGCTGTATGTATTCATAAAGAACTTAAGACCTCCCAGTCAGTACGACCAAGCTGTATGTATTCATAAAGAACTTAAGACCTCCCAACTAGCAGGGCAAAGTTGAATGCACTGGTCATGATTAATGCCTATTAAACCTAGAGCGAAATACTGTGGTCTATGTTGTGTGTATTTGTGTGTGCTTGTCTTGACCATCCACTAAATTGGTTAGAAATAGGTATCTTCCTCAGTTTGCTCACACTGGCTTGGCGCGGTCACAATGTACGAGGGAATCTTACATTGTAAAGTTTCTAGTCAGCAAACGGGTCAACATCAAAGAAAACAATGTTTGCAGACGACTAACACAGTGAGTCATCGGGGATCTATTGCATGCATGGTTTGGAGTGAATCATTTGCCTAACCTTAACGAGACTAACACAGTGAGTCATTGAGGATCTATTGCATGCATGGTTTGGAGTGAATCACTCGCCTCACCTTAACGAAACTAACACAGTGAGTCATTGAGGATCTATTGCATGCATGGTTTGGAGTGAATCACTCGCCTCACCTTAACGAAACTAACACAGTGAGTCATTGAGGATCTATTGCATGCATGGTTTGGAGTGAATCACTCGCCTCACCTTAACGAAACTAACACAGTGAATCATTGAGGATCTATTGCATGCATGGTTTGGAGTGAATCACTCGCCTCACCTTAGCGAAACTAACACAGTGAATCATCGGGGATCTATTGCATGCATGGTTTGGAGTGAATCATTTACTTCACCTTAACGAAACTAACACAGTGAGTCATCGAGGATCTATTGCATGCATGGTTTGGAGTGAATCACTCGCCTCATCTTAACGAGAGAACAAAATGGTAGTGAGACAGGATGATGTTGTCGGTGAAGAATGCAGCCAGCATTGAAGGTAGAAAGACTCCGCTAGGATTGAAAACATCTTTGTACGTTTCTTCTGTTGCTGCTTTGTACATATCTGTCCAGGGTTCATGGGTAGGTTTAGAACTTGCTTCTTTGGAGGGGGAGAGTTTTCATGACATTTGTATGTGTACATGTGTGGTAGGTGGATTGGTACTGCAAGGAACGTTTCGAGTTTTGTGTGATTGGTGGTTTTACTGTAGATGTAAAAGCTAGCATGCATGCTTGGTAATAAAAAAAAATGTAACCAGTGGCAGTTTTCTTTTGTGCAGAGAGTGATTTAGGTGTGTAGAATCTCTGTGTCCTGCTTGTCCTTGTGTGTCAGTTGAATGGAGAACTCCAGGAGAAATGACTGATGTGTGTTGTTTGTGATGGCAGGGTTGGTGATCACCACGGAGATATTCCAGTTTGTGCCCTTTGTCAGTCGATATCCTTTTGTCATCGTAAACATGCTCCTCTTCAGCATCTGTAGTGCTGCAGGACAGGTTAGTGTGTGTGTGTGTGTGTATGCGTATGTGTGTGTCTGTGTGTATGGGTATGTGTGACTGTGTGTGTGTGAGTGTGTGTGTGTGTGTGTGTGTGTGTGTGTGTGTGTGTGTGTGTGTGTGGTGCCATTTTATGTGTGTGATTGTTTGTGTTTATGCATGAGCTCACAGTTATTCGTCTGTGTTTGAGCCTATGTGTTTCAGCACATGTGTCCCTAGCTGTGTAATTTGAAATAAAAGAGCATGATACTGTGCAAGCAGTGTGGGAGTTGCTGTGTTGGGGAAAGCTGGAACGAGCAGCGTGGGAGTTATGTCAGAGGGGAGAGGAAGTGCCAGGTTGTAAACAGTAGACTCTGTTTCTCTAAATAGTGTGGTTTTCACACTTGCCTCTCTTCTGTTCCTCGACTGAATCAACCCGTATGTGTTTCTGCTGGCACTGCTTCCAAACGTTTGAACTGTGCAGAATGCTGAACCCAGTGAATAGCAGATGTGTTAAACATGACATGGCACAGCATAGTTGAGTAAAGGAATGTCAGAAAGGCCTGTTCATCACTATCTCTCAATTGAGGCTACCAAGATTTTGGTTTTTATCTTTGTTGTTTTTATGATAGATAAATGGAAACCTTTGCTGACTGGCTGACCTTGTGAATAAACTCAAAGAATTTGAAACAGTGCTGTTCAGTTGGGCTGCAGATTGTCCTAAGTTTAAACCAATAACTCCAGTGCAGTGTTCTCTGCACTGGCTGCCGACCTCTGGCAGCATCGCTTATAGACTTTTCACCCTGTCCTTTGTTGATATCTTTGGCTTTTGTTATGGTTATTGTTTTATGTTTATTCAGTATTTATAGGTAGGGCTAAAAATGTTTGTACTTGTATACACACTGTACATGTGTTCATAAATGAGTGATTGAATTTGAGTGATGTGATTTTGAGTAGGTTTCCTAAACGTGCCCCTTAACAAAAATACAATATTTTTTTAGATGTGATTTTGAGTTTGTATCCTAAACTTGCCCTAAACCCAAATCCAACATTTTTCTTCTTCTTGATGTGGAAGACTTGGTAGATGTCCAGGCAGTTAACCCACATGGAATGGGAGAGCTGGCTGCCAGGTAAAAAAAGAAAGAAAAAAAAAAGGAAAAGACATAAAGAAAGAAGGAAAAGGACAAAGACACTTACTGGGCCTTTCTGGACACCGTAGAGGTCTGAGGAAATATTCTGGACTGGCTCGTCATAGCCTTCCACAACTCTGCTTTGCACTGGCAGGGAGCTGCAGGGAGGGAAAGGTCAGTGTAGTGAAGGGATGGCCCTGACCTGTCTGCAGGGAGGGAAAGGTCAGTGTAGTGAAGGGGTGGCCCTGACCTGTCTGCAGGGAGGGAAAGGTCAGTGTAGTGAAGGGGTGGCCTTGACCTGTCTGCAGGGAGGGAAAGGTCAGTGTAGTAAAGGGGTGGCCTTGACCTGTCTGCAGGGAGGGAAAGGTCAGTGTAGTAAAGGGATGGCCTTGACCTGTCTGCAGGGAGGAAAAGGTCAGTGTAGTAAAGGGATGGCCCTGACCTGTCTGCAGGCTGCTGGAAAGCTGGCAGAGGAAGGAGTGTGTTCTAGATACCAATGATGTCAAAGTGGTTTTGGTCAAACATGTGCGAGTGATAGACAGGCTTAGTAACGGCCTTCGCGCTGTAGCAGGTTAGGATCATAGTGGCGACGGTGATGAGATCCTAGTCTGTCTGTTAGATTTTACTTGTCAACCTGTGCAGGATCAGACAGCTGTATCAGTGTGCAAGCCACAGATTTTGTAGCTGGTTCTGTACATAGTCTCTGTGGCTTTGGTGGATTGTCGTTCACTCAGACTTCCCCATGTAGAAATGAAGAGACATTTCCCTGACAGCAGTGCATGTGCTTGATATCAGCTGTCAGTGTTGTGGGTTTTACCCAGTGAAGAAAGGAAGGGGGGTTGGTTTAAACGTTCATTCACTCTTTCATTCACTGATTCAGTCTGGAGCTGGTCAGGCAGTGGATGGAGAATGACAAAGTAGATGAAAAATTGATGTTTCATTTACTTTGTTACTTGTTTTTTTACAGTAATAAGTGACCTTTCCAGTAGATCTATTTTTTCTGTTGCACAGATACATCACTTAGCCTTACTTGCATGTTTTTAGGGGGGAAAAAATCATTAATATGTAAGGCCTCACATAATTTTTTTTGTTTTGACAGATGTTTATCTTCAAAACGGTGACGACTTTCGGTCCCCTGACGTGTTCTATCTTCACCACAACACGCAAGTTCTTCACCATCCTGTGTTCTATAGCCTACTTTGGTCACCCCATGAGCACCCGCCAGTGGATCGGCACCACCATGGTCTTCATCGGTCTGACCCTGGACAACATGTATGGCAAAGCCGTCAAAAAGACGGAAAAGACCAGTTGACCGTCTGGACCACCCCTACAGTAAAGCTCTGCCGCAGAGAACACCAAATCATATCTGTTCTCCCTGGTCGATGATTGTATTGCTGGTAACAGGTTGATGGTGCATGTGTGGAGATGGGTTTAGGGCTGTATCTTTTTTCTCTCCTCAATCAGGTTGATGTATTGTTGTGAGGTACTTATCTTTGTTAGTTGTTGACGTGAAAAGAACAGGAACTGAAAAAAGTATGCAAATGTCTCGCTGTTGAGAAAAGCAAGTTGGTTGTCTGTGTGTCTGCTATGTCTGCTCAGTTTTGTTAAAGGATAAGAACCTTGCAGGTCTGGCGATCGTCATCTCAGTTGATTACTGATTGGATACCCCAAAGAGGATTTCAGTCTTCAGAGACAAACATTGCTTTGCAGCAGTATTTAATGTTGTTCATGCAGTTGGGAAATGAGCAATACAAGAGAGATAATCCAGTGTGGCACCTTCCATCCCCACCATACACCCCCTTCCTTTTTTTCCACTTCCTCCCCTTACATCAGAACTTTCAACTGCAATTTCTGAATTATACTTAAAAAATGAATGGTGTCATACTTGAAATGATTAGAATGTTTGCGTTTTCGTTCAAGAAGAGGCCGGAAAGGGCCATTTCTGGGGAGGGGAGGAGGGATTCAGGTTGCGGTTTAAAAGTCCATGGATGTGGCAAGCTGTATTACATATCTCTGGCGATGCTTTGACGTCTCAGTGTTGCTGAAAGTGCCGGCGTCTAGTCCCATGGATGTGGCAAGCTGTCTGACATGTCTCTGGCAATGCTTTGACGTCTCAGTGTTGCTGAAAGTGCCGGCGTCTAGTCCCATGGATGTGGCAAGCTGTCTGACATGTCTCTGGTGATGCTTTGACTTCTCAGTGTTGCTGAAACTGCCGGCGTCTAGTCCCCTGCTCTCAGAAAAGACAGGCTCAGAAAGTTTCCAGTGCCATTGTTGGATATGAACTCTGTATTGTTTAAGAGGAACTCTATTGTTTAAGAGGAACTCTGTAGCCTTTAGCATCTAAACTGGACTGGGACTGTGGAATGTTCAGTAACTCCAGCTCTGTAGTTTGGGGGGAAGGTGGGGGGGAGGGGATTTTCTGCCTCATAAGTCAGCTTTTCGCAGCCAGATTTTCAGCTGTTTTTTTTTTCTTCTTTTTTTTTTCCACTGAAGGAAAAAGGAAGGTGTCATGAAGCGATCAAGAACTGTTAGATTTTCAAACTAATTAAATGAAGAGGAAAAAAAGGTGAAAACTTGCAGTGAGCATTTTTGTCACTTTCTGTCTGAGGAACCTAGCGCTGAAAAATGAACAGGGCGATGGATGTGAACAAATGGGCAGACAATAGAAATTTGATAATTTACCCATTCATCTGAAAAATCTAACTATGATGAGTTCCCAAAGTACATTTTCTGTCTATAAAAAAGCTTTGTTTGGTTGGTTGGTTTGTCAGAGAGCTCTTGCTCCACTCACATTCTCTGGTTCTTTTTTTCTCTGTCCTTGAGGACTTGTTTACACTGATTTTCTTGTTACAGTCTACAACATGAAGATGCACCGTGGTGCATACCGTGTGTTGAGCCACTCAGCGTTAAGCATATTAAAACTGAATGCTGAGACTTGCACACAGTGAGACATATGCAGACTTGGTAACTCTTGCACCGATGCTTCCACAGTCAGCCTTTACTGTGTGTAACTAGGTCTCTGTATGCAGCGTATTTTACTGTGTGTAACTAGGTCTCTGTATGCAGCGTATTTTACTGTGTGTAACTAGGTCTCTGTATGCAGCGTATTTTACTGTGTGTAACTAGGTCTCTGTATGCAGAGTATTTTACTGTGTGTAACTAGGTCTGTATGCAGAGTATTTTACTGTGTGTAACTAGGTCTCTGTATGCAGAGTATTTTACTGTGTGTAACTAGGTCTGTATGCAGAGTATTTTACTGTGTGTAACTAGGTCTGTATGCAGAGTATTTTACTGTGTGTAACTAGGTCTGTATGCAGAGTATTTTACTGTGTGTAACTAGGTCTCCGTAGGCAGAGTATGGTTCAAAGACAATTATTTGCTCATTGAGATCCAGCTTTAAGCAGAGATGACCTGTTTCATACTGCACTGTCATATGTAATCGTTGAAGGAATGTTTTTAAACAGTAAACAAGTGTGGTATTTTTTGCTCCCATAAGAAAACCTAACACAGAGTAACCTTTATTCAAGACTGGCACAGCCTTTTAAACTTGAATAAAGTCAGACTAATACATAGACAAACAATCTAATAGTGGGGGAAAAAACAAGCGCAGGCCAACAACTGAACTGTCTTAGATTGTTCGTCTATGTATTTGTCTGACTTTATTCAAGTTTAAAAGGCTGTGCCAGTCTTGAATAAAGGTTACTCTGTGTTAGGTTTTCTTATGGCAGCAAAAAATACCACACTTGTTTACTGTTTATCGTTTACTGTTCCCTACCTCATTTCATTTCCGGGAATGTTTTTAGCTTACTTTTTCCCCAATACATGCAGACTGGTATTTTGTCTTTTTTTCCCCCCCTTTTTTCTGCTTCTAACTGGAGTTCCGGTCTGCTATGGCCTATGTTGTCATCTGGGATTAGCTATGACATGTTGTGAATTATAATTCATGACAGACAAGGTCTTGTTGTTGCAGTGCGGTGACAAGATAGTGTGAAACTGTAAACAGTACTCAGGGTGTACACGAGTTGTCCATTCTTCTGGGTCTGATCACTGTCATGTAACTGTTATTTATTTTTGTGGCACCATGATGTTTATCACTATTTTCTTCTTATTTTATTCACTTTATTTCAGTTTTTAGATTTTTGTGTTTGTTTTGTTTTGGTCAACTCACGATGACAAAATTAAAGGGAAGGACTGGGGTTCTCACCTAAGCTTATCCACCTTAAGGATATCAGTAGATCAGCTATCATGTTGCTAATGTATTCTTTATATTTTGTTGACAGGTGTCACTTTGTGTGAGAAACACACAGGTGGATTTGGACTATATGTAAGGAGAGGCAGGAGTTGGGGAGAGAGCACGTTGACACATCAACTTCAACACCCAACACCAGCTCGTTGGTCCTCTCTTCTTTATTTTTAATCATGGTTGGATCAAACCAACCATAACCAAACCACCGACCTATTAAGACATAAACAATTATAATCATAAACATGAGGTACTATATAAAAACATATACAGGAAAACATAATTATTCAAATTAAGCTAAGACAAAAGTGCAGGATTTACGACAAACATCAACACACAAGGCCTCCCCGTTGCGAACGGTAGGAGGTACCACATACATTTACAATCCATAGCATAATCATCACCTTAACCAAAGGGGACCCCCGTTGCGAACGGCAGGATCAACAGCAGAATAATTTTATTATCATAACATTAAGAAAAAGGGATCCCCGTTGTGAACGGCAGGATCAACCATGTAATTATTTCATGAACATAACATTAACACTGAGACTCCCCGTTGCGAACGGCAGGAGCAATGGACAATAAATGAAATCAAGTAACATCTGATTCTCAACAGCGGCTACACAATCGTATGAAAAAAAAAAAAAATCATATGTATAGTGTCCACACATATGACGAAACTCAGAAGGGACACACCTTGCACATAAATCAACCAACTAAAACAATCTTCCTTTCTCGGCACACACACCCACCTCCGGACAGGGTCTAGATTATTACTCAGCAGATTCGGTTAGTCTCTCATAATATCAAAACAAATTTTCATTTACTCATAATAACACATACCCAATCATCATTCAATTAATGGCTCTGACAAAAGAAAACCATATCTTTTTCATTCAATACCATTGATTGCATACACATTGGCTTGTGGTAACAATAACCATTGTGACCACCAGCTTTACGAAAAAAAAACCCATGGCACCAAAAGCACAATAAATTTCGCAGGGACCTGTTGAAAAATATCAAAGCAGCACAAAAACTTACAACAGAATATCAACATGGGAAAAACATTATCTACCTCAGGACAGGGTGTTGACACACACCCGTTCGTCTGTCCCGGCCACCCCTCTGGTGTGGAACAGGCGTCCTCTGGAAAGGGCAACATGTGTGTCCCTAAATCATGGCATCAAGACGCACAGGATCTTCAAAAAAAAAGGATAATAAATGCCTGGCATCAACATAGCCAGCAAGAATACAGCAAAGGGCAACAACTCATACATGTCACTGGTTTACTCTTCAAAAAGAAAAGGTTACTTCCCTTCACTCATCCATCGTCGCAACTCGGCCCAACTTCGTAATTTTAGGCCCGAGTATAGCCAAGAATTGGAACACAATTCAAAACGAAGTTTCTGATACATCAAAAATGAAAATTAAATAGATCAGCATGGATTTTCAGGAATTGCTTTCAACAACACTGTAACTACAAGGAGTGAGCATAACTGAATAATTCATTCCAGCCTCCCTCACATCAGGTACTGATTCCATGAACAAAAATTAACAAGCACAGAGAGAGAGAGAGAGAGAGAGAGAGCTGTCCAAGATCCCTTGAGGGAAAAAAATACACCCAGCTCTCCTCCTAAGTGAAAACCCTTAGTCGTGCAAACATCTCCATTACGTGGCTTTTGACATTTTCTTTAAAACACCTAAACAAGTCAACAACAACAAAAATATTTATCTACTACAACCAGATTCCCAACAGACTTGTTCCCAGTAAACTTATTTAACGTACCTCAAAAAATAGTCACCAGTCCTTCGGGCTGTAGCTAACCAGCATGAAACCGGTCTTCTGTTATCGGACGAACAGGCAAGACCTCTTTGTTGACTGTGACAAGCAGTGGGGAAAAGAGTGCGGTTTGGGCGGGAGGCTGGTATTATCGCCTCCCGTTCACACCCACAGCTAACACGCAGCAAAATATAGGCCCTGAGCTTCAGTGAATGCCAGTATTAAATCAATGCTTTGTCATTACCGTGAATAAAGATCCATTAACACCTGGTAATCTGTGCACATTCCTAAACAGAGATTATGCCCAGTAGACTGGTTATCTCCACAAACCAACTATTGTATTCCTACTCCTCCACGGCCATTCTAAAGACAATTCTGGAACCACGCTAACCAGGTCCCAAGGCGGAGAACTCCTCCGACAAAAGGTCAGAATTCACTGAAATCCCTGTACACTTGCACTACCCTTATCAGCTCAACTACATACCAAAGAATAAAAATAGCCACAATAAAACGAAACATACTCTTCAAGAACATGAAGATTAAACATTTGCAGGAGTAAACTTCTATCCGGCCACAAATCTCCCCTGCTGACAGTTATGGTCTCCATAACTTTGCCTATTGTATAGCGTGCCGTTTGCACACAAACATACAAAAAAAAATCCTTGGTGACAATATAGCCCTCAACAGGTAAATTGTCAAGCAAAGATTACAACCAACAGTGTGACAGCACTTAGACCAACAAGGTAGATTCCGTTAGAATTCAAAACAAAAACGCATCAGCACACATAGCAAAATCAAACATGCCGAATGGTTCATCAAAAGATCAATATAGTACGACAAAAAACAAATCGCAGTCATTCAGACCAAGAGAACGGAGGGACAGCCGTTTACAAAACCAATCGGGCCTGGGCTTACCACACCAAAACACCTCCCTGGGACTTAACAGTGCCAATCTCGCGCTTTTCCATCGCCTCCTAAACTGAGCATCGCATTCAGTAGGACATCGATTTCACCTTTTTCCAACCAGAGTCCATGTTTCACCTGTAGCCCTCAAGCCTGTCATTTGTCAGATCTTCCTTTTTAAAGTTAATCTTGAGAATGCATCTTTCCCAACAACAACAAAAATGTCCACTTGGCTGAATATACTCACATGCCCAATTCTATGCAAAACCCATCTGACTTTTGAGTCACTTAAAATCAATGACCACATAGTCCGGCAAACTACGTTACACACAACGAAGTTCATGCCATTGTTGGCAACAAGGACGCATTAAAATACAAAAAAAAAACAATATACATGATTAAAAAATACATTTATTATCCAAGGGACGGTTGCCAATTTACTCTCACACACGCAGACTTCAATCAGCTAAAAAAATTCACCTGTCTGCCTAGTTGGCTGGAGTGAAGAGAAATAGTGTTCCACAAAAATACCTTTTTCAGACAGCGCACATTCTGAGTACTGTTTAATTGTAAGTAACATGAGGCATGGAGCATCTCTTGCCATGCCCTAACAGGAGTATTACCGATTTACGTTCGTTCCATCCTTGTGGTCATTATCTGACACGTCAGTTTGCAAGGGACGAAAGTGATTGAACTCAATGTGGTTAGGAACGGGATAGATTTTGTTCCCGGGAATCCAAAGGGGGTAAATTCAGGATGCTGCCTTGCAAACTGATTGTCTGACAACGACCTAAACAAAACGCAAACAGAATGTTTATAGCCCAGCCCAAAAACAAAGAAACTCCCAATGGCTTTACACACGACAAAACAACACACATACTACTCTGTTACAGCTCCATCAAAAGCAGCGAACATAGCGCTAATGTATTCACCCTATTTGCACATGTGCCATGCCATCGCTCTGCAGCGAGTGCTTTCCTGCATAGTGCAAATTCATCATCTTTCAAACACAAAAAAAAAATCTACCGCGACATGGCCCACATTATGTCCAGCAGAATATCAATAAGCAAAGGGGCTTCTATCAAGGATAAAACACGGTTTGTTTAAACCACAGTGCACAAAATCCTCCTCACGCATTAAAAACACAAATCATTAAAACTCATCTCCGTCACAAAAAAAGAAACTTCACTGAAAAAAACTCATGATTCATGGCAGTCATTACCAGACTAGCAAAGAGCGATCAGTCCCGGACTCTTACGTTTAGGTTAGAAACGTTCTCACACCTTTGTTCTGCCTTGCAGACCTGTGGAGAGACTTCTTGGGGCGTGGGGAAAGTGATGAAAAAAAAAAAGAAATTTCCTGATTTCCACCCTAGTCTCCTCCTCTTACCCGTCCAAACCATCCCATGGTTTATGGTGTAAGGGCCAGCCTAGCCACACTTAATTCACCCCTTTTCCCAGAAAGGGTTTTAAACCTTCCTATCAGCACCCAGTACCTGGTTCCATATCACCACTTTATCTCCACCCCGGAGATCCACAGTGGACTGTTTATGCCAGTCTTGTACAAAGGCAGCTTCCTGGGAATGCTCCCCCGCTTTGTCAAGAACCATCTGCAATCGCTTTAGCTTGTCTTCCAGCCATTTTCCACGGTGCTAACTTCCAGACACCTTCATATTCCTACATTAAAACATGGATCATTAAAACTTATTTCAGTCAAAAAGAAAACTGACAAAAAACCAACAACATAATTCATAGTAGTCATGACTCGTAGTGAGCGACTGGGGACAAAAGTTACGCACATCAGTTCTACACATGAATACAAGAACACTGGACCTCATAGAGAACACATCTTCTTCAGGTTCCAGTATCTGGTAGCGTGTGAACTCGTTTTACCCTGTTGGGATACTCACACTATACTCGAGAGTTCAGTCAGTTCACTCTGACTTCGTTCAGTGCAGAAATTTGTGGGAAGAGGTTGTGGAAAAAGACAGATAAAAGATATGGTAGACAGAAAGGACAGTAGACGACCGTACAGCAAAGGAGGAGACAGAGTTACTGAGAGCGATAGGAAAAGGGGACATTACTAGCACAGAATGTCCAGAAGGAGGGGAACTATTTGTACAAAAGACCCCCGGCATCCCCATGGGGGAAATCAGTGAACACATCAACTACTACAACAACAACAGTGCCATAATCTCAAGCGGGGGAGGGGCGGTCCGTAGGGGACAGAAGGGAGAAGGTGGGAACAATTAGGGGGTTGTATGACAACTCCAGACGTGCATAGTCACTGGCAGACTAACAAGGAGCTATCAGCCCGGACTCTTACATTCGAACCGTTCGGACGCCTTTGTTTAGCCTGGCAGACCTGCGGAGAGGCTGCTGCATTGCAGGGGTGGGATGAGGGCCGTGCGACCTGGCCTTCGGAGCCATGGCCACGCCTGGCTGAGGGCCTGCGATAACAGGGGCATGACTGCTGACGTGCTGTTGCTCGATTGAACCCACGCTCGGCCGAACAATGTGCCACTGCCGATACCTCGTTTCCGTTTGCCGTTCATCGTCTACGGGTTCTGGTGGCTGGGGCTCCTTGGTTCCCATAGGTTTGGGGGCAAGTGGTGGAAAAAATCTTCTGACTTCTGTCCTAGTCACCCTCTTTTCCCCATCCAAACCATCCCTCGGCCTGATGGTGTACGGGCCACCTCCTGTATCCGGCACCTGTGTCACCTCGTACACCCTTTCTCCCCAGAAATCCTGGATTTTACTTCTTCCGCAGTACCTCACTCTTGTGACCACATAGTCTCCTACCCGAAGATCAGACGTGGGATTTCCTTTGTCATGCCAGTCCTTGCGCACAGAGGCGGCTTTCTGTAGGTGCTCCCCCGCTTTGTCATGAGCCATCTTCAACCGCTCGAGATGACCTCTCAACCACTCTCCGGGGTACTGAGCCTCCCACTCTGACTTGTCATTGCCTAGGAGGAGATCAATGGGAAGGCGGGGCTCTCGTCCAAACATAAGGTAGAACGGGGAGAACCCTGTTGATGAATGAGGTGTACAATTGTACACATGGGTCAGCTCACAAATGTGTTTTGCCCAACCCCTTTTCTGCTCTGGCGACAATGTTTTTAGCAGGTTGTGCATCGTCCTGTTGAACCTTTCACATTGCCCATTGCCTTCCGGGTGATAGGATGTTGTGCGTGACTTGGCCATACCGTAGTGTTCGCACAACTGGTTCATGACGGCCGACTCAAAACTGCGGCCTTTGTCAGAGTGGAGCCGCTGCGGCACACCATAGTGCACAATCCAGTGCTTGACCACAGCTTTAGCCACTGTCTCCGCAGTTTGGTCACGGGTGGGGACGGTGACTGTGTATTTAGTGAAAATGTCTGTCAGAACCAGAACATTCTCTCTACCGTCAGACGATGGCTCCAAGACCGTGAAATCCATTGCGACCACCTCCAGAGGTTTTGAGGAAAGAAGGTGTCCCATAGGGCAGTGAACTTTAGTGGCAGGTTTCTTGGCAAGCTGACAACGTTCACAGCGTCTACACCACTCCTGGACATCCAGATGCATGTGTGGCCAGAACGCCCGCGCACGGAGAGTCTGCAATGTTCGCTCTGGGCCCTGATGTCCCCACCTGTCATGCGCAAACGACAACACTTCCCCCTGCATGGATTCTGGGACAACTATCTGGGTGACCTCACCCAGTAAAGGATCAACGATCCTCCTGTACAGCAGCCCGTCTTGGAGCTCTAGCCGCTTTAACTGACACATTAAAGCCTTAGCCCGTGGATCCATCTTAGAAAGCGTGACGGTGTCAGGCTTATTCTTGCCCAGAAAGGGGAGAACCGAAACAATGCACGGATCTTTAATCTGTGCTTCTCCCCACTGCTGTTGATTCACTGAAGGCAAAGCACTTGCCTCACCGGTCTCCCTTTTCTCCTCAGTCATCTGCCGGCTGCCCCCCGGAAGTGCTTGTGCAATGTCACTCAGCTGCGGGGATGAAGCCGGATGGATAGTCATGTGGCTCGTCCAGGGCCTGTCTATCCCTTGCACACAGGATACTGCCGTCAGCTCTTCTTCCTCTCCCCTAGCTTGCTCCACGGGGTGTCTAGAGAGCGCGTCAGCATTGACGTTCTCTCTCCCTGATCGGTATTTGACTGTGAAGTCAAACGAGGCCAGTTCCGCCACCCACCGTTGTTCGACTGCCCCCAGCTTGACTGTCTGTAAATGACTCAACGGATTGTTATCCGTGAACACTTCCGTGTGGGCTCCCAGCAAATAGTGTCGAAATTTCTCGCACATTGCCCACTTCAGGGCCAGTAACTCGAGCTTCATGCTGCTGTACTGTTTCATTGTCCGTTCCCTGGCCTCAGTGCCCTGCTGGCATAAGCAATGACCCTTTTCTTCCCATTCTGGTCTTGAGAGAGCACTGCGCCCAACCCGTCAAGGCTGGCGTCCGTCTCTAGGATAAAAGGAAGGGTGAAATCTGCATAGCCTAACACTGGAGCGGAGGTCAGTGCGTGTATCAGGGTATGAAAGGAGGTGTGGCAGCTAGCGTCCCAATCTTCAGAGACGTCGACTAGTGTACTCTTTCTTTTCCGCCCCTTTTCTCTTTTGAAGGTCTTGACTAACAGCTGGTTTAGGGGATTGGCTATCTTTGCAAACCCCTGGACAAAACGGCGATAATAGCTGGCAAACCCCAGGAATGACCGTAGGTCCCGCAGGGTTCTTGGGATCGCCAACTTTTTACAGCTCTGATTTTGTCCTCTGAAGTGGCAATTCCCTCACCAGAAACGGTGTATCCCAAGTACTCAACCTTCATTTGGGCCAGGTGGCACTTCTTGGGATTGAGTTTCAGCCCGACCTCCCGCAGTCTATCAAACACTACTTGTAATCTCTGCAGATGCTCTTCAAAAGATCTGCTATAAATCAGCAGATCATCCAAGTATACGAGAAGGATCTGAAAAGCCAGATCATTCATCGTCATCTGCATGAGTCTTTGGAAAGTAGCTGGCGCGGTGGATAGGCCCATGGGCATACGCTGATATTCGAAAAGGCCAAAAGGCGTGATGAACGCCGTTTTCTCCCTATCCTTTGGATTCATGGCCACTTGGTGGTAGCCACTAGCCAGGTCCAATGTGGAGAACACTTTCGCCCCTCCCAACGCATCCAAGGAATCATCGATACGGGCAGAGGGTACGCATCTGGGATGGTCTTAGCGTTCAGGCGCCTGTAGTCGACGCATAACCGGATGGATCCATCCTTCTTTCGCACGATGACCACAGGGATGCATATGGACTGTTACTCCTTTGAATAATCTTTTTGTCCATGAGCATCTGTATGTGGTCCTTAACCTCTTGTAGCTGTGTAGGAGGTATTCTGCGAAAGGTGGACGCCACAGGGGCGTCGTCCTTCAACTTTATACTGTGCATCACTCTTTCTGTATAGCCCAAGTCTTCATCATCTTTACAGAAGAGGTCAGCATTGGCTAGCAGGAGCCCTTCTAGTTGTCGCTTCTGTTCTGTTGTACAGCCTGTTTGCTGTAAGTCAACTGGACACTCTTGCGAACGGGGTGGAGTGGCAAGCGATTCTTTTGTGTGCACATGGATCCTGTCACAGCGTACTTCCACCTCAACCCCCTTTGGTGCAATGTCAGCCTGCACCTCATGCACAGTGCCTAGTACTGTGCCTGGCTTGAGGATGATCCCGTCTCTAGTTATGTTGGCAACTTGCACAAGAACTCTGCTTCCACATACAGAGCTTAGTGTATTCCCAACAAGGAGGCCCTGAGGTAGAGCACCAGGAGCTGGCTCGACCAACAGCTCCGTGAGTCTTTTTCCTTTTTGGGGGTTCCCTATTCCTGTCGCCGTCACGGTGACGATTGACTGGGGAGGAACAAAGACAGGTTGACCCCTTGCCACTCTAGCTAGGCCACCGATCAATCGTGGGAGGGGCAGGGTACCCGGCGGGAGGGCCTGCAGTACATTCATCCCCAGAATGACTGCCTCCTGGCCCCCTTCGTCGCCCCCGACACACCCGCGCTTCACTACAATGCCCCGCCCACTGACAGTGGTTCCACTAACCTGTACATCCGCCTCAAAGTAGCCTAGGTAGGGCACCTCCAGCCTGTTGGCTGCTGTTATTCTTATCAGCCCCTGGGCTCCACACAGCCTGACATCACTTGTTCCAAACAATTCCTTGAATGACTTTTCTGTCATCAAGGTGACCTGTGATCCTGTGTCTACCAGTGCCTCTACCTCCTTCCCATTAATCTTAATGGTGGTTCTGGGTTTGGGCCCTACCAACCTACCTAGTGAGTCTTTTCCTCCCCACCCTACAGTTCGACTCTTCACTGTAGAGGACGTCCGTTTCCCTGGTTCTGGGGACAGTTTCGTTTCATGTGGCCCGAGCCTCCACAACGAAAACAGAGGGGTTTTCCATCCTTCCCCAAGTGGGGACGGGGTCGACGTGAATATTCCTCCCCCTTTTCTATTTTCTTCCCGTTGCCCTGGTTGTTCTCCATCGCTGCAACCCGTTCTGCCAGTCGCTCTACCAACTTGGTCAGTTCAATCACACTAGCTTGGGACTCGACAGACGCAGTTGCTGTTGCTGCTTGGGGGTGGGCTGGTGCATGGAGTCCTCCTGTAACTCCCACTTAATGGCAAATGCTCGTGCGTCCAGGAAACTGATAGGCCCCTCCATGGCCCTGGCCCTGAGCTGCCTCATTAGCAAACCATCCCTCAGCCCACTAATGAACTGGTCCCGTAAGACCTGTTCGTCCTGGGGCCGCTGACCCTGTGCCCCTTGCCTAGCTGTGAGGTCTTTGAACGCCTTGTTCAGCCGGTTTGCAAAATCCCTCACCCCCTCACCTGTCTGCTGTTCTAAGCTGTTAAATGTCGCCAACAGCTGCTGTACCGATCTGTTGTCCCCATATGTGTCCTGGAGAATGCTCCACAGAATATCTAGTGCCCGAATGTGGTCTGGGGGATAACAGTCGAGGTCGTCCTTGACCGCGTCCGCTAGATGGGACCTCACGAAACAAATTTTTTCACTTTCGTCCTCCAGGTTTTGAGTCTTCCATGCAGCTGAGTATTTTTCCTTGAACTCCTGGAGTTGCCTTACCCCTCCCCTAAACGTGGGCACAACAACTTCCCTCTGCACTACCACTATCTTTTCCTCCTTGTATTTTAATCTGTCTAGGTCAGTTGTTAAATCACCAATCATTTGTTTCATTGCTTCCAATTGTTCTACTTCAGTTGCCGCTTCAGCCATTTTGAGGGTCTTAAATATGAGCAGACCAATTAATAACTTGAATAAACGAAGAAAGTCAGTTGGTTCTCGGAAATGAACGCTTTTTCTTTTTCTCTCAACGAGTTAACTAACTATTCACAGATAGGGAAGTCGGGATACTTCATGATCTCCACGATCTGGGTTTTCGAGGTCATCTTCCGCTTTTTATTCAAAATTGTTTGGCAGAACGACAGTTTCAGGTCCGGGTTGGCACCACTCTCTCTGATGTCCACGAGCAAGAGTTGGGTGTTCCACAGGGGAGCATACTGTCTCCTGCCCTCTTTAGTATTAAAATCAACAACATTGTGAAATCAGTTCAGCAAGGTTCAGACTGCTCATTGTTTGTGGATGATTTCGCTGTCTACGCAACTGGAAGCCTGTACCCGAGTGTCCAGCGCAGGCTCCAGCTTTGCGTAGATAAAATCCATTGATGGGCGGATGAAAACGGTTTCACCTTTTCTCCAACAAAGACGCAATGTATTCACTTCCATAATTTCCGTCAGTTTTTCCCAGATCCTGAACTTCAAGTAGGGAAATCTCCCATTCCAGCTGTTACAGAGGCCAAATTTCTGGGAGTCATTTTTGACCAGAAACTCAACTTTCTCAGCCACATCAGGGACCTCAAGGCTTCTTGCCAGAAGGCTCTGAATGTTCTGCGGGTCGTGGCGCACACCGACTGGGGCGCTGATAAGAAAACTTTGTTGCACCTCTACAGAGCCCTGGTCCGTTCAGAGCTGGACTACGGTTGTGCTGTGTACGGCTCCGCAAGATCGTCTTGCCTCGGGCTCTTGGACCCTGTCCACCATCGGGGGCTTCGTCTCTGTCTTGGAGCGTTCCGCGCCGCCCCTGTGTGCGGCCTGTGCGCGGAGGCAGGTGGGCCTTCGCTGTCCAACCGCGGGCTGGAGCTGTCTTTGAATTGTTGCGTCCGACTGTTCTCGGAACCGCGGAGTCCTGCCTGTGACTGTGTTTTTGGCCCTCCGTTCCAGAGTAAGTTTGAGAGTAGCCCGAAATGTGTTCCGCCGTTTGGGCTTCGTGTGCGGCCTCACGTGCGGAGTGCAGGTGTGGAACTGGGAGTGGTTTCCGATTTTTCCAAGTTTCCGGATCAACCTCCGTGGACCTTTTTCACACCAGAGATTCGTTTCGATCTCGCAGCTTTCCGTAGGGAGTCTGCCGGCTCTCTGGCGTGCAGGGCTTTGTGTGCCGAGCTCTGTTCCGGGTTCCCGTCCTATCAGGAAGTTTTCGCTGGCGGTTCCGGGTCTGGGGATGGAGTGGCCTGTGCGGCCTGATGCCCTGGGGCTCCTTCTCAGGTGTTGTTGGAGCATATGCATTCGGATGCTTCTGTCTGTTCTGCTGAACTTGCTGCTCTGGTGCTGGCTTTGAGGATGGTCTCCCATTCTTCGAAGAGGGACTTTCTGGTTCTGTCGGATTCGCTGTCGGCTTTGGAGGCCGTGGCTGGCCGCAGCCTTCAGCATCCAGAACTTTTGCTTTTTTTGAACTTTTTGGCAGGTTGGGGGCGGACGGTTGCAGCGTTGCTCTTGCTTGGGTTCCTGGCCGTGTTGGCGTCGGCGGGGGCGAGGTGGTTGGTCGTTTGGCCAGGAGCGCCACGGGGGAGGGGCTGTCCAGCACTTGTGTCCCCTGCTCAGATGTGAAGCCCAAGATTGGCGATTGTGTGAGGGACCTCTGGCGGGAGGGTTGGAACACGCAGACGAGTGGCGGGCTCTTTCAGATCCGTCCAAACCTTGGGGACTTCCTCCCATCTACGTCGGGTGGTCGTGGGGAGGAGGCGGTTCTGTGCCGGCTGCACGCCGGCCATTCGTGTTTTGCCCATTCTTACCTTTTAAAGGGTGGGGAGGCTCCGTGGTGCGTTCCATGTCGTGCGCCACTCGCAGTGAGGCATGTTCTTTTGGAGTGTTGGGACTTGCACGATGTGGGACGCGGGCATTTTGCAGCGGAGTCCGTGGGGGTCCTGTTCAGGGGTGTCCCGCCTGACGTGGTCCTTAAGTTTTTGAGAGAGGTTGGCATTTTTCGTCTGATTTGAGATTTTGCGGAGGAATGATTTTTAGCGGGGTTTCTGGTGCGTTTGTGGACGATGTCATTTGGCGAGATGTGTGAAAGTGTGTGTTTTTTTTTTTTTTAAATGACTGGTGAGTTGATTTTAACGTGGTGACAGCCCTGATGTGGCCCTCTGCGGTCGGCTGGGCTATAAGCAACATTATCTTATCTTATCTTACAGATAGGGAAAGATAAAAAGAGGCACACGGAAAAATGCACTCCCTAACGACCAACGCATTAAATCATGAGAACAACACATAGACAGGCCAATTGTCAACAGTCAGTGACAACAGTCCAACACCTCTGGCACAGATCCTGCGCAGGGCGATGTCTCCTTTTCCGTGACCTGTAAGAGAGACACTTCCCACCAACCCTGAGCAACTACAAGTCCTTCACCGTCAGCTGAGGCACTCAACCTTTCAGCAGCGCGACGAGCTGGCGCGCGCCTAGTGCTGCAGCTGGCCGTTCTCCGCGCTGTCGCCTGGGGCTGCTCCTTCAACAACAGTGGACCGCGCAGGCCCAGTATCTCAACAATGACAAAAGGATACCTGTGAGGAGTCCTGGTCGTCGTTGGGGCTGCCCGCGTCCCGAGGCCGGTATGTCGGATCCTGTCGGCGACGCCATTTGTAAGGAGAGGCAGGAGTTGGGGAGAGAGCACGTTGACACATCAACTTCAACACCCAACACCAGCTCGTTGGTCCTCTCTTCTTTATTTTTAATCATGGTTGGATCAAACCAACCATAACCAAACCACCGACCTATTAAGACATAAACAATTATAATCATAAACATGAGGTACTATATAAAAACATATACAGGAAAACATAATTATTCAAATTAAGCTAAGACAAAAGTGCAGGATTTACGACAAACATCAACACACAAGGCCTCCCCGTTGCGAACGGTAGGAGGTACCACATACATTTACAATCCATAGCATAATCATCACCTTAACCAAAGGGGACCCCCGTTGCGAACGGCAGGATCAACAGCAGAATAATTTTATTATCATAACATTAAGAAAAAGGGATCCCCGTTGTGAACGGCAGGATCAACCATGTAATTATTTCATGAACATAACATTAACACTGAGACTCCCCGTTGCGAACGGCAGGAGCAATGGACAATAAATGAAATCAAGTAACATCTGATTCTCAACAGCGGCTACACAATCGTATGAAAAAAAAAAAAAATCATATGTATAGTGTCCACACATATGACGAAACTCAGAAGGGACACACCTTGCACATAAATCAACCAACTAAAACAATCTTCCTTTCTCGGCACACACACCCACCTCCGGACAGGGTCTAGATTATTACTCAGCAGATTCGGTTAGTCTCTCATAATATCAAAACAAATTTTCATTTACTCATAATAACACATACCCAATCATCATTCAATTAATGGCTCTGACAAAAGAAAACCATATCTTTTTCATTCAATACCATTGATTGCATACACATTGGCTTGTGGTAACAATAACCATTGTGACCACCAGCTTTACGAAAAAAAACCCATGGCACCAAAAGCACAATAAATTTCGCAGGGACCTGTTGAAAAATATCAAAGCAGCACAAAAACTTACAACAGAATATCAACATGGGAAAAACATTATCTACCTCAGGACAGGGTGTTGACACACACCCGTTCGTCTGTCCCGGCCACCCCTCTGGTGTGGAACAGGCGTCCTCTGGAAAGGGCAACATGTGTGTCCCTAAATCATGGCATCAAGACGCACAGGATCTTCAAAAAAAAAAGGATAATAAATGCCTGGCATCAACATAGCCAGCAAGAATACAGCAAAGGGCAACAACTCATACATGTCACTGGTTTACTCTTCAAAAAGAAAAGGTTACTTCCCTTCACTCATCCATCGTCGCAACTCGGCCCAACTTCGTAATTTTAGGCCCGAGTATAGCCAAGAATTGGAACACAGTTCAAAACGAAGTTTCTGATACATCAAAAATGAAAATTAAATAGATCAGCATGGATTTTCAGGAATTGCTTTCAACAACACTGTAACTACAAGGAGTGAGCATAACTGAATAATTCATTCCAGCCTCCCTCACATCAGGTACTGATTCCATGAACAAAAATTAACAAGCACAGAGAGAGAGAGAGAGAGAGAGAGCTGTCCAAGATCCCTTGAGGGGAAAAAATACACCCAGCTCTCCTCCTAAGTGAAAACCCTTAGTCGTGCAAACATCTCCATTACGTGGCTTTTGACATTTTCTTTAAAACACCTAAACAAGTCAACAACAACAAAAATATTTATCTACTACAACCAGATTCCCAACAAACTTGTTCCCAGTAAACTTATTTAACGTACCTCAAAAAATAGTCACCAGTCCTTCGGGCTGTAGCTAACCAGCATGAAACCGGTCTTCTGTTATCAGACGAACAGGCAAGACCTCTTTGTTGACTGTGACAAGCAGTGGGGAAAAGAGTGCGGTTTGGGCGGGAGGCTGGTATTATCGCCTCCCGTTCACACCCACAGCTAACACGCAGCAAAATATAGGCCCTGAGCTTCAGTGAATGCCAGTATTAATCAATGCTTTGTCATTACTGTGAATAAAGATCCATTAACACCTGGTAATCTGTGCACATTCCTAAACAGAGGTTATGCCCAGTAGACTGGTTATCTCCACAAACCAACTATTGTATTCCTACTCCTCCACGGCCATTCTAAAGACAATTCTGGAACCACGCTAACCAGGTCCCAAGGCGGAGAACTCCTCCGACAAAAGGTCAGAATTCACTGAAATCCCTGTACACTTGCACTACCCTTATCAGCTCAACTACATACCAAAGAATAAAAATAGCCACAATAAAACGAAACATACTCTTCAAGAACATGAAGATTAAACATTTGCAGGAGTAAACTTCTATCCGGCCACATATAGTTGCCAGATAGTGTTGAGTAGCTTCTGCCAAATGTTGAATTTATTGAAGATTATACAGTCTTGCTCTGTTAAACCTCAATGGCACTGTTGAGAGAAGGAGGTAAAGGGGAGCAACGATAACAAGATGGAAAGAGAACATTGCAGAACGGTCAGAGGCCAAGCCAGAGTTTGGCAGACGACCGTTGGAGGCGGAGGAATCCGGTGAGCTGTTCTTCAGTGTGACACTGCAATGACTCTTCATAGAGTTCAGGGGGAAGACGTTGCTTTCCACTGTCTGAGACTCTTTTTTTTTTTTTTCTTTTTCGTCTGTGAAGTCATAGCCTTGAAAAGGTCTTTTGAGAATGGCTGAGGACTGAACCTGAAACTGTAAAGACAGTTTTTCTTACACGCATGCTTTGTCTGTCACAGAGAGGGACTTGTGCAGGATTGTGACAGGGACCACTGTTTCATGATCATCATTCTTTTACCTATGTACTATCCCCAAGACTGTATTGTGTAATCTCTGGGTGTTATCCACATCATCCTTGCTCGAGGAGAAGTTGAAATATGGCTTGTGGATGCCTTGATCAATACACAAAAGCTTCTTGCTTCCCCAAGTTCACTCACCCATTGTCTCACTCAGCCTCTGCTGCACATAGCATCGTGTTCCAGACATTTCACATTCAGGTCTTCATCCCCAAGTTCACTCACCCATTGTCTCACTCAGCCTCTGCTGCACATAGCAACGTGTTCCAGACATTTCACATTCAGGTCTTCATCCCCAAGTTCACTCTTTCATTGTCTCACTCAGCCTCTGCTGCACATAGCATCGTGTTCCAGACATTTCACATTCAGGTCTTCATCCCCAAGTTCACTTCACCCATTGTCCCACTCAGCCTCTGCTGCACATAGCATCGTGTTCCAGACATTTCACATTCAGGTCTTCATCCCCAAGTTCACTCTTTCATTGTCTCACTCAGCCTCTGCTGCACATAGCATTGTGTTCCAGACATTTCACATTCAGGTCTTCATCCCCAAGTTCACTCTTTCATTGTCCCACTCAACCTCTGCTGCACATAGCATTGTGTTCCAGACATTTCACATTCAGGTCTTCATCCCCAAGTTCACTCACCCATTGTCCCACTCAGCCTCTGCTGCACATAGCATCGTGTTCCAGACATTTCACATTCAGGTCTTCATCCCCAAGTTCACTTTTTCATTGTCCCACTCAGCCTCTGCTGCACATAGCATCGTGTTCCAGACATTTCACATTCACGTCTTCATTGGTCCCTTTGGTCATTCCATCCTGGGCAGTGTGTCATCTTAGTGATTTGTAATCTGGAGATTATACTCTGGTTTAGCTGATTCTAATGCATACTTGGCCAGTGTAATTGTCTGCTAACAATGCTACTCGGATGGAACTGATCTGACGCATGTTTTTTGTTTTTTTATCGATAGTACAGCAGTTCTGTCAGAAATTGCTTGATCACAATTTTGATGTTGCTGATGACCTCTTCATCAGGTGATGTACTGAAGGCTTTTGCATCAGCTGATATTATTAAAAGAAACTCTCATCAGCTGATATCATTAAAAGAAACTCTCATCAGCTGATTTCATTAAAAGAAACTCTCATCAGCTGATATCATTAAAAGAAACTCTCATCAGCTGATATCATTAAAAGAAACTCTCATCAGCTGATTTCATGAAGAAAAACTTTCACTGGCTGATTTCATGAAGAAAAACTTTCACCAGCTGATTTCATTAAAAACTTACGTCAGCTGATTCCATTGAACACTTTCTTCCACTGATTTCTCTTAAGCTTCTTTCATCAGCTGATTTCATGTTAGGCTTCTTTCGTCAGCTGGTTTCACGTTAGGCTTCTTTCATCAGCTGGTTTCACGTTAGGCTTCTTTCGTCAGCTGGTTTCACGTTAGGCTTCTTTCGTCAGCTGGTTTCACGTTAGGCTTCTTTCATCAGCTGGTTTCACGTTAGGCTTCTTTCGTCAGCTGGTTTCACGTTAGGCTTCTTTCATCAGCTGGTTTCACGTTAGGCTTCTTTCGTCAGCTGGTTTCACGTTAGGCTTCTTTCGTCAGCTGGTTTCACGTTAGGCTTCTTTCATCAGCTGGTTTCACGTTAGGCTTCTTTCGTCAGCTGGTTTCACGTTAGGTTTCTTTCGTCAGCTGGTTTCACGTTAGGCTTCTTTCGTCAGCTGGTTTCACGTTAGGCTTCTTTCATCAGCTGGTTTCACGTTAGGCTTCTTTCGTCAGCTGGTTTCATGTTAGGCTTCTTTCGTCAGCTGGTTTCACGTTAGGCTTCTTTCATCAGCTGAATTTACTGAAAGCTTCTTTCATCAGCTGAATTTACTTATGGATTTTTTTATCAGTTGATATCCTATTATGCATCATCATGAGCTGATTTCACTGAAGGCTTCTTCATTAATTTCATTGGGGGTTGGCAGACATAGCTACTTGACTTACAGACATGGACATAAATTCTGATATGGGAATGTATAAAACCATCAGACGAGCAGAGGGGAAGGAAAAACATTGAAAGAGGATATGTCTGAACTACTTACTCTGAACTACTTATTGTGCACAGGCACACGGTCGTCTGCGTGTTTTGGTAGTCGCACACAGACTGCTAAATGGAAGACCCCACCATAAACTGTTGTGATCAAATCTTGTTGGGTCGGAATAGAGGGACAGACTATTGTCAGAAGGAATTGTGAGGGACACATTGTTGTAATCCCCTCCACAAGAGTCAAGCCATATCGACAGTTTGCCATTTGCATTTAAGTTGCACAGGATGTCAACCCTCATGAAATGGGAAAGAAAGAAGAGATAACTCGAAGCATTTTCATACTTACTCCACACCAGCCACACATATCTTTAACCAAACAGTGTATAGACAAGTGTGAATTAGAGTAGGAGTAGAATAAGGGTTGGGGGATATCTGTAATATGCGCATTGATTGAAAGATTGACAGAATGAAGAACAAACGGCAACAAAATCAGCCACCAAGGCCTGTCAGCCTGTTATGGGTCGATGGACAGTACGGCAGAAATGGAAACCATCTGTTGCAGGTTTGAGAAATATGCAGGGGTGCGTGGGGTGTACCCTAGCTGTCTGTCCACGCTGATAGGCTGGTTTCTCTGTTTCATTGTCCAATCGATGGCTGTCAGCTATCCATGTTTTTGTTCTCCTTTGTGAGTGTTGGATGATGGCTGTCAACTATCCATGTTTTTGTTCTCCTTTGTGAGTGTTGGACGGTGGCTGTCAACTATCCATGTTTTTGTTGTCCTCCTTTGTGAGTGTTGGACGGTGGCTGTCAACTATCCATGTTTTTGTTCTCCTTTGTGAGTGTTGGACGATGGCTGTCAACTATCCATGTTTTTGTTGTCCTCCTTTGTGAGTGTTGGACGGTGGCTGTCAACTAACCATGTTTTTGTTCTCCTTTGTGAGTGTTGGATGGTGGATGTCAACCATCCATGTTTTTGTTCTTCTTTGTGAGTGTTGGATGGTGGATGTCAACCATCCATGCTTTTGTTCTCCTTTGTGAGTGTTGGACGATGGCTGTCAACTATCCATGTTTTTGTTGTCCTCCTTTGTGAGTGTTGGACGGTGGCTGTCAACTAACCATGTTTTTGTTCTCCTTTGTGAGTGTTGGATGGTGGATGTCAACCATCCATGTTTTTGTTCTCCTTTGTGAGTGTTGGATGGTGGATGTCAACCATCCATGTTTTTGTTCTCCTTTGTGAGTGTTGGACGGTGGATGTCAACCATCCATGTTTTTGTTCTTCTTTGTGAGTGTTGGAAGGTGGATGTCAAGCTTGTAGTGTTGTAACAAGTTTTGGGCATTTCTTTTATTGTAATTTTTTTTTTTTAGTTGATGAATATGTTGATGACTTGATTTTTTTTTAACCATAACCGGACAGTTATTGGAGAATGCCAACTTACTGGCAGATGAGTGGAATATTGGGCATGGAATCACATCTGCATGATATCACATTATTATTATTTCACAATGTGATGATTTTCTTTCTTCTTTGATGAATGATGCATATTCCTGAAGAGTGAAAAACAATATTACATTCCAGATATGTCTTCTGTATCATAAGTAAAGACCATGTGGTGTGTGTGACATACATATATGACTGTTACATATTTACATGTGATCAGTATTGTGCATTTCCAGACAGTGGACGCTGTATATTAAGATTTCTGGAGAATTGGGCTGAAACAGAGATAAACAGTGTGTTATATCCTTTTGTGACAATGGTGTTTTTTTTTTTTTTTTTCCCTAGGCAGTAAAATAGAGAAAGAAAAACACCTTGGTGTGTCATCCACTTTTGTTGTAATGTGGTTTTTTTTTTATTCTTTGTTTTGTTTTTCTTTTATCCTAATTCCTAGGCAGATAATCATTTGGAATGCCACACAGAGCAAGTTGTGTTCAGTTAATCATCCCCATATTCTGAACCTTTTTTTAAGCCTGCCCACACTTTGGATGCTGGCACGCCAATCAAGGTTTTAAGTTGCAAGCTGCAAATGTAACTAGTTCTGTTTCCTCCCTCCCTCTTCTCTCTCTCTCTTCTCTCTCTCTCTCTCTCTCTCTCTCTCTCTCTCTCTCTCTCTTTCTCTCTTTCTCCTCTCTTCCATCACTTCCATCCATGGAAGGTTGGTGCAGTTGTTTTTGATGTGTGTCATGGATGGACCTGACAGACAGGAGTGAAGACAGTACCTTGCTGCACAGTGCCATGAATACATGTGTGACACAGTATCTTACTGCACAGTGCCATGAATACATGTGTGACACAGTATCTTGCTGCACAGTGCCATGAATACATGTGTGACACAGTGTCTTGCTGCACAGTGCCATGACTACATGTGTGACACAGTATCTTGCTGCACAGTGCCATGACTACATGTGTGACACAGTACCTTGCTGCACAGTGCCATGACTACATGTGTGACACAGTATCTTGCTGCACAGTGCCATGAATACATGTGTGACACAGTATCTTACTGCACAGTGCCATGAATACATGTGTGACACAGTATCTTGCTGCACAGTGCCATGAATACATGTGTGACACAGTATCTTGCTGCACAGTGCCATGAATATACATGTGACAGAAAAATGGGATACAGAGGAACCAGGGACATTCAGATTTCCTTTAACTCTTAATAGTTCAATCCTACAATGTCAAATATCGACATTCGAAGACAGATCCTTGGAATCTTTTCACTGGTAATATTTCAGCAATCGCAAAAAATTTCTGTTGGCAAATTGCAGAACTTTTTTTTTCAATTCTGAATTTAAAGATATTTACCTACATATTTGTAGTAAATTATGACATATTTTTTATGCATAATTTTCATTTTATGATATGCAAACTGTCAAAGAGCTAGTTTGGTTTTAAAAATTAGCAGCAAAATGTCCAAACTGGAAAGAGTTAAAACCAAAAGAATGAGTCTGTAAAAGTGGAAGATGAAAGAACCATGTGAAACATCATCTACAACAACAAGTACAAAGGGGATGGATAACGGTCAGAGATGGAGGGGGTAAACCTTGTATAGACCAGTACAAAGGGGATGGATAACGGTCAGAGATGGAGGGGGTAAACCTTGTATAGACCAGTACAAAGGGGATGGATAACGGTCGGAGATGGAGGGGGTAAACCTTGTATAGACTAGGAAGTGTAGTGTGGACAACGACGGACAAAATATAAAAGCAAGTCTTCTCAAGGAAAGAGGCTTTTTTTTTTTTTTAATTTTCAAACTTTGTTTAGTGTCTTTATTGTTGAGGTTTTGGGGTTTTAATAGTGAATTGTGCTGTGTTTCATCATGTCTTTTGCATCAGCCTGATCGAGTGCTGTTGAATTCCAGTTCTAAGTGACTTGTTTCAGCATTTATTTGGATACTTATCTCTCTCTCTCTCTCTCTGTCACATTTGTCAGTTGATAGTTTTTCCATTCTCATGCGTATGTGACAATTCTTTCTTCTTTTTTTTTTCCTTTCTTTTTTTTTTTCTTTTAGGTTATGTGGAAATCATTGTGTTCAGGTGCTTACACAAGTTACAGGCAGAACATGGGTTTTATTTTTCTTCCCTCTTTTATGCATAGAGTGTTGTACTGAGTCTTAGAATGTTCACCAGAAATTTTCAGAATTACTAACCTGCGCTTCAAATACTTTTTTTGTGTTTTGATCTAACACTTTTACAACTAGATGTGTAGTGAAGAGCATTGTCACAGCATGTGAGGATTTGACAGAATGATCGATGTGCAATAGCAATGGATTTGAGGGAGTTGAAAAATAGTGGTGCTGTTTTGATTGTGATGATGATGTTAGACTTCAGTGGACTGTTGACTGTGGCAAGTGGATGGCCAAGGGACAAAACATAAAGCGACAGGAAAGGATTGAAAGCATGTTGAATGTATGGATTTTGTTGTGTTTTGTTTCTGGTGAGAGAAACGGGTTTTCTTTTTTCTTTCCCCTCTTCTGTGTCAGATTTTTGTTTAATCTTGTTCACATCTGTCATCCTCTGTCTCTTTCAGTGTGTGTGTGTGTGTGTGTGTGTGTGTGTGTGTGTGTGTGTGTGTGTGTGTGTGTGTGTGTGTGTGTGTGAGTGAGAAAGAGAGAGAGAGAGAGAGCAGAAGAAACTGTATAGACTGAAACCAATTTATTGTCAGATTAACTCATGGTTGTACTGACAGAAACTGTATGGACAACATGTAACAGTCGCACACATGTTACAGTACTGCCACTGCGGTACACACTGCCAGCACCGTGAAGTATGTCTGTCTCTTTGATCCGTGTGTTTATGTCTGGGTAGGTCTAAATGGGTGAGGAATTGTAAAGATGTTTGTCACACTACTGTCACCATAATCTGGGTAGGTCTAAGTGGGTGAGGAATTGTAAAGATGTTTGTCGCACAACTGTCACCATAATCTGGGTAGGTCTAAGTGGGTGAGGAATTGTAAAGATGTTTGTCGCACAATTGTCACCATAATCTGGGTAGGTCTAAGTGGGTGAGGAATTGTAAAGATGATTGTCGCACTACTGTCACCATATTAGCAATGTGCTGCCACAGCGCTTTTCTATTGTCAGTGGCATTATGACATATGTCTGTCTGGTGTCCTCTTTCAGGATACTGTCCTCTGCAGGTGGTTCATGCCTGTTTCATTCAGGATACTGTCCTCTGTCTGCAGGTGGTTCATTCAGGATACTGTCTGCAGGTGGCTCATGCCTGTTTCATTCAGGATACTGTCCTCTGTCTGCAGGTGGTTCATTCAGGATACTGTCCTCTGTCTGCAGGTGGTTCATGCCTGTTTCATTCAGGATGCTGTCCTCTGTCTGCAGGTGGTTCATTCAGGATACTGTCCTCTGTCTGCAGGTGGCTCATGCCTGTTTCATTCAGGATGCTGTCCTCTGTCTGCAGGTGGTTCATGCCTGTTTCATTCAGGATACTGTCCTCTGTCTGCAGGTGGTTCATGCCTGTTTCATTCAGGATACTGTCCTGTGTCTGCAGGTGGTTCATGCCTGTTTCATGCAGGATACTGTCCTCTGTCTGCAGGTGGTTCATGCCTGTTTCATTCCGGATACTGTCCTCTGCAGGTGGTTGATGCCTGTTTCATTGAGGATACTGTCCTCTGCAGGTGGTTGATGCCTGTTTCATTCAGGATACTGTCCTCTGCAGGTGGTTCATGCCGGTTTCATGCAGGATACTGTCCTGTGTCTGCAGGTGGCTCATGCCTGTTTCATTCAGGATACTGTCCTCTGTCTGCAGGTGGTTCATGCCGGTTTCATTCAGGATACTGTCCTCTGCAGGTGGTTGATGCTTGTTTCATTGAGGATACTGTCCTCTGCAGGCGGTTGATGCCTGTTTCATTGAGGATACTGTCCTCTGCAGGTGGCTCATGCCTGTTTCATTCAGGATACTGTCCTCTGTCTGCAGGTGGTTCATGCCTGTTTCATTCAGGATACTGTCCTCTGCAGGTGGTTCATGGCTGTTTCATTCAGGATACTGTCCTCTGTCTGCAGGTGGTTCATGCCTGTTTCATTCAGGATACTGTCCTCTGCAGGTGGTTCATGCCTGTTTCATTCAGGATGCTGTCCTCTGCAGGTGGTTCATGCCTGTTTTATTCAGGATACTGACCTCTGTCTGCAGGTGGTTCATGCCTGTTTCATTCAGGATACTGACCTCTGTCTGCAGGTGGTTCATGCCTGTTTCATTCAGGATACTGTCCTCTGTCTGCAGGTGGTTCATGCCTGTTTCATTCAGGATACTGTCCTCTGTCTGCAGGTGGTTCATGCCTGTTTCATTCAGGATACTGTCCTCTGTCTGCAGGTGGTTCATGCCTGTTTCATTCCGGATACTGTCCTCTGTCTGCAAGTGGTTCATGCCTGTTCATTCAGGATAGTGACCTCTGTCTGCAGAAGGTTCATGCCTGTTTCATTCAGGATACTGACCTCTGTCTGCAGGTGGTTCATGCCTGTTTCATTCAGGATACTGACCTCTGTCTGCAGAAGGTTCATGCCTGTTTCATTCAGGATACTGTCCTCTGCAGGTGGTTCATGCCTGTTTCATTCAGGATACTGTCCTCTGCAGGTGGTTCATGCCTGTTTCATTCAGGATACTGTCCTATGTCTGCAGGTGGTTCATGCCTGTTTCATTCAGGATACTGACCTCTGTCTGCAGGTGGTTCATGCCTGTTTCATTCAGGATACTGTCCTCTGCAGGTGGTTCATGCCGGTTTCATTCAGGATACTGTCCTCTGCAGGTGGTTCATGCCTGTTTCATTCAGGATACTGACCTCTGTCTGCAGGTGGTTCATGCCTGTTTCATTCAGGATACTGACCTCTGTCTGCAGGTGGTTCATGCCTGTTTCATTCAGGATACTGACCTCTGTCTGCAGGTGGTTCATGCCTGTTTCATTCAGGATACTGACCTCTGTCTGCAGGTGGTTCATGCCGGTTTCATTCAGGATACTGTCCTCTGTCTGCAGGTGGTTCATGCCTGTTTCATTCAGGATACTGTCCTCTGTCTGCAGGTGGTTCATGCCTGTTTCATTCAGGATACTGACCTCTGTCTGCAGGTGGTTCATGCCGGTTTCATTCAGGATACTGTCCTCTGCAGGTGGTTGATGCCTGTTTTATTCAGGATACTGTCCTCTGCAGGTGGTTCATGCCTGTTTCATGCAGGATACTGTCCTCTGTCTGCAGGAGGCTCATGCCTGTTTCATTCTCACTCCTGCATGTGAAGGTTTTGTGCAGACACATGGAATGCTTAGTGTAACAAGATTTTGTGCAGACACATGGAATGCTTAGTGTAACAAGGTTTTGTGCAGACACATGGAATGCTTAGTGTAACAAACAAAAGAAACACAAGAAAAGAGGAGAGGTGGGGGTCAGAGTCTTCTTGACATTAACCCTGTGACTGCTTCTGACCAGTATGTTCATCATGTAGAGGATATAGCATCCTCATGATGGGATCGGACAGCCAGATGGCATTACAAGACATCATTTAATGTCTTTCTTCACTTAGGACTGTGTCCATTCAGTGTTGTGAAACCAATACTCCTTTGAAGTGAACACCAAATACACATACTATTCTTATCTGTTCATACCAACCTACAATCAGCTGTCATTGGATTAGAAAGATGTTTGTGCAAAATATCAACAGGCAAAAAATACATCAGATGGTTTGTGTTCTGTGCAATTGTTGGAAATGTATGGAAGGAAAAAAAAATAGAAAAGAACGTCTCTTGATCAAAGGTTTAAGGCAGAGTTCGATATGGATTTAAAGTCTCACAGATCACCTTTACCAAGCGTATATGTGTGCTGGAACATGATATTCAGTGTGTGTGTCTGAGTGTGTCTCTGTGTGTGTGTTTGATGTTGCTCACTCAGACAAGCTTCACTCTCTACCACAGGAAGACATGGAAGTGGTATGCTTACTGGTTCACCCTGCTATGCCACCAAGGGATGGCAGCTTTTATTCAAACCCTACAAAGTCCTTTAAAGCCCCTAAATTTTGAGGATTCATTTTCAAAGACAAAAACCCTTGAAATTTGAACTGCAGTGTTTATTTTAAATGGTTGAAAGTGCTTGAAAATGGAAGTGTTGATGGAGCAGTTTATATTTTTGTGAGAGAAGCACAAAATTATACAGAGAATTTATTTTGTGTCACATACTGAAGTGTCCACATCCCGATCATTGTTCACAAACAGATTCTGCTAAAGTGACTGCATGAAGGAACTGAAGTGTGCATCAAAGCCTGTATTTTCAATATCGCAATTCTTTAATTTTATTCTAAAAATCCTTGAAAATGTCCTTTTACAAAGTCCTTGAATTTTCTGCTTTGATGTCAATATGAGCCCTGTGTGGGACTATTAGCACATAAACACTGCGTGCTGTTCTGACGTCAGGCTGTGTGGTGTGATCGTTAGCACATAAACACTGCATGCTGTCCTGACGTCAGGCTGTGTGCTGTTGTTCTGTCATCAAACAGCTGCATGCTGTCCTGACGTCAGGCTGTGTGCTGTTGTTCTGTCATCACACAGCAAACAGCTGCATGCTGTTCTGACGTCAGGCTGTGTGCTGTTGTTCTGTCATCACACAGCAAACACTGCATGCTGTTCCTGACGTCAGGCTGTGTGCTGTTGTTCTGTCATCAAACAGCTGCATGCTGTCCTGACGTCAGGCTGTGTGCTGTTGTTCTGTCATCACACAGCAAACAGCTGCATGCTGTTCTGACGTCAGGCTGTGTGCTGTTGTTCTGTCATCACACAGCAAACACTGCATGCTGTTCCTGACGTCAGGCTGTGTGCTGTTGTTCTGTCATCACACAGCAAACACTGCAGGCTGTTCTGACGTCAGGCTGTGTGTTGTTCTGTCATCACACAGCAAACACTGCAGGCTGTCCTGACGTCAGGCTGTGTGGTGTTGTTCTGTCATCACACAGCAAACACTGCATGCTGTCCTGACGTCAGGCTGTGTGCTGTTGTTCTGTCATCACACAGCAAACACTGCGTGCTGTTCCTGACGTCAGGCTGTGTGCTGTTGTTCTGTCATCACACAGCAAACACTGCATGCTGTCCTGACGTCAGGCTGTGTGCTGTTCTGTCATCACACAGCAAACACTGCATGCTGTTCCTGACGTCAGGCTGTGTGCTGTTGTTCTGTCATCACACAGCAAACAGCTGCAGGCTGTTCCTGACGTCAGGCTGTGTGCTGTTCTGTCATCACACAGCAAACACTGCATGCTGTCCTGACGTCAGGCTGTGTGCTGTTGTTCTGTCATCACACAGCAAACACTGCATGCTGTCCTGACGTCAGGCTGTGTGCTGTTGTTCTGTCATCACACAGCAAACAGCTGCAGGCTGTTCCTGACGTCAGGCTGTGTGCTGTCGTTCTGTCATCAACCAGCAAACACTGCATGCTGTCCTGACGTCAGGCTGTGTGCTGTTGTTCTGTCATCACACAGCAAACACTGCATGCTGTTCCTGACGTCAGGCTGTGTGCTGTTGTTCTGTCATCACACAGCAAACAGCTGCATGCTGTTCCTGACGTCAGGCTGTGTGCTGTTGTTCTGTCATCAAACAGCTGCAGGCTGTTCCTGACGTCAGCCTGTGTGCTGTTGTTCTGGCATCACACAGCAAACACTGCAGGCTGTTCTGACGTCAGGCTGTGTGCTGTTGTTCTGTCATCACACAGCAAACACTGCATGCTGTCCTGACGTCAGGCTGTGTGCTGCTGTTCTGTCATCACACAGCAAACACTGCATGCTGTTCCTGACGTCAGGCTGTGTGTTGTTCTGTCATCACACAGCAAACACTGCATGCTGTCCTGACGTCAGGCTGTGTGCTGTTCTGTCATCACACAGCAAACACTGCATGCTGTCCTGACGTCAGGCTGTGTGCTGTTCTGTCATCACACAGCAAACACTGCATGCTGTTCCTGACGTCAGGCTGTATGCTGTTCTGTCATCACACAGCAAACACTGCATGCTGTTCCTGACGTCAGGCTGTGTGCTGTTCTGTCATCACACAGCAAACACTGCATGCTGTTCTGACGTCAGGCTGTGTGCTGTTCTGTCATCACACAGCAAACACTGCAGGCTGTTCCTGACGTCAGGCTGTGTGCTGTTGTTCTGTCATCACACAGCAAACACTGCATGCTGTCCTGACGTCAGGCTGTGTGTTGTTCTGTCATCACACAGCAAACACTGCATGCTGTCCTGACGTCAGGCTGTGTGCTGTTCTGTCATCACACAGCAAACACTGCATGCTGTCCTGACGTCAGGCTGTGTGTTGTTCTGTCATCACACAGCAAACACTGCATGCTGTCCTGACGTCAGGCTGTGTGCTGTTCTGTCATCACACAGCAAACACTGCAGGCTGTCCTGACGTCAGGCTGTGTGCTGTTGTTCTGTCATCACACAGCAAACACTGCAGGCTGTTCTGACGTCAGGCTGTGTGCTGTTCTGTCATCACACAGCACTTGGCTGATGTTTCTTGTGGTCGTCATGAAACACTGTCAGCAAACTTCTCAGATGGCTGTAAAGGACATGGAGTAAAGATAATGCTATAAGTTTTTCCTTTAGCTAGGTGAATGAATTAGATTGGGGGAGGGGGGGGGGGGGGGGGGGGGGGGGAGGGAATGGGTTTCTTTCTTTCCCCTATTTCTTTTTTCATGAAACACTGTCAGCAAACTTCTCAGATGGCTGTAAAGGACATGGAATAAAGATAATACCATAAGTTTTTCCTTTAGCTAGGTGAATGAATTAGATTGGGGGAGAGGGGGGGCCGGGGATGGAACGGGTTTCTTTCTTTTCCCCTATTTCTTTTTTATCTGTGCATGTGTGTGTGTTCAGATGAATAGATGTTCGTTGTGGACCGATTTCCAAGTATAAGTTTGATGTGGACCGATTTTTAAGAACTATCGGAGCGAACTTAATATGTTTTTTTTTCTTGTGCTTTATTTCTTTCATTCTGTTGGCCTGTGTATCTCAGACCTGTTTACCCATTTAGTTTTGCCAGATTTTGTACACATTTACCACACATGCAGTGAACTGAACAACAAAGAAAAAAAAGTCAGGGGGAAAAAACACACCAAGAATAGTTCTTTAGCTGTAATTGAACATGCGGTTTGTAACCATTGTATGATCGTGGTGAGCAAATTTGAGGTGCTTTGACTAAGGACCAACAATTCATGCTACTAGTCATGCACGAAATTGCATCTGGTCGACTCGTGAGTCTTGGACAACAGTTGCATGCCGATACTTTGGAACAAAGTATGCTGACAGATCAGGACTGAAAGTAATTTGTATAGAGAGAAACTGCTGTAGATAGGAGATCAGGTATCCTTCTACTCTCTTCTCAGTGATGGCAAGTGGATCCCTCCCCCCTTCCATTCCTCCTCATCCTTACCTTCCACCCCTGGCTGCTTTTACCAACACACAGCCCTGATATGGCCCTTTGCGGTCGGCTGGGCTATAAGCAACATTATCTTATCTTATCTTTTACCAACACTTGGAAGATGTGTACACATGTTGTAGAAAATACACTCATTTTAGTGCCAATAGCAGCTTCAGGGTAAGCAGGTCTGGTGTCTGTCTTCTTCATTGCTGCCACATCTCCTGTTTTGCCACAAGAGTTTTCAGTGCCATTTGCGGTGTGAGTGGGAGAAAGGGCTCCAAATCTTAGTGTGTGTTCAGTCTGTGAGCATGTTAACCAGCAGTTATGTTAGTCAATAGAGAAAATACTATGTGCTGCACCTTCAAGCAATTATGTTTGTTTGTGTAGTTAACATACTAATTTATCTGTTTATTTGCCATATTTATTTAGGACAAACATAGGCCAGATTTGTGATGGTTTCAATTCTGAAATGCTAAAAAAAAAAAGTATGTCTGGTATATTATTATCATATTTTCTTTCTTTATTATTTAACATTTTTATTTGTGGTATGCAGTTTGAAGATGCGTATACAGAAATGTGAACATAGTGTATGCTGTCAGGTGTTGAAATGGTGTGTGCAGGCGTATGTGTGTGTGTATGGGGGAGAGAGACAGTGAGTCAGAAAAGTATTAGAATGCAAATAGAGAAAATAGAATTGAACGAAAACAAAATGGAAGATACAAGGTGTTAAGTATACTCATCAGACATGTGTACAAGTTTATTGATATTATTATAAATATTGTTAAAATTATTATTGTTATCATTGTTATTGTTGTTATCAGGATTATGGTAGTGACGGTTCTTGATGTTGTTCGATTTCAGTTTTGTTGGCAAGTTAAAGTCCAACAGCGTCACGGTTTATGTCATTCATTCTGCTGCTAAACAGTGTTTTTGCTGAAAGTGATGGTGCCTTGTCGCAAAAATAAATCAATCAGTGTTAATCGTGTGTGTGTGTGTGTGCTGTGCGTGCATGCGTGCATTGTGTGTGTGTGTGTGTGTGTGTGTGTGTGTGTGTGTGTGTGTGTGTGTGTGTGCGTGTGCTTGAGAGAGATGTAGAGAGAGAACCTCACTAAAGGCGAAACAATGGTCTGCACTTCAACAACAAAGCAGCAGGTAAATCAGCCTTCCCAGTTTCCTTCAGCGGAACACAAGACAAGGTGAGTGAAAACAACAAACCACCTGACATTCTACCTTGCCTGGAGAATCAGCCTTGACAGACTGCTGACTATATGAAAGCACGTTCAGAACATCCTATTCAAATACAGAAAGGGCCTGTGTACATAAAGCTATGGCAGCTAAACTGCCTTTGACCCAGTCTCTATCTTCTGTCCCATACACTTGCCATCAACATGACTGGTTGTGGAGTAGGGCTCATACTACTGTCCAAAAGCAACTTTAACGAAGCAATGACACTGATCTCAGAATCTACAAAGGATACACACACTTCTACTTTATTATTTCAACGTACTGAGGTCATACATAAGCAGAACAATAAAAGAATACTTCAGACAGGGTCTATATAGCTTTACAAGTTCAACATTCCAGGACTTTTACCCGCCATTTAGACAAATTTCCATGACTATCAACGAGCCCTCCTCATATAAAATGTGTTCATACTGTTACCAAAATCGCCAAAATAGCGGTTTTAGTGACGTTCACAACCAGCATTTGTGTTTTTTTTTAGGTTTTATTTTATGTTCCAAAACTTTCCATGATTTGGTCCCAAATGTCATGATTGTCTGCTCCTCGCAAATTACTTTTCTTTTCTTTTTCCTTTTTCTTTTCTTTTCTTTTTTTTTTAATTCGAGGACTACCCGGGTTTTTCACGGCCTACATGGGCCGTGTTCAGAGGACTGAACTCTGAACCCTCAAGCTTAAAAGAAAAATTACTATGCCGCCGAATAAAAGAAACATATTACAAGACAAACACGACGAGTTTTGACGAAATTTTGTACATTTTTTTCTCACGTTTGTTGCAACGTTGGGGTGAAGATGCCATACTTGGTAATCAATACAGTAAAAATATTAATACTCAGTTTTTTGATGCCACCAAAGACCTTGGATTAGTACAGTCAGTTGAATCACCAACTCGTGGTAAGGCATTCCTGGATTTATTTTTTACCAATTGTCCAGGCGCTTTAGGCAATCAGGAATTAATTGCAGGCCTGGGTGATCATGACATAGTTCTCTTAGAGAGTAACTTTCAACCCTTTCGAAGAAAACCCCCTAAACGTACCATCAGACTCTGGAACCAAGCAGATTTACCAAAATTGCGCAGGGATACTCATAATTTCAGTCGTCTTTTTTTGAGGTCCCATAGTGTTAAAGATAATGTCAGTGATCTTTGGAAGTGTATAAAAACTAACTTGGAATTTATTATGGATGACAACATACCTACTAAAATAACTTCAAGCAAGAACCACCAGCCATGGATTACTACTAAAACTAAACGTTTGTTGAGAAGGAAACATCGTTTCTTAAGAAATTGAAACTACATCCTAATTCAGAAAGATTACTGGTTAGGTATAAACATATTAAGAGAAGGTGTCAGAGAGAATGTAGACTTGCTCACTCCAATTATGTTAATTCGATGATTTCGGAAGGTGATCATCAGAACAAGAAATTATGGTCTTACATAAGGAGTAAGAGACAGGACAACATTGGGATTCCAGACCTGAGAAACAACCAGAATAACCTAATACAGGACCCTGAAGGGAAAGCAAACTTACTAAACAAGCAGTTTTGTTCAGTTTTCTCAAATCCCAAACCTTAATTAACGTTAGACTAAAGGATGATGATAAACTCCCTGAAATGCAAAACATCAAAGTAAACAAAGCAGGAGTATTTAAGTTACTGACCAATATTAATGAAAACAAAGCTACTGGTCCCGATGGCGTTCCTGGCAAGCTCTTAAAATTATGTGCCAATGAATTGAGTGAGGTATACCAATTACTTTACCAAGCTTCACTGGACCAGGAGTAATACCTGATGAGTGGCGTGATGCGAGCATTGTTCCCTTATTTAAAAAGGGTGACAAAACAAAAGCAGAGAACTATAGACCTGTATCTCTTACATCCATATCAGCTAAATTACTTGAACACATAATATATAGTAGCATAATGGACCATTTTGACAAATATGATTTCTTAAATAACGCCCAGCATGGTTTTAGACAGCGAAGGAGTTGTGAGACTCAACTTATAACAACTCTCAATGATTTTAGTAACTGTCTTAACAACAGACAGCAAATAGATGCAATTTTATTAGATTTTTCTAAAGCCTTTGATAAGGTTGACCATGAGGGCCTGCTGCTTAAATTAGAACACATTGGCATTGGCGGTTCTTTGCTAAAATGGGCTAGATCATTCCTCGTTGGGAGAACGCAGAAAGTTGTTGTGGAAGGGTCGTCATCCCATTGTAAACCAGTCTTGTCAGGTGTACCACAGGGAACTGTTCTGGGGCCCTTGTTTTCTTAATTTATATAAATGACATAAGTAGAAATCTCTCTCCTGGAACTACTATAAGGCTTTTTGCAGATGACAGTTTAGTATATAGAACAATCAGAAGCAAGAATGATACACGCATTCTACAAGAAGATCTAAACGTTTTACAAGAGTGGGAAAGAACTTGGAAAATGGAATTTCACCCTCAAAAGTGCCAAGTGTTGCGTATATGTAACAAACGCTCACCAATTAGATCAGATTATTCTATCCATAATACTATTCTTAAAGAAACTAATGCTGCAAAATATTTAGGCGTGATTATAGATAGTCGTCTCAAATGGAAAGAACATTACAATTTAGTATGTAAGAAAGCAAATAACATCTTAGCTTTCTTACACAGGAATATCAATGACTGCCCCCAAAAGGTTAAAGACGACTGCTACAAAACACTGGTTAGACCAGTACTGGAATATGGTTGCTCAGTTTGGGATCCTTAGGCCTACCATCTAAAGGACATTGATAACCTTGAAAAGATTCAGAAGAGAGCAGCACGGTTCGTAACAGGGAACCACATCAGAGAAAAGGGGAATACTAGGAAGAACATGAGGAAATTAGAATGGAAACCCTTAGAAGAGAGAAGAGCTTTTATTAAACTTAACACCTTTTTCAAAGGCAGAGCTAAAGTAATTGATATTCCAATGGAACAACTAGTATTGAATAAAAGTAGCACCAGGAGTGGCGGTCAATGTTATACTATACCTGCATCAAATATTGACAGCCACTTACATTCTTTTTATCCCAGTTCTGTACGGCTGTGGAACTCACTGCCGGGTGCCATCAAGATTGCCACAAATGCAATCTCATTCAAAAAACAAATTGATTCGACAGTTCTGAGATCTGCATATTGACGATTTTCTATTTTACTTCCCTGATATTTTACTATTACCTGGGCCTGAATTTGGCCATTGCTTTTATCTTCTTGAATATCGAGTGCGACCCCTTGTTGCTAAATTTGCTCCAGGGGCCAACAGTCTGAGTCGCACTGTTTTATGGTATTTTATTTTACTTTTTAACATGCGCGCTGGTGACCTACTCGTTTTTGAGTGAACCGGTGTTTTAGGAAGAAGAAGAAGAACAAAATAAATGTTTGTTTGAAAAAAGATAGAAAAAAGAAAAGAAAAAAACTTACTGCTACTTTCAAATGAGACACAATCATAGTGTGTTTTCTTTCAAATGAGACACAAACATAGTGTGTTGTTGTTTTTGTTGTTGTTCAACGATTTATTGTCACTTTTTCTCTGTCGCAATCGCCTTTGATTGAAGAGATCATACTGTAGGCACATGACAAGAGTTTTGCGTGTGAGTGTGTGTGTGTGAGAGGGGGGGGGGGGGGGGGAAGGGGAATCTTCTTTCCTCGATGTGGGGTTTTTTGTTTTTTTTTTGTGCTCTGGTTTATTCCTTTTTTTGGAATTTCCGGGGAATGGGGGGAAGGGGAAGCCCCCCCCCCCATTATCTAACCCCCCGAAAGAATTTTAAGTTTTTTTTCCCCTTTTTGGGGGAAATCAAACCTTTTTTTGAAGGGAAAAAACCCCACGGGAATATTTTTAAAAAAACGCCTTTACGAACAGAAGCAAGGAAATATTACCCTTAAGCAAAAAATCATAAGGGGAAACCCACAAAAAAAAATTTTGTTAAAAAACCTACCACTAAGGGCAAAAAAAAAAAAAAAAATTTTAAAAAATAATTTTACACAATTTGCAGGGGCCAAAAACCCAAAAAAATGAAAATTTACATTGAAACAAAATTTTTGGGGGAAAAAAAAAAAAATTGAAAAATTTCAAAAAAAGGGCTTTTTAATTAAATATAAAAAGGGGTTGGGGGGGGGGGGGGGGGTTTTGGGGGGGGGGGGGGGGGGGGGGGGGGGGGGGGGGGGGGGGGGGGGGGGGGGGGGGGGGGGGGGGGGGGGGGGGGGGGGGGGGGGGGGGGGGAAATACGAAATAAAAATTTTTAAGGGGGGGGGGGGGGAAGCTACGGTTAAACCCCTTTTTTCCCTATCCCATCCAAAAAAAAAAATAAAAAGAAAAAAAAGAAAAAAAAAGGAAAAGAGATGAAAATAAAAAAAATGGCCAAAAACTCGAAGGAGAAAGGTGCAGTCCAAGAAAAGCCATATGGCAAGCATTCACATTCTTTATGCAGTTTTTATTCACACACACACACACACACACCCACACACACACACAAAAACACACACACACACCACACACACAGAGAGAAAAAGAAGAGAGAGAGTCCTAAGGGGGTGTGAATGAAACACATGATGAAAAAGATTAAAAAATTTGGGGAAAGGTTTTTTGTCCAATAAAAACACACAAAGAATATCCCAAACGCATACAATCCCATTATGTACCCTACAAAAAAAAAAAATATTTTTATTAATCAGTATCATAATACATTTCTTTTTTATAAATCAACTTCAAGTAAAACTTGGGGGAGAGAGAAGAGAGAGAGAAAAAAAGAGAGGAAAGAAGATTTCGTGTTTTTTAAATTTAAAAAACCTTTGTAAAAATAATTTCCCCGTTAACACAATTCCCACTCAACAGAGTGTTCATTAAATTCACTGTTTTTCTAGCACATGAACGCAAAACTGTTTTTCTCCTAAATAAGAAAAGACGACAGCTATTTTGTGCAGAATTTTCAGAATTTTTCGGCCCTCAACAAAAAAACCCAAAGAACAACAAAAGAAAAGAAAATTGCAAGACGTTTATTGATGAAAAAGGAAAATTTCCATCTAACGCTCAAGGTGACTTTATTTTCATCTTTTTTCTTTCTTTCGGTACCAGGCTGTACTCCTGCGGACACTCCCTTTTTAAGACACAGGGGATTTTTTGTTGTAGCCCGTTTTCTCTCCCCCATTGAGGCAGCCATGCTCCTCTTCGGAAGTGCTGCTATGTGAACGTTCACCCAACCCAAGGGCCAAACGGCCTTCTCCCCGAAAGTTGGGGGGGGTTTTTACGTGTTGCAAGATTTTTCGTGCGTTCACACACGAACCTCGTTTATGGTCTCATTCAAAGGGACTGTAGGGGATGGAGTCAAACCAATGTTAACCCGGGGGAAAAACCCCCGTGCCGAAACGGTCCAGGGGAGTTCGAACCCGCCCCCCCCAGGATCACGAGACCCCCCTCCCCAACGAGCTAGCCCCCCCCGGGGGATAAATTTCCAATTAGCCCCGGCCAACACAGCACATTTGTCCCCCCAAAAAATCTGAATGCCTTTCAATTGCAATCTTTTTAGATGGCTTCGAGAAAGATTCTTACCCATAAAATTAATAAACGAAGCCAAATTTTAAAACCGTTTAGACATCATAAACCCTTTTTTCGAATATATAATAATCCGTTGTTTACTGACCCATGAGTATCATAAATTGGGGGGAATGGACCAAAGACAGACGTGAAAGAAACTCGTTTTCACAGATTCGAACAGGGGAAAAAAACATTCGACAAGGGCTTTTTTAGGGTTTACAAAAATACACTTTAAAAAGCACATAAAAACTCCCAGTTTCATCAAGATGTTGAACGTATCATTTGCACATTCCGGGTGACAATCCTTTTTTTTTTTTTTTAATTACCCCCACCCCCCCCCCCCCCCCCCCCCCCCGGGTCGGAAGGAGATTTGTAGAGGTTTAGGTTACCCTCCTGCCCCCCTTCCCCATCCCCCCCCCCCCCCCCCCCCCCCCCCCCCCCCCCCCCTTTTTAAAAAAAACCCCCCCCCAAAAAAACTTTTTTTCCCCCCCCCAAACCCCCCGGGGTTTTATTTTATAAGAAATTTTAAACCCACCCTTGAAAAGACTTCCGCCAGCTTTT
>CM031620.1:929227-944227 GCA_018398815.1 Conus ventricosus | reverse complement strand
TTTTAGAAGATGTATTTTAAAAAGAGTTGCGTGAATGAATGACTGGTGAGTTGACTTCAACGCGGTGACAGCCCTGATATGGCCCTTTGCGGTCGGCTGGGCTATAAGCTACATTACGAACACGTACCTATAGCATGCTAGTGATTGTGTAACTCATGTTCCTATGGATCAGATGGCCAGTAAAAACTGAATAAACCTTTCTTATTATCATCATTATACTACTGCTACTACTACTACTACTACTACTACTACTATACTACTACTACTACTACTACTACTATTATGACTGTTGTTATCATCATTACACTGAACAATTTCTTTTTTCTTTTAAAGTTCACTGTTAAAAGGTAAACACAGCTTCAACCACGCGCGCTAACTGACACAAAAGAATTTTTTTAAAAGTATTAAAAAAAAAAAAAAGTGCGCGCTTTACGGCACAAACACGTGCTCTTCTTGACACGCAAAAAGAGCGCTTCCATTCAGGCGGGTGCGTATGAGCGGTGTGCTCTGTTCCGCTGCTCCGCCTCTCCGTCAGCATCAGCAACACGACTGGTTGTCATGTGATGGAACGGCCCGTGTTTGCTCGTGTGCATTTTGCCTGCAGATGTGCTGGGCGAATGGGTGCCGCAAGCAACTTTAGTATTGCATTATGGGAATGCCATTGTTTCATTACCGCAGTAACATGCGTCTTCGTCATGTATTGTTTCTGCAGGCGAGATAAACAGTGAGCAAATCCTCCCTACCACGCAGACAAAGCACATTCATGAACATGCATTCGCTACACGTTTATAACGGACATAGATTCCATTATACATACATTCTTCTGTAGCAGAAAGCTTTCTCCTCGAACATGCATTCGCTACACGTTTATAACGGACATACATTCCATTATACATACATTCTTCTGTAGCAGAAAGCTTTCTACTCTCTCTTGAAAAAAAAACACCAACAAATACACAAACGCAAACAAACAATCAAAAACAAACTAACAGCAATACAACAAACACACACACATAAAAAACAACAACTAAATAACAATCGTTTTTTGTTGCTTTTATCCCTATTATTTACATTCAACTTGAGCGAGGCGGGTGCCATTTATGGACTAGTTTTTTATTTTTTTATTTATTTTTATTTAACTGCATCTGCTTGCAGCTGGATCTGAGAGAGAGAGAGAGAGAGAGAGAGAGAGAGAGAGAGAGAGAGAGAGAGGTTCATGCACGCGAATTCACTGTTGTGTTTCTCTCTTCGGAGACAGAAACATGTATTAATTCCCTGATAACACAGTAGGCTATGTTCTTTCTTTCTGCAACTAGTGTTAGGCTGCAAGGCGTGACGATGTTGGAATTAGTTTCATTGAGTTAATTGAATGTCTTAACCTTATCATCCATGCCACGAATAACCTCTGCTTTTCGTGTGGCAAGAAAACATATTCTTGTTCTTGTTCTTCACACACACACACACACACACACACACACACACACACACACACACACACTCTCTCTCTCTCTCTCTCTCTCTCTCTCTCTCTCTCTCTCTCTCTCTCTCTCTCTCTCTCTGACTGAATGGGCAGATTGAATGACGAATGACAAGTAGAGCTGCAGGGAATGTAAATGGCTGAGTGAATGTAAACATCCTGTTGTCTTACATGTCAATGGCTGAGTGAATATCAACATCCTGTTGTCTTCCATGTCAATGGCTGAGTGAATGTAAACATCCTGTTGTCTTCCATGTCAATGGCTGAGTGAATATAAACATCATTTTGTCTTACATGTAAATTGCTGAGTGAATATAAACGTCCTGTTGTCTTACATGTAAATGGCTGAGTGAATATAAACGCCCTGATGTCTTACCGAAGCATCCTTGTCTTACATGTAAATGGCTGAGTGAATATCAACATCCTGTTGTCTTACATGTAAATGGCTGAGTGAATGTAAACATCCTGTTGTCTTACATGTAAATGGCTGAGTGAATGTAAACATCCTGTTGTCTTACATGTAAATGGCTGAGCAAAACTAAATATCATGTTGTCTTCCATGTCAATGGCTGAGTGAATATAAACATCCTGTTGTCTTAGAAACACTTAAGGACACAATATGCAAAAAGCACGTGACAAATCACGAACATCGTAAATCAAACCGTCCTTTTTCGTCATATCATTAACCATGATTCACACTTTATTCCGTAAACAGGAACTTGATGTTTTCAGATGCAAACATATTCAGGACATTAGATGTTGTGGCAAGAATATCCAGTTTCAAGGCGTGTGTGTGTGTGTGTGTGTGTGTGTGTGTGTGTGTGTGTGTGTGTGTGTGTGTGTGTGCGTGCGTGCGTGCGCGTGCGCGCGCGTATGTGTGAATGAAATGTTTAAAATCAACGTTTTGTTTGTTTGTTGTTGTTGTTGCTGTTTATTCTTGTTCCTATACATGCACTGTCTTTCATTAAATCAAAATTTCTTCAGAAAAGATCCACAAGGATCTTTCTGTAGCTTTTTACAAATTTTATTTTACGATGTTTCACTTAAAGAAAGATTGTTAAAATGTGACAACGTTTTCTCATACCCATCGCATTATGTCTTTTATTATGTTAAAGTCAAGGCTAAACTACTATAGCCTAATGTCATTCGGGCAGAGAACTGTTCGAGTTTTACTATACCCATAACATGAAGGAAGACAGAGTGCTTTCCTGTTCTTTCACCGCCTTATACTTGCCTGGGATGAATCAAGTACACATTTACAATTGGATGGACAGTTGGACAGACATTTTCAAGCCGTAAAATCGGACCCCACGAGTGGTTCGAATGAACGACCATCCCGACACTCCAAACCATTCGGCTCCCAGTGTCTTTGATAAGGTGAAGGTCAAACCAGTGGCATGAAAAGACGTTCTGAAACATGCAAAACAATGCAAAACAAATACAAACACACACACAGCACACGTGTGTGATTTCTTCACTTTATTGCCATCCTTTGACACCAAAATGTTCAAGCACTAGAATAACCCTTGTTCCTACACTGAAAACGAACTAAAACCAAACAAACCAAAGAATAATAAAATCCCATAAACTCCGTGCAAACATAGTGAGAGGGGAGCCAGGCTGTATGGACACCGCCTTTCAAGTATCGATTTTATTCCTTCTCGATCTTTCAGTCACTTGCCATTAGTTGGCTTTTGATCCCAATGGCTTGCCCTACTCATGTTTTGGACAGAACGGAATAATATCGCAGTAATGGTCAGCGTGTAGCTGCGGTCCATGTTTCATAAACTATTGATGTTCATTTGTGGCCGATCTGTAGCCCGTGCGTTGCTCACAACTGGCTCCTTCGCCGGTCAACATCAAAGGCCGGGAGGAAACGAGCAGACACGTTCGATTCCGTGCGTGAGCACCCCCGCTCATCGCGGCACGAAGTCATTATCATATCCGAAGGCGGCGCCAACGAGACCTCGCCCTCAAGAACAATCCAATCATTAGTCATCATGGCGTTTGCGTTTCAGCCAATAGCACAACCTGAGCGTAGACAGTCGCTCAAGACTTGGCCACACCCCCTTCGTCAGGGGGAGTCGAAGCCACGCCCCGTTGTCGCGGCCTACGACAGAAAGTAGAGTGACATCGTGGCCAAGGGAAAGTTGACAGAGCACGCGACAGTGAACGAGCGGGGAGCGCTCGCACGCGGGGTTGAGTGGTGACGGAAAAGGTGCAGGCAACTGTGTTTGGTGCCAGACTTTTTTTTTTTCTTTCTTCTTGCTTTCTTTCGTTTTTGCCTGTCGGGTTTTAGGCACGAGGTTCAACGCGTCTCTTTCTCTTCCCCTCTCAACATCTTCACCAGGCGTCAACGGCTATTCATAGTTCGAGCGGTTTTGAACGAGATTGGTGAGATAAATTATCATTGTCCGACATTCATCGATGAAACAAATTTTGTGAGTTTGTCGCATGTCATTGAGTGACGTTGTATGAAAAAGAAAGATAAGTTTCTAGAGAGAAACGCATCCAATCGTCTGTCATTGTATAATCGGGATAGACTGCATGTGTTTGAATGTAGATGTAATTGAAAGTCAATACCTTTGACCAAAGTAACGTGAGCGATTGCTGCACATGGGAACAGCGAGACAGGGGTTGGATGGTGAGATTGACGGCCCATCAGCTGTAGGCTCTTAAACTTAATGGTCAGGGTTTGTTTCATTATTGTATGAGGTCAATGATCGGCTTCTCTCTCTGTCTCTCTCTCTCTCTGTCTCTGTGTCTCTGTCTGTCTGTCTGTCTGTCTCTCTCTCTCTCTCTCTCTCTCTCTCTCTCTCTCTCTCTCTCTCTCTCTCTCTGCCTGTGTCCGAGTGTCATGCCTACGTCTGTCAGTCAGTCTGTGTCTCTCCTATTTCTCTCCTCGTGTGTGTGTGTGTGTGTGTGTGTGTGTGTGTGTGTGTGTGTGTGTGTGTGTGCGCACACTCTCTCTCTCTCTCTCTCTCTCTCTCTCTCTCTCTCTCTCTCTCTCTCTCTCGTTCGCTTTCTCTCTGTCTCCCTGTCTCTGTCTCTCTGTTCCCATTCGTCTGTCTGTCTCTACGTTCTCTCTCTCTCTCTCTCTCTCTCTCTCTCTCTCTCTCCTCTCTCTCTCTCTCTCTCTCTCTCTCTGTATCTGCCCCCTCCCCATCTTTCTCCATGTTTGTGTCAGTTTCTCTTTCTATGAGAGTGCGTCTGCCCCCCACCCCCCTCCCCCCCCCTTTCTTCCCTCCCTCTCCTCTCTCTCTTCTCTCTCTCTCTCTCTCTCCTCTCTTCTCTCTCTCCCCTCTCTCTCCTTGGGCTGTGTAGGAGGGTTTTTTTTGTTTTTTTTTTTTGGGGGGGGGGGTGGGGGGGGGCCCAGGTCAAACCTAAAGGTAGACGGTTCAAATACGCCGTCCAGTGTAAACATCTCCCGATTCGTCTTTAACACGCCCGTTCGGGGGTATTTGTCTTTGATCATAAAAGTCCTCCCCCCCCCCCCCCCCCCCCCCCGCCCAAATTTCTACTATTCCAATTGGCCATACCACCTGAGGGGTCGGGGGTGTGGGGGGGAAGGGGGGTGGTGGGGGGGGCGGATGGTCGGTGAAACCTAGGCGCCCGGGCCATCAATACAAGTCAACGAGACTATGGCCTTCGGGGGGCAGCGTGGGAGGTGGGGGGGTTGGATGAGAGGTGTGTTGAAGGGGTGCTGGGGAGGGGGGAAAAAGGGTCGGGAGAGGAAGTGGTGGGGGAGTGCTGGGGGGTGATAGATGGTCTTATAGCCTTAACCCCTTACAAATTCACGTTTGGGAAAATTTACCTTAAAAGGAAATTTTTAGAGAGAGGGGGGGGAAAGAGTCCGGAGAGAGAGAGAGAGAGGGGAGGAGAGAGAGAGAGAAGAGAGAGAGGGGAGGGGAGAAGAGAGAGAGCCATGGAGAGAGAAAAAAGAGAGAGAGCCCAAGGACAAGCCTAGAGAAAAAAGAAGAGGGGAGAGAGAGAGAGAGAGAGAAAAGAGAGAGAAGAGGGGTAAGAAAGAGAAAAGAAAAGAGAGGAAGGGGAGAGAGAGAGAGAGAGAGAGAGAGAGAGAGAGAGAGAGAGAACCCCAAAGAGAGAAAAGAAAAGGGGGAGAGAGAGAGGCCCAGAGAGAGAGAAAAGAAAGGAAAAAGAAAAAGGGAGAGAGAGAGAGAGAGAGAGAGAAAGAGAGAGAAGAGCCCAAGGGAAAGCCCAGAGAAGAGAAAGAAAGAACAGAAGAGAGAGGAGGAGAGAGAGAGAGAGGAGAGAGAGAGAGAGAAGAGGGGGTGCCCAAAAAGAGAAAAAAAGAGAGAGGAGAGAGAGAGAAAAAAGAGAAAGAGGGGAGAGGGGAGAGAAAAGAGGGGAGAGAGAGAGAGAGGGGGGCCCCAAGGAGAGGGGGCCCAGAGGGAAGGGCCCAAAAAACGAGAAAGAAAGAAAAGAAGAGAGAGAGAGAGAGGAGAGGAGAGGAGAGAGAAAGAAGAGGAGAGAGGCCCAAAAGAGAAGAGAGAGAGAGAAAGAGAGGAGAAGAGAGAGAAAAGAGAGAGAGAGAGCCCAGGGGGGGAATGCCCAAAACGGAAAAAAGAAAAAAAACAGGAAGGAGAAGAGAAAGAGAGAGAGAGAGAGAGAGGAGAGAGGAGAGAGTCCCCCAAGAGAAGAGAGAAGGGGGAAGAGAGAGAGAGAGAGAGAGAGAGAGAGAGAGAGGAGAGACCCCCAGAGGGAAGAAAGACAGAGAAAAAAGAGAACAGAGGGAGAAGAAGAGAGGAGAAGAGAGAGGGAAGGCCCCCCGGGGGGAGGGGGGGGGAGGGGGGGGAAAGGGGGGGGGCCCGGGGGGGGGGCCCGGGGTTTGCCCAACAAAAAAAAGGGGGGGGGAAAAAGGGGGGGAGGGAGGAGAGAGGGGATGCCCAGAGAGGAGAAGGGGGGGAGGGAAGGGGGGAAAAGAAAGAGGTCCCCCCGGGGGGGGGGGGGGGGGGTCCCCCGGGAGGGGGGGGGAAAACCCGGGGTGCCCGGGGGGGGGGAAATGGTCGGGAAAGAAAAAAAGGGAAAAAAAAAAAAGAAAAAAAAAGGGGGAAAAAAAAGAGAAAGGGGGGGAGGGGGCCCCCCTCTGGTTTTTTTTTTTTCGTTTTTTTACGTTTTTCCGAGGCCGGAAAAGGGGAAAAGGGGGGAAAAGAGAAAAAAAAATCCCCATTTTTTTGTTTTTAAATTTTTTTTCCCTGTTTTTTACGTAGCATGTCAAAGAGAGGGGGGGGGGGGGGGGGGGGGAAGCCCCCTTTTGGGTTTAAATTTTTTTGGGTTTTTTTTACTTTTTGATCATTACAAGGGACCAAGGGGGGAGAGGGGGGGAGGGGGAGAGGGGAAGAGAGAACCCCCCCACCTTTTGTTTTATTTTTTCGTGTTTGTTACATGAGTAAAAAATCCGGGAGGGGGAGGGGGAGAGGGGGAGGGGAAGGGGGGAGGGGATGAGGCGCCTTGGGGTTTTTTTTTTCATTTCAGGGTGTTTTTGTTACGTTGTTGTATGTACCAGTTCAGGGGCAACTGGCAAGCATGGATCACCCTTTTTAAATGGGATTTTTCCCCCTTGTTTGTTCGTTTTTTGCAGCTGCTTTTACGCAAGGCGAGGGGGTACCGTAAGCTGCATTCATTTTGAGTTGCACTCACCAGGGGAGAAAGTTTTTGTTGGTTATTGCCCGAAAAGTTCCGCTAACAAAACCCCCCCCACACACACACACACACACACACACACACAACACACCACACAACATACAACCACACACACACACACACAACACCACACACCCCACACACACACATACACCACGGGCCGCGCGCGCGTGCGCGCGCACGGTGGTGTGTGTGTGTGGGTGTGTGTTGGTGTGTGTGTGTGTGTGTGTGTTGTGTGTTTTTCACTATCCCGCGAGGAGGGTCGGTTAGGACTTGCTCAAATTTAACTCTAGACGGGTGGGGGTATGCAGGGCAGGTTAAAACGGGGAAAGGGGTTTTTACCGAGATTAACAAGGGAATGAACCAAGGCTGTTCGCCCAAGTAAGGTTTTTAACAAGGCAGGTTAAGAGAGGTAAATGAAATAACAAAAAGTGGGTTAAAAGAGCAAAAAGGATATGACGGGTTTGGGTAGGGCAGGGCAAGTATATCACAGGGTTTGATAAAAACAGATATGGAAGACAGATTAGATGAAAAAATTATGGATAAAACGGGGGAGGTTAGGGGAGGGGAAAAGGGGAGGCTAGGGGGGGTAAATATATTTTCAGGGGAGGGTAAAAACAGGGGAAGTTATCACAGAGTAGGGTAGGACAGGGTAAGTATATCCAGGGTAGGCTAGGGCGGGGAAGTATATCACGGGGAGCAGGACAGGGTAAAATATATCACAGGGTAGGGAAGGACAGGGGAAGGTTTTAAAAGGGGAAGCTAGGGCAGGTAAAAGATTTAAGGGTAAGCTAGGACAGGGGAAGGGATATGACAGGGTAACTAGGACGGGGAAGGATATGACAGTGTAGCTAGGACAGGGTAAGACAGGTAGGGGTAGGGCGGGTAAGGGGGAAGACAGGTAGGGAGGACGGGTAAGGGTAAGACAGGGGGGCTAGGGCAGGGGAAGGATATGACAGTGTAGCTAGGACAGGGTAAGACAGGGTAGGCTAGACAGGGTAAGGGTAAAGACAGGGTAGGGTGGACAGGGTAAGGGGAAGACAGGGTAGGCTAGGACAGGTAAGGGAAGCAGGGCAGGGTAGGCGGGGAAGGGTATGACGGGTAGGTTTTGGGCAGGGTAAGGGTAAGACGGGGAGGCTAGGACAGGGGAAGGGCAAGACGGGGAGGCTAACAGGGGAAGGACAAGACAGAGTAGGGTAGGGCAGGGAATGATATGACAGGTAAGACAGGGGCTAGGATAGGGAAGATAAGACAGGGTAGGCTAGGACAGGGAAGAAGACAGGGGAAGACAGGGGAGGCTAGGACGGGTAAGGGAAGACAGGGTAGGCTAGGACAGGTAAGGCAAACAGGGTAGGGTAGGGCGGGGGAAAGTTGACGGTAAACAGGGTAGGCAGGGCAGGAAAAAAGACAGGGTAGGAAGGACAGGGTAAGGATAAGACAGGGTACCTGGATAGGAAGGATAAACGGGTAAGGGTAGGGCAAGGTAAGGACAAGACAGGGGAGGGAGGGCTGGGGAATGATATGACAGGGTAAACAGGGAGGCTAGAAGGGAAAAACAAACGGGTAGGCTAAGAAAGTTAAATGTAGGGAGGGGAGGCTAAACAACGAGGGACGCAGGCTAGGTTCACATACACTTTGGTGGTTATACTACGCTAAAACTATCCCTGCTATTCCCCTTTTTCCGCCGATCGTTATTTTTCTTTTTATGGCAAACTTGTGGGTTATCTTCCCCTGGCCCCCCGGTTTCTCCCCGTTTGACTGGGACAGCATGGGGAACTAGTTCCTTCATGATCGTGGTGAGACGGTGTCAGTTTGAGTCACGCTGAGGACATTTGGGCGTACAGAATGCCAAATTGACAGAGAATGGTCAAGACGAAGGAGGAGATTTTTATTTATTTATAATAAACAAAATAAAACGACAAAAATTACTTTGAAAAAAAAAAAAAAAAGGAAAAAAAAAAAAAAACCAAAGTAAGTCATCCCCTCTCCCCAGCGATGAGTCCCCCACGTTACCCCCAAAACTACCAAATTCGAATAAATGTGCTATTTTTATCTTACATAAAGACAAAGTGTCGGGCTACCCGGGGAAAATTTCGCTGGCTACAAAAATCAAGAAAAAAAAGAAGCCCCGAAAAAAAAAAACCTGCAACAACTTTTAAATAGAACTCACGACCGCAAAAAAAAAAAAAAAATGTCGGGAGCACAAACCCGGACAATACAAGACCAACCCTCCATCTCCACCCCTTTTTTTCTGCAGCTTGCCCCCCCCCCCCCCCCCCAGTCTCCACCCATTCTACTGCCTTTCCCCCCCCCCCTTTCCCATTCCCACCCCATTCTACTGCACTTTCCCCCCCCCCCCCCCCCCCCCAGTCTCCAAACCCCCTTTTACGCACTTGCCCCCCCCCCCCCCCCTCCCACTCCACCCCATTTTTTACTGCAGCTTGCCCCCCCCCCCCCCCCCTCCCAGTCTCCACCCCATTTTACTGCACTTCCCCCCCCCCCCCTCCCAGTTCCCCCCCCCATTCTACTGCAGGGTTGCCCCCCCCCCCCCCCCCCCCCATCCCACCCCATTCTACTCACTTGCCCCCCCCCCCCCCCCCAGTCCCCCCACCCCATTTTACTGCAGCTTGCCCCCCCCCCCCCCCCTCCATCCCACCCCATTCTACTGCAGCTTTGCCCCCCCCCCCCTCCCCCCGTCTCCACCCCATTCTACTGCAGCTTGCCCCCCCCCCCCCCCCCCCCCCATCTCCACCCCTTCTAAAATGCACTTGCCCCCCCCCCCCCCCCCTCCCTCCCCCAACCCCCTTCTACTGCACTTGCCCCCCCCCCCCCCCCCCCCCCTCCCCCCCATTTTCCCCTTCCCCCCCCCCCCCCCCCCCCCCCCCTTTTCCCAGTTCCCCCCCCCCCCCCCCCGTCTCCACCCCATTCTAAAATGCAAAACTTGCCCCCCCCCCCCCCTCCCACTCCACCCCATTCTACTGCCTTGCCCCCCCCCCCCCCCCCGTCTCCACCCCCCTTTTTACTGCACTTGCCCCCCCCCCCCCCTCCCAGTCCCCCCCTTTCACTGCGCTTGCCCCCCCCCCCCCCCCTCCCATCTCCACCCCATTCTACTGCAGCTTGCCCCCCCCCCCCCCCCCTCCCAGTCTCCACCCCCTCCCACTCAGCTTGCCCCCCCCCCCCCCCCCCCCACTCCACCCCTTCTACTGCAGCTTCCCCCCCCCCCCCCCCCCTCCCGCTCCACCCCTTCATGCAGCTTGGCCCCCCCCCCCCCCTCCCACTCCACCCCCTTCACGAGCTTTCCCCCCCCCCCCCCCATCCCCCACCCCATTCTACTGCAGCTTGCCCCCCCCCCCCCCCCTCCCCCTCTCCCCCCCATTCACTGCCTTGCCCCCCCCCCCCCCCCCCCCATCCCCCCCATTCTACTGCGCTTGCCCCCCCCCCCCCCCCTCCCCCCACCCCATTCTACTGCACTTGCCCCCCCCCCCCCCCCCGTCCCCCCCCCATTCACGGGGCTTGCCCCCCCCCCCCCATCCCCCTCCCCCCCCATTCTTATCACTGCCCTCCCCCCCCCCCCCTCCCATCTCCAAAACCCCATTCTACTGCAGCTTGCCCCCCCCCCCCCCCCCCCCCCCTCCCAGTCCCCCACCCCATTCTACTGCAGCTTTCCCCCCCCCCCCCCCTCCCATCTCCCCCCCCCATTTTACTGCAGTTGCCCCCCCCCCCCCCCCTCCCAGTCTCCCCCCCCATTCTACTCAGCTTTTCCCCCCCCCCCCCCCCCTTCCCCACCCCCCCCCCTTCTACTGGGGTTTCCCCCCCCCCCCCCCCCCCTCCCAGTCCCACCCCATTCTACTGCAGCTTGCCCCCCCCCCCCCTCCCAGTCTCCACCCCATTTTACTGCAGCTTGCCCCCCCCCCCCTCCCAGTCTCCCCAAAACCCCATTCTACTGCAGCTTTCCCCCCCCCCCCCCCCCTCCCAGCCCCCACCCCATTCTACTGCAGCTTGCCACCCCCCCCCCCCCCTCCCAGTCTCCCAAACCCCCTTCTCTGCAGCTTGCCCCCCCCCCCCCCCCCCCCCCATCTCCACCCCATTCCCCACTGCAGCTTGCCCCCCCCCCCCCCCCCCAGTCCCCCCCAAAATTTTATGCGCTTGCCCCCCCCCCCCCCCTCCCAGTCCCACCCCATTCTACTGCAGCTTGCCCCCCCCCCCCCTCCCATTTCCCCACCCCATTTTACTGCAGCTTGCCCCCCCCCCCCTCCCATCCCACCCCATTCTACTGCGCTTGCCCCCCCCCCCCCCCCCCTCCCCTCCACCCCATTCACTGCAGCTTTTCCCCCCCCCCCCCCCCCCCTCCCAGTCTCCACCCCATTCAAATGCAGCTTCCCCCCCCCCCCCCCCCTCCCCCGTCTCCAAACCCCCCTTCTACCGGCGCTTGCCCCCCCCCCCCCCCCCCCCCCGCTCCAAAACCCCATTCTACTGCAGCGCCCCCCCCCCCCCCCCCCCCCATCCCACCCCTTCTACGCAGCTTCCCCCCCCCCCCCCCCCCCTCCCCCTCTCCCCCCCCCCCATTCTATGCAGCTTTCCCCCCCCCCCCCCCCCCCCTCCCAAACCCCCCCTTCTACGGGAGCTTCCCCCCCCCCCCCCCCCCTCCCAGTCTCCCACCCCATTCTACGACTTGGCCCACCCCCCCCCCCCCCTCCCCCCCCTAAGACCCCCCGGCCCCCCCCCTCCAAAACGGAAATTGTTTTCTTCCAAGTTTGCAAACCCCCAACCAAAAGCGAATGGGGGTGGGGGGGGGGGGGGGGAGGGAGGGAGGGGGGGGGGGGGTACTAGGGTTGTGGTTGACTGGATACCACGTCAGTTTAGGCAAAGGTCACAATATCCCCTCCCACCTCTCCTCCTCCTCCTCGTCTCACCCCTTCCCGTAATATAGGCCCATAGTAGTAGTAGTAGTAGTAGTAGTAGTATCATTGTTGTCGTCGTTATCATCATCAACATCATCACCATCATCATCACTGCTATTACTACAACTACAACAACTATACTACCACTTCTACTACTGCTACTACATACTACTACTACTTCTACCACCACCACCACCACCTACTACTATACTACTACTACTACTACACTATACTTCTACCACCACCACTACTACTATACTACTACTACTACTACTACTACTTCTACCAAAACCACCACTACTACTACTACTGCTACTTCTACCACCACTACTACTACTACTACTACTACTACTACTACTACTACTACTACTACTTACTACTACTACTACTACTACTTCTACCACTACTACTACTACTTCTACCACTTCTACTTCAGATCCTATGGCCTATTATCGGTAAAGGGGTGTCAGATCCCATAGCTATTATCGGTAAAGGGGTGTCAGATCCTACAGCCTATTATCGGTAAAGGGGTGGGCAGATCCTATAGCCTATTATCGGTAAAGGGGTGTCAGATCCTACAGCCTATTATCGGTAAAGGGGTGTCAGATCCCATAGCCTATTATCGGTAAAGGGGTGTCAGATCCTATAGCTATTATCGGTAAAGGGGTGTCAGATCCTACAGCCTATTATCGGTAAAGGGGTGTCAGATCCTATAGCCTATTATCGGTAAAGGGGTGTCAGATCCTATAGCCTATCATCGGTAAAGGGGTGTCAGATCCTACAGCCTATTATCGGTAAAGGGGTGTCAGATCTTATAGCCTATCATCGGTAAAGGGGTGTCAGATCCTACAGCCTATTATCGGTAAAGGGGTGTCAGATCATACAGCCTATTATCGGTAAAGGGGTGTCAGATCATACAGCCTATTATCGGTAAAGGGGTTGTCAGATCATACAGCCTATTATCGGTAAAGGGGTGTCAGATCCTATAGCCTATTATCGGTTGAGGCAGTTAACGGTCATAGGTCTACCGTGTCTGGGGCACCGTTTGATGGTTGGCGGATTTCCAGAAGTCAGGGGGAACAATCTATGCTAACCCCCTCACCCCTCCCCCCCCCACCCCCACCCCCATCCCCTTGCAACCCCACGGGGTGAAGAAAAAAATGTAACTTTTTTTTTAAAAACAACAACTGAGTATAAACTGTATCCCAGCCATCTTCTGTCAAATGTATGCATGTCATTTCGCCTGTTCTGTCACCTTTCTTTGAGATGTTTCTATGTCATTTCGCCTGTTCTGTCACCTTTCTTGAGGTGCATGTCATTTCCCCTGTTCTATCACCTTTCTCTGAGATGTTTCTATGTCATTTCCCCTGTTCTGTCACCTTTCTCTGAGATGTTTCTCTGTCATTTCGCCTGTTCTGTCACCTTTCTTTGAGATGTTTCTATTTCAGCTTTGTTCTGACATTGATGTTATAGTCAGCTTTACGTCTCGTTTCAGTTTGGTTTTCAACGGTCGTCCACCATCAGTCTCCAGGTTTTTCTTTTTGTGGTGGGGGGGGGGGGGGGGGGGGGGGGGGGAGGGGGGGGGGGGGAGGAGAAGGGCGGAGGGTGGTGCTAGTTGTGATGCGCCTCGGTGGCGAGTTTGTTCACATTGTTCAGAGCGGACATCAACTGTCGAAGTCTGCAGTAAAGTCTAGATGTTTCTCTGTATGGCATATTTTTCCCAAGTCAAGTAAAAATAAAAATTAAAAAAAAAAGCCTTTTCCGGCGACAGCACACACGAAAATGGGGAAGGCAGGTCGAAATTTCTTTCTTCTATTTGCCCCCCCCCCCCCCCCCCCCCCCTCCTTTTTTTTATTTTTAATTTTTTTTTGTACATATAGATAAAGTTTACTTCTGACCTATGTCACTCGACAATATTTCTAGAGGCAAGACATCCAAAGCTTCATTTTGTTGAGGGACTGAATTCGCCCCGGAACAAAGGAGAAAGGAGGGGATAGGGGACATGGGGATGTTGGGGTGGAGGGGTGGGGGCCGCTAAACTCAAATCGACTGCGAAACTGAACGTGTGGTATGGATCGAAATATGAATCGGTTGGGTGAGATTACTATCATTATTGCTATTGTTGTTGTTGTTCTTGTTGATGTTGTCGTTGTTGTATGTTGTCGTCGTCGTTGTTATGGTCGTCATCATCATCATCATCTTCATCATCATCATCATCAGTAGTAGTATAATGATGATAATAATAGAAATAATAATGATGATAATAATGATAATGAAAAGAAGAAGAAGGATAATAATAATAATAACAGTAATAATAGGAATATGATGATGATGATGATGACGACTATGACAACTAAACAACAGCAATGATGATAATTAATAATAATAATAAAAATAATAATAATAATAATAATAATAATAATAATAATAATGATAATGATAACAATGATAATAACATTAATGATGATGATAATAACAATAAAATTAATGAATGATAATAACGATAATTGCTCCGTGCGGCCAGCCAATGTCAGGGGTATGACGGGATAAAGGTGGGTGTGGCTGTGTTGGCAGAGAGAAGAGGGTGGGGGTGGAAACGAGCGGAGTAATGCACCTTTACTTGCACCAGAGACAACGTTGGCGCTCTCTAGGCTCAAGAAGTAGACAAGGTCGAAGGGAAAACCTGATCGCAAACGAGCGGGGGAACAACACAAAGCAAAACCGGTGTTCAGAATGGGAAGCGGTTGACATTTAGAGCGCATGCGCACGGCGGTTGTGTCTCTTTCGCCAACTGTCTTTTTTTCTTCAAGATTTCGTTCAGGTTGCTTTCAAAATTTCCAACCATTGATTGGACACATTCATGATTTTTCAAGAAGTTAACAATATTCATTTTTTGTCACCTGCGTCTCTTGGGTTTGTCTGGTCTGTCAACAAGATCGCGATTAGGCAACACAATTC
>CM031620.1:904227-919227 GCA_018398815.1 Conus ventricosus | reverse complement strand
TTTTAGGTCTTTGACTTTCCTGTTGGTTTTAAAGCCCTTTGGGAAACTTTGGGAGTCCGGTTGGCTTGATGTCCTTTGGGAAACTTTTTTTTCCTGTTGGTTAAATGTCCTTTGGGAAACATTGACGTCCTTTTGGGGCTTGGGGGCCCCTTTAGGAATTGACGCCCTGTTGGCGTGATGCCCTTCCCGGGAACTGACGTCCTTTTGGGCCTTTATCCCCTTTTTTAGGACTTTGACGTCCTTTTTGGCTTGAGGCCCTTTGGGGAAATTGGGAACGTCCTGTTGGCTTGAGGTCCTTTAGGTCATTGACGCCCGTTGGCTTGAGGCCCCTTTAAAGGCATTGATTCCTTTTGGGCCGTGATCCCCCAAAAAGTTTAATGTCCTTTTTGGCGTGAGTTTTTGGGGAACTTTGCCCGTCCTTTTGGAAAGAGTTTTAGGACACTGACGCCTTTTGGCTTGTTTTCCTTTTAAAGGACTTTTACGTCCTGTTGGCTTGATTCCTTTAGGACATTGAGGGTCCTTTGGGGCTTTGAGGCCCCTTTTGGGAAATTGACGTCCTTTTTGGGCTTAAAGTTTTTTGGGAAAAGCTGACCCGGGCCCTTTGATGTCCTTTAGGACACTGACGCCCTTTTGGGCTTGATGTCCTTTGGGACACTGACGTCCTTTTGGCTTGTTTGCCCTTTAGGACACTGACGTCCTTTGGGCCTTGATGTTTTTTTGGACACTGACGTCCTGTTGGCTTGATGTCCTTTAGGACCGACGTCCTTTTGGCTTGATGCCCTTTGGGACACGACGCCCCCTTTTGGGGTTTGGGATGCCTTTAGGACATGCCCGCCCCCCCCCCCTTGGCTTGATGTCCCTTTGGGACACGGGAGCCCCTTTTGGGCTTGTGCCCTTTAGGACAGACGCCCTTTTGGGTTTGGGATGTTCTTTAGGACACTGATTTCCTGGGGCGTGATGCCCTTTGGGGTTTTTGGGACGTCCTTTTGATTAAATGTCCTTTGGGACACGGGACGTCCTGTTGGTTTGATGCCCCTTTAGGAAAATGACGCCCTGTTGGCTTGAGGGTTCTTTAGGACCTAAAGTCCTTTGGCGTGATGCCCTTAAAAGGAAAATTGAGCCCTGTTGACTTTTTTCCCTTTTTGGGACACTGACGTCCTTTTGGGCTTGATGTCCTTTGGGGGACTTTGACGTCCTGTTGGTTTTAAAGCCCTTTTGGACACTGACGTTCTTTTGGGGCCGTGATGTTTTTTAAAGGCTTTGACCCTTTTGGGCTTAATTTTCCTTTAGGCCCACTGACGTCCGGGTTGGTTTAAAGCCCTTTTAAAGGCCCACATAAACGTCCTGTTGGCTTGTTGTCCTTTGGGGATTTTAAACGTCCTGTTGGCTTGATGTCCTTTGGGGACCCGAGGTTCTGTTGGGCCTTGGGACAGGGGTCCCAGACCCAAGTTTTGCAGTGGGGGGCGGAGGTTGGCCCGTTGACAGGGGGTGTGTTCGTTAAACCGGGGTTGGGGTCGTTGACGGGTTTTTTGGGGTTCGTTGACGGGGTGGGGTTTCGTTAAAAGGGGTGTGGCGTTAAACAGGGGGGTTTCCGTTGCAGGGGGGGTGGTCGTTGGCGGGGGGTGGGGTTTCTTTGAAGGGGTTTGGGCTTTTGGCCCGGGGGTTGGTCTTTAAAAAGGGGGTTTTGGTGTTTCTTTGACAGGGTTGTGGCGTTGGAAGGGGTGGGTCTTTTGGCAGGGGGTGGGCCGTTGACAGGGGTGGGGTTTTCGTTGACGGGGGTTTGGTCGTTGGCAGGGGTGTGTCGCTGCCTGGGTGGGTGGGTTGAAGGGTTTGTGGTCTTTGGGAAAGGGTGTGGTCGTTGACAAAGGGGTGTGGCGTTGGCAGGGGTGTGGTCGTTGCCCGGGGGTTGTGGTCGTTGGCGGGGGGCCCTTTTCCCCGTTGGCAGGGTGTGGCTTTTTGAGGGGGGTGGGTCGTTGGAAAGGGGGTGGGCGTTAAAAGGGGGTGGGGTCGTTGGCGGGGGGTTTTTGTGGTTGAAAAGGGGTTTGGTCTTTTGGCAGGGGTGTGGTCGTTAAAAGGGGGTGGGGTTCGTTGGCAGGGGTGGGGTCTTTGGCAGGGGTGTGTTCGTTGCAGGGGTGTGGTCTTTGGGGACAGGGGTGTGGCTTTGGCCGGGGTTGGGTCGTTCGCAGGGGTTGTGTTCGTTGACGGGGGGTGTGGTCCTTTGGGACAGGGGTTTTTGGTCGTTACGGGGGTTTTGTGGTCGTTGACGGGGGGGTCTTTGGGCGGGGTGGGGTCTTTGGGGGGGGTGTGGCGTTGACGGGGGTGTGGCTTTGGCAGGGGGGGTGTGGCCCGTTGAAAAGGGGGTGACGTTGACAGGGTTTGGCTTTGGCAGGGGTGGGGTTCTTTGGGCGGGGGGTGGGTCGTTGCCAGGGGTTTTGGTCGTTGCCCGGGGGTTTCCTGGTGGGTTGGCCCGGGGGTGTGGTCGCTGACAGGGTGTGGTCGTTGAAAAAGGGGTTTTTGGTCGGGGAAAGGGGTGTGGTCGTTACGGGGGTTGTGGTCTTTTGGCAGGGTTTGTGGTCTTTGGGACAGGGGTGTGGTCGTTGGTGGGGTTGTTCTTTGGCAGGGTTTTGGTCTTTTGACGGGGGTGGGGGCGTTGGGGGGGGTTTTTTCGTTGGCAGGGGTGTGGTCTTTGGACGGGGTCTGGTCGTTGGAAGGGGTGTGGTCTTTGACAGGTGTGTGGTCGTTGGCAGGGGTGTGGTCTTGGCGGGGGTGGTTCGTTGCCCAGGGGTGGGGCCCTTTGGCCGGGGTTTTGGGTTGGTTGGCGGGGGGTGTGGGTCTTTCGCAGGGGTGTGGTCTTTTGGCGGGGGTTGTGGTCTTTGGGACAGGGGTTGGGTGTTTCCCGGGGGGTGTGGCCCGGTTGACGGGGGTGTGGTCTTTGGGCGGGGGTGTGGTCTTTGGCCCCCCCAGGGGTGTGGTCGTTGACGGGGTTTGTGGTCTTTGGGGCGGGTTTTTGGTCTTTGGCAGGTCGGTCTTGGCGGGGTTTTCTGGCCCGTTGACAGGGGTCGGGTTTCCGTTGGAAAGGGGTGGGGTCGGTGACGGGGGTTGGGGTCTTTGGGGGGGGTTGTGGTCTTTGGCGGGGGTGTGGTCGTTGGCAGGGGTTGGTCGAGACAGGGGTCGGTCGTTGCCCAAGGGTGGGTCGGGGGGCAGGGGTGGGTCGTTGGCGGGGGTGAGGTCTTTGACAGGGGGTAGGTCGTTGGCAGGGGTTTGTTCGTTGAAAAGGGGTTTTTTTCGTTGGCAGGGGTTTTGGTGGTTACAGGGGGTGGTCGTTGGCAGGGGCCCTTTTTCGTTGGGGGGGTTTGTGGCCCGTTGACAGGGGGTGGTCTTTGGGCCCAGGGGGTGGTCGTTGACAGGGGTGGGCCCGTTGGCAGGGGTGGGTCTTTGGGACAGTTGCCCTGGTCTTTTGGCAGGGGTTGGGTCTTTTAAACAGGGGTGTGGTCGTGGCAGGGGGTTGTGGCCCGTTGGCAGGGGTGGGGTTCGTTGACAGGGTGGGGGTCGTTGACAGGGGGTTTTGGTCGTTGGCAGGGGGGGGGGTCGTTCGAAGGGGTTTGGGGCCTTTTGGCAGGGGTGGGGCCCGTTGAGGGGGGTTTGGGGTCTTTTTGACGGGGGTTTGGTCGTTGACAGGGTGGGGTGGGTTGACGGGGGTTTGTGGCTTTGGGGCGGGGGTGTGGTCGTTGAAAAGGGGTGGGGGTCGGGGGCGGGGGTGTGGTCGTTGACGGGGGTGGGGTGTTGGCGGGGTGGGGTCTTTGGGCAGTGGTCGGGGTTCGTTGGCAGGGTGTGGTCGTTACGGGGTTGTGGCCCTTTGGCGGGGGTGTGTTCGTTGCGGGGGTGGGGCTTTGGGCAGGGGTGTGGTCGTTCCCCAGGGGGGGGTGGGTCGTTGGAAAGGGGTTTTGTGGTCTTTGACAGGGGTGTGGTCTTTTGCCCAGGGGGGGTGGTCGTTTAAAAAGGGGTTTTGGGGTTCTTTTTTGAAAAGGGCTGGGGTCGTTGGCAGGGGTGTGGCCCTTTTGAAAGGGGTGTGGTCGTTGGCAGGGGTGTGGCGTTGGCGGGGGGTTCTGGTTTTGACGGGGGTCGGTCGTGGCAAGGGGAGGGCGGGGGCGGGGGTGTGGGTCTTTTGGCAGGGGTGGGGGTCGTTGGCAGGGGTGGGGTTTCGTTGGGGGTGTGTGGTGGGTTGGGAAAGGGGTTGTGGTCGGGGGCAGGGGTGTGGTCGGGGGCGGGGGTGTGGCTTTTGCCCGGGGTCTGGTCGGTAAAGGGTGTGGTCGGTGGCGGGGGTTTGGGTCGTTGGCAGGGGGGGTGGTTCGGGGACGGGGGTGTGGTCTTTGGGCAGGGGGTGGTCTTGAAGGGGGTTGTCGTTGACGGGGGTTTTTGTCTTTGGGCTGGGGTGGGGTCGTTGACAGGGGTGGGGGTTTTTTGGGGGGGTTGTGGTCTTTTGACGGGGGTTGGCTTTGGCGGGGGTTTTTGTGGGTCGTTGACAGGGGGGGTGGTTTTGGGCAGGGGTTTTTGGCGGTGGCAGGGGTGGGCTTTTGACGGGGGTGGGGCTTTGGAAAGGGGTTGGTCGGGGGCGGGCAGGGGTGGGCCGTTGACCTTTTACAGGGGTGTGGTCGGTTGCAGGGGTTTTTTTTTTTCGTTGACAGGGGTGTGGGTCTTTGGGCAGGGGGTCTGGTCTTAAAGGGGGTTCGGGTCTTTGGGGCCGGGGTTTGGGGTCGGGGGCCGGGGTGTGGGCGTTGACAGGGGTGTGGGGGTTTTTGCATTTTTGGGGGTCTTTTCAGTGGTGGGGGTGGGTTTTTGCGGGGGTTTTGGGGTGGGTGGAGGGTGGGTCGTTGGCAGGGGAAGGGTGGGGTGGCAGGGGTGGGGCCGGTGACAGGGGGTGGTCGGTGGCGGGGGTTTGGTCGTTGACGGGGGTTGTGGTCGTTGACAGGGGTTGGTCGTTGACAGGGGTGTGGTCTTTGAAAAGGGGTGGTTTCTTTGACAGGGGTGGGTCGGTGGCAGGGGGTGGGTTTTGGGTGGCGGGGGTTTTGGGTTTCTTTTTGGCGGGGGTGTTGTTTTGGGCGGGGGTGTTGTCGTTGACGGGGGGGGGGGTCGTTGACAGGGGTGTGGTCGGTGGCAGGGGTGTGGTGGGGTGGCGGGGTGTGGTGGGTGGCAGGGGGTGGTCGTTGAAGGGGAGTGTCGGGGGGCAGGGGTTTGGGGTCTTTGACAGGGGTTTTGGTTTTGGGGGGGTTTGGGGTTGGTGGCGGGGGTTTCGGGCCCTTTGGCAGGGGTGTGGCTTTTACGGGGGTGTGGCCGTTGTGGGGTGTGGTCGTTAAACCAGGGGGGGTTGGTCGGTGGGGGGGTGTGGTCGGTGGCTTGGGGTCTTGTCGTTGGGGGGGGTTTTGGTCGGGGGGCGGGGGTGTGGTCGTTGCCCCAGGGGTGGGTTTTCGTTGGCGGGGGGGTGTGGCCCGTTGCGGGGGTGTTGTCGGGGCGGGGGGGTGTTGTCGGGGGCCCGGGGTTGGTCGTTGACAGGGGTGTGGTCGGTGGAAAGGGTGTGGTCGGGGCGGAAAGGGGGCGTTGACGGGGGCGGTCGTTGACAGGGGTCTGGTCTTGAAAGGGTTTGGGGAACGGGGGGCGGGGGTTGGCCCGGGGGCGGGGGTGGGGTCGGGGAACAGGGGTGGGTCTTTTAAGGGGTGGGCCCGTTCCCAGGGGGGGTGGTCTTTGGCGGGGGTTGGGGGGCCCGGGGCGGGGTGGGTCGGTGGCAGGGGGGGTCGGTGGCGGGGGTGTGGGTCGGGGGCGGGGTTTTTTTGGGGTCTTTTACGGGGGTTTCTGGCGTTAAAGGGGGGTCTGGTCTTTTGGCGGGGGTTTGTTGTTTTTCCCAGGGGTGTGGTGGGTTTGCAGGGGTTTTGGCCCCCCCCCGGTGGCGGGGGGGTGTGGTCGGTGGCGGGGGTGTTGCCCGTTGACAGGGGTTTTGGGTCGTTAAACCAGGGGTGTGGCGGTGGCAGGGGGTGGTCGGTGGGGGGGTTTGTGGCGGTGGCAGGGGTGGGGTCGTTGGGGCAGGGGTGGGGGCGGGGGCGGGGGTTTGTGGTCGTTGCCCAGGGGTGTGGTGGGTTTGGCAGGGGTTGGTCGGTGGCGGGGGGTGTGGTCGGTGGGGGGGTGTGGCGTTGAGGGGGGTTGGTCGTTGACGGGGGTTTTATGGTCGTGGCAGGGGTGTGGCCCCCCCCCGGTGGCGGGGGGTGTGGTGGGGTGGCAGGGGTGTGGCCCGTTGGAAAGGGGGTGTGGTCGTTGGCAGGGGTGGGTTTCGGGGGCAGGGGTGTGGTGGTGCCCAGGGGGTGGTCGTTGACAGGGTTCTGGTCTTTGGGCCCAGGGGTTTTGGTCGGTGTCAGGGGTCTGGTGTTTCAGGATTTTTGGGGGGCGGGGGTTCCGGGTTTGGGATGGGCCCCATGCCCTTGTTCCTGGTTTTCTTTTCAAAACTGGAGTTGGGTGCTCCTCTTCCCTGGGGGAAAAGGGCCCAAACCCTTGCTTCAGGCTCCCGTGAACTGTGTCCACCCCTTTTTCGGCTCCCGTAAACTGCTGTCTGTTCTGGGCGCTTTCATCCAAACTTTGAGCGTCGGTATGTTTTTGTCGTACCCTGGCAAAAAGGGACTGGGGGGAAATTCATGAACAGCCGAAGAAATTTGAAAACTATGGAACAAATGCATCAGCGGGGTTTGAGAACATTACGGGGTGGACCGTTTTTGTTTCCCCCCGCCACATGGGCAGCCACACCCCGACTTGGGGGGATTTGGGAGACTGAAAATGTTATCTAAGCTTGTCAGGCCTGAAAAAACCAATCCCCACAAAACTATGCAGAGCAAAAACAAATTTTAAAGTGGGCCCTTTGGGTGTTCGGGCCTATGTCAATTGGTTTACAAGCCTTAAGCCAAGGCGCCGCGTCGGTACTTTTTTCGCCCTTTTTCCCCCGCCCCACCCCTCCCCCCCTCCGGCCTGTTTCCCCGGGGGGCCAGGCGGCCTTCTTCATGCCGGGAGGCGAGGGTCCTGTGCCGCGCGAGGCCGCCTGAAAAAAAAAGGAGGGGCAGGACGGACGTTTGCTGGAGGGCCCGCACGAGTCCCCCTTTTCTGGTCATAAATGACCATGGCCCAAAAGGGGAAAAATTTTTAGCCCAGCCCCCAAAAAAGTGCCCAAACCCTTTCCGACCCGAAAGGCCCTGGGTTTTTCCCCGGGAGTCCCCAGTCAGGCATCGCCGGGCCCGCCCAACATCTCATGAAGCCGTCCCCCGGGACAAGGCTAGAAGGGCCCGCCCTCACTCATGGCGGTTGAAAAGGGTTTTTACTGCCCCCGCCCAGCGTTGACCTTTTCCCATCAATTTCCCTTTTGAAAGATCTGCTACCTCCTTTCCCCGGGCACTTCCTTGCTGTTTGGGGTTGGCTCTGGTGATCTCCATCTCCTCGGGGCTACGCTGGGCCCCAAATGCCCGAAAGACTGTTCTTGGGGTTGCATTTTGTGTGCCTGTGTCGGGGCAAAGCCACAGTGGGGTGGAGTGTCCGAGCAGTGTGTGCCTGTGCCCGGAAAAGTCCCCAGTGCTCGCATGTCCGAGCTTTTGTGCCTGGGGTCTGGACATTCCACAGTGTTTGCAGTGTCCAAGCATGGGTGCCCTGGGCTGGGACAAAGTCCGCAGTGATCGCAGTGTGTGGGGGTGTCTGGACATATTTCCCCATTTATCGAAGGGGTCCCAGCAGTTTTGTGGGCCGTGTCTGGACATTGTCCGCAGTGGTCCATGTCCGACGTGTGTGCCGTGTTGGACATAGTCCGCGGGGATTTGCAGTGTCCTGCAGTGTGTGCCCTTTTAAGGACTTGTCCCCCAGTGAAAGCCGTTGTGGCTGTGTCTGGACATAGTCCCAGTGAAGGCAGTGTCCGAGCAGTGGGGGCCGGGGTCTGGACATAGTCCCCCAGTGATGGGAGTTCCCAGCATTTTGTGCCTGTTTTCTGGACATAGTCCCCCAGTGTGCCCTTTTCCCACAGTGGTTTTGCGTGTGGGCGGACATAGTCCCCCAGTGAAAGGCAGTGTCCCCGGGAGTGTGGCCTGTGCCCAGACATAGTCCACAAAAGATGGCAGTGTTCCCAGCAGGTGTGCTGTGTCTGGACATAGTCCCCCAGTGATGGCAGTGTTTCCCGGGATGTTTGCCTGGGTTTTGGACATAGTCCGCAGGTTTGGAGTGCAGTGTCCAGGGGTGTGTGCCTGTGGGCTGGGAAAAATCCCAGTGTGGCAGGTCCCCAGCAGTGTGTGCCGTTTTCCCCGGACATAGGTTCCCCAGTGAAGGCAGTGTCCGGGGCAGTGTGTGGGCCCGTTTTCGGAAAATAGTCCCAGTGACGCAGTGTTTTGGCTGTGTCTGGAATAGTCCCCAGTGATCGCAGTGTGTGGCTGTGTCCTTTGGGCATAGTCCGCATTGGTTTGCAGTGGGGCCCAGCGTGTGGGGCCCGTGTCTGGACAAAAAGTCCCAAAAGTGATCGCAGTTTTCCGAGCAGTGTGGGCTGTGTCTGGCATTGTCCCAGTGACGCAGTGTCCGAGGAGTGTGTGGCTGGGGTCTGGACAAAGTCCGCAGTGATTTTCAAAAGTCCCAGCATGTGTGCCCGTGTCTGGAAAAGTCCGAGGGGATGCAGTGTTTTTTGGCCTTTTGTCTGGACATAGTCCGCAGTGATCGGGAGTAGTGGCTGGGTCTGGACATGTCCGCATGATCGCAAATGTCCGAGCAGTGTGGGCTGTGTCTGGGCAAATCCGAGTGATTGCCAAATTTTCCGAGCAGTGTGTGCCGTGGCTGGACATAGTCCGCAGTGATCGCGTGCAAACCCCCCCCTTTCTGGGGGGTTTAGTGACATGGTGTGACCGCTTTTTTTGGGCCCCCAAAAAGCAGTAAACCCTTTTTTAGTCAATTCCCGTTTTTCCTTCCCCGTGGAAAAAACCCCAACAGGTTTCCGGGGTGTCGCTTTTGCGTCGTGGTTTTTCCCCGGGGGTTTAAACAGTCGAGATCAAAAAGGGTTAAGGGACAATAATTTGTCTTTATTGTTTTCACTGTGTTGTTACCCCTTCGGTTGTTTTTTTTTTTTGTTTTTTTTTTGGTTTTTGTTTATCGAGTTTGCCCACAACTAGTTTTTTTTTGGGGCGGAACAGTCGGGTTTAGAAAGTGTGTGTGTGTGTGGGGTGTGTGTGTTGTGTGTGTGGCCCTTTTGTGTGTTGTGCCCTGTGGGTGTGGGGTGTGTATGTGTGTGTTTTTGTTTTGTAAGGGGTGCTTTCTGCGGTGTGTGTGGGGTGTGTGTGTGTGGTTGGGGAGGGGGCGCTTCCCTCCCCCCAAAATTGTTCCAGCGGGAAGGGGGGGGGGTGGGGGGGGGTTGGGGGGGGGGGGTGGGATGGGGGGGTGAGGGGGAAAGGTTTCCTGTCGGGTCAGTGTAAAACAAATTCCCCCGGCATGGGTTTTTTTTTTTACCAATTTGGCGTGTGGTGGGGGACAGAAGGGAAGGGGGGGGGGGGGGGGGGGGGGGGTCTTGCGATTCTTCACATGGAAAAAAATTGCAGTTTTTGCCAGATGCGCGCGCGCTCGCGCGCACACACACACACACACACACACACACACACACACACACACACACACACACACCACACACACACACGCACACACATCTCACACAACACACACACCACTGGAACAGATGGTCCAGGGAAGATCTATTTTTTGTGGTGGTTGATGTTTCACCCCCTTATTTCTGATCTTCCTTTTATGATGTCTTCGGTGGGAGGGTTTGTTTGAATCCCCCTGCGACTACAGTTGCGAAATGACCGACCTGACAGCATTAAAGCCGGAACACGCCGAGATTAACGATGGGCGAAAACAAAAGAACAAGGCCAAGTTAGATGTCGGGCACATCAAACGAGTTCTGAGACGGAGGTTAACAGCCGGACCTCACTACTCGCCACACGTATCGCCAGGGGCGGCGGTATGATTTGATGGCCGCCCTGCACAACAGCTTTTTCGCCTAGTCAAAAGACGGAAACTCCGGACTCATGATGGGACATTTCTCTCTCTGTTTCGCTTCCCTCCCCCTTATTCCCCCTCGCCCCCAACCCTCATCCCCCCTCTCTCTCTCTCGCTCTCTGTCACCACATGAAACGTCGATCTCCGCGCGCGCCACCGCCATGTCAAATCTCGCACATCATTGACCGGCATGAGAGTGAGAGACGGCGACAGGAAGGGGGAGCACTCTTGAAGACCAATGAAGGTTAGCGCGCCCTTTGATGAGGAAGAGCTGGGCTATTATGAAGAAGCCGAGGGAATCGCCGACAAGCAGTTAAGACGTTGCTTTTAAGAGCAGCGATGGTGTGTGGTGGTGGTGGTGGGGGGGGGGAGTTATGGCCAATCTTCCACCCCTCCCTCCCCCCATCCCTTCCTTCCCCTCTCCCTCTTTCCCCCACAAACCTGGGTTCATTGCAGATCCCAAAAGGGTTGTGTTGTTAGTTCATCGTCATTGTATGACGTCGGCATCGGGCTTTATGACATGCGGTAAATTTGCAAGTGGCCAGCGAAATGTTGAGTGGAGGCGCCTGATAAGCGAAAAGGGGCTTTAACCTGTCAGATTTGCGAAGTGTGTGTGTGTGTGTGTGTGTGTTGTGTGTGTGTGTGTGTTGTGAAGGTACTGATGGTGGGAGAAGGAAGCGGAGAGAAACTAGGGAGAGCTTGACTCTGAAGGTCTTCATAAAGAAACCCCGCTGAGGGTTCGATTCGGATCTCTTGTCACTCGTAAGAGGCCAGGCCGCATTCAGATCCTGATTTACAAGGGCTAGGCCGCATTCAGATCATGATTCACAAGGGTCAGGCCACATTCAGATCATGATTCACAAGGGGTCAGGCACATTCAGATCATGATTCACAAGGGCCACGTCCAGATCATGATTCACAAGGGGCCACGTCCAGATCATGATTCACAAGGGCCAGGCCACATTCAGATCATGATTCACAAGGGGTCAGGCCACATTCAGATCATGATTCACAAGGGTCAGGCCACATTCAGATCATGATTCACAAGGGGTCAGGCCACGTCCATATCATGATTCACAAGGGGTCAGGCCACATTCAGATCATGATTCACAAGGGGTCAGCCACGTCCAGATCATGATCACAAGGGGTCAGGCCACATTCAGATCATGATTCACAAGGGGTCAGGCCACGTCCAATCATGATTCCACAAGGGGTCAGGCCACGTCCAGATCATGATTCACAAGGGGTCAGGCCACGTCCAGATCATGATTCACAAGGGGTCAGGCCGCGTCCAGATCATGATTCACAGATGCCTTCTGCTGACAGATTTTGTTCCCCTTGTGCTCTTGGGATTCGAAAGGTCTACCGATTTGAGTGTTTTGGGTTGGTTTGTTTATTTGTTGTTGACAGTTGGAGTAATAGTCACACTGATAAAGCAATAAACTTTCTCTTGTTGCTAAAATGATCAAAACACTGGCCCCTCAACATGCTACAGCAAAGACAGATTATTAACTTCAGTTTGTCTGGCGCCCATATCTTTACTTCCCTCGCCTCTTCCTTCTATCGCCGCCGGGATCCGGTATCATGGACATGTTTGAACGAGGGAAAATGAACGGACTTTTCCCTGGAGATCTGCTAGTGGTATGGTGGACAGGTGTTGAACGAGGGAAAATGAACGGACTTTTCCCTGGAGATCTGCTAGTGGTATGGTGGACAGGTGTTGAACGAGGGAAAATGAACGGACTTTTCACTAGAGAATCTGCTAGTGGTATGGATGGACAGGTGTTGAACGAGGGAAAATGAACGGACTTTTCACTAGAGATCTGCTAGTGGTATGGTGGACAGGTGTTGAACGAGGGAAGATGAACGGACTTTTCCCTGGAGATCTGCTAGTAGTATGGTGGACAGGTGTTGAACGAGGGAAAATGAAAGATCACGCCGTTTCGATTCAAACGGATTTTCGTTAACAGTTTTTGGGTCCCAATCTGGAATTCAGGAAAGTGCTGCATCTCATGTTTATTTGATAATGTGCATTGTGGTACATTGTTTGATAATGTGCATTGTGGTACATTGTTTGATAATGTGCATTGTGTAGATTGTTTTCCTACTTAAAGTGATTCCATGGAATGAGGCCCTCTCCAACATGTCCCTGTCGACTTGAGACCCAACTGCGCTCCAGAGATGCCTGCCCTTCTCTGAGCCAGCAAGACAACATGTGTGGTTAGTGGCACTGTGAGGAACGCCAGCGTAACAGCAGATACCATAGGAACTGGAGAAAACAGCGCTGTTCATCACCCGATCTGAGCTGATCGTCTGGCCTGCGATCGCAGAGACGTTGGCTCTGTCAGACGTTCAGGGGGAGAGTTGGCTCTGTCAGACGTAGAGAGAGAAGATGGCTCTGTCCAGAGACATAGAGAGGGAAGATGGCCTCTGTCGACGTAGAGAGAGAAGATGGCTCTGTCAGAGACATAGAGAGGGAAGATGGCTCTGTCAGACGTAGAGAGAGAAGATGGCTCTGTCAGAGACGTAGAGGTGGAAGATGGCTCTGTCAGAGACGTAGAGGGGAGAAGGGGCTCTGTCAGAGACGTAGAGAGGGAAGATGGCTCTGTCAGAGACGTAGAGGGGGAAGATGGCTCTGTCAGACTAGAGGGAGGAAGATGGCTCTGTCAGAGACGTAGAGGGGGACGTTGGCTCTGTCAGAGACGTAGAGGGGAATATGGCTCTGTCGACGTAGAGGGGGACGTTGGCTCATGTCAGAGACGTAGAGGGGGAAGTTGGCTCTGTCAGAGACGTAGAGAGGGAAGGTGGCTCTTTCAGAGACGTAGAGAGGGAAGATGGCTCTGTCAGACGAAGAGGGGAAGATGGCTCTGTCAGAGACGTAGAGAGGGAAGGTGGCTCTGTCCGAGACGTCGAGGGTGAAGATGGCTCTGTCAGAGACGTACAGGAGGAAGTTGCTCTGTCAGAGACGTATCAGGGGGAAGTTGGCTCTGTCAGAGACGTACAGGGGGAAGATGGCTCTGTCAGAGACGTAGAGAGGGAAGATGGCTCTGTCAGACGTAGAGAGGGAAGGTGGCTCTTTCAGAGACGTAGAGTGGGAAGGTGGCTCTGTCAGAGACGTAGAGGTGGAAGAGGGCTCTTTCAGAGACGTAGAGAGGGAAGATCGCTCTGTCAGAGACGTAGAGAGGGAAGGTGGCTCTGTCAGAGACGTAGAGAGGGAAGGGCTCTGTCAGAGACGTAGGGAGGGAAGGTGGCTCTGTCAGAGACGTAGAGAGGGAAGGTGGCTCTGTCAGAGACGTAGAGGGAAGATCGCTCTGTCCGAGGACGTAGAGAGGAAGTGGCTCTGTCAGAGACGTAGGGAGGGAAGGTGGCTCTGTCAGAGACGTAGAGAGGGAAGTGGCTCTGTCAGTAGACCTAGAGGGGAAGTGGCTCTGTCAGAGACGTAGAGAGGGAAGGTGGCTCTTTCAGAGACGTAGAGAGGGAAAATGGCTACTGTCAGAGACGTAGAGAGGGAAGGTGGCTCTGTCAGAGACGTAGAGGGAAGATGGCTCTGTCAGAGAACGTAGAGGGAATATGACTCGTCAGAGACGTAGAGAGGGAAGATGGCCTGTCAGAGACGTAGAGAGGGAAGGTGGCTCTGTCAGAGACGTAGAGAGGGAAGATGGCTCTGTCAGAGACGTAGAGGGAAGATGCTCTGTCAGAGACGTAGAGAGGGAAGGTGCTCTGTCAGAGACGTAGAGAGGGAGATGGCTCTGTCAGAGACGTAGAGGGAATATGACTGTCAGAGACGTAGAGAGGGAAGATGGCTCTGTCAGAGACGTAGAGAGGGAAGGTGGCTCTGTCAGAGACGTAGAGGGGAAGATGGCTCTGTCAGAGACGTAGAGGGAAGATGGCTCTGTCAGAGACGTAGAGAGGGAAGGTGGCTCTGTCAGAGACGTAGAGAGGGAAGATGGCTCTGTCAGAGACGTAGAGGGAAGATGGCTCTGTCAGAGACGTAGAGAGGGAAGATGGCTCTGTCAGAGACGTATGAGGAAGATGGATCTGCCAGAGACGTAGAGAGGGAAGATGGCTCTGTCAGAGACGTAAGAGGGAAGATGGCTCTGTCAGAGACGTAGAGGTGGAAAATGGCTCTGTCAGAGACGTAGAGGTGAAGATGGCTCTGTCAGAGACGTGGAGGGAAGTGAGCTCTGTCAGAGACGTAGAGAGGGAAGATGGCTCTGTCAGAGACGTAGAGAGGGAAGATGGCTCTGTCAGAGACGTAGAGGGGGAAGGAGGCTCTGTCAGAGACATAGAGGGGAAGGTGCTCTCGTCAACGTAGAGGTGGAAGCGGCTCGGTCATATACGTAGAGGGGAAGTTGGCTCTGTCAGAGACGTAGTAGAGGGAAGACGGCTCGGTCAGAGACGTAGAGGGGGGAAGGTGGCTCTGTCAGAGACGTAGAGAGAGAAGATGGCTCTGTCAAGACGTAGTAGAGGGAAGGTGGCTCTGTCAGACAGACGTAGAGAGGAAGTTGGCTCTGTCGAGACGTAGAGGGGGAAGGTGGCTCTGTCAGACATAGAGGGAGAAGATGGCTCTGTCAGAGACGTAGAGGGGGAAGTTGGCTCTGTCAGAGACGTAGAGGGAAGTTGGCTCTGTCAGAGACGTAGAGGGGGAAGACGGCTCAGTCAGGACGTACAGGGAAGTTGGCTCTGTCAGAGACGTAGATGGGGAAGGACGGGAACCTGGCATCAATTCCCCACTGTTTGCCTTTGTTGGAGTCCTGTTGGCATCCTCCGGTCAATCACCTTTACTGGGTTAGAACACTGTTCAGTCGGCAGGACTCCCTCTACGGTAAACAGACTGCACACCAAAAACAATGCGCCGAGGCCTTGCTTAAGGAGTCGAATATTTACAGACTGGCGCAGTTGGATTATTTTGAGAATTTTAATTGTGTCTAAAAGTTGATTCTCATTATTTCT
>CM031620.1:896727-899227 GCA_018398815.1 Conus ventricosus | reverse complement strand
TAATCAGGAGAGAATAGTATCTTTCATGCATGACTTAATGACGATGACACTGATAATCAGGAGAGAATAGTATCTTTCATGCATGACTGTTAATGACGATGACACTAATCAGGAGAGAATAGTAATCTTTCATGCATGACTGTTAATGACGATGACACTGATAATCAGGAGAGAATAGTATCTTTCAATGCATGACTGTTAATGACGATGACACTGATAATCAGGAGAGAATAGTATCTTTCATGCATGACTGTTAATGACGATGACACTGATAATCAGGAGAGAATAGTATTCTTTCATGCATGACTGTTATGACGATGACACTGATAATCAGGAGAGAATAGTATCTTTCATGCATGACTGTAATGACGATGACACTGATAATCAGGAGAGAATAGTATCTTTCATGCATGACTGTTAATGAACGATGACACTGATAATCAGGAGAGAATAGTATCTTTCATACATGACTGTTAATGACAGAACCGTCACATTCGTTCGTAGTCAGCTCCCTACATGGATTTCTTCTTTTTTCCAAAGGAAGAAATGAACACGCACACGTATTGTTAATAAAGATTGTCTAAAACGTGCTGCGATTGCTAAAAAATAGTTTTCTTTTCCGTGAAATTTTACATTATTCTTTTTTCAGAATAGTGAAAAAAACATCCCATGGGGTCGGAGGCTTGAGGTCCAAAAGCGAATATTTTGTAATTATTCTGTAATTATCTTGTAATTTTTTTGTAATGATTTTCAGCCATCCTGGATAATGATATTTTAACAAGGACAACAGTGAGTATGAAGATAGAATGGTGACAACAACAATAGAGGTAGTAGTAATCAAAGGCAATATTTTCTCATTATTTTCAGCCATCCTGGATAATGATATTTTAACAAGAAGGACAACAGTGAGTATGAAGATAGAATGGTGACAACAACAAGAGTGGTAGTGTAACCCAACTAGATGGGTGCATAATTGAATAAAGAGATAATCAAAACAAAATAAATGAATAAATAGATAGATAATTAAGTAATCCGGTAACAGTTATAACAACAATAATAATGATGGGTTCCCAGTTGGCTTAGCGGTACAGAACGGAGTTTTTGTAGTCAGAAGTTGATGGTTTGAATCTCTGGCGTGTTCAGGAAAACACACGAACAATCACACTTGGTCTTCTTGCTGTCCATCTCAACGTGTTGTTCTGGTGGTGAGTGTAGTATAATTATGTTCACGCACATGGCCCCACCACCATCACCTCCCGGACTCTTCTGGGATGAGATGGTCATACCCAGTACTCACTCTGATGAAACATGTGCCTCGTATACAGAATATAGGAACTGGCGTGACATTGGACATTAACATTTTACACACAGAATATAGGAACTGGCGTGACATTGGACATTAACACTTTACACACAGAATATAGGAACTGGCGTGACATTGGACATTAACATTTTACACACAGAATATAGGAACTGGCGTGACATTGGACATTAACATTTTTACACACAGAATATAGGAACTGGCGTGACATTGGACATTAACACTTTACACACAGAATATAGGAACTGGCGTGACATTGGACATTAACATTTTACACACAGAATATAGGAACTGGCGTGACATTGGACATTAACATTTTACACACAGAATATAGGAACTGGCGTGACATTGGACATTAACATTTTACACACAGAATATAGGAACTGGCGTGACATTGGACATTAATATTTTACACACAGAATATAGGAACTGGCGTGACATTGGACATTAACATTTTACACACAGAATATAGGAACTGGCGTGACATTGGACATTAACATTTTACACACAGAATATAGGAACTGGCGTGACATTGGACATTAACATTTTACACACAGAATATAGGAACTGGCGTGACATTGGACATTAACATTTTACACACAGAATATAGGAACTGGCGTGACATTGGACATTAACATTTTACACACAGAATATAGGAACTGGCGTGACATTGGACATTAACATTTTACACACAGAATATAGGAACTGGCGTGACATTGGACATTAACATTTTACACATAGAATGTAGGAACTGGCGTGACATTGGACATTAACATTTTACACACAGAATATAGAAACTGGCGTGACATTGGACATTAACATTTTACACACAGAATATAGGAACTGGCGTGACATTGGACATTAACATTTTACACACAGAATTTAGGAACTGATGTGACATTGGACATTAACATTTTACACACAGACTATGGGAACTGGCGTGACATTGGACATTAACATTTTACACACAGAATATAGGGACTGACGTGACATTCGACATTAACATTTTACACACAGGATACAGGAACTGGCGTGACATTGGACATTAACATTTTACACACAGAATATAGGAACTGGCGTGGCATTCGACTTTAACATTTTACAGCAGAGTCCACGGAGACCCTCTTTTGTGCCGGATCGTGTGTGTGTGTGTGTGTGTGTGTGTGTGTGTGTGTGTGT
>CM031620.1:879227-894227 GCA_018398815.1 Conus ventricosus | reverse complement strand
CTCACACCTCCCCCCCATTCTATCTGCCTGCAGGTGTTTGGCCGGCACCTCCCTGGCATTTCTCACACCTCCCCCCACCCTGTTCTCTCCTTGACCTTCCTCACACCTCCCCCCGTTGTCTCTGCCTGCAGGTGTGGTTCCAGAACCGGCGGATGAAGGACAAGAGGCAGCGCTTGTCGCTGACCTGGCCCTACGGGATCCCTGTCGACCCCAACCTCTACGCCTACATTGCCGCCGCTGCCGCCGCCAGCGCCATGCCCTACCGCCCCTCGGCGCCTGTCCCTGTCCCCCCCGCCGCCTTCCCCTTCCCCCCCGGGTGTCGGCCCACGCTTCCGCCTTCTCCTTGCCCGGCCTGCAAGCCCGGGCCGACTTGCTGACGTCACGGGCGGAGCTGGTGACGTCATCGAACGCCGCTGTGGAGGGCGGGTTGAAGACGGGCGGTGGCGGGGAGCTGCTGTCTTCCCATCCCGACCTGCTGCGGAAGCCGGAGCTGGTGACCAACCCCTTGCTGGGCTTCCCCAAGACCGGCGCCTCCCTGCTGGAGCCCCGACCGTCCTTGACCCCACCGCAGCTGCCATCGTCGGCCTCCCCGCCGTTCGGGTTGGGGCTGTCGCCGGCGATGTCAGTGTGGGGCGGCGTGTCGTTGGGGTCCGGCGGGTCCAAGGCCTGCTTCTGCCCGTTGCTGCCCGGCGTGCATTCCTTGGCCGCGCACCTGGCGGTCGGCCCCTTGACGACATGGACCAGCCTGTCGCCCAAGTCGGAGGTCTCCTTGTGAGCTGTTTGGATCTCGCCTCGCTGACGACCTGGGCCAGCCTGTCGCCCAAGTCGGAGGTGTCCCTGTGAGCTGTTTGGACCTCGCCTCGCTGATGACCTGGACCAGCCTGTCGCCCAAGTCGGAGGTGTCCCTATGAGGTTCTTGGATCTCGTCAAGCCAATGTGCTGGACTCGCCTGCCGCCCAAATTGGAGGTCTCCTTGTAAGGTCCATACATCTTGCCTCGCTGACGCCTGGGACGAGCCTGCCGCCCAAATTGGAGGTCTCCTTGTAAGGTCCATGCATCTTGCCTCGCTGACGTCTGGGACGAGCCTGCCGCCCAGATCGGGGTCATCTGGCGTGCTTCTTGGATCTCTTTCTGGTGGGCTGGGCAGCTGGCTAAACATTAGGATAGCACTGTGTGGACTGTACCTAGCTGACTAGTGTTCTTATACAGAGGGTGACGGTCTGCCATCCGATCTACTAAAGACAGACTCCTCCTTCTTAGAGCGTTAGTCGATTGATGTTGACTGGTGTGTGCAACGGGTGCGCTGTCAGATCGTAAGTTCAAATCCAGACTTCAACGAGATGTCGATTGTGCTTTCTGCATGAAGCCTCGCGGAGTGTCCACCTCTTCTTTGTCTTGTTCTCCTCCTCCTCCTCCTCCTATTTATTTAATTTTGTTTTGTTTTGTTTGTATGCCTTTTCCCAGCATTCTGCCTCACTCCTCTGGGCTAGGTGACCGCCCTTGCTGGGGTGGAAGGTCTAGGTGACCGCCCTTGCTGGGGTGGAAGGTCTAGGTGACCGCCCTTGCTGGGGTGGAAGGTCTGGGTGACCGCCCTTGCTGGGGTGGAAGGTCTAGGTGACCGCCCTTGCTGGGGTGGAAGGTCTGGGTGAGGTTTCGGACAACCTCATTGCTGACGACCGTTGAATGATTAGGAAGGTATCGGCCGAAGAGGGTCGCCGATCCATGCTGTGTTGGTTGTTCTGCTCACAAACCCTTAGGACCGTCGCCACAGCTTCAACTTACACAGCACACTGAACTGTTCACAGTCTGGCATTGAAGATAGACGACGTCAGTGTCAAAACCTCATGGGTATTATTGCACTGAACTGTTCACAGTTTGGCATTGAAGATAGACGACGTCAGTGTCAAAACTACATGGGTATTGCATACAAATTGATGACGGTACCATACGGCATGTCCGGCTACGTCATGCAAGCATACGTCATGTTCTTGCATGACGAGGGGATCGTTCGGGTGTCGCCACAGGGTGTCACCACAGGGTGTCTCTGTTACACCACAGGGTGTCACCACAGGGTGTCTGTGTCACCACAGGGTGTCTCTGTTACACCACAGGGTGTCACCACAGAGTGTCTGTTACACCACAGGGTGTCACCACAGAGTGTCTGTTACACCACAGGGTGTCACCACAGAGTGTCTGTTACACCACAGGGTGTCACCACAGGGTGTCTTTTACACCACAGGGTGTCACCACAGAGTGTCTGTTACACCACAGGGTGTCACCACAGGGTGTCTGTTACACCACAGGGTGTCACCACAGGGTGTCTCTGTTACACTACAGGGTGTCACCACAGGGTGTCTCTGTTACACCACAGGGTGTCTCTGTTACACCACAGGGTGTCACCACAGGGTGTCTCTGTTACACCACAGGGTGTCGCCACAGGGTGTCTCTGTTACACCACAGGGTGTCACCACAGGGTGTCTGTTACACCACAGGGTGTCACCACAGAGTGTCTGTTACACCACAGAGTGTCTCTGTTACACCACAGGGTGTCACCACAGGGTGTCTGTTACACCACAGGGTGTCGCCACAGAGTGTCTGTTACACCACAGGGTGTCTCTGTTACACCACAGGGTGTCACCACAGGGTGTCTCTGTTACACCACAGGGTGTCACCACAGAGTGTCTGTTACACCACAGGGTGTCACCACAGGGTGTCTCTGTTACACCACAGGGTGTCACCACAGGGTGTCTCTGTTACACCACAGGGTGTCACCACAGGGTGTCTCTGTTACACCACAGGGTGTCACCACAGGGTGTCTCTGTTACACCACACAGCAGCGGAGTTCCCGATTGATGTTGCGGAGCCTACCCCCTCTCCAAATGGCTTCAGCGGAGGAGAAATGCAGACCTGCAACTGTTATGGATGATTGATGTTTTTTTTTTTTTCTTTCGTTTGGTTCAAGTCTTCCATTCATTGTGCTGAAAATGCGGTGAATATTGCTCTGTGTGTGCCTGTGGACTTGAAATTTTGTGTTGAGGGAGCGGGGGGTAAGGGGGGGGGGGGGTCGGGGGGGGGGAGGTAGAGTGGCGGCCCTTCAGCCCATCACCATCACGTGTTGACATTGTCTTTCTTGGTGAGGTTTTGATGAACAGTCAGATCGGAGAGGAGGTAATTTCCCTCCCAGAGTTTGGTTTCCTTGAACCCATCTGCCTTCTACAACCCCCCCCCCCTCCCCTTCACCCACAGACATACACTTCCTTCTTTCCCTAGTCCTCGTAACTCCCCTCTCATGCTGGGTTCCGGACAATTCCGTCAGGCTTGATGAAATGGCACAAGGAACACCAGCCTGTTCATTACGCTGCCACGAGTCTCACGTGCACATGTTGTTATACACGCCTTCAGCCGAACATTCTTGGTTGCTAAAGGGATTCGGGGCGTCAGCATAACCAACACGTGCTATCCCCATTTCATGATCTCTTTCATTTGTTTACAGGTGTTCGTTGTGTGGATTTTGTGACCGAGAGAGGGCGTGAACCCCTGCTGTGTGTATGTGTGCACGTTTGTGTGCCGGTCTGCGTGTATGTATGTGAAGGAGAGAGAGAGAGAGAGAGAGAGAGAGAGAGAGAGAGAGAGAGGAGAGAGAGAGATTGGTGGGGACTGGTAGGGGGTGGGAGGAAGGGGGAATTTGTATCATCGGAAGATGTTATGGGTCAATAGTGTTAAAGACTTACGTTGTTGTAACACCTTGTCGTTCGTTGACGAAATGTGTGTTCGTTACAATAAAATTGATGATGATCGGCCACGAGTGTTGCATTGCTGTGATGATTGATGCCGGTTTTTAGTGTGTGTTAAACGACTGAAACCAGTTTTGGGAAAAGGAAAAACGGTTTGAAAGTCTGGGTCGCTATGTCGCTCAGTGGGATTTTGATGTTCGTTGCACAAAAGTTAACTTTCATTTTTTTTTACGTATTAAGGCGTTCCTTTTGATCTCCTTCACTTGCGTCCGTGGGCCATCGTCCTCACTGACAGTGGTGAGATAAAACTGTCATAAACAGATGTACCCGCGTGCCAAATAGCGGAGACATGGAGTTTTGTAGTGTGTAAGGGATGGGGCAGGGTGGGGGTGATGAAAATTCAGTTGCCACCATAGCTGTTTGTCTCTCTGTCTCTGTCTCTCTCTGTCTCTGTCTCTCTCTCTCTCTCTCTCTCTCTCTCTCCTCTCTCTCTCTCTCTCGCTCGCTGCTCTCTCTCTCTCTTTCCTCCCATTCCCTTTATCCTCACAAACAAGAGAATTTTGTTCTCTCTTCTCTCTCTCTCTCTCTCTCTTCTCTTCTCTCTCTCTCTCTCTCTCTCTCTCTCTCTCTCTCTCTCTCACACGCACACGCACACGCACACGCACACATACACGCACACGCACACGGGCGCGCGCACGCACACACACACACACACACACACGCACACGCAAACGCACACACACACACACACACACGCACACACACATACACATACACATACACACACACACACACACACACACACACACACACACACACACACACACATCGGTTTGAAGCAAGCATGCTCACATCATAATCATGATCAGAGAGAGAGAGAGAGAGAGATTATTTATTTTTGTCCATCAAACGTCGAAATGAACATCCACTGCCATTACTCTTCCACTTCTTCTTTCTCATGTGTGTGTTTTTTTTTTTTTTTTTTGGGGGGGGGGGGGGGGAGGGTTCTTAATTTGTTTGTGACGAGTCGCGTAAAGTGATCGTATAAAACTAGAGTATTTTCATCATACAGATGGCCCTGATGGAACATGTAAAATACAGATGGCCCTGATGGAACCAAATCAACGACAGGCCCAATGGATGCCAGATACAGATGACCCTGATGGCATCAAATCAATGGATTCAGGTACAGATGACCCTGATGGAACCAAATCAAGGGCATCAATGGATGTCAGATACAGATGACCCTGATGGAACTAAATCGAGGGCGTCAATAGATGTCGGATACAGATGACCCTGATGAAACTAAATCAACGACAGGCCCAATAGATGTCAGGTACAGATGACCCTGATGGAAACAAATCAAGGGCATCAATGGATGTCAGATACAGATGACCCTGATGAAACTAAATCAACGACAGGCCCAATAGATGTCAGATACAGATGACCCTGATGAAACTAAATCAACGACAGGCCCAATAGATGTCAGATACAGATGACCCTGATGGAACCAAATCAACGACAGGCCCAATAGATGTCAGATACAGATGACCCTGATGGAACCAAATCAACGACAGGCCCAATGGATGTCAGATACAGATGACCCTGATGGAACCAAATCAACGACAGGCCCAATAGATGTCAGATACAGATGACCCTGATGGAACCAAATCAACGACAGGCCCAATGGATGTCAGATACAGATGACCCTGATGGAACCAAATCAAGGGCATCAGTGTGGAGAGATGATCAACACTGGATTGGCCAGGAGAGAGCGCAGGACATGAAGAGCCACAGAACTGAAGACTTTTTATTGATGCTAATCGATGAAGATCAGGGTGCTCTGTATTTCCGTTCAGGTCTGAGACTGCATGAGAGGGCTGTTCTAGACTGCATGACGGGGCTGTCCTAGACTGCATGACGGGGCTGTCCTAGACTGCATGACGGGGCTGTCCTCTACGGTTAGTTTCATGATAAATCCTGGTGAGATTGCATGACGGGGCTGTCCTAGACTGCATGACGGGGCTGTCCTAGACTGCATGACAGGGCTGTCCTAGACTGCATGACGGGGCTGTCCTAGACTGCATGACGGGGCTGTCCTAGACTGCATGACGGGGCGGTCCTAGACTCCATGACGGGGCTGTCCTAGACTGCATGACGGGGCTGTCCTAGACTGCATGAGAGGGCTGTCCAAGACTGCATGACGGGGCTGTCCTAGACTGCATGACAGGGCTGTCCTAGACTGCATGACGGGGCTGTCCTAGACTGCATGACGGGGCGGTCCTAGACTCCATGACGGGGCTGTCCTAGACTGCATGACGGGGCTGTCCTAGACTGCATGAGAGGGCTGTCCAAGACTGCATGACGGGGCTGTCCTAGACTGCATGACAGGGCTGTCCTAGACTGCATGACGGGGCTGTCCTAAACTGCATGACAGGGCTGTCCTAGACTGCATGACGGGGCTGTCCTAGACTGCATGACGGGGCTGTCCTAGACTGCATGATAGGGCTGTCCTAAACTGCATGACAGGGCTGTCCTAAACTGCATGACGGGGCTGTCCTAGACTGCATGACGGGTCTGTCCTAAACTGCATGACGGGGCTGTCCTAGACTGCATGACGGGGCTGTCCTAGACTGCATGATAGGGCTGTCCTAAACTGCATGACAGGGCTGTCCTAAACTGCATGACGGGGCTGTCCTAGACTGCATGACGGGTCTGTCCTAAACTGCATGACGGGGCTGTCCTAGACTGCATGACAGGGCTGTCCTAGACTGCATGACGGGGCTGTCCTAAACTGCATGACGGGGCTGTCCTCTACGGTTAGTTTCATGATATATCCGGTGAGATGCATGACGGGGCTGTCCTCTACGGTTAGTTTCATGACATATCCCGGTGAGATGCATGACGGGGCTGTCCTCTACGGTAAGTTTCATGATGTATCCCGGTGAGATGCATGACGGGGCTGTCCTCTACGGTTAGTTTCATGACATATCCCGGTGAGATGCATGACGGGGCTGTCCTCTACGGTTAGTTTCATGATATATCCCGGTGAGACTGCATGACGGGGCTGTCCTAGACTGCATGACGGGCTGTCCTCTACGGTTAGTTTCATGATATATCCCGGTGAGATGCATGACGGGGCTGTCCTCTACGGTTAGTTTCATGATATATCCCGGTGAGACTGCATGACGGGGTTGTCCTCTACGGTTAGTTTCATGATGTATCCCAGTGTCGACCAGACCCGGGAGACACAAGCATCCGCAGTGCTTGTCAGGAGTGTGAGCCACACTCTGGGAGACAGCCACTCCGTGGATGACACTTGTCAGGACTGTGAGCCACACTCTGGGAGACACAGCCACTCAGTGGATGACACGTATCAGGAGTGTGAGTCACACTCTGGGAGACACAGCCACTCAGTGGATGGCACGTGTCAGGAGTGTGAGCCACACTCTGGGAGACACAGCCACTCAGTGGATGACACGTGTCAGGACTGTGAGCCACACTCTGGGAGACACAGCCACTCCGTGGATGACACGTGTCAGGACTGTGAGCCAAACTCTGGGAGACACAGCCACTCAGTGGATGACACGTGTCAGGATGTGAGCCACACTCTGGGAGACACAGCCACTCAGTGGATGACACGTATCAGGAGTGTGAGCCACACTCTGGGAGACACAGCCACTCAGTGGATGACACGTGTCAGGAGTGTGAGCCAAACTCTGGGAGACACAGCCACTCAGTGGATGACACGTGTCAGGAGTGTGAGCCACACTCTGGGAGACACAGCCACTCAGTGGATGACACTTGTCAGGACTGTGAGCCACACTCTGGGAGACACAGCCACTCCGTGGATGACACGTGTCAGGAGTGTGAGCCACACTCTGGGAGACAGCCACTCAGTGGATGACACTTGTCAGGACTGTGAGCCACACTCTGGGAGACACAGCCACTCCGTGGATGACACGTGTCAGGAGTGTGAGCCACACTCTGGGAGACACAGCCACTCAGTGGATGACACTTGTCAGGACTGTGAGCCACACTCTGGGAGACACAGCCACTCAGTGGATGACACGTGTCAGGAGTGTGAGCCACACTCTGGGAGACACAGCCACTCCGTGGATGACACGTGTCAGGAGTGTTAGCCACACTCTGGGAGACACAGCCACTCAGTGGATGACACTTGTCAGGACTGTGAGCCACACTCTGGGAGACACAGCCACTCAGTGGATGACACGTGTCAGGAGTGTGAGCCACACTCTGGGAGACACAGCCACTCAGTGGATGACACTTGTCAGCAATGTGAGCCACACTCTGGGAGACACAGCCACTCAGTGGATGACACGTGTCAGGAGTGTGAGCCACACTCTGGGAGACACAGCCACTCAGTGGATGACACGTGTCAGCAATGTGAGCCACACTCTGGGAGACACAGCCACTCAGTGGATGACACGTGTCAGGACTGTGAGCCACACTCTGGGAGACACAGCCACTCAGTGGATGACACTTGTCAGCAATGTGAGCCACACTCTGGGAGACACAGCCACTCCGTGGATGACACGTGTCAGGACTGTGAGCCACACTCTGGGAGACACAGCCACTCAGTGGATGACACGTGTCAGGAGTGTGAGCCACACTCTGGGAGACACAGCCACTCCGTGGATGACACTTGTCAGAACTGTGAGCCACACTCTGGGAGACACAGCCACTCCGTGGATGACACGTGTCAGCAATGTGAGCCACACTCTGGGAGACACATCCACTCAGTGGATGAAACTCGACTTTGTGGTCTCACTCTTCCCGACAAAGCCCGTGGCAAACTTAACTCCGGGTAGGAATCGGTTGAGGCAACCCCCCCCCCCCCCAAGAAAAAAGACAAACCAAACAACTCCCCCCCCCCCACACACACACCCATAAGTACACATGTGGTATCGGATTTCTTTTCTCTTTTCATTTTCCTTTTTTTTTTTGCCCCTTTTTTTTCTTTTATTTATTTGTTTATTCATTTCTTGCTTGAAAAGCTCCTCTGTCCACCCAGAAATGAACGGGTACCTGATTCAATTCAGGGAAGGTTAAAGGCGGCGGAAGGAGAGAGATAGGCTCCGCCTCCCGTTATGCCATGCCCTAGACACTGTGAACCTGTGACAGTTCACTGCCCCTAAGGCTTGATAGTCTATGGGAACTTGTAGCATTGAAATATATTGGGCACGTAAGCCCGTAGTAACTGCTTGCTCTAAGGCTGATAGTCTATGGGAACTTTGTAACATTGAAATATACTGAACAACATTAAAAACGCACCGTTTTGATTTGCCGATTTCCCATTTGGAAAAAATGTGTATTTGGATTTGGTATATTAACACAATTTTTAAGGGACACAGATTCACACTGCCTCGGTTTCTCCGCGCTTGCCAACGTTCGTGTGACGCCCACGTGCAACTCGCCCAAAACACTTTTTTGCCACTGGGGCCGAGACTGAACGTAGCTCATCTGTTTCTTTGTCTCAAATGGTGAGTTTGAAGTCATGCCGACTGGAAAACGGTATCAGTTGTCATTCGACCAGGCGAAGTGGTTCGAAAACAATGCCGCGACTGTCTATGCAAGAACGCGAGCGAGCCACTGGAATGTTGATGGTCGGTATGTCATCGAGAGAGACAGCCAGACAACTGAATTGCAGTCACTCTACAATTGTAAGACTATCACAACGTTTGGCAGCAACTGGTTCCACCACTGATCGGCGCCGAACGGGCCAACCTCGTGTTACCACACCAGCGCAGGATCGATACATTCGACAGCTTCATCTTCGTAATCGATTCCTTACAGCAGCAGAAACATGTCGCCAGGTGGTTGGTCGACGGGGTCCAGTGTCTGGACAAACCGTTCGACATCGATTGCAAGAATCAGGGCTCAATGCAAGACGCCCTCATGTTGGCCCAGTCCTCACCCGTAGACACCGTCAGCAACGCTTTGCAGTGGGCCAACCAGCATCTGCCATGGACACGACGTCAGTGGAGAGCTGTGCTGTTCTCTGACGAAAGTCGCTTCGCGTTATCTCATGCTGACGGGAGAATGAGAGTCTGGAGGCGTGTCGGGGAACGCTACGCCAACTGCTGCGTGTTTGAAGCCGATAGATGGGGAGGGGGCAGTCTGATGGTTTGGGGGGCATTCAGTCATGACTACCGGACACCTCTGTACTTTTTTGACAACCATGTGAATGCCAACACGTACCAGCAGGTGCTGCAGAACGACGTCGTCCCACTGTTTGGCCAGCACCCGGAGCTGCAGTTCTTCCAGCATGATAATGCACGACCCCACACCGCAAGAGCCACCGCTGCGTTTCTCCAGGCGAACAACATTGCCGTGTTGCCCTGGCCATCTCTGTCCCCTGACATGGCTCCCATTGAACACGTCTGGGATGAGCTGGAGCGTCTTGTGGCCCGTGGAAGACGTCCACAGACTCTCGATCATTTGAGGCGCGCACTGACCAAGGAGTGGGATGGACTGCCACAGGCGTTCTTGCACAACCTTGTCTACTCCATGAGGAGGCGCTGCCAAGCGTGCATCGGGACAAATGGCGGACACACTCGGTATTAGAGCTCGCGGACGGACATGCTCGTCGTGGTGTACTTTTTGACAGGGACCCTAGTGAAGTCAACAGCTAATTTCAGATGAATTCGGCCATTCTTGTCAAGAACAGACATTTTGTTTAATTGAAAAATGGATGCGTAATCAAATATGCTTACTTTCATTAAATAATTCTGTACTACCAACGTTGTCTGGGTCTTTTGGCAAGCGGTGCGTTTTTAATGTTGTTCAGTATATATTCGACACGTTAGCCCGTAGTAACTGCTTGCTAGGGGATTAAGGTCGTCAACAAAAGAGTGATAATAGTAAGGGAAATCAGCCATTAAAGCAGTTTTCGCAAGGGAAACGTTCTTATCTTTTAAGGAGATGACGGTGCGGGTAATATCACTGTCTCTTTTGGGAAGGATAAGTGGGCATGACGAACAAAGAAAAGCATAATTATTTAACATTTTAGGTAATGTCAGTGGAGTCGATCTATTATGTGAACTATTAGTACCAGACTTGTGCACTGTATTCTTAACTCTTGGACAATCCAGTAAAAGGTGACGTACACTACGAGTTTCCCCGCACCCACATGTAACGTTTTTACTGTATTTGGTTCGGAGTGAATGAAAATGCATCCTATGAATTAAGGTTACTACCTCTCTAGATAGACTTCGAATTTGTCTGAGTCTTGGGGTGGATGTCGGGATTTGGTTGTATACAATTGTGATAATATTGACTATCTGTGTCTTTCAATAACCTCTTGAAACTGTTAAAGGATGCTCTATTCATCAAAGTATAACATATAACGAATACGTGTTTATAGGTGTGTGTGTGTGTGTGTGTGTGTGTGTGTGTGTGTGTGTGTGTGTGTGTGTGTGTTACAGCTCGTGTGTGTGCGTGTGCGTGTGTGTGTGTGTGTGTGTGTGTGTGTGCGTGTGCGTGTGTGTGTGCGCGCGCGCACGTCTGTGTGCGTGTGTGTATGTGTCTGTCTGTGTGTGTGCGTGCGCGCCGCGCGCGCGCGCGTGTGTGTGTGTGTGTGTGTGTGTGTGTGTGTGTGTGTGTGTGTGTGCGCGAGCGCGCGCGCGCCTGCGTGTGCCTGCGCACGCACTCGCGTGCGTGTGTGTAATGGAGAAAAGGGAAAAAAGAGGCAGATGGAGGGAAAAGGCAAACAGAAATAGAGATAGAGAAAAAGAGAGAGGGGTAGAGGGAAAAGGCAAACAGAAATAGAGATAGAGAAAAAGAGAGAGGGATAGAGGGAAAAGGCAAACAGAAATAGAGATAGAGAAAAAGAGAGAGAGCGATAGAGCGAAAAAGCAAACAGAAATAGAGATAGAGAAAAAGAGAGAGAGCGATAGAGCGAAAAGGCAAACAGAAATAGAGATAGAGAAAAAGAGAGAGAGCGATAGAGCGAAAAGGCAAACAGAAATAGAGATAGAGAAAAAGAGAGAGCGATAGAGGAAGAGTCTTATGCTTGGAGGGGGCGCTTTAGGGTATGCAAGAGGGGAAAAAATACGAGAACAAAAAGAAGAAAAATAAAAACCGCGGGAATGAGGGAGGTGTGTGGGGATGGGGGTTGGGTGGAAACTTCCATAAAAGAAATAGTGAATATGGATTGTTCACATCTTCACGTATTTACGTGTATGCATACCTGGATGGTGTAGATGGTGTTTGGGGTGTGTATACTATGCTCTACATGTTATGTTTTAAATATGCTATATATATGTACATGGGGTGTGAATGTAAATATGGAGGAAATTGGGGAGGGGGTGTAGAGAGGAAGGGATTGAGGAGACGTGGGGGAAAGGAAAGCGAGGGCAAAGAGCTGGAATGATTCAAATGACATTTTTGTCTTCCTTTTGGAATTCCAAATAGTTGATATTTATACACTTTTTCTTCCTTTTGGAATTCCAAATAGTTGATATTTATACACTTTTTCTTCCTTTTGGAATTCCAAATAACTGACATTCATCCATTTTTTCTTCCTTTGGAATTCCAAACAGTTGATATCTTATACATTTTAAAAAATTCCTTTTGAAAATCGAAATAACTGATATTCATCCACTTTTCCTTCCATTTGGAATCCCAAATACTTAATATTTATTTTTTTTATTCCTTTTGGAATTCCAAATATTTGATATTTATCAATTTTTTCTTCCTTTTGGAATTCCAAATAGTTGATATTTATACACTTTTTCTTCCTTTTGGAATTCCAAATATACTGACTTCCATAAAAAACGCGAAAGCAAAACAAGCTGAAGGTTAGGGGCGAATTTTATTGGTCACAATTGTACAGAGTGGAAGCGAGAATTCAACGTGGTTTGATTCATTACACCGGTAATGTGTGAAAATGTCATCAGCAATATGTCTTTGTGTGGAAAATCCAAGGTCACGTGACAAACCAGCTTGAAGTCCTAATACCGTGTGTGGCCACAATTTGCATGGACAACTGCTTGACACCTGCGGCTCATTGAGTGGACCAGGTGGTTGATGCGTCCCCTTGGCACACCAGCCCACACATGGACGATGGCCTGGTGAAGTTGAGCCGCTGTTGCTGGTCGTGGACCCAGGAGGTCCAACCGTCTGCCAAGTTCATCCCAAAAATGTTCTATTGGGTTTAAATCGGGACTGAGGGCTGGCCAGGGCAGCACATTGACGTTGTTATGCTGAAGAAATTGCTGGGTGGACCTGGCTGTGTGTGGTCTTGCATTGTCCTGTTGGAATGTCCAGTTTGGGTGTTGCGCAAAAAAAGGAACGACATGGGGTCTGAGCACCTGGTGGATGTAGCGCTGTGCATTGACACCCTGTCTGCGACCAGGACCAATGTTCTGAAAGATGACTGGTCCTATGGTGTGGTTAATGCCAATTGCACCCCATATCATAACGTTCGGGCCTCCCCAGGGGTTCCGCTCTACCACACAGGAGTCAGCATAGCGTTCACCAGGTCGACGCCATATTCTGACACGACCGTCAGCCATGTCAATACAAAAACGGCTCTCATCTGAGAACAGTATGCGTCCCCGCTGCTGCCTGCGCCAGTTGATTCGGGCTTGTGCCCACTGCAGCCTGTCCTGCCGGTGTCTTCGTGTCAGTACCGGACCTCTGTGAGGACGCCTACATGCCAGCCCATTCTCATGAAGACGCCGCCGCACAGTGTTGAGGCTGACTCGTTGCTGGAGATTCCCAGGCACCTGTCGAGCAGTGTTAGCGGCTGTTTGCCGCCTGTCCCGGAGATGGGTTCGAACAAAATGGCGATCCTCTCTTGGTGTGGTGACCCGAGGACGGCCTGGCCGGGGACGATCATCAGTGGTACCAGTGACTCGCATGCGGTGCTGCAGACGATAGATGGTTGAGATGTGGACGTTAAAGATGTTGGCGACCTGCCTGGCATCCACACCAGCCTCCAGATGGCCTCGGGTACGATTGCGTTCCTCTGCTCGTAGTCTTGGCATCTCTGTAGCGCTCAGACGGCAAGTCGTTATCTGAACCTTGTAGCGCGGCTTTATAAAGGCTGCATGCCTGCGTACTTGTCGCTGGTTAACTTTGCTCTGCATGGTGTGCACGTGCCTCACATGCAGCAACCAGTTTGCCATTTTTGTTGACCCTCCAATGATGTGTTGCTCACACAATTTTTTTCATTTTTCACTGCACGTGAGTCTTGGACCCAAACAACTTGCCACAATGGTTCAATATTGTATATTCACCCCTTTTCACCCGAAAAATAGCCTTTCAATTTTTCGCGTTTTTTATGGAAGTCAGTATATAGTTGGTATTCATCCATTTTTTTCTTCCTTTTGGAATTCCAAATAGTTGATAATTATACACTGCTCTTCCTTTTGGAATTCCAAATAGTTGATATTTGTACACTTTTTCTTCCTTTTGGAATTCCAAATAGTTGATATTTGTACACTTTTTCTTCCTTTTGGAATTCCAAATAGTTGGGTTTTTTTTTTCTAAATTCCTTTTGGAATTCCAAATAGTTGATATTTGTACACTTTGTCTTCCTTTTGGAATTCCAAATAGTTGGTATTTATATATTTTTCTTCCTTTTGGAATTCCAAATAGTTGGCATTTATATATTTTTCTTATTCCTTTTGGAATTCCAGATGTTGAAAGGCGGAGATCCTGAGTCTACGCTCTCTGCATCGCTGTCAAAACTTAACTTGTTCATGACGGAAATCTGAGGTGAGGCAACAAGACATCGACAGTGAAGAATAACCAAGGAAGGTCCCTTGGGAGCCAAAGTGACCTCCCCTGTTGATGATTGGTAAAGGGAAACATGCCGTTGTTTTGTATGATCTATGTTTGATGGGTCGACGTAGAGTTAAAGGATGCTACCTTGAATTAATTCCAGTGCTTGGCAAAACACATCTATCTGAACCTTCAGACCTGACAAGGGAGATGGGAGATGATACTGCATCAGGGGAACCACACCTGCCACAAATTTGCATCACCAACCCCCCCCCCCCCCCCGACCCCCACCTCCCACCCCCCATACGCACACGTTTTTGTCTTTTGGGTGCGGATGGCTGGAGAGGGAGCAGGATGGGGGTGGAGGTAGGGAGGGGGCAATGCTAGTGGGAGAGAGAGAAAGGAGTGAACGGATACAAGGCAAATATTGTCTAAGAAGACGCGGAGAAATGAACTTGCAAATTATATATTTTAATATTTTCTTAATCTCTATGAGCGTGTTTTGTGCTCATCT
>CM031620.1:846727-871727 GCA_018398815.1 Conus ventricosus | reverse complement strand
CCCAACCTCTACCCTACTTCGCAAAAAAAAAAAAAAAAAAAAGAAAGATCATACTGGTACTGTGTTTACTACGCATCATTACCAAACGGGCAATGCCGCCATCTCAATGGTGAAATTAACAAAAAAATATTTGTACATGTACTACACAAAACCTCTGAGCTTCAGCCAACAATCGCAGACAGAGAAGATGGGTTAGAAGGCAAACTTAAATGAAAACTTATTGTCACCGAACGAAAGAAACAAGCAAATTACGCGACAAACACGAAGCGTTTCGACCTCTTTGGTCTTTTTCAAGGCAAGACAACATTCAAGGCAATGTTGGATGTTGTCTTGCCTGAAAAAGACCACAGAGGTCGAAACGCGTCGTGTTTGTTGTGTGATATGTTTCTTTTGTTCGGCGGTAGAGTAATTTATCTGTGAAGTTTGTTTCAGTTTCTGCCTACAACCCACCTCACTTTGAAACCGGGGGGGGGGGGGGGGGGGGGGGGAGAAGGAGGAGGAGGGGGAGGAGGAGAATAAGATGAGGAGAAGGAGGAAGAGGAGGAAGAAAAAGAAGAAAGGAAGTTCTTAATTGTGTAAAAAGCTCATAATAGATGTGAAAGTTATAACATTCTTTTTCCTTTATTTAAGTCAACAACAAAAGAAGAAAGTTCTGAATTGTGTAAAAAGCTCATAGTAGCTGCGAAAGTTATAACATTGTTTGCCCTTTGTTTAAATCAACAACAAAAGATGAACAGGAGACGGGAGACTTGTTTCAGTAATAATGGAGTCACTTTGAGGTGACCAGAAATACGAAAGACCGTACGGCCAACAAAGGGTTAAACCCAAATCTAAGAACCCACCCACCTCCACGTGCAAAGACACAGACCGTCACGGATGTACAAACAGCTGGTTCTGCTGAAGACGTGGTTTCTTTTCAAGACCTGTGCAAAGAGTTAAAAAAAAGAAAAAGAGATTGTTTGAGATGGAAAAGAAAGCAAGCCATCAGATCATATGACGTTTCACAGAGCTCTTCTGTTCAGCACGGAGTAGCGGCTCCCTGACGGAGTTCTCCCACAGAAAGCAAGATGAAGGGCCTAGACGGGTACCCAGGGAGCGTGACAGCTGAGGTCTTTGACAACCTGCCACATCCTGCTGGGACTTGCTTCGGGGGGCAGCGGAGCACAGACGCGCGTAAAATGGCTTCAATGTCGCTTAAATCTTACGAGTTAAAAAGAAAACTGCGTATGTCTAGAGCTTTTTCTGTTGAGTGAGGGGAGAACAATTTCTGCTGTTGTTCAGATGATTTGATCATTTCTGGCGGGGGTTGCGATTCTCTGTGGAAAGGTTTGGTTTTGAAAAACATGGAAAGTATGAACACTCCCTTGGAGAAAACAGTGGATTGTTAATATAATGAATTCAGGACAGATCCTGAATATCAGATTGACTTTGTAGGATTTCATGGCCTGATGTCCATAATTATTAAGGAAGATGCTAGAAAAACTGGAATAAAACTAAATCCGAATAATTCCAATGACCTGGGCATACCCACTAAATTAAGATCAATATATAGCGTATATATAATGGATCAAAACTGTTCTATGACTTTTTGACACAAAAAATCGTAACCCTAATTGTCTAAAAATAGCCACAAAAACTGAACATCAATATTCCATGGAATTTTTTTTTTTTCAAATAAATGACATCAACGATGTAAGATTCAAATGACTTCAGACCAGAATTGTTCCTAGGATTATCGCAGCAAATATTTTACATGCTATGGATGTTTGTCCGATGACAAACTGCTTAGTGGCGAGAGAGATTCTATAGAACATTCTTTCTGGGATTGTAAACATGTCGGATATTTTTGGAGTTTCCTGGGAAAAAAAATATTCCATGAAAAATATGGAAATATACAGATTATTATAATCTCGTGTGATTTTGTTCTTTTCAATGTGGATAATCATCTGGTTATTGATACAACTTTTTTCCACTTCATTATAGAGTTTGACAAACTGTATATACAAGTGCAAGAATGAAAAAAGTCTACCAGATGTGTTTGCTTTTCAGACATAGTGGATGGCAAGATATAGAATGAACCATATATTGCAGACATGAACAATTGTCTGTCGAAGTTCACTACAGATGGAGTTAGTACAATCCAATGTTCTACAGATTATTTACGATGCAATGCTCTATTGATTATATACAATGCAATTGTACATAACGTGTATAATCTATAGAGCATTGCATTGTATATAATCTATAGAGCATAAGAATACAAGTATACAATGCAATGCTGTATAGATTATATACAATGTAATGCATACACAATGCAGTGCCCTATAGATTATATACAATGCAATGCTCTATAGATTATATACAATGCAATGCTCTATAGATTATATACAATACAATGCTCTATAGATTACATACAATGCAATGCTCTATAGATTACATACAACGCAATGCTCTATAGATTATATACAATGCAATGCTCTATAGATTATATACAACGCAATGCTCTATAGATTATATACAACGCAATGCTCTATAGATTACATACAATGCAATGCTCTATCGATTATATACAATGCAATGCTCTATCGATTATACACAAAGCCCTTTTTTCTTCATACACAGAGGATTTGAATGTCAAATTGCCTACAGTACAACTCTTGTCAGTTTAATGTGTATATTTCGCGCCCATATGTATACACAATCTGTTCGATTATTTTATGTTAATTCTTTTGTCCTTTTCGTGAATTATGTATGTATAATCTTTTCGCTTATTTCACGTATATGCGCGTTTGATTATTATAAACATACAATGAAATATGTATTAAAAAAGTAGGGTTTGGTTTTGAAGACAGAAGGAAACTTGTCCCTACTTTGCTTTGGAGGGTAGGTCTACTGAGGTAAGGTCATATTGCCTATAGCCCAGGTCTACTGAGGTAAGGTCATGTTGCCTATAGCCCAGGTCTACTGAGATAAAGTTATGTTGCCTATAGCCCAGGTCTACTGAGATAAAGTTATGTTGCCTATAGCCCAGGTCTACTGAGGTAAGGTCATGTTGCCTATAGCCCAGGTCTACTGAGGTAAGGTCATGTTGCCTATAGCCCAGGCCTACTGAGGTAAGGTTATGTTGCCTATAGCCCAGGTCTACTGAGGTAAGGTCATGTTGCCTATAGCCCAGGTCTACTGAGGTACAGTCATGTTGCCCAGGTCTACTGAGGTAAGGTCATGTTGCCTATAGCCCAGGTCTACTGAGGTACAGTCATGTTGCCCAGAGCTACTGAGGTAAGGTCATGTTGCCTATAGCCCAGGTCTACTGAGGTAAGGTCATGTTGCCCAGGTCTACTGAGGTAAGGTCATGTTGCCCAGGTCTACTGAGGTAAGGTCATGTTGCCCAGGTCTACTGAGGTAAGGTCATGTTGCCCAGGTCTATTGAGGTAAGGTCATGTTGCCCAGGTCTACTGAGGTAAGGTCATGTTGCCCAGGTCTACTGAGGTAAGGTCATGTTGCCTATAGCCCAGCGATCTCAAAGTGTCATATCAGGGCTGTCACCACGTTCAAGTCAACTAACGAGTCATTAACAACAACAACAACAACAGCAACAACAACAACAACAACAACAACAACAACAAAAGAAATAGAAAGGAAAAAAACCCTCATTCACACAACCCTTTAAAATACGCATTCTAAACACACACCGGAAATTTTGTTCAAGATTTTTCTTCTGTAAAACCTTAGATCAGATAAAAGATGTCGATCTGTTTCAGGAATTCAAAGATGACATCAGGTGGGACATCTGTGAACAAGGTGTTGACGTTCTATCAGGTGGGACATCTGTGAACAAGGTGTTGACGTTCTATCAGGTGGGACATCTATGAACAAGGTGTTGACGTTCTATCAGGTGGGACATCTGTGAACAAGGTGTTGACGTTCTATCAGGTGGGACATCTATGAACAAGGTGTTGACGTTCTATCAGGTGGGACATCTGTGAACAAGGGTTGACGTTCTATCAGGTGGGACATCTGTGAAGAAGGTGTTGACGTTCTATCAGGTGGACATCTGTGAACAAGGTGTTCACGTTCTATCAGGTGGGACATCTGTGAACAAGGTGTTGACGTTCTATCAGGTGGGACATCTATGAACAAGGTGTTGACGTTCTATCAGATGGGACATCTGTGAACAAGGTGTTGACGTTCTATCAGGTGGGACATCTGTGAACAAGGTGTTGACGTTCTATCAGGTGGGACATCTGTGAACAAGGTGTTCACGTTCTATCAGGTGGGACATCTGTGAACAAGGTGTTGATGTTCTATCAGGTGGGACATCTGTGAACAAGGTGTTGACGTTCTATCAGGTGGGACGTCTGTGAACAAGGTGTTGACGTTCTATCAGGTGGGACATCTGTGAACAAGGTGTTCACGTTCTGCACTGCAGCATGCCGGGAAGTGACTACGCCTGTGACGTCACAGGAAGTGCGTCCCTTCTCTTGTGAGAGGTGCGTCCAGGAAAGGATTTGAACATGGTCCTGGCCAGAGGACCCAAATTGAAGGTTCAACCAAAATTATTACCGGAAAACACAGATTTGGAATGTTAATGTGCGGTTCTGTGATTAATTACACATTGACAACATTCTTAGAGTGTTTCCACTTCATGCTCCCCTTTAGCGATGATAAAAAGTTCCGGAATCTCTGCTGGCTTTGTATGTAATGACGACTATTTCTTCAACAGCAAAGTGATAGTTGACAATAAGGGGCGATAATGAACGGCTTTGGCAAGACTATCAAGAAAGTAACTGATTGTTTTGGCCAGCTGTTAATAAGCGTCAAAAATGTGTCTTGTTCTCAGCGTGTTTACATGTTTGTTCATTTGTTTTCGTTCGCATGATCTACTTTCTGACATCACCACCAGCGAATCACGTTACGCTTATCTTCCATCACAAGCCTAGAATGACTCTAGGATTACAAGCTTAGTTTACTTCAAAGTGCTACAACTCTGTCACTGTCAGAGGTGATCGACATACTATGTCAATCAGATCTTTGACGTCACCACGAGCGCCCATCTTCCGCCAAAATTTCGAATTTCATTGAATCCGGATCAAGAATCAGAGACCTCCTTTATTGTGGAAAAAAGTGATTGAAATCCACTTCCTCAGTGTGCTGAAACCACTGTAAACTCCTCCTGTTGACCCGTGACCTTCAACCTTGCTGTAAGCGCGCGCACTCTGTACAGGAGCATGAATGTCAGTGATAGAGATTAAAAAAAAAAAAAAAGAAGTGTTGTCATTCAGTGCAAGTGTACTGAACGAAACTTCGGCGACGCTCCGACGTAAAGGCCGTCCGTAACTGAACGTACCATAAGTCAGTAACTGAACGCACCATAAGTTCGTAACTGAACGCACCATAAGTTCGTAACTGAACGCACCATAAGTCCGTAACTGAACGCACCATAAGTCCGTAACTGAACGCACCACAAGTTCGTAACTGAACGCACCATAAGTCCGTAACTGAACGCACCACAAGTTCGTAACTGAACGCACCATAAGTTCGTAACTGAACGCACCATACGTTCGTAACTGAACGCACCATAAGTTCGTAACTGAACGCACCATAAATCCGTAACTGAACGCACCATAAGTTCGTAACTGAACGCACCATAAGTTCGTAACTGAACGCACCAGAAGTCCGTAGCTGAACGCACCATAAGTTCGTAACTGAACGCGCCATAAGTTCGTAACTGAACGCACCATAAGTTCGTAACTGAACGCACCATAAGTTCGTAACTGAACGCACCACAAGTTCGTAACTGAACGCACCATAAGTTCGCGAATCTAGATCGCCAAGTAACGACGAACCACATTTTTTCTTTTATCTGATGCACACGAGCTACTTCACAGAGTTCAGACAATCTTTTGACAAGGGAGGCAACACAAACTGCAAAGCTGCTCACTGGCGCTCCACATAATTATATCATTCAGCCCACATGATTATATCATTCAACCCGCATAATTATATCATTCAGCCCACATGATTATATCATTCAGCCCACATAATTATATCATTCAACCCGCAAACTTGGAACGGTTTTGAGGGGCTACGACATCGATTTTAGCGATCCCTTTGTTGTAAATTTTACTTATGTATTTCCAAAGCAACAGGAATATTTCGGCCGTATTGAATGAAAATGTTCACTGGCAAATCGAGCATAGCAATTTAGGTCAACCAACCACAAGCTGCTTTCCATCACAGGAGAGTGGTCATAACTCGTTTCCACCAGTGTACAGGTTTCATTTTGTTACTTCCCTTTGCACAGACACAACGAGTTCCCAGAACATGTTGAGTGATCTCCCTTATCCCCTCTTAATATGTATATGTAATCGGAGAGGTTACACACACACACACACACACACACATTTTATGATTCTCAACGAAGTGATTTCTCCTGCTGCTGATGTTTGCGTTCTGACAAACGTATGTGACAGTTGACCGACATACATCCCAATTCTTATTTCTCCAGTGACCGACATACATCCCAATTCTTATTTCTCCAGTGACCGACACACATCCCAATTCTTATTTCTCCAGTGACCGACACACATCCCAATTCTTATTTCTCCAGTGACCGACATACATCCCAATTCGTATTTCTCCAGTCCATTCATACTTTACCCTCAACATTGCAGACAGATATAAGAAACAGACAGCTGCAGTGACATGATGGGGTGTTAAGCCTGCTCTTTGGATCAAGATGGTAGTTCGCTTCACATCATCTCGGAACCACCGTCACTATTGAGTACAGAGCGCTTCCTTTCACAAGTCTGACGTCAAGTTGATAAGGAACTGATTTTGATATGATTATCACATAAAGCACTTAATTTCACAAGTCTGACGTCAAGTTGATAAGAAACCGATTTTGATATGATTCTCACATAGACCGCTTAATTTCATAAACCACGGTATTCTAACTCTCCCATCGTTTTATATAGTATTGTCCACTGACTGGCTCACACAAACCACGGTATTCTGACTCTCCCATCGTTTTGTATAGTATTGTCCTCTGGCTCACACAAACCACGGTATTCTAACTCTCCCATCGTTTTATATAGTATTGTCCACTGATTGGCTCACACAAACCACGGTATTCTAACTCTCCCATCGCTTTATATAGTATTGTCCTCTGACTGGCTCACACAAACCACGGTATTCTAACTCTCCCATCGTTTTATATAGTATTGTCCTCTGGCTCACACAAACCACGGTATTCTAACTCCCCCATCGTTTTATATAGTATTGTCCTCTGACTGGCTCACACAAAGCACGGTATTCTAACTCTCCCGTCGTTTTATACAGTATTGTCTCACTGACTGGCTCACACAATCCACGGTGTTCTAACTCTCCCATCGTTTTGTATAGTGACTGGCTCACACAAACCACGGTATTTTAACTCTCCCATCGTTTTGTATAGTATTGTCCACTGACTGGCTCACACAAACTACGGTATTCAAACTCTCCCATCGCTTTCTCTCCGTAATGAGAGATTGCAGACTTCATGCATAACTCGAAGTTTTTGAATCGCTAAGTAAAATAAACACGCACAACTGATTTTAGAGAAAACCAAAACAAAGCAAGACCCCCCCCCCCCGCTCCCCCCCCCCCCCGCTCCCCCCCCCCCCCCCCCCCCCAAAAAAAAAGAAAGAAAGGCAAGAAATATAACCCCAGAAATATAACCAAACAAACAAAAGAAAAGAAAACATAACAAAAAACAAACAAGCAACAACAACAAAACGAAACACAAACAAAAGCATCGTCGAGATCAGCGAGCTCGTTTAGCGGGAGAACCTTGGTTCATGAACCCACCGTTTATCCAGTTTAACAGCTAAGAGAAACACCACAGATTTTGTTCACAGACGTAGAAGACCCCAGGGTCTTTACCTTTCAGACACCACGTTGTCCATAGAACTCTGTGAGCGCGCGCGCGCGCGCGCGCGCGCGCGCGCGCGCGTGTGTGTGTGTGTGTGTGTGTGTGTGTGTGTGTGTGTATGTGTGTTCGCGGATGTAAATTCCGGGGTAGGATATTGTTGATTTCTGCGCTTCTCCACCCCCTTATCTCTTTGTCTGTCTGTCTATCTGTCTGTCTGTCTGTCTGTCTCTCTCTCTCTCTCTCTCTCTCTCTCTCTCTCTCCTCTCTCTCTCTCTCTCTCTCTCTCTCTCTCTCTCTCTCTCTCTGTCTGTGCTTCTGAGCGCACGCTCGCGTGCACACTGTATTTGTCTGTTTTTCAGCACAATATCTGGAAAATAAGATAGGAGGATCCCCATCAAATGTGACATGGTTGTTTGCAGGGTCAGTATCCACCAGTGATGCCTCTGCTGTGAAAAAGACCACTCCACCCCTATTCCCAAACACTTTGCAGACACCAACACCAGCTCAACATTGCAACGGCAAACAATTTCAAACAAACAAACAAAGAAACTCAGTCTCTGGAAAACCTGCAAAGAAAAGAGAACGAAATATGGCTGTTAAGTAAATATGGCTGTTAAATAAACATGGCTGTTAAATACATGTGGCTGTTAAATAAACATGGTTGCTACATATACACGGCTGTTAAATAAACATGGCTGTTACATAGACATGCCTGTTAAATAAACACGGCTGTTACATAAACACGGCTGTTACATAAACATGGCTGTTAAATAAACACGGCTGTTACATAAACACGGCTGTTAAATAAACATGGCTGTTACATAAACACGGCTGTTACATAAACATGGCTGTTAAATAAACACGGCTGTTACATAAACACGGCTGTTAAATAAACATGGCTGTTAATAAACATGGCTGTTAATAAACATGGCTGTTAAATACACATGGCTGTTAAATAAATATGGCTGTTAATAAACATGGCTGATAAATAAACAGGGCTGGTAAATAAACATGGCTGGTAAATAAACATGGCTGGCTGTTAAATAAATCCACCAGCACTATTTTTACCCACCAGAAACCTCATTGTCTTAGCTACATGTCGGCGGTCAATACAGGTTTGTAGCACAATTTACTTACCAGGCAGATGACTGAGGGAATATGCTTCGTTCCCCCTATCTGCTCATGCGATTCGGAGTGGAATCCGGTTCCGCATCACAGCTAATGGTTCGCAGATATCAATATATGGAAGAAGCCTAGTTCTGACTTTAAATCCTCTTTATCCATGAATTATTTGGTGAACTTTACGAAGTGGTTCCGATCCGGCCGAGAGGGTGGATTGGGATCCGTTCAAGAGGGTGGATTGGGATCCGTTCAAGAGGGTGGATTGGGATCCGTTCAAGAGGGTGGATTGGGAACCGTTCAATCTCGGTGAAGTTTTGCGTTTTTCTGAATGCCATTCAGGAAGTGACCCTTCGACACAGGGTTTTTGTATTCACCCACGTCTGTTTGTTTGTTTGTTCGTCTGTCTGTTTGTTTGTTTGTTTGTTCGTCTGTCTGTTTGTTTGTTTGTTCGTCTGTCTGTTTGTTTGTTTGTTCGTCTGTCTGTTTGTTTGTTTGTTCGTCTGTCTGTTTGTTTGTTTGTTGTTCGTCTGTCTGTTGTTTGTTTGTTTGTTCGTCTGTCTGTTTGTTTGTTTGTTCGTCTGTCTGTTTGTTTGTTTGTTTGTTCGTCTGTCTGTTTGTTTGTTTGTTTGTTCGTCTGTCTGTTTGTTTGTTTGTTTGTTCGTCTGTCTGTTTGTTTGTTTGTTCGTCTGTCTGTTTGTTTGTTTGTTTGTTCGTCTGTCTGTTTGTTTGTTTGTTCGTCTGTCTGTTTGTTTGTTTGTTTGTTCGTCTGTCTGTTTGTTTGTTTGTTTGTTCGTCTGTCTGTTTGTTTGTTTGTTCGTCTGTCTGTTTGTTTGTTTGTTCGTCTGTCTGTCAGCAAGATGACGACAAAAACAAAAACAAAAAACAAAACAAAACAAAAAAAGAAAAAAAGAAATTCCTACTGAACCGATTTTAAGGGAATTTGGTGGAAAGACGGAAAGTGGCTTTAGTGCGTTTCCGGGTCAAGGACGGACGCAGAGACAACTCCGTCGCCCCCCCCCCCCCCCCCCCACTCGACTCCCCTTTCCCTTTTCTTTCTTAAAAACGTTGCTATTTGCGGTATTTTCCACATTTATCAAAATTTCTCCGGAAATCGTCCATGGATCTAAATGAATGAAAGAACAAAACAACAACAACAACAACAACAACAATAATAATAATAATAATAATAATAATAATAATAATAATAATAATAATAACAATAACAATAATAACAAGGAACGAGAGAAACCCCGGCTGTTTTGATGTCTTGATATCTACAAACTTGTCAGGTTTGTGCAGAACCGCTTTACAACTCGGTTTCCGCGGCGGAAGAGAAAGGGTACATGTTCCACCCCCCCCCCCCCCCCCCCCCACCCTCTTCCCATCCCCCGTTTGAAAATCCAGATCAACACACATATTCTCTCTTTCTCTCTGTCTGTCTCTGTCTGTGTCTCTGTCTGTCTGTCTGTCTGTCTCTTTCTCTCTCTCTCTCTCTCTCTCTCTCTCCCCTCTCACACACACACACACCGTGCAGATTTTGTACTCGCCTTCACTCCTCCCCCCTTCGCACCCCCCCCCCCGGCCCCCACCGCTGCACCATGCCACGCCCTCTGACCCCTCTCCCCACCAACACCCCCCCCCCCCACTCCCGCCTGACACCCTGTCTCGTCCCGCTTCTTACCCAACTCTCACCTACTACTTCTCTTTGCCGGCCTAACAACTCCCTGCAACAACGATGATCATTGCCTATACACTAGTACTACCTGCACAACCACACCCGACGTAGTGTCGCGAAAGTGAATATTTTCTTTCTTTCTTTTTTTTTCCCTTCTCCCGCTTACATTCTTATTGTCCTTAGAACCATAGCGCACTGACACACCTTTTGATGGCGTTGCTCACCAAAAAAAAAAGAGAAGAAAAAAAAAGAAAGAATTAAAGAGAGAGAGGGTAGGGAAAATGTGGATGTCGTGGTAATGGTGGGGGTGGGGGTGGTGGGAGCGAAAGGAAGAGTTGGGGGGGGGGGGGTAGTGAGGGGGTGGGTGGGGAGGGGGGGGGGAGGAGGCCAACGCGAACAGGTCACACGGAAGCAGTAGAAATGATCTTTCACTCCCTGTCGTTAGGGGGGTAATGAGCCGTAACCTTTCTCCCCTTTCACTCCCCAAGCTGCCCGAAAATGGCCTAAATGAGAGGGATTCAGACCCCTACCCCCACCCCCACCCCCACCCCCACCCCCAGCCACCACCATCACTACCACCATCACCACCACTGCAAAGCTGGCCTTACATCAAAAGCCGAGATCGTGAAAAGAGGTGATGTTTATGGGGGAGGGGGAGGGGCGCAAACAGACTGCTGTTAAGCCGCTGACGATCCTTCCATAGAGGGCAGGCATTAGGGGTTAAGTGAAGCTACAGGTCTGAAAATGACAGGAGAGAGAGAGAGAGAGAGAGAGAGAGAGAGAGAGAGACAGAGAGAGAGAGAGCGAGAGAGAAAGAGAGAGAGAGACAGGGGATCTTTATTTGTACGTGTCTGTCTCTGAACATCTTGTCTCTCGGAAAGGGCGACTCTCTCTCTCTCTCTCTGTCTCTGTCTCTCCCGTCTCTGTCTCTGTCTCTGTCTGTCTGTCTGTCTGTCTGTCTCTGTCTCTCTCTCTCTGTCTGTCTGTTTGTCTGTCTGTCTGTCTGTCTGTCTCTCTCTCTCTCTCTCTCTCTCTCTCTCTCTCATCTCTCTCTCCTCTCTCTCTCTCTCTCTCCCTCGAGGTCCTGAAGACACCCCCACGTTTGGTGTTTACCTCCCCTGCCTCCATCTCCCCCCAACCCCTCGGCTTCTTTTCTCATCTCCACCCCTCTTCTCCATCACCCTCCCTCCCCCACCCACCTCCCTGGCTACCTAAGTGACTCATTGGAGGGGGGGGGGAGGTATATCTACGTGAGAGGCGGATATATTTCGTGACCTGGCTGACAGAAAAGCAGTCAGGAACTGTTGAGAATGGTTTCTTAAGAGACCTGAGAGAGAGAGAGAGAGAGAGAGAGAGAGAGAGATAGAGAGAGGCCCACAGGGCCAAGGGGGATAACTGAGGGGTGGGTGTGGTGGGTGAGAAAGAGAGAGAGAGAGCGCGAGAGCGAGAGAGAGAGAGAGAGGGGGGGAGGGGGGTCACAGGGCCAAGGGGGATAACTGAGGGGTGGGTGTGGTGTGGGTGAGAAAGAGAGAGAGAGAGAGCGCGAGAGCAAGAGAGAGAGAGAGAGAGAGAGAGAGAGAGAGAGCGAACGAACGAACGAATTTTATTTTCAGAGGGTAATGGAAGAGGGTAATGGAGAGAGAGAGAAGAAGGCCCACAGGCCAAGAGGGATAACTGAGGGGTGGGTATGGTGGGTGAGAATGGGGTGATGGGCAAGAAAGTGTCGAGGGTGGCGATGGGCTTCCTTGGATTGTGCAGTCTTGCACTGTGCCCGGGATCACGTGTTGTGACGTCAAAACACAGTAATGTAATGTAATGTAATGTAATGTAATGTAATGTAATGTAATATAATATAATGCAATGTGATGTAATGTAATGCAGCACAACGCAATGAAATACGACACAATTCAATGCATTGCTGTACAATTTAATGCAACGCAAAGCAATACAATATGATATATTTACTTTACATTGAAAGCTACCAATGCATTGCCTGTACTTTACATTGAAAGCTACCAATGCATTGCCTGTCATCATCATCATTCTCTTGCCCATGATGGGCGTAGAGGAGAGATGAGAGACACTCTTGAAGCCAGGCACCGCCATCCGGCCCTGTCCTCTGCCTGTCGCATCAGCGTAGGGCCATCCATCCTGTCCATTCTTTGATGTTGTCCATCCAGCATTTGGCTTGTCGTCCCCTTCGTCTGCCGCCTTCCAGCGTGCCCTGGATGACTGTTTTGGGCAGTGAATTGTGGCGTATGACATGCCCGAACCACGACAGCTTCCTCTTCTTGACTGTTGCCAAGAGGGGTTCTTGGGGGCCTGCAATTGATGTTATTTGGCTCCTCACAAGGTCGTTTGTCTTCCGGTCTTGCCAAGAGATCCCGAGCAAGCGCCTGAAGCATTTAGTTTCAAACGTCTGGATTCTCTTGGTGGTCTCTGCTGTCATGGTCCAGCTTTCGCAGCCATACAGCAGGATGGACAGCACCAGGGACTTGTACAGCTTCATCTTTGTAGGAAAGCTGATCTTCCTGCTCTTCCAGATCTTGTTTAGCTTTGCCATTGCTGGTGTTGCGATCGCTAGTCTGGTCTTGATTTCTGTTGTAGAGCGACCGTCTTTGGTGAGAGTGACGCCAAGGTATTTGAAAGCGCCCACTTCTTCAAGCTGTTGTCCGTTCATGTAGATTTCAGCATGGGTGTTGGTTGTGCTGCTGACCAGGACTTTGCTTTTTTCTGTGCTCACTTCCATTCCATATGCACCTGCCCTTTCTTCCAGTCTCTTTGTCAGGTCTTGTAGTTCTTCGTTGCTGCCTCCCATCAGGTCGATGTCATCTGCGAACCTCAGATTATTGATGGTTCTTCCTCCGATGGAGGCAGTGGAGTGGAAGTCATGGAGGGTTTCACGCATGATGTTTTCCAGGAAAAGATTGAACAGTACGGGAGATAGCAGGCAGCCTTGACGGACTCCAACTGTGGTCTTGAAGTCGTCCCCTATCTGGTTGTTGAGGAGGACTGCGCTGCTGGCGGTGTTATACAGCGCCTGGATGGTTTGGACGAGACCCTCCTCTATGCCAAACTTTCTGAGCACCTGCCACAGACCCTTGTGCCACACCCTGTCAAACGCTTTCCTAAAGTCAATGAAGTTGTGGAACAGGTCTCTCTGATGTTGCAGATGTTTCTCCATCAGTATCCGGCAGGTGAAGATCTGTTCTACTGTGCTTCTGCCTGACTGAATCCAGCTTGTTGTTCCGCCAGGTGTTCTTCCGCCTCTTTCTTCAGTCGATTCAAGATGACTCTGAGCATGATTTTACTGGTGTGGCTAATGAGACTTATTGTTCTGTAGTTCTGGCATTGGCGTAGATTTCCCTTTTTGGGCAGGGGGATGATGAGTGATTGAGTCCATTCTGTGGGCCACTGTTTTGTCTCCCAGATCTTCTGACAAATCGATGTTACTAGAGTGACCAATTCCTTCCCTCCATGTTTGAGCAGCTCTGCTGGAATATTGTCTGCTCCAGGTGATTTCCCTGCCGGAAGGCTGCCGATGGCTTCTTCCACTTCTTCTCTCATCACTGGTAGTGGTGAGGATTCCCTTGATGGTGTTGAGTCCCCCTCAAACAGACTGTCGTCTGGCTGTATAGGGTAGTTGTAAAGTTCTTGGCAGTACTGTGTCCATCTGTTCAAAACAGCGGAGCTTTCTGTCAGCAGCTCGCCTGAGGTATCCTCGATGACTGACGATCTGTTTTGCTGCGTCTTGGTGAGGTTTTTCAGTGTGGTGAAGGCATGTTTGCTGTTTCCCTTTTCCATACCTTTCTCGATGTTCTCGCACTGATTATTGATCCATTGTTCTTTGGCTTCAATCATTTCCTTCTTTACAAGGTCAGGTCAGACAAATGGTCTGCTACTGGTAAAGCTGTAGCCCAGTACTACCTGTCACAGTAGGAGACTTGGAGAGGGGATTGGCGCCACCAAGGATTAACCTAAGCCCACAGAAAAGTCATGAGAGATACAACCATAGCCAGCAACATACCGGATCGGCCGGGGCCCGGGTTACCAACGACCGCGCTTCCCACTGACAAGCACCAGGGTGGAAGTGAAAAGTCAGCTACTGGGGCAAAGACATCATACAAGCTGCCAACTGAGAAAATTACCATTGGAACCTGGAATGTTCGTACACTCCATCAGTGCGGCAAAGTAAAAGAACTAGAGCACGAGCTGAGACGTTACCAATGGGACATTGTGGGTATGTCGGAAGTAAGATGGACAGGCTTTGGAGAAGCAATCACAGAGGAAGGACACAAGATGTGGTACAGTGGCGAAGAGTCACTACATGAAAAAGGCGTAGCTTTCATCGTACGCAAAGAAATCACTGGATGCATCTTGAGCTGCACACCTATTAACAGCAGAATCATCAGCATTCGTGTGTCAGCCAAACCAAAGAACATCAACATCATACAGGTGTATGCTCCAACTACCAGCCACGAAGATCAGGCGGTGGAAGAATTCTACGAGAAAGTAGAAGACACCATCAGAAAAGCCCCCAAGAAGGACATCATCATAGTTCAGGGGGACTTCAACGCCAAAGTCGGCCCAGATGCCTACAAAGACTGGGCTGGAACAGTGGGTCAATACGGCACAGGGGAAACTAACGACAGGGGACTTCGCCTTCTGGAGTTTGCCTGCACCCAACGGCTGACCATTGCCAACACCCTTTACCCCCACAAACTGTCAAGAAGAACAACCTGCATGCGCCGAACAGAATGACTCATAACCAGATCGACTTTGTCCTCACTCCGCGGCGCTTCAAATCAAGCATCAATAAAGCAAAGACGAGGACATACCCCGGAGCGGATATAGGCAGCGACCACGATCTCGTGCTGCTCACAATGAAGATCAAATTGAAGAAAAAGTGCCAAGCTGCGCAGCCACGCATCAAGTTTGACCTGGAGAAGTTAAAAGACCCAGAGATAGAAGAGGCATTCCAGGCACAGCTCGGGGGGCGGTTCGCGGCACTCAACCTCCTGGACAATGACATCAACGACCTCCCAAACAGCTTCAATGAGGCAGTCTGCGAAACAGCAGAGGAGGTACTTGGGCGACAGAGGAAGAAACACCAAGCATGGATCTCAAACGACATCCTTGACCTCTGCGACAAAAGAAGATCACTGAAGAATACGAAAAATTCCAGCCCTGAACAAGCCGCACAGTATCGAAAAACCAACAACCTTGTAAAAAAGGAAATGATTGAAGCCAAAGAACAATGGATCATTGCCTGTACTTTACATTGAAAGCTACCAATGCATTGCCTGTACTTTACACTGAAAGCTACCAATGCATTGCCTGTACTTTACATTGAAAGCTACCAATGCATTGCCCGTACTTTACACTGAAAGCTACCAATGCATTGTCTGTACTTTACAGTGAAAGCTACCAACGCATTACCTGTACTTTACATTGAAAGCTACCAACGCATTACCTGTACTTTACATTGAAAGCTACCAACGCATTACCTGTACTTTACATTGAAAGACGCATTGCCTGTACTTTACAGTGAAAGCTACCAATGCATTGCCTGTACTTTACAGTGAAAGCTACCAATGCATTGCCTGTACTTTACAGTGAAAGCTACCAACGCATTACCTGTACTTTACAGTGAAAGCTACCAATGCATTGCCTGTACTTTACATGAAAGCTACCAGTGCATTGCCCGTACTTTACACTGAAAGCTACCAACGCATTACCTGTACTTTACATTGAAAGCTACCAATGCATTGCCTGTACTTACACTGAACGCTACCAATGCATTACCTGTATTTTACATTGAAAGCTACCAACGCATTGCCTGTACTTTACATTGAAAGCTACCAATGCATTGCCTGTACTTTACAGTGAAAGCTACCAATGCATTGCCTGTACTTTACAGTGAAAGCTACCAATGCATTGCCTGTACTTTACTTTGGGAAAGCTACCAATGCATTGCCTGTACTTTACATTGAAAGCTACCAATGCATTGCCTGTACTTTACATTGAAAGCTACCACTGCAATTGTCTGTACTTTACATTTGAAAGCTACCAATGCATTGCCTGTACTTTACAGTGAAAGCTACCAATGCATTGCCTGTACTTTACAGTGAAAGCTACCAATGCATTGCATGTACTGTAGTTACGGCGAGGCAAGCCAGGTGGTGTCTGTATTCAAGGAGCCGGAAGGAGCGACGTGAAGTAGTGTCGCTGAAGAAGTGACGTGGAAGTAGTGTCACTGAAGGAGTGACGTGGAAGTAGTGTCACTGAAGGAGCGACGTGGAAGTAGTCTTTCTGAAGGAGCGACGTGGAAGTAGTGTCACTGAAGGAAAGACGTGGAAGTAGTCTCTCTGAGGGAGCGACGTGAAGTAGTCTCTCTGAAGGAGCGACGTGGAAGTAGTCTCTCTGAAGGAGTGACGTGGAAGTAGTGTCACTGAAGGAGCGACGTGGAAGTAGCCCTCTCTGAAGGAGTGGACGTGGAAGTAGTGGTCACTAAAGGGAGCGACGTGGAAGTAGTCTCTCTGAAGGAGTGGCGTGGAAGTAGTGTCACGGAAGGAGCGACGTGGAAATAGTCTCTCTGAAGGAGTGACGTGGAAGTAGTCTCTCTGAAGGAGTGACGTGGAAGTAGTGTCGCTGAAGGAGCGACGTGGAAGTAGTCTCTCTGAAGGAGCGACGTGAGTGACGTGGAAGTAGTCTCGCTGAAGGAGCGACGTGGAAGTAGTCTCTCTGAAGGAGCGACGTGGAAGTAGTCTCGCTGAAGGAGTGACGTGGAAGTAGTCTCGCTGAAGGAGTGACGTGGAAGTAGTCTCGCTGAAGGAGTGACGTGGAAGTAGTCTCGGTGAAGGAGTGACGTGGAAGTAGTGTCGCTGAAGAGTGACGTGGAAGTAGTCTCTCTAAAGGGAGCGACGTGGAGTGACGTGGAAGTAGTCTCGCTGAAGAGCGACATGGAAGTATCTCGCTGAAGGAGTGACGTGGAAGTAGTGTCGCTGAAGGAGTGACGTGGAAGTAGTCTCGCTGAAGGATTGACGTGGAAGTAGTGTCGCTGAAGGAGTGACGTGGAAGTAGTCTCTCTGAAGGAGCGACGTGGAGTGACGTGGAAGTAGTGTCGCTGAAGGAGCGACGTGGAAGTAGTCTCGCTGAAGGAGCGACGTGGAAGTAGTCTCGCTGAAGGAGTGACGTGGAAGTAGTCTCGCTGAAGGAACGACGTGGAAGTAGTGTCGCTGAAGGAGTGACGTGGAGCCACGGGAAGTACTGTCGCTGAAGGAGCCACGTGGAAGAAGTCTCACTGAAGGAGTGACGTTGAGTGACGTGGAGCCACGTGGAAGTAGTGTCGCTGAAGGAGCGACTTTGGAAGTAGTGTCGCTCAAGGAGCGACGTGGAAGTAGTCTCGCTGAAGGAGCCACGTGGAAGTAGTGTCGCTGAAGGAGTGACGTGGAAGTAGTCTCGCTGAAGGAGCCACGTGGAAGTAGTGTCGCTGAAGGAGCGACGTGGAGTGACGGGGAAGTAGTCTCGCTGAAGGAGCGACGTGGAGCGACGTGGAAGTAGTGTCGCTGAAAGAGCCACGTGAAAGTAGTGTCGCTGAAGGAGCGACATGGAGCGACGTGGAAGTAGTGTCGCTAAAAGAGCCACGTGGAAGTAGTGTCGCTGAAGGAGCGACGGGGAAGAAGTCTCACGAAGAGTGACGAGAGTGGGGGCCCCGTAATTTGTCGCGAAAGAGCGACGTGGAAGAAGTCTCACTAAGGAGGACGTGGAGGACGGAGCCACGGAAGTAGGTCCAAAAGGAGGACGGGAAGAGTGTCCTGAAGGGTGACGGGGAAGTAGCCCTCGCTGAAGGGCCACGGAAAAGGTGTCGCGGGAAGGAGTGACTTTTGGGAGTAGTCTCGCTAAAGGAGCCACGTAAAGATTTTGTCGCTGAAGGAGCGACGTGGAGTGCGTGGAAGTAGTCTCGCTAAAGGGGCGACGTGGACACGTGGAAGAAAAGGGTCGTAAAAGACCACGTGAAAGTAGGTGCTGAAGGAGCGACATGGAGCACGTGGAAGTGGTCGCTGAAAGGCCACGGGGAAGTAGTGTCGCTGAAGGAGCGACGTGGAAAAAGTCCACTGAAGAGTGACGTGGATTGCGGGAGCCACGGGAAGTATGTCGCTGAAAGAGCGACGGAAGAACTCATAAAGGGGTGACGTGGAGTGACGGGGAGCCACGGAATAGTGTCGCTGAAGGAGCCGGGGGGAAGTAGGTCGCTGAAGGAGTGCTGGAATAGTCTGCTAAAGGGAGCCACGTGGAAGTAGTGTCCTAAAGGGAGCGACGGGGAAGAGTCTCGCTAAGAGCCATGGAAGTGGTCGGAAGGAGGACGTGGAGTGACGGGAAGTGTCTCGCAAAGGAACGTTTGGGGGAGCGATGTGGAAGTATTTCCTGAAAGAGCCCTGGAAGTATTTTCGCTAAAGGACGACGGGGAAAGGTGTCGGGAAAAGCCAGGGGAAAGTAGTGTCGCTAAAGGGACCCCTGGAAGAAATTCTCCTAAAAGGACCACTGGATGACTGGAAGTAGTCCGTAAAGGGAGCGACGTAGCGACGGGGAAGTATGTTTCGCTGAAAGACCACGTAAAGTTTTCCTCTGAAGGAGCGACTTTGGAAAGGGTCGCAAGGGTGACGGGAAGTATCTCCTGAAAGCGACAGGAAAAGAGTGTCGCTGAAGGGCCAGGGGGGGAAGAGGTCGTGAAGGAGTGCGGGAAGTATTCGCTAAAGGGACGATGTGGAGTGATGGGGGAAGTAGTGTCGCTGAGGAGCGACGGGATGCGGGAAGTAGTGCGCTGAAGGACCGGGGACGACGTGGAGGGCGGGGGAAGTATCTCTAAAGGGGCGAGTGGAATTTTAGTGCGCTGAAGGAGTACGTGGAAGTATCTTTTGAAGGACGTGGGAAGTAGTTTCCTGAAGGAGTGACGTGGAAGTAGTCTCTCTGAAGGAGCGACGGGATGACGTGGAAGTAGTGTCGCTGAAGGAGCGACGTGGAAGTAGTCTCCTGAAGGAGCGACGTGGAAGTAGTCTCGCTGAAGGAGTGACGGGGAAGTAGTCTCGCTAAAGGGAACGACGTGGAAGTATGCCGCTGAAGGAGTGACGTGGAGCCACGTGGAAGTACTGTCGCGAAGGAGCCACGTGGAAGAAGCCCTCCTGAAGGATGAGTTGAGTGACGGGGAGCCAAGTGGAAATTTTTTTGTCGCTGAAGGAGCGACGTTGGAAGTATTCGCCAATAGCGACGGGAAGTAGTCTCGCTGAAGGAGCCAAACGTGAAGTAGTGCGCTGAAGGAGTGACGTGGAATATCTCGCTGAAGGAAAGCCACTGGAAGTAGTGTCGCTGAAGGAGCGACGTGGAGTGCCCGTGAAGTAGTCCTCGCTGAAGGAGCGACGGGAAAGCGACGTGGAAGTAGTTGTCGCTGAAAGAGCCACGTGAAAGAGGGGTCGCTGGAAGGAGCGACATGGAGCGAACGTGGAAAGTTTTTTCGCTGAAAGAGCCACGTGGAATATGTCGCTGAAGGAGCGACGTGGAAGAAGTCTCACTAAGGAGTGACTGGGTGACGTGGAGCCACGTGGAAGAGTGTCGCTGAAAGAGCACGTGGAAGAAAGTCCACTGAAGGAGTGACGTGGATGACTTGGAGCCACATGAATAGTGTCGCTGAAGGAGCGACGTGGAAGTAAGTGTTCGCTGAAGGAGTGACGGGAAGGAGTCTCGCTGAAGGCCACGTGGAAAGTAGTGTCGCGAAGGAGTGACGTGGAAGTAGTCTCGCTGAAGAGCCACTTGGAAGTAGTGTCCGCTGAAGAGCGACGTGAATGACGTGGGAAGTATTTTCCTGACGGACGAACGTGGAGCGACTGGAAGTAGTGTCGCTGAAAAGAGCCACGTGAAAGTAGTGTCCTAAAGGAGCGACATGGAGCGACGGGGAATAGTGTCGCTGAAAGAGCCCGGGGAAGTGTCCCGCGAAGGAGCGACGTGAAGAAGTCTCACTGAAGGTGCGGGAGTGACGTGGAGCCACGGGAATGGGTTCGCTGAAAGAGCGACGGGGAAGAAGTCTCACTGAAGGAGTACTGGAGTGACGGGAGCCACATGGAAGAGTGTCGCTAAGGAGCGACGTGGAAGTAGGTGCTAAGGGGTGACGGGGAATACTCGCTGAAGAGCCACGGGAAGTATGTCCTGAAGGGAGCGACTTGAAAGTCTGCGAAGACCCACGGGGAAGTAGTGTCGCTGAAGGACGACTATGACGGGGAAGTAGTCCCGAAGGAATTTTGGGGAAGCGATGTGGAAGTAGTGCGCTGAAAGAGCACGGGAAGTAGTGTCGCGAGGAGCACGGGGAATAGGGCGCTAAAGAGCCACGGAAGTAGGTCGCTAAAGGGAGCCCGGGAAAAGTAGTCCGCTGAAGGAGCCACGGGGAGTGACGGGGAAGTGTCTCGCTGAAGGACGCGGGAGCGACGGGGAAGTAGGTCCAAAAAGAGCCACGAAAGTATCTCTCGAAGGACGACATGGAAGTAGTGTCGCGGGGGAGTGGACGTGGAAGTAGTCCTCGAAGGAGCGACATGGAAGTAGTGTCGCTAAAGGAGCCCCGGGGAAGTAGTGTCGCTGAAGGAGTGCGTGAAGTATTTCCCTGAAGGACGATGGGGAGTGATGGGAAGTATGCGCTGAAGGAGCGACGGGGAGTGACGTGAAGAGGGTCGCTAAGGAGCGACGGGAGCGACGTGGGGGGCGGGGAAGTAGTCTCTCTAAAGGGAGCACGTGGAAGTAGTGTCGCAAAAGGAGTGACGGGAAGAGTCCCTAAAGGGAGCACGGGGAAGTAGTGTCGCTAAAGGGAGTGCGGGGAAGTATCCTCAAAGGAGCCGGGAAGTATGTCGCAAAGGAGCGACTGGAAGTAGCCCTCGCTAAGGACCGGGGGATGACGTGGAAGATTTCCCCGGGCTGAAGGAGCGACGTGGAGCCGTGGAAGTAGTGCCGCTAAAGGAGCGACAGGGAAGTAGTGTCCTGAAGGAGCGCGTGGAGGCCGGGAAGTAGTGTCGCTAAAGGGAGCGACTGGAGTACGTGGAAAGTGTGTTCCGAAGGAGTGCGGGAAGTATCTCGCTAAAGGAGCGACGTGGGTGACTGGAAGAGTGTCGCTAAAGGGGCGACGGGAGTGACGGGGAAGTATGTCGCTGAAGGAGCGACGGGAAGTAGGTCGCTAAAGGGAGCGACTGGAAGTAGTGTCCGAAGACGACGTGGAAGTGGGTTTCGCGAGGAGCGACGTGGAAGAGGGTGCAAAGGGAGCGACGGGAAGGGAATAGGTCGCTGAAGACGACGTGAAGTATGCGCTGAAGGAGCGCCGGGGAAGTATGCACTAAAGGGACGACGTGGAAGAGTCTCGCGAAGGACGACGGGAGCGACGGGAAAGTATGTCGTAAGGGAGCGACGGGAAGAAACTCCTAAAGGGAGCGACGTGGACGACGTGGAAGTAGTGTCGCTGAAAGACGATTTGGAAGAGGTCACTGAAGGAGCGACGTGGAAGATCCTCTGAAGGAGCGCGGGAAGTATCTCGCTGAAGGAGCACGTGGAAGAGTCCCGCTGAAGGAGCACTGGAAGAGCCCCTCTCTGAAGAGCGACGGGGAACGACGGGAAGTGCTCTCTAAGGGAGCGACGTGGCGATGCACTGAAGTATCCCCAAAATGGGGCAGACAGAAAAAAAAAAAGGAAACCAATGAAAAAGGAGAGAGACGTTGAATGCGAATTTTTGGGCACAAACTAGCCCACCAACACAATCAAATTTGGCACGAAACGATGCGAACTGGTTTCAATCTGTTTTCCCCGTTTAAGCCCCTGATTGTACGATCATATAATTTTTTCTTCGAATCAAACAAACAAATTCCACTGTTTTTTCACAATTAAAACCATCGAGCGCATGCAAGCCACTCAAAAAAAAAAAAAAAAAAAAAAAAAAGACGGATCCCACTTTTCTCCACTTTTCAGTTTTCCCCTCGCGGGGCACGAAAATGACGTGACGGAGCTTCAGTTTTTGCGATCAAGTTTCCCACGTTATTTTCTGCGTGTTCGGGAGAGGGGACCGTAATTAAGTGCGTTTCCAAGGTGGCCCCAGGGAGTAGCATTATTTTTATTTCTTTCTGTAAGCTAGTTCCAGTCCGATCGGGCCCAAAAAACACGAACCACACTTCACAGAGAAGGACATCTTTGGGGGAGGAAGGGGGCGGCCAACTACGTACCGAACAAAAGAGTTTTTTTTTCCCCGTGCAGCATTTACACGCCCCTAACTCTAAACCATTACGGAGAACAACACGTGAAAGTCTGTCCTGTTTTTCAAAGGGAGAAAGTTAAACAGAAATAACCGTCACGTACCCACTGCCAATCACTTTGACAAGTGGGAAAAAAAAGAAACGGATTTAAACAATCCAAGTCTAAATCGGTTTTTTTCTCTTTAAAAAAACAAAAACAAAAAAAACTGTTCCCAGTTTTTAAACAATCCAGAATCTATTGGCTTCTTTCCTTTTAAAAACTCTTCAGGGTTTATACAATCCAAAGCCTAACTCTGTTTCTTTATCTTTTTAAAACTGCTTCAGAGTTTTAAACGATCCAGAGAGTAAAAGAGCTTTTTTCCCTTAAAGAAACTGCTTCAGAGTTTAAACGATCCAGAGTGTAATAGAGCTTATCCCCCCCCCCCCCAAAAAAAAAAAAATGCTTCAGAGTTTAAACAGTCCAGAGTTATGAGCTTATTTCCCTTAAAAAAAAAACCTGCTTTAGAGTTTAAACTATCCAGAGTGTAACTCAGCTTCGTACCCTTTTCAAAACTGCTTCAGCTTTCATGAAAGAAACATGACACTTCCTTCTGACAGGGTTGGAGCTGAAAGAGAAAATCTCTCCGATGTTATGGTCAACCCTTAGTTTTGTCCACAGTCTGAAAAATGATGACGTCATCTGATTGGCAGGCATGGTCCGCGGCATTCTGCTCCACAGGACACACACTTTCCCCCTAGAGCAGCACAAAGGAGAGGGACCCCGGGTCAAATGGTTAGAGCGTTTGGCAGCGGAGCTCAGGGTCGTGGGTTCGAAACTGCTCGTAGTGTTGGATTGTTTCTGGCTTCAAAGCCCCCTCTCTTGACCAGGCAGTAACATGGCTACCTGATTCATTTCAGGGAAGGTTAAAGGCAGCGGAAAGAGAGGGATGGGCACTGCCTTTTATCATGCCATGCCATAGGCACGGACACGGCGTCTCTCTAGACACGGTAAACCTCTGACAGTTCACTGCCCTTACGGCCAACAGGGAGTGGGGGGTGGGGGGTGGGGCTGGGGGGCTTTTCTTTTTTATGGCACAAACGCAGACACAAAACGCCCAGAACAAATCACGAGACTCGGAGAGATTATTGTGTGGTAGAAATCGTTAACAGCCTCCCTCTCCCCCTCCCTCCCTCTCCCCCTCCCTCTCCCCCTCCCTCCCGTCGCTCTTTCTCCTTCCCCTCTCACCCCTTGTTTCTCTACAAAAGGGGATGTAGCAAGATTGTTATGAATAGTTGAAATTGTTGAGATATGAAACATGACTCGTTTCTTTCTTCTTCCTTCCTTCCTTTCTCTCTTTCTTTCTTTCTTTTCGAGGCCGAAGTGTTGTGACGTTCGTCGTATGAAAATGTCTTCATTAGCGGTAAAACGTGTCCATATTAAAAATGTGAGAAACAATAGTAGATTGTGAAATCTTCCTGCGGAATAACTTTGGTTCACTTACATAGCTACCGGAACGGATTCAGTCTGTCTGTCTGTCTGTCTGTCTGTCTGACTACCTGTCTGTCTGTCTGACTACCTGTCTGTCTGTCTGACTGCCTGTCTGTCTGTCTGTCTGACTACCTGTCTGTCTGTCTGACTGCCTGTGTGTCTGTCTGTCTGACTACCTGTCTGTCTGTCTGACTGCCTGTCTGTCTGTCTGTCTGACTACCTGTCTGTCTGTCTGACTACCTGTCTGTCTGACTACCTGTCTGTCTGACTACCTGTCTGTCTGTGTGACTGCCTGTCTGTCTGTCTGTCTGACTACCTGTCTGTCTGACTACCTGTTTGTCTGTCTGTGTGACTACCTGTCTGTCTGACTACCTGTCTGTCTGACTACCTGTCTGTCTGTCTGTCTGACTACCTGTCTGTCTGAATACCTGTCTGTCTGTCTGACTACCTGTCTGTCTGTCTGTCTGACTACCTGCCTGTCTGTCTGTCTGGCTACCTTCCTGTCTGTCTGTCTGTCTGGCTACCTTCCTGTCTGTCTGTCTGTCTGG
>CM031620.1:836727-841727 GCA_018398815.1 Conus ventricosus | reverse complement strand
ACCGCGGAAAGTGGTAATTTGACTCCTCTGCCCTTTCAATTTTAAGAAAAATGCAATCCCAGAAAAGGCTGGTGTGCAATACCGTAGTATGTTTGTTGAGTTTTCAAAAAACCAACCAAAGGTGCCATCTAAGAAGCTAAAGAAAATCATGAAAGAGCAAAACAAGCTGCATTTTCTTGTGAAAAGTAAAAAATATAAACAGATATCCTCTAAGACACAAGTGCTGAGGGCCAGTTCTTGGAATGAATCCGCAAGGGACTAAAATACAACAAACTAATAAATTCCAAGGATAAGTACCGAGCACCATTCCAGCAACTTACAGAGCAGCTTGGTGTTGCAATGACTGCAAGAAATATTGAATTATAAACAAAGCTTGCTCTTATGTCTTAGATTGAAGAAATAGGGGAGATACGCATTCATATCTGCAGTGGTAGATGATGATTCTGCCTAACTAACACACATATATATATATATATATATATATATATATATATATATAAAATATATATATATAATATATATATATATATATATATATAAAACACACACACACACACACACACACACACACACACACACACACACACATACAACACCCACACCCAACGATACGTACAAGCGCACGCGCGCCCGGGCGTGCGCACACACACAAACCTATACACACACTCAAACACACATTTAACACGCTTGCACAATTGCACGCGCATTCACCCACCCCCATCCCCCCACCATCCCTACACATGCATATACCAGATACAGTTCAGAAAGCGGATCCCCCCCCCCCCCCACCATCCCTACACATGCATATACCAGATACAGTTCAGAAACCGGATACCCCCCCCCCCCTCACCACCACCACCACCATCCCTACACATGCATATACCAGATACAGTTCAGAAACCGGATCATCTTCCCCCCCCCCCCCACCACCACCACCACCATCCCTACACATGCATATACCAGATACAGTTCAGAAACCGGATCATCTTCCCCCCCCCCCCCCCCCCCACCACCACCACCACCACCACCATCCCTACACATGCATATACCAGATACAGTTCAGAAACCGGATCCCCCCCCCCCCCCCCCATCCCTACACATGCATATAGCAGACACAGTTCAGAAACCGGATCCCCCCCCCCCCCCCCATCCTTACACATGCATATAGCAGATACAGTTCAGAAACCGCATCACCCCACCCCCACCCCACCCCCCACCCCCGTCATCCCTACACATGTATATAGCAGACACAGTTCAGAAACCGGATCCCCCCCTCCCACCACCACCATCCCTGCACATGCATATAGCAGACATAGTCACTCACGCACGCACGCACACACACAAACACCCCCACCCACCCACCCACCCACCCCCCCCCACCCCCACCCCCCACCAACACACACACACGCTGTTGTGATTGAAGACATTCACGAGTGTTTTGATAGAAGAATATGAGTGGGTTAGAAATACTACAGTATGAGTCTCAATATACATTTTCCCAAATGTCTCCTGCTGCCTTTATTGTGTCAAATAAGTCTTTGTGACCTTGTGGCGATTAACATCGTATCCTTCTTCTTCTTCTTCTTCTTCTTCTTCTTCTTCTTCTTCTCCTCCTTCTTCTTGTTCTTGTTCTTCTTCTCCTTCTTTTTCTTCCTCTTCTTGTTCTTCTTGTTCTTCTTCTTCTTCTTCTTCTTCTCCTCCTCCTCCTCCTCCTCATCCTCCTCCTTCTCCTCCTTCTCTTCTTCAGTGCTTCTCTGGGTCCTCCCCAGCACCTTCGGGTGTTTCTTTTTCTTCTTTGCCTTAACTAGGCTGACCCTGGAGAAAGGTCCAGTGCAGGTGAGGAAATACCCACTGACCACAGGGAAAGTCCTGTTGACAGTGGGAAAGACTACAACTTTGGATTCTCTCTTGAGGGCACATAAGACCGTATGGCGAAAGCTTGGCTGTGTCTGGAGTGGCACTGTCTTCATCTGTCCGTGGGCAGGGGTGGTTGGGTCTGTGGGGTGTGCTCGGCAGCTGGAGGGTGGTGTTTTTCGCCGGTGGGCTCTGCAGTCATGAAATACGGGCTGGTGCACCCATGGGGATGCTACTTTAAGGCTGTTATGAGCTGCATCCTGTAGTCTAATTTACCTCTGTTCAGGAGCAGTTATGTCCCTTGATATCTTAATGGAGTGTCCTGCGCGTGCCTGTACCCATCATCAACACAGCGCAGGCCTCCAAGGGTGGTACAGGACTGCTCTAAAGGCAGGTGAAGACAGTGCTTCTCTGGGTCCTCCCCAGCACCTTCGGGTGTTTCTTTTTCTTCTGAGTCTCAATTTTCATTTTCCCAAATGTCTCCTGCTGCCTTTATTGTGTCAAATAAATCTTTGTGACCTTGTGGCGATTAACATCGTATCCTTCTTCTTCTTCTTCTTCTTCTTCTCCTCCTTCTTCTTGTTCTTGTTCTTCTTCTCCTTCTTCTCCTTCTTTTTCTTCCTCTTCTTCTACTTCTTCTTCTTCTTCTCCTCCTTCTCCTTCTTCTTCTTCTCCTCCTCCTTCTCCTTCTTCTTCTCCTTCTTCTTCTTCTTCTTCACAAACTTCTAGACACCTCTCCCTCACCCCTCCCTCCCCCGTTTTAGAAAAAAGGGTTGGGTGCAAAACAGTGGGATGAGGGTATGATCCGGGGGGTGGGGGATGGGGGGGGGGGGGGGCGGGATGGGGGGGGATCATCCCCCACGGAAAACGGAAAATCCCAATCATGGAAGCCCCAGCAAATATGTGGACCACTAACCAACAATGTCCGGGCCCAGGCAGTCTATGAAATGTGGCACACTTTATACCGCCATAACCAGCGAATCAAAGGCGCCTTTACGACCACGTCTTGACAAAGGGGCCAACCTTGTGCTCCCTCCACGCTTCAAAAGAGGCTCCCCGCCGAAACAAACGCCGCTCCAGCTTTGACACACACCTACCCACCACCACCACCACCACCACTACCAAGCCTAGCAAAGTGAATGAAGATGAAGAAGAAAAAAAAAAGCGAAGAAAAGGGAGAGAACTTCGTAAGCGAGCCTCGTTGTGGGTCATAAAAAGGAGACAAAAAGAGTAATGATATCCGCCGCGCTGACCAGGGAAGGGGAGAGGGGCGGTGAACTTTGAAGCGGCTTTCTGCAATCCCTCGCTCGCATTCCTTCAGGGACCTGGTTCTTACCCCCCCCCCCCCCCCTCCACCACCTCCAGCCCCTAAACCCCATCCCCGCCCCTTCTCCTGAACCCCCCAGAAGCAGGACAGCTCAATGCTGGCTCTGGTCACTGTCACAGGCAGTTGAGAGGAGTGTCTTTAGGGCTTCGGTTTATCTGACATTAACAACAACAAGAACAACAACAACAACAACAACCACCACCACCACAACAAGAACAACGATAACGACAACAAGGACAGGAATAACTGTAACCACCACCACCACCACCACAACAACAACAACATCCACAACAACAACAACAACAACAACAACACGACTGCCGTCAAGGTTGGTTGTCAGCTTGAGCCACCATTGAACGAGTGTTTGAATGATCATTGTCTCCCTCCCTACACCCGAACACCCCCCTCCCCCCACACCCCTCCTTCTCCCATAGCCGAAGACCCATGTTTCCACCATGCACACCACAAAAGACAACTGAACGTCAGGCGCCTGTCCCCCTCTCTCTTTAAAAAAACGAACAAAAAACGCGGCTGATGTTGACACCCACCTCATTGGGCAGTGAAGGGGGGGGGGGGGGGGGGAGGACTCCAGCTGTGACCTACCTTCTGTGTCTGTCCTTCTATGTCCCACACCTCAGTCGTCATTAACTGGAAGGGGGGAACCAAGCTGTGACCTACCTTCTGTGTCTGTCCTTCTGTGTCCCACACCTCAGTCGTCATTAACTGGAAGGGACCAAGCTGTGACCTACCTTCTGTGTCTGTCCTTCTGTGTCCCACACCTCAGTCGTCATTAACTAGAAGGGGGGAACCAAGCTGTGACCTACCTTCTGTTTCTGTCCTTCTGTGTCCCACACCTCAGTCGTCATCAACTGGAAGGGACCAAGCTGTGACCTACCTTCTGTGTCTGTCCGTCTGTGTCCCACACCTCAGTCGTCATTAATTGGAAGGGACCAAGCTGTAACCTACCTTCTGTTTCTGTCCTTCTATGTCCCACATCTCAGTCGTCATTAACTGGAAGGGACCGATCTGTGACCTACCTTCTGTGTCTGTCCTTCTATGTCCCACACCTCAGTCGTCATTAACTAGAAGGGGGGAACCAAGCTGTGACCTACCTTCTGTGTCTGTCCTTCTGTGTCCCACACCTCAGTCGTCATTAACTGGAAGGAAGGGACCAAGCTGTGACCTACCTTCTGTGTCTGTCCTTCTGTGTCCCACACCTCAGTCGTCATCAACTGGAAGGGACCAAGCTGTGACCTACCTTCTGTGTCTGTCCGTCTGTGTCCCACACCTCAGTCGTCATTAATTGGAAGGGACCAAGCTGTAACCTACCTTCTGTTTCTGTCCTTCTATGTCCCACATCTCAGTCGTCATTAACTGGAAGGGACCGATCTGTGACCTACCTTCTGTGTCTGTCCTTCTATGTCCCACACCTCAGTCGTCATTAACTAGAAGGGGGGAACCAAGCTGTGACCTACCTTCTGTTTCTGTCCTTCTGTGTCCCACACCTCCTCTTCTCCTCTCCCCTTCCTTTCGGCAACCGCCTCCTAGCTCCCCCATCCTCATCCCCATTCCTCCCCGCCCCGTCCTCCACCCCCACCCCCCACCCCCACTTTGCAGGCCCACCCTCACGGAGGAGCGATACTGGAGTGATCCGTTCATGATCTTCTGCTCTGTGAATCCCTAGGATCGGTTCCCATGAAACTGCTGGCCAGGCCGTGTAGCCGGGATTAAAGAGAGATGTGGGCGAGGGGGATGGTGGGGGGTGGGGGGGGGAGGGGTGTAGAGAGAGAGGAGTGGGTGTGGGTGGGGTTGAGGAAGG
>CM031620.1:831727-834227 GCA_018398815.1 Conus ventricosus | reverse complement strand
TGATCTGCCCCTGGTCATGACTGAATGATCTCCCCCTGGTCATTGCTGAATGATCTGCCCCTGGTCGTGACTGAATGATCTGCCCCTGGTCATGACTGAATGATCTGCCCCTGGTCGTGACTGAATGGTCTGCCCCTGGTCGTGACTGAATGATCTGCCCCTGGTCGTGACTGAATGATCTGCCCCTGGTCATGACTGAATGGTCTGCCCCTGGTCATGACTGAATGATCTGCCCCTGGTCGTGACTGAATGATCTGCCCTGGTCATGACTGAATGATCTGCCCCTAGTCGTGACTGAATGATCTCCCACTGGTCGTGACTGAATGATCTGCCCCTGGTCGTGACTGAATGGTCTGCCCCTGGTCGTGACTGAATGATCTGCCCCTGGTCGTGACTGAATGATCTGCCCCTGGTCGTGACTGAATGATCTGCCCCTGGTCGTGACTGAATGATCTCCCACTGGTCGTGACTGAATGATCTGCCCCTGGTCGTGACTGAATGATCTGCCCCTGGTCATGACTGAATGATCTGCCCCTAGTCGTGACTGAATGATCTCCCACTGGTCGTGACTGAATGATCTGCCCCTGGTCGTGACTGAATGGTCTGCTCCTGGTCGTGACTGAATGATCTGCCCCTGGTCGTGACTGAATGATCTGCCCCTGGTCGTGACTGAATGATCTGCCCCTGGTCGTGACTGAATGATCTCCCACTGGTCGTGACTGAATGATCTGCCCCTGGTCGTGACTGAATGGTCTGCTCCTGGTCGTGACTGAATGATCTGCCCCTGGTCGTGACTGAATGATCTGCCCCTGGTCGTGACTGAATGATCTGCCCCTGGTCGTGACTGAATGATCTCCCACTGGTCGTGACTGAATGATCTGCCCCTGGTCGTGACTGAATGATCTGCCCCTGGTCGTGACTGAATGATCTGCCCCTGGTCCTGACTGAATGATCTCCCACTGGTCGTGACTGAATGATGCCCCTGGTCATGACTGAATGATCTGCCCTGGTCATGACTGAATGATCTGCCCCTGTTCATTGCTGAATGATCTGCCCCTGGTCATTGCTGAATGATCTGCCCCTGGTCATTGCTGAATGATCTGCCCCTGGTCATGACTGAATGATCTGCCCTGGTCATGACTGAATGAACTTCCCCTGGTCATGACTGAATGATCTGCCCCTGGTCATGACTGAATAATCTGCCCCAGGTCGTGGCTGAATGATCTGCCCTGGTCATGACTGAATGATCTGCCCCTGGTCATGACTGAATGATCTGCCCCTGGTCATGACTGAATGATCTACCCCTGGTCATGACTGAATGATCTGCCCCTGGTCATGACTGAATAATCTGCCCCTGGTCGTGGCTGAATGATCCCCCTGATCATGACTGAATGATCTCCCACTAGTCATGACTGAACGATCTGCCCCTGGTCATGACTGAATGATCTCCCACTGGTCATGACTGAACGATCTGCCCCTGGTCATTGCTGAATGATCTGCCCCTGGCCGTGACTGCATTCCCATGAACCCAGGCTCTTTAAGGGTGTAGCGGTCCACAGACACAGGCTGAGTTCAACATTGTTGTATCAACATTGTATCCATAGCAAGTCGATACAGAACACATTAGTTTCACGCCAGATGATAATCACCTTATTTTATGCCCATGCTTTCTGAGTACTGGGGCATCAGTGTCAGCGATTCAGGCAGAGAAAAGTCGTTGTTGCGGAGGTGCTGAATCAAAACTGAGGCGGCGCTCACAAAGACAACACTGTTTTGACACAGACACCGAACTCATTGATATTCCAGCCCCCACAGACATGCTGGTACCACTGTCACTGGGGGTCTGCCGCAGCAGACTGACAGCATCACACGCGCATGCACTGGGCAAATGGCCTCATCACATTCACCATCTCATTGATGTTGTGCCATTGGTGGTTCTCTGCTTTTCAGCAAACTTATCAGAATCATCGCTCTGCGTGTGTAGAACTCTAAATTACTCGGTGTAGTGCATTGCTTCACTGAAAAAAAAATGTGCACAGTAAAAATTAAAATATGGACGCTTCTTGATGGTGAATAGTGGACATCATTTTCTTTGGTGCATGAGAACCAAACCCAAAACAAATGCAAAAAAAAAAAAATCAAACAAACAAACAAACAAAAAAACAAAAGAAAAAAAAAGGTGAAGAATATTCGAAAGATCCCTTGTTTCTTTTCTATTTTTCTCTGTTTTTTTTTTTTTTTTTTTACCCCCAGCTCTTCAAGACAACGATCGTCTTGTTTACATTGAAGATGAATGGACTGTAAAGAGAAGTGTACTGCCTTAGGAACTGCACTGGTTAAAGTCAGTCTTGGTTGTTCACATAAATCACCTTTCATTCCAACCTCGCATTGCACGAGTCATTGAATCCTGTCAACTTCTTCTGCCACCGACTGGTCGGGAGATCCGTTGACATCGGCATGTTGAGTGGAAGTAGTCGAGGCTGAGAATTTTAAAGGTTAT
>CM031620.1:816727-826727 GCA_018398815.1 Conus ventricosus | reverse complement strand
CCAAATCATCCACCCCCAAATCATCATCTCCCATTTTGCCCACCCGGCTGAATGCCGCTGCCACAGAGAGCAATGCTGACAGTGGACACAGCGCAGGCAAAGCAGACTCCACAGCAGTGTCTGAGTCCCTCAGTCAGCAGACCTCCACCCCCAACCCTCTCCACCATGTCAGTGTCACTAAGGACACCACCCCCAACCCTACTCACCATGTCAGTGGTCACTAAGGACACCACCCCCAACCCTCACCACATGTCAGTGTCACTAAGGACACCACCCCCAACCCTCACCACCATGTCCAGTGTCACTCAGGACACCATACCATTCTGTGTGGGATGATTTAGTGAAAGGGGTGGGATCCAATCCGGCGCTCCTCACCTCCCAACAGCAAGCCCCAAAAGTGTGTGTCAAGTGACTGACAGTGACCCAGCTGACTGAGTGGCTCAGTGGCCAGACTCCCTTCCACTACCCGTGAGGACTGGCTGCAGTTCATGTTGGGGATCCACGACTGTGCACAAGTCCAGGCCACTCAGCAGACAGTGCCATCAGCGTGGACAAGTGGAAAGACCTTTCTTTCCAGTGCCGGAGGTCTTTCCCAAAGCGTCATGCTAGCCTTCTGCTATCATGCCTGCAGAGGACGAACACCCCTTCAATTCTAGTCATCATCTCAGCAAACAAGAACTGCAGCAGGTGTGTGACCGGCATGGGTGTGCCCTCCAGGGACCACATGCTGTCTACACCACCAGCAGTGGTGCACCCAGCAGGGCATTGTACCACAATGCCATTTTTCCTTTTTAGGGGGCCAAAAAAAAGAGGAAGGGGACAGCACGCCTCGCTAGCAATAGATGTTTGCTAGGAAACAGGCCAGAAGCATCGGCACAAAGAGGGGCAGTGACCAGCCTCGCCCCCTGGCCGTCTCTCCTCTTCCCCCATGTTGCATCACCGCTCGTTCCTCTCCCGTCCATTCACCAACTCCACGCATGTTACCAACAAAACAATCAACATCACAAGTCCTCTCCACACGAGAACCCCCCTATCTTCCCCAATTCTCCGGCCGACCCAACTATCGGCAGACTTTCCTCCCCTCCCTACCACACTTCTAAACCCCACCCACCCATTCCGGACGACCGGACTTAGGCCCACTCCACGTGGGGAAACTAAGTCGTTATGGTAGTAGAGAGACCTACACTCGCTCCAAGCCACCACCAATGATGCCCCGCCTGTTGTTCTCCTCCTATGTTATCCCTTCTTTTCCTCGTAGCTTCCCACCTGCTTTTTGCAGTGGCCCACACTTCATGCCACTGCCACCACAAACTATGGCAGTTTTAGACTTGAATCAGTGTGTGTGTGTGTGTGTGTGTGTGTGTGGTGGGTGTGTGTGTGTGTTTGGTGTGTGTGGTGTGGTGTGTTTGCGTGGCGATCGAGCGTGTGTGCTATAGTATATATACCACTCGGTGTGGAAAGTGCAGAGTTTGAAACTATATGCATCTGGCGCAACTGAGTAATTTCCGAATCTGCCGACTATCTGATAAACTGAGAAGAAAAAAAGTGGTTGCGAACAACCATTATTAGGCATTTTCTGAAGAAAGCGAGACTTTTGATATTCATAGTTTATTTGTACTGAATGGTTGTGTGAGCACGCTCAGAAACCTGTGGTGTGGCTAAAGCTTTGGTGACACTTGCCACAGCGTGCGCTAGTGACTTTGTGAATTTTAATTTTCTTGTTTTTTCAATATTTCATTATCCTTTTTTCATTGAGCATTGTTGGAATTTGGTGTGTTAAGTGTGTTGATCACACTATTTGTAGTTTTCACTGGGCGTGTTTCTCCTATTCCTTATCCTTTTGAATTCGAAGATAGAGTTGCTGTGTGTGTATACCATACGTCACCACTGAGTATGTATTCAAGTGTTCCTTGCTATATGTGTTTTAGTTGCTATATTTGGTTTTGCGTGCACAAATGGTGCAATCATCTTCAAATGCACAGGAAGACGGATACGTATTGGACATCCTTAATATAACCCATATACAAAACAAGTTACAGGAGGTACCACATATATTGTACAATCAAGAAAACCCTTTCACTATATTTGGCTTTACTGAATCAAGACCTTTCAGATATTGTCCCTGATGCCACTGTCTTATCTCTGGCTTACAATATTGTACGCCAGAGATCCCACCGAAATTCCAAATCTACAGCATATTACTTTACGTTCATGCAACATTAAATGCCCAACGTTTGTACGATCTTGAAAGTTTTGGACTTGAAGCCAGATTTGGTAGTAATCAAGTTGAAGGAGAGAACAAAACGATCAAAATAGATTGTATATCGAAACCCAGCGGAAAATGCTGCTTGATGACACGTTACGGCTATGATGGGATGCAGATCGCTTGATGGCCACAGAAATTGTTACTTTTAGGTGATTTCAACATTGTCTATTGAAGTGCCAAACATCATGGTCAGATAGGACTACCTCATTACAATTTATCCCAAATTATAGGGGGGGGGGAACAATGCCACCCAGAGTAAACATTCACTAGCAAAACATTAATTGACCACATCTATCTTCTGAAACCACATAACGTTCCAGTGGAAATGTGTGCCTTTGACATGGATGCAGCGACCACTTTCCAGAATGCATTTACGTGGAAAGAGTGGAATCAAAATTCCCTAAAACTGGCCACAAACACACACTTACAGATCTTTTGGACACTTCCCGAAGATACCTTTCTCATGACCTCATGAATCCCCCTTTTTAAATGTTATATTTACACTGATCCAGAGAAAGCGCTTGAGTACTGGTACACACGTTTAATTCTGTTTTTGACAAGCATTGCGCCAATTCAAAACGCGTCGAGTTTAACATAGTGCACAACCAAAGTGGATGACTTAAGAATACAAGCTGCTTGTGCTTGCGCGAGACGATCTGCATGAAGCAGAAGGGAAGTCGGATGGATTTTAAAGGCAACGATAATAACAGTCAATTCCTCAAACGGACAGCCAAAAATGGAATTTTTTTTCGTGAAACTTGTAGCAACAAAAAACATTCGAGAAGTCCATTGGCAAGCAATAAATGAAACGTACAAATAAAACTTCACAGTCAAAGACCAAGTCCCATTACAGCCATAACACCCAAAGAACTCAACCAACACTTTTACAAACAGTTGACAGAAACACGTTGTCAAAGAAAAGAATACTGACTCAAATGAATTACAAAAAATTAAAAAATTTTTGCAATGCTATGAACATTCGTTTCCAGCAACACAGTTCGCCTATGACGTTAGTGAAGTTTGCCAAGCTTTATGCCAGTTAAAGCAGACAGGAAGCCGCCGGACTTGACGGATTGATGGTGAAAATACTGAAATATCCAGCACTGTTATATTGTGAACCTCTTACCTCATTTACAATTTATGCATTGATAATGCCACTTTCCCGTCAGTTCAAAGTTGCAAAGTTATACCCATTTTCAATGGAGCAAATCTGAACCTTCGAACTACAGACCTATATCCATTTTTGCCAGTTCTGTCCAAGCCTTGGAAAAACACATATAAAAGAAGCATCTTTGCCCCATTTTGACTCCTCCAACTACTAAATAAAAATCAATCGGGATTCAGGGAAAAATCAATTTGTTTCATACAGCGCTTACCAACCTAAGTAGATCAATGGCTAGCCAGTGTTAATGAGAATCAATATAGTGGCGACACTGTTTGTTGATTTTGCAAGGCATTTGATGTATTGACCACAATTTGTTATGCAGGAAGCTTTTATCATATGGTTATAAAAGGACATCCCTTCCAACTGATAACCTCATTCCTAGAAGACCGTCCGCAACGTTAGTTGTACAATAACAATTTATCAGAGGAGAGTTACCTATCAACATGGCGTACCCAGGGTTCTGCGTGTTAGGTCCTGTGCTGTTCTCAGTTTATATAAAGATCTACCTCTTTATATTGAGGATTCATGTGAACTCTTTTGTGATGATACCTCTACCACGTCCATACAAGTAGCCCCAGCTTGGAAGCTGTTTTACTTCATTACAGAAGAATGCAATATCTAAAGTCATTGGTGCAAAGTAAATCACATGTCACTGATTCCTAACAAAAACAAACTAATGTGATAACAACAAGGCGAGAAGACAAAAACATAACACACAGCCCCCATTGTTTTTATCAATAATCAGGAAATTGAAGTGGGGATAGCCATCGAGTTCTAGGTGTATATGTTGGGGTAATTATCTTTCTTGTGTCACCTATTCACCTTCGCAGTTTATGTAAAATCACAATCTCCAGACAAACATAACACGCTGTGCACGATTTAAGCAATCTTAAACCTTCATGCCAGGAAATTGTTCCTACACGCACATGTTCTCTCTACAATCAATTTATTGTTCAACACTATTTGATTCGCTGTGCTAATGCCATTGAAACCTCTTAAGAGTGCCTACAAAAGAGCACTTAAAGCGGTTCTATTAAAAACATCTAGTCTTAGTGAAGGGGATTATCTAAAGCGGGGGCTCTTCCGTTAAAGAAATGTATGCTGTCAAACAAATGTCATGCTAATGCAAAAAATTGCATCGGGTTAGCCACAAAACTCTTCAGTCCAAATTTTAGCATAAACCTAGGGTTCAACCAAATTCCAGGTTCCCACACCTACAATAGATCTATTTAAATCAAGTTATCTTACTCAGGTAGCGTGTGTAGTTTGGAATTCACTTCCACTACAATTTCCGATGTACCTCCTATTACAGAAATCCTTCAGGGAAAAATAATCAACATTTCACAGCAAACCATTGCTATTAGAACAAAATTAACATATACCAGGGCACACCCCCTCTGTTTTGCTGCATATTAAACTGATACGCCGTTTCCTTTCCACTGATGTTTTTAACACACAGGCTACTGCTAACTGAGAGATATGGTTCTATCGGTTATATTAATGATTGAACCATATTATGTGAATGATTATGGTGGTCGCTGGTTTTATTGGTTGCATTGTCACGAATTGATTGTGTCTTAATACATTTGATTTCCTTGAGCACTGTAATTGCAAGGTGATAAATGTCGAGTCCCGGATTACTGTTGATACTATTGATGTAATGCTCTTTATTCAATTATAGAGTACAGTTTAGCAAGTGATATTTTGGTGAAAATGGAATTATATTTAATCTCTCTCGCTCTCTTTCTCCTCTCTCTCTCTCTCTCTCTCCTCTCTCTCCTCTCTCTCTCTCTCTCTCTCTCTCGTCGTTTTATACGGCTGCGTTTTCGATGGATTGTCGCTTATTAATCATTTAAATTTGGGTAGAGTGTATGGAAGGTTCAAAGACGCAAACCAAAAAAGATGGGGGAAGGGTCAATAATAATGGCATCTCTCTCTCTCTCTCTCTCTCTCTCTCTCTCTCTCTCTCTCTCTCTCCTCTCTCTCTTTCTCTCTCTCTCACCACACAACACACAACACACCCACACCACCACACCCACACCACACCACCACACACACACACACACCAACACCACACACACACCACACACACACCACACGCACTACACACACCACTCACACACACACCCCACACACACACACACCACACACACCCACACACACACACCCACACAACAAACCCCACCACACACACATAAATATATATTCAGAAGCTCTTCCGCACGCAGCTGGGATAAATTACATAGTTATTATTGCATTTGAATGGCCTTTCAATTCTCTGTTTGAAAAGACTCAATTTGGATTCTATAACATGATATATAACCCAAGTAACCTGCCTATATTACTTTCTGCGGAGGAAAACCGGGAATTTTTTCTAAACTTGAGTTAAAATTTTTAGAGGTGTCCTACTTACACCAAAACTAAACTGGAAAAAACATATGACGTCAATTGTTACTAAAGCAGTTATAAGTTTGATTTCTTAAAAATGGTCAGTCATCTCCATGGGGACAGGAATCCTAAAGTTTTGTGCATTTCGCAAACATGTTCTTGTACGATCAAGATTGACTTACGGAAGGAAGTATTCTTTTCTGCTCGCGATGCGCATTTAAAGAAACTTCAAAGAATTGACAGTTAAAAGCTGTTTAAAGTTGGCCCTGGGTGAACCTGTGCACCACTAAGTCTCTGAAGCTTTATAAGATAGCAGCCTTTTTGCCACTTGATGAAGAATGGGGACAATAAGTTCTGTAAAAATATGTAGTAGAGACGGATTTGCGGTGACGCTCTTGAGAGTTAACTACACGATCCCGACATTGATTTTTTCGAAAAATGCACAGAAAACATTCAAATTTAGAGACGCTATCGTTCATGTGTTTCAGACGTTTTACATGCATCAAAGATTGACCCACATGAGGTAGCGCCTCGCGTACTGGTTCCGCCGGTAACCCCTTGGGACACTAACGGAAGTAAACAGACATAACATTTTTTCTTCTGATATAAATAAAGCATTTCGCCGCATGTGGTTAGCAGCATTGTCCAAAATTGACATGGCAGAAAAGTTTACTAAACTATTGGAAAGTATACACTGACGGCTCAGTTCTTGATGAGGTAGGGCGGGATCTGGCTTTGTATTCCAGATTTTTCAAAGACTGAAAAATCATATTCTTTAGGTAAGGGTGATTCCATATTTACAGCTGAACTAGTTGCTGTCCTGATGGCATGAAATTATTTAATTTCCTTGCCAGTCTCAAATATTTAAATATCCTGTTTTGTGTTGGATACACAGTCAGTATTAAAACGTTTGTAGTGTTTTGAAAATTACACAAAGAGAGGAAAGGAAATATTATTTGAGAGTAAGTCCATGTGCACTTGTCTTTACATGAAGGTACTAATGTAGTATTTTCTTAGGGTTCCATCGCACACACCTCCTTCGTTTTTAATGATCAAGCAGATAGAGCAGCAAAAAAAGGGGAGCAAAGAATCTATTTGGTTGTATTAAGGTTGATTGTCCTTAAACATACAAGTAAATTAGTCATATAATCGAGAGGGATTTTGGAAGTCAATACAGTTCCTCATCAAAAACCTCGTCAGCAAACTCTGTCCAACTTTGCGTCGATTAGCCGACCGGTTTTCTAGCCTGACTTTTCGACTTATTATGTAATTCACTTACGAACCAAGTATTGCCAGCTGTTAAGTGCGTTATGTCGTGGGGATCTTTCGTCACATGTGCTTTTTGATTGTGAACTAACGAAGCCCTTTTTGAATGGTGTTATTTTACCAAGTGCTGACATGGGGCATGTTCATGTGTTTGACTTTTTAGATCGTTGCCAGTTGTTTCTCTTGTTAAATAACGAGTAACCTTTTGGGAAGTCAATTTAAGGAACCATTTTATATTCATAATCGCCGTTAGATATGTTTAGTTATTTTATATCTAATGTTCATAGTTTAACTTGTTCCTTGCAATTCATCTATCCTTTATTTTTGTTCCATGTAACCACATCGCCTCTTTTCTTTTCTGATTTAATAGTCTAAAATTGTAAACAATATGTTAGTTAGGTCTGCAATCACCTATATGTGTGACGAGACATAAACACAGAATTCCCTTTATACACACACACACACACAACACACACACCAACCATACACGCGCGGCGCGCACATGCACCAGCACGCAAACATCATGAAAAATAAATGTCTATAAATATTGAGCTAGGAATTTATGCTGCTTACTGATAACTGATTGTTCGTTCTCGTTTTGCCTTATAACCACATCATATAAATGTAAAAGAAAGAACAAATGTTGATATTATTGATGCATTGTAGTTGTCTTAGTTTATCATCCTTAGCAGTTTTGTTGTATGTTAATCTTTTACAAAAGGAATGTAACTCTCTCTCCTCTCTCTCTCTCTCTCTCTTCTCTCTCTCTCTCTCTCTCTCTCTCTCTCTCTCTCTCTCTCTCTCACTCTGTCTCCTCTCTCTCTCTCTCACTCTCTCTCTCTCTCTCTCTCTCTCTCTCTCTCTCTCTCTCTCTCCCTCTCTCTCTCTCTCTCTCTCTCTCATCTCTCTCTCTCTCTCTCTCTCTCTCTCTCCCCCTTAGATAGGAGGATCGCTTATTCCAAATATCTGTGTGTGCTAATTCTTTTCTTCTTTGTAATCAATTTCTTTATTCTTGTTTGTTGTTTAAATCGTTTCTTTTTCCTTTTAAAGTCATCTACGCCTTAACTGTTAATGCATAAACTTTTAATGTTGTGAAGATATTTTGTTTGTTAAAGTTTTGTAAGTCTTCGTCGCTAGTCATACTTAGTCCCTTAACGGGGCAAGGGCCGGATGAAAAAAAGCATGTGTTTGCTTATCTGTTACCCTTGGAAATAAAGATTAATCATCATCATCATCTCTCTCTCTCTCTCTCTCTCTCTCTCTCTCCTCTCTCTCATCTCTCTCTCATCTCTCTCTCCCCCCCCCCTTCGATAGGAGGATCGCTTATTCCATATATCTGTGTGTGCTAACTCTTTTCTTCTTTGTAATCAATTTCTTTATTCTTGTTTGTTGCTTAAATCGTTTCTTTTTTCCTTTTAAAGTCATCTACGCCTGAACTGTTAATGCATAAACTTTTTAATGTTGTGAAGATATGTGTGTTTGTTACAAGTTTTGTAAGTCTTCGTCGCTAGTCATACTTAGTCCCTTAACGGGGCAAGGGCCGGATGAAAAAAAGCATGTGTTTGCTTATCTGTTACCCTTGGAAATAAAGATTATCATCATCATCATCATCATCATCATCATCATCATCATCATCATCTCTCTCTCTCTCTCTCTCTCTTCTCTCTCTCTCTCTCTCTCTCCCCTCTCTCTCACACACACACACACACACACACACACACACACACCACACACACACACACACACACACACACACTTATTTATTGTTAATCATTTGTTAGCATTACAACGTATGATTATGATTTCGCTGTGTTAAACAACCTCAACTTTCTTGTTCTTTTGACGTTACCTTTTTGTTAAAAATTAGTTTTGCTCTCTCTCTCTCTCTCTCTCTCTCTCTCTCTCTCTCTCTTGGATTGACAATTTCACTCTACTGTTAGAAATATTTCCTTGCTTTCGGATGAGCTGATATTGTTAGGCGATTTTAACATTGATTTGCTCAATGTAACAACACATGGGTTCATTGTTATGAATCTTTTCAACTTGTTCAGTTAATCGATAAACCCACAAGGGCAACACCCACATCCAAAACTCTTATTGATCACATTTACACCACGACAAAAAGCAATATAACAGAAGTGTGTTCACCGCTGTATGGTTGTAGTGATCATTCCCCAGTATGTTTCACTTGGTCGAAAAAAGGAGTTAAAATTCCGAAGAATGGTCACACGTTTATAAGATACAGTGCTTACGGAATTTTGATAAAAATAAATTTTTGTTTGATTTGAGCAATTCACATCTTTTCCTAGTCTACCAATTTACAAATCCTGACGAAGCCTGGGAAGTTTGGTACCACAATTTTTTAAATATTTATGATAAACATGCACCTTTCAAAACCAAGCGCGTTAGAAGCAGCCCTCTGTTACCATGGCTATCAAAAGATTACAGGACGCTATGAACCAAAGAGATCACCTTTTGTCTACGGGAACGAAGAAAGAATTTGTAAACCAAAGAAATCATGTTAATTATGTAAAACGAGCAGTTAAGAAAAAGTACTTTCAAGAATTTGTTTCTTCTAATACCAATAGCAGAGCAAATTTGGAATGCTATCAATCAGCTGACAAACAAAAACATCAGTAAAAATACATTACATGAAGACCTGTGTCCCGAGAAACTTAATGACCATTTTTGTAATATTGCTAAAACAACAATAAAATCAGATAGATCTGCCCAAAACACTCTTACATTAGTAAACGATTTCTGTGATTCAAAAGCCATATCCTCAGACTTAGACATCCCCTTAATGTCAGTTCATGATGTATATAATGCCCTGATCCGTCTAAAAGATACATGTGCTCGTGGCTTAGACGGTATCGATGGCAAAATCCTAAAACTTGCAGCTCCAGTTATTTCTG
>CM031620.1:801727-811727 GCA_018398815.1 Conus ventricosus | reverse complement strand
GAGGGGGTGGGTGGGGGTAGGTGTGGATGAGGCAGGGGGAAGAGAGGGGGGGAGGGTGGGGGTAGTGTGTGGATGAGGCAGGGGGCAAGAGAGGAGGGGGTGGGTGGGGGTAGTGTGTGGATGAGGCAGGGGGCAAGAGAGGAGGGGGTGGGTGGGGGTAGTGTGTGGATGAGGCAGGGGGCAAGAGAGGAGGGGGTGGGTGGGGGGTAGTGTGTGGATGAGGCAGGGGGCAAGAGAGGAGGGGGAGGGTGGGGGTAGTGTGTGGATGAGGCAGGGGCAAGAGAGGAGGGGTGGGTAGTTGTGGATGAGGCAGGGGGCAAGAGAGGAGGGGGAGGGTGGGGGTAGTGTGTGGATGAGGCAGGGGGTAAGAGAGGTGGGGGTGGGTGGGGGTAGTGTGTGGATGAGGCAGGGGGCAAGAGAGGAGGGGGTGGGTAAGGGTAGTGTGTGGATGAGGCAGGGGGTAAGAGAAGAGGGGGTGGGTGGGGGTAGTGTGTGGGATGAGAGATCTACCGGAGAAGAACAACCGGGAAACCATGACTGACATATTGTGACGAGGGAGACCCAGCGATAAAAGTTGAAGTTGACAGCATACTTTATTTTGGGAGAGAGAGAAAAAAAAAACCCAATGATAATAAAAATGAAACCCGGAAAGACTGTACCAATCAATTAGTGGAGAGAAGGCTCCAAACAGAAGCGGATCAGTAGTCTGTTCTGGCACCAAGGAAGTAGATGTGGCATGAGGTGGAGTGGGTGGGGGTGGGGGATGGGGGACGGAGGAAGTGAGGGTTGGGCGCGGGGGCTATGGGGGAAGTGTTGAGGGGTGGGGGTGGAGTGGGGATGGGGGTGGGGGGAGTTTAAGATGAATTGCAAAGTGTTTAAACCGTTACCAGACGGAACCTTTCTGCCAGAAAGAAGTTGATGATGAAAGTGAAAGAGCGATGCAAGAAGAAAGGGCGGAATGGAGGAGGGGGTGGGTGGGGGTAGTGTGTGGATGAGGCAGGGGGTAAGAGAGGAGGGGGAGGGTGGGGGTAGTGTGTGGATGAGGCAGGGGGGAAGAGAGGAGAGGGTGGGTGGGGGTAGTGTGTGGATGAGGCAGGGGGCAAGAGAGGAGTGGGAGGGTGGGGGTAGTGTGTGGATGAGGCAGGGGGTAAGAGAGGAGGGGGAGGGTGGGGGTAGTGTGTGGATGAGGCAGGGGGGGAGAGAGGAGAGGGTGGGTGGGGGTAGTGTGTGGATGAGGCAGGGGGCAAGAGGAGGGGGTGGGTGGGGGTAGTGTGTGGATGAGGCAGGGGGCAAGATGAGGGGGTGGGTGGGGGTAGTGTGTGGATGAGACAGGGGGCAAGAGAGGAGGGGGAGGGTGGGGGTGGTGTGTGGATGAGGCAGGGGGCAAGAGGAGGGGGTGGGTGGGGGGTAGTGTGTGGATGCGGCAGGGGGCAAGATGAGGGGGTGGGTGGGGGTAGTGTGTGGATGAGACAGGGGGCAAGAGAGGAGGGGGAGGGTGGGGGTAGTGTGTGGATGAGGCAGGGGGCAAGAGGAGGGGGAGGGTGGGGGTAGTGTGTGGATGAGGCAGGGGCCAAGAGGAGGGGGGTTGGGGGTAGTGTGTGGATGAGGCGGGGGGCAAGAGAGGAGGGGGAGGGTGGGGATAGTGTGTGGATGAGGCAGGGGGTAAGAGAGGGGGGGTGGGTGGGGGTACTGTGTGGATGTGGAAGGGGGCAAGAGAGGAGGGGGTGGGTGGGGGTACTGTGTGGATGTGGAAGGGGGCAAGAGAGGAGGGGGTGGGTGGGGGTAGTGTGTGGATGAGGCAGGGGGTAAGAGAGGAGGGGGTGGGTGGGGGTACTGTGTGGATGTGGAAGGGGGCAAGAGAGGAGGGGGTGGGTGGGGGTAGTGTGTGGATGAGGCAGGGGGGAAGAGAGGAGGGGGTGGGTGGGGGTAGTGTGTGGATGAGGCAGGAGGCAAGAGAGGAGGGGGTGGGTGGGGGTAGTGTGTGGATGAGGCAGGGGGGAAGAGAGGAGGGGGTGGGTGGGGGTAGGTGTGTGGATTAGGCAGGGGGCAAGAATAGGGGGTGGGTGGGGGTAGTGTGTGGATGAGGCAGGGGGTAAGAGAGGAGGGGGAGGGTGGGGGTAGTGTGTGGATGAGGCAGGGGGTAAGAGAGGAGGGGGAGGGTGGGGGTTAGTGTGTGGATGAGGCAGGGGGGAAGAGAGGAGGGGGAGGGTGGGGGTAGTGTGTGGATGAGGCAAGGGGGCAAGAGAGGAGGGGGAGGGTGGGGGTAGTGTGTGGATGAGGCAGGGGCAAGAGAGGAGGGGTGGGTAGTTGTGGATGAGGCAGGGGGCAAGATGAGGGGGTGGGTGGGGGTAGTGTGTGGATGAGGCAGGGGGGAAGAGAGGAGGGGGTGGGTGGGGGTAATGTGTGGATGAGGCAGGGGGGGGAAGAGAGGAGGGGGTGGGTGGGGGTAATGTGTGGATGAGGCAGGGGGGAAGAGAGGAGGGGGTGGGTGGGGGTAGTGTGTGGATGAGGCAGGAGGGAAGAGAGGAGGGGGTGGGTGGGGGTAGTGTGTGGATGAGGCAGGGGGCAAGATTAGGGGGTGGGTGGGGGTAGTGTGTGGATGAGGCAGGGGGTAAGAGAGGAGGGGGTCGGTGGGGGTAGTGTGTGGATGAGGCAGGGGGCAAGAGAGGAGGGGGTGGGTAGGGGTAGTGTGTGGATGAGGCAGGGGGCAAGAGGAGGGGGAGGGTGGGGGTAGTGTGTGGATGAGGCAGGGGATAAGAGAGGAGGGGGTGGTGGGGGTAGTGTGTGGATGAGGCAGGGGGCAAGAGAGGAGGGGGGTGGGGGTAGTGTATGGATGAGGCAGGGGGGAAGAGAGGAGGGGAGGGTGAGGGTAGTGTGTGGATGAGGCAGGGGCAAGAGAGGAGGGGGTCGGTGGGGGTAGTGTGTGGATGAGGCAGGGGGCAAGAGAGGAGGGGGTGGGTGGGGGTAGTGTGTGGATTAGGCAGGGGCAAGAGGAGGGGGAGGGTGGGGGTAGTGTGTGGATGAGGCAGGGGACAAGAGAGGAGGGGTGGGTGGGGGTAGTGTGTGGATGAGACAGGGGGGAAGAGAGGGGATGGGGGTAGTGTGTGGATGAGGAAGGGGGGAAGAGAGGGGGTGGGGGTAGTGTGTGTGATGAGGCAGGGGCAAGATGAGGGGGTGGGGTGGGGGTAGTGTGTGGATGAGGCACTGGGCAAGAGAGGAGGGGGTGGGTGGGGGTAGTGTGTGGATGAGGCAGGGGGCAAGAGAGGAGGGGGAGGGTGGGGGTAGTGTGTGGATGAGGCAGGGGGCAAGAGAGGAGGGGGTGGGTGGGGGTAGTGTGTGGATGAGGCAGGGGGCAAGAGAGGAGGGGGAGGGTGGGGGTAGTGTGTGGATGAGGCATGGGGCAAGAGAGGATGGGGAGGATCGGGGTAGTGTGTGGATGAGGCAGGGGCAAGAGAGGAGGGGTGGGTGGGGGTAGTGTGTGGATGAGGCAGGGGGGAAGAGAGGAGGGGTGGGTGGGGGTAGTGTGTGGATGAGGCAGGGGGGAAGAGAGGAGGGGTGGGTGGGGGTAGTGTGTGGATGAGGCAGGGGGGAAGAGAGGAGGGGTGGGTGGGGGTAGTGTGTGGATGAGGCAGGGAGGAAGAGAGGAGGGGGTGGGTGGGGGTAGTGTGTGGATGAGGCAGGGGGGAAGAGAGGAGGGGGTGGGTGGGGGTAGTGTGTGGATGAGGCAGGGGGGAAGAGAGGAGGGGTGGGTGGGGGTAGTGTGTGGATGAGGCAGGGAGGAAGAGAGGAGGGGGTGGGTGGGGGTAGTGTGTGGATGAGGCAGGGGGCAAGAGGAGGGGGAGGGTGGGGGTAGTGTGTGGATGAGGCAGGGGGCAAGAGAGGAGGGTGTGTGTGGGGGTAGTTGTGGATGAGGCAGGGGGCAAGAGAGGAGGGGGAGGGTGGGGGTAGTGTGTGGATGAGGCAGGGGGGAAGAGAGGAGGGGGTGGGTGGGGGTAGTGTGTGGATGAGGCAGGGGGGGAGAGAGGAGGGGGTGGGTGGGGGTAGTGTGTGGATGAGGCAGGGTGCAAGAGAGGAGGGGGTGGGTGGGGGTAGTGTGTGGATGAGGCAGGGGGAAGAGAGAGGTGGGTGGGTGTGGGTAGTGTGTGGATGAGGCAGGGGGCAAGAGAGGAGGGGGAGGGTGGGGGTAGTGTGTGGATGAGGCAGGGGGCAAGAGAGGAGGGGGTTGGTGGGGGTAGTGTGTGGATGAGGCAGGGGGAAGAGAGGAGGGGGTGGGTGGGGGTAGTGTGTGGATGAGGCAGGGGGCAAGAGAGGAGGGGGAGGGTGGGGGTAGTGTGTGGATGAGGCAGGGGGCAAGAGAGGAGGGGGAGGGTGGGGGTAGTGTGTAGGTGAGGTAGGGGGCAAGATGAGGGGGTGGGTGGGGGTCGTGTGTGGGGCGGGGAATGGGGGAAGAGAGGTTTGCGAACCTCTGTACTCCCGCATATGCCTAACCCACCCTTGAAAAAAAAATTGTCGTCATCCGGATTCCCAATGTAGAGTTCTTTAATGCTGCAACTTTTTAGTGCTGGGCTTTTGGTTGACGTGTAACGAAGCGCCCCCCAACTCAAAGAAAAAGAAATGAAAAATAAAGATAAATAAATAAGTAACACAATCAACAACAACAACAAAGTAAAAGAGCACTCTGTAGAGCACAGACTTGGCCCAACAGACGAACGGAGGGAGTTGTTCCCTGTGTACTTCTTTTCGATTGAAGATGTAAAAACACAAACCATCAACGTTATTAACACTCGAAGGTTTCAATATTTCACGAAAATATGGCACTTTGCAGAGAGATTTCAATTCATAACAGTAACTTAACAGAGATTATACTTAATAAAAAAAAAATGAAGAGAGAAATAATTTCATGAAAAAAATATGAACAGATCTCGGGTCAACTTTTTTTTTTTTTTATCCCGCCAGGGGAAGTAATAGTTGGCACAAACTGAAGTGATTACTCCCGTGTTCTTCGTACTTTTGCTGAACGATCCTGACTCCGCCTTTTGAAAAGGATCTGTATTCATTTACTTCTTTGTTTATTTATTTGGTTTTTTGTTATTATGTATTTTTATAATTCCTTATTTTTATTTTAGTTTATTTTATTTATTTATCTATTAATTTTACTTCTTTTTTTTTTGGGGTGGGGGGGGGGGGGGGGAGGGGTCTGTTGTTGTTCCATCAAAGACTGAGCGGACCTCACACCAATCAGCTCACAGCTAGTGCCCAGTGCCCAGTGCCCATTCAGTTAGTTCCATTCACTTAGTTCCCATTCAGTTAGTTCCTATTCAGTTAGTGCCCATTCAGATTGAGGTTAACAATCACCAGTCCTCACATCAATCAGGTCACAGCTAGTGCCTAGTGCCCATTCAGGTTGAAGTTAACAATCACCAGAAGAGATGTGGCAGATTGGGGGTTGTCCGTCTCAGAAAGGGGTGGGGGTGGAGGGGGGGGGGGAGGCGTGGGGATGGACGGGGTGCGGGTTGTCAGGGAGAAGCGGCGTGAGGGATGGATGGGGTTGCGGACCTACCTTACACTACATATACCACCAGAACGACAACACGTCAAGATGCGCTTCAAAGAAAAAATCACTGTTCCGCCGAACGAGAGAGACAAATGAGGCAAATGACACGGCAAAGCACGACGCGTTTCGACCTCTCTGGTCTTCTTCAGGCAAGACAAACCACATTCAAGACAATCCAAACGAACAACGAACAATCACTGACCTCCTCCAAGACAATCCAAACGAACAACGAACAATCACTGACCTCCTCCAAGACAATCCCAACGAACAACGAACAATCACTGACCTCCTCCAAGACAATCCAAACGAACAACGAACAATCACTGACCTCCTCCAAGACAATCCAAACGAACAACGAACAATCATGACTCTCAAGACAATCCAAACGAACAACATCACTGCCCTCCAAGACAATCCAACGAACAACGAACAATCACTGACCTCCTCCAAGACAATCCAAACGAACAACGAACAATCACTGACCTCCTCCAAGACAATCCAAACAAACAACGAACAATCACTGACCTCCTCCAAGACAATCCAAACAAACAACGAACAATCACTGACCTCCTCCAAGACAATCCAAACGAACAACGAACAATCACTGACCTCCTCCAAGACAATCCAAACAAACAACGAACAATCACTGACCTCCTCCAAGACAATCCAAACAAACAACGAACAATCACTGACCTCCTCCAAGACAATCCAAACAAACAACGAACAATCACTGACCTCCTCCAAGACAATCCAAACAAACAACGAACAATCACTGACCTCCTCCAAGACAATCCAAACAAACAACGAACAATCACTGACCTCCTCCAAGACAATCCAAACCAACAACGAACAATCACTGACCTCCTCCAAGACAATCCAACCAACAACGAACAATCACTGACCTCCTCCAGACCATGAAAACAAACAACGAACAATCACTGACCTCCTCCAAGACAATCCCAACCAACAACGAACAATCACTGACCTCCTCCAAGACCATGAAAACGAATAACGAACAATCACTGACCTCCTCCAAGACAATCCCAACCAACAACGAACAATCACTGACCTCCTCAAGACCATGAAAACGAACAACGAACAATCACTGACCTCCTCCAAGACAATCCAAACGAACAACGAACAATCACTGACCTCCTCCAAGACAATCCAAACAAACAACGAACAATCACTGACCTCCTCCAAGACAATCCAAACAAACAACGAACAATCACTGACCTCCTCCAAGACAATCCAAACAAACAACGAACAATCACTGACCTCCTCCAAGACAATCCAAACAAACAACGAACAATCACTGACCTCCTCCAAGACAATCCCAACCAACAACGAACAATCACTGACTCCTCCAAGACAATCCAAACGAACAACGAACAATCACTGACCTCCTCCAAGACAATCCAACAAACAACGAACAATCACTGACCTCCTCCAAGACAATCCAAACCAACAACGAACAATCACTGACCTCCTCCAAGACAATCCCAACCAACAACGAACAATCACTGACCTCCTCCAAGACCATGAAAACAAACAACGAACAATCACTGACCTCCTCCAAGACAATCCCAACCAACAACGAACAATCACTGACCTCCTCCAAGACATGAAAACGAACAACGAACAATCACTGACCTCCTCCAAGACAATCCAAACGAACAACGAACAATCACTGACCTCCTCCAAGACAATCCAAACGAACAACGAACAATCACTGACCTCCTCCAAGACAATCCAAACGAACAACGAACAATCACTGACCTCCTCCAAGACAATCCAAACGAACAACGAACAATCACTGACTCCTCCAAGACAATCCAAACGAACAACGAACAATCACCGACCTCCTCCAAGACCATGAAAACGAATAACGAACAATCACTTCTTTACTTTTTTTTTATAAACTACTTTTTTTCATTGTTTTGTTTTTCTTTTCTTTTTTTTCTCTCTTTCCCTTTTTGAATCTTTTAAACTTTCAATTAAAAAAACTCATTATTATTATTTTTTTTAATCATATAGTTTCATGGGACGATTAAGCAGTTTTTCCCTTTGCATATGTTTTCCTTGATCAGTATAAATCTTATGAAATATCACGGTCAGCTCGTTCCCATGCAAAACACCGTCTCAAGATTGGAAAGCAGTGTGTCTGTGTCAGATGCTGTGCGAAAGCAACACAGCTAGGCTGAATCTGCTGATCAGTCTCAGATTTGAAAGCAGTGTGTCTGTGTCAGATGCTGTGGAGAAAGCAACACAGCTAGGCTGAATCTGCTGACCAGTCTCAGATTGGAAAGCAGTGTGTCTGTGTCAGATGCTGTGCCGAAAGCAACACAGCTAGGCTGAATCTGCTGACCAGTCTCTTTCAGGAGACGACAGATGTCTGGAACAGAATCAATCCAAAATTCGTTCACACTGCACAGATCAATGATTCCCCCATGTTGTCTATAACGGTATGAATGCTTACACCACACATAGTTCAATGATTCCCTTATGTTGTCCAGAACGGTATGAACATTTACACCACACATAGCTCAATGATTCCCCATGTTGTCTATAACGGTATGAATGTTTCACCACACATAGTTCAATGATTCCCCCATGTTGTCTATAACGGTATGAACATTTACACCATACATAGTTCAATGATTCCCCCATGTTGTCCATAACGGTATGAACAGTTACACCACACATAGTTCAATGATTCCATTATGTTGTCCACAGCGGCATTAACATTTACACCATACATAGTTCAATGATTCCATTATGTTGTCTATAACGTATGAACAGTTACACCACACATAGTTCAATGATTACCCCATGTTGTCCATAACGGTATGAACATTTACACCACACATAGTTCAATGATTCCCCCATGTTGTCCATAACGGTATGAACATTAACACCACATATTGTTCAATGATTCCCCATGTTGTCCATAACGGTATGAACAGTTACACCACACATAGTTCAATCATTCCCTTATGTTGTCCATAACGGTATGAACAGTCACACCACACATAGTTCAATGATTCCCCCGTGTTGTCCATAACGGTATGAACAGTTACACCACACATAGTTCAATCATTCCCTTATGTTGTCCATAACGTATGAACATTAACACCACACATAGTTCAATGATTCCCCGTGTTGATCATAACGGTATGAACAGTTACACCACACATAGTTCAATGATTCCCCCGTGTTGTCCATAACGGTATGAACAGTTACACCACACATAGTTCAATGATTCCCCCGTGTTGTCCATAACGGTATGAACAGTTACACCACACATAGTTCAATGATTCCCCCGTGTTGTCCATAACGGTATGAACAGTTACACCACACCCATCCCTATCCCCCACTTTCTCCTGTCCACTCTCTCCTCACCCATTGTTTACCCACATGCGTTAACAAGTTAAAACTATGTCATGATGTCTTTTCGGTCATATGTGTGTGTGTGTGTGTATGTGTGTGTGTGTGTGTGTGTGTGGTGTGTGTGTGTGTGTGTGTGTGTGTGTGTGTGTGTGTGTGTGTGTGTGTGTGTCTGCGTGCGTGCGTGCGTGCGTGCGTACGTGCGTGCGTGCGTGCGTATGTGTGTGTGTTTGTGTGTGTATGTGTGTGTGCGTGTGTGTTTGCGCGCCCCGCGCACGCGCGCGCGCGCGCGCGCGCGCGCGCGTGTGTGTGTGGTGTGTGTGTGTGTGTGTATATGTGTGTGTGTGTGTGTGTGTGTGTGTGTGTGTGTGTGGAGAGAGAGAGAGAGAGAGAGAGAGAAGAGAGAGAGGAGAGAAGAGGAGAGAGAGAGAGAGAGAGAGAGAGAGAGAGAGAAAGAAAAGAGAGAGAGAGAGAGAGAGTTTCATGCTAACATTTTCTAAAAAGTACAACCACTAAGGTCGTCAGACTTGGAAGAATGATGGATACTGTAAAGATCTTTCCAGTTCTTTGATGCTTGAAGATACAGATACCGTAAAGATATTTTTAGTTATTTGATGCTTGAAGATATAGATACTGTAAAGATTTTTTCCAGTTATCCGATGCTTGAAGATATAGATATAGATACTGCAAAGATTTTTTCTTGTTATCTGATGCTTGACGATAGAGATACCATAAATATCATTCTGGTTATCTGATGCTTGAAGATATAGATACCATAAAGATATTTCGTTAGGTCTGCGATTAATATTTTCAGCAGCAGTTTCCAGATGACAAGATTGTCACTTTCTTAGAAATGTTGATCGTTTACAACTATTTCTTGAAATGTTCATAAAAGGTATAATAAATCATATCACAGGAAAACTAGATTAGAAAAACAAGTTGACACATCAGACCATTTAATACCATACCTGCCAACTGCAAAGGATGCTATAGATACGTGTTTTATGAAAAATAAAGAACCAAGATATACCATTCACGCACAATAAAGTGGCGGCGTGC
>CM031620.1:766727-796727 GCA_018398815.1 Conus ventricosus | reverse complement strand
TTGCAGGAAGAAGTGCGCACATATTTGGTTTACACACACACACACACACACACACACACACACACACACACACACACACACAACACACACACGACATAATGACATTACCGGTTTTTGGCGAACTGGGGAGATTCCCGATTACTCTTAAAGTGATAACCCAGATTATCGCATTCTGGATACACATATTAGAGTCAGACCAAAACTTATCAACAACAGATTTATCAGTCAATGATCTCTCAGGGCACCGAACAAAGCAAATGGACGAAGTTTATACGACAAACCTTGTCAGCGATAGGATTACAGCATGTCTGGGAAAATCAGGGCACATTTAGTGTGACTCGCCTGAAGTTTCTAATCAATGCGAAGCTGGAAACGTTTTATGTTGACTTCTGGAAGAAAAAAAAAAAGAACAAAAGCACACCCAAACTCACCGAATACAAACAGGCGGCTTGTTGAAAGCAACGCATTGACACAGATTGCAGACGAGCACTAACTAGATTAAGAACAAGCCCCATGAACTCCAAATTGAGAGGGGCCGTTATACCAACACCGACAGTGAAAACAGATTATGCACGACATGCCACGTTGTCGAGGAAGAACTGCATTTTCTTGATGACTGCAAATTATTTGACCAACAACGTTATCACCTGATGACAAGGATAACAAAAACAGAGTTCCCACCACAGACTAACATGACAAAACCCTCGGAGCTTATGTTATTGGACTGCTTCCAACCTGTACTTGCCCAGTATATCCTGTTGTGTTTTTCTCTTCGAAGACAGAAAATTTAATCAGACTCTGATACACACTATGCTTTTTCTTTATGCTTCTAACGTTATGTTGCAAGATGTGACGACGTTGAAATTAGTTTAATTGAATGTCTAAACTTGATCATCTGTGCCCCACAAAACCTCTGATTTTCATATGGCAATAAAACATGTTCTTGTTCTTGCACACACACACACACACACACACACACACACACACACACACACACACACGTCTATGTAAGACAGACAGCAGGAGGGTCATGGTGCATACTGTCACAGTGGGATTCAGTGTTGAACTGAAACAAGCCATGTGACATGTGCCTGCCTGCCCACCCTCACCTATCCATCCTCCCACTCCCTCTCCATGTCAGACTTCTAGAGTTCAGTTTAACAAAAATTTAAACACATAATTGGCAAATTTTAAAGCGTGACGACTTTACAACCAGGGTGAGTTTCAAAGTCAGGTGACTGTAAGCGGAAATTGAAACAAACTTCAAAGAAAAATCACTTCATCGCCGAACGAAAGAGACATGACAGTTGTAATTTGTTTGTCTGTTTCGTTCGGCAGAATAGCAGTTCTCCTTTGAAGTGAGTGTAATTTGTTTGTCTGATTCGTTCGGCAGAATAGCAGTTCTCCTTTGAAGTGAGTGTAATTTGTTTGTCTGATTCGTTCGGCAGAATAGCAGTTCTCCTTTGAAGTGAGTGTAATTTGTTTGTCTGATTCGTTCGGCAGAATAGCAGTTCTCCTTTGAAATGAGTGTACAACCAGAAACCCTACTTGTTGTAGTCAAGCAAGGTAGCCTACCATTGAGTCAGGCAGGCGATCCTAAATCATCCCCTAAATGACTGTTGTTACTACATCTCTCTGGTTTAGGTCCCTATGCTCTTTCCTAAATCTCTGTGGTTGTGACACGCAGTGACGTGCTGTTTCCGGACCAACTGATGAGAGACGTAAGACACCGCCCTCACGGGGAGAGGGGGGGGGGGGGGGGGTAGGGGGGGGGGGGAAAGAGGCAGGGAGGGGGGAGGGAGTGGATGGGGAGGGGGAGAGAAAAGGGGCAGCAACTCTCCCTAACATAGTGACCTCTCTGTTCCCGCTGACCACGTCGTCCTGTCAGAGGCCAAAGCGGGGGACAAGATCACCGACCCTCAGCCATAGACCGCCCTTCACCCAAGCTCTCCTTAATTAGATACGAGATCACTCCGCCAATTAATTTGCTGATCCCCTCCTCGATCAGCGGAGGGAGATCAAAGAGGAAGTGTGTGCTAGGGCTGTCGTCCGTTGTTGAATGTGTGAGGCGCAGGTCTATTACGCGTAGTGATCTCTCACTTGCGGCCGCTGCAGGGCGGAGGGGCCCCCATAATAGGCGCATTGTACAATTCTGATGCTTGTTGTAGTCAGCCTTTTCATTATTTTGACAACGTCCGCCGTCCATGCCCTTTGATGCGTTCTGCCTGCCCTCCGGCTCCTCTCTGGGTCGTGCTGTCGGCGGCTGTATGGTGAACGGTTCGGGTCAGAATGCTTCTTTTTGTTCAGTGGAGTGGGCTTTTGTTTAATATAGAACTACTGTGGAAGGATGGTCCCCTCTCTCTCTCTCTCTCTCTCTCTCTCTCTCTCTCTCTCTCTCAAGAAGGATAATGATAATATCATCTGTATATATCATAATCAGAATCAGAATCAGTGTCAGGATATCTTTATGACGCAAATGAAGAGTATAGTGAAAGTGTCTGTTGAACATAAAAACAGCGCTGGGCACAAGCCAGTCAGGAAAGCGCCAGATACGATGTTGTAGTTTAATATGTCCAACGTTTTTTCTTTTTAAAAAAAAAATATTTACCCTCTCTCTGTCTATCTGTCTGTCTCTCTTTCTCTCTCTGCGCACGTGGCCTCTCTCTCTCTCTCTCTCTCTCTCTCTCTCTCTCTCTCTCTCTCTCTCTCTCTCTCTTTCTCTGTTGTGGGGTGTGTGTGTGTGTGTGTGTGTGTGTGTGTGTGTGTAGTGTGCGCGCGCGCGCGCGCGCGTGCGTTTTAGTGTATGTGTGTGTGTGTGTGTGTGTGTGTGTGTGTGTGTGCGCGCGTGTGCGCGCGCGCGAGCGCGTTTTAGTGTCGCTCTCTCTCTCTCTCCTCTCTCTTTCTCTCTCTCTCTCTCTCTCTCTCTCTCTCTCTCTCTCTCTCTCTCTCTCTCTCTCTCTCACATACATGCATACGTACACACACACACACACACACACACACACACACACACACACACACACACACACACACACAGCGCCAACCTGACATGAAGGTCGAATGACATGTATGCTTCATATCATTATATTTTGTCTTTCACACCATGAAGGTCAAATGACAATATGTATCCTTCATATCATTGAATGTTGTCTTTCACACCATGAAGGTCGAATGACAATATGTATCCTTCATATCATTGAATGTTGTCTTTCACACCATGAAGGTCAAATGACAATATGTATCCTTCATTTCATATTTTCTGTTTCACACCAAAACTGCGCATTCTAAATTGTATGGTTATATGATGTACATTTGGCTGAACACGTAAACTGATGACTGGATAAATTCAGATCATTTCATTAAGTTGAGTGTAGCACAATTAATTTCCTTGGTTGTATAATGCCTAAACGTATAAAATTTCTTTGATTTTGAGTAATAAGATTATTAATCACGTTTCTTTGTAGCGTTGACATCATATGTTGGCTCGTCCAAATGATCCTTCAACAGCTTAAAACATGAACTTCTCTTCAGTCACAACGGGGGTCAAGTTCAAAGCGTTCTTTTGACCAAGCTGCGGCACCATTCTTCTCCCAACGGAAACGTCAGCCAGCCAGGCAGTAAAGTTCGGCCACCGATTCGCGTCATTGTTGATTCACGGCCGTGTCCATGATCCAATATCATGGCGGCCATCTCTGGCTGCCCCGGGGCGTCAACAGACCCCTTTGCAGCCCGACCCCCATTCATCTTGTGACAATCCTGACCCTTGTCTTGTGTGCACAGGCCACTGAGGGGAGGCTACAGGGATTACACTGTTACACGCTCTGCACTGCGCCCTAAGTAAGCAGCGGCCGGCAATGGATGAGGGCTGGAGTCCTCGCTCTGGTTTATGCCCTTTGAGAGACCCAGCGAGCCGCTTTGAAGCCTCTGGGGTACACCTTGGGTTAGGAAGGTTCGAACAAGTGTAAACTAGCTCCTTGTTTCTCCCGCTGTCCTCCCCCCCCCCCCCCCCACCCCGCCCACCTCCCTCTTGCTCTCACGTCCCGGGGCTTTGATGTGAGTATGGGTTTACACGAACTAAGAAGAAGCAGAGGCGCTGGAGAGGTCTTGTCGTAGCGTCACGAGAGCTTGTAAGAAGCGGTGATAAAGATTGCCTTAATCGCCTGGCTTGCTCCCCTTGCACAACACGCAGACAGTTGAGTGGCGGTCGGACGCTGCCGCTTGCAGGGAGATCGGGGTTTAGGGGGATTGAATCGACTCTTGAAAGCCACTCGTTCCCATGCTCTGTCTTCGCCGAAGGTGAGCAGTGGAGTGGCCTGTTGTTGTACGAGCCGACACGGAGAGACAGAGATAAGAGAGTTTGACTAGAGAAAGTGAGAGACAGAGATAAGAGAGTTTGACTAGAGAAAGTGAGAGGTCTGGGGTTGGGTTTGATCTTTGGTGATATGAGATGTGATCTCCCCTTCCTCCATACGAAACAATGAGTGATGGAGATCTTGTTGATCCGTCGTTCAGTGCAGAAAGAACGAGTGAGAGTTCAGAACACTAATGTGGTATGCCGTTGGGAAAAACCCAAACAAACGAAACAATAACAAAGAACGAGTGAGAGTTCAGAACACTAATGTGGTATGCCGTTGGGAAAAACCCAAACAAACGAAACAATAACAAAGAACGAGTGAGAGTTCAGAACACTAATGTGGTATGCCGTTGGGAAAAACCCAAACAAACGAAACAATAACAAACGTGTCTGTTGATTTTGTGGTAGATGAAATGGGCGCAAAACTTGTTTTACCTTGTTTTGCATTGTGTGTTTAAAGCGAGTTTTGAAACGTGATGGAAAATTGTGTTTGTTAATAAAAACAAGATCGGTGTCAGGGAAAAAAACCAAAAAAAACCATAAACCACGGACATGGCTGATAAACATAGTAAGTATGCCTTGAGAGGCACACACTCTTCATCATTTTGTTTCACCACACATATATTTTGTTGTGGTGCTATGTAATTTTAATACGAAAAATAGTAAAAGTTCTGACTACTTCTGAATCAGTCCCAAGCCATTTGTTTTCACGCGCTCTTGTGACGTAAAGAGTAGAGCGAGTGGTTGTGCACACGTTTCGTTTTATCACCTTTCACGGGCATGTCTGACAGCGAGTTCATTACCCCCAATTTCATATGTAATAGAATCCGATGGAACGTTGAATCAGTTGCTGCACACGTCAAAACATAGATCAAATGGCACATTTTCTGCACAAACTTCTCTGCGGATTGCGAGAGCTTCACATAGACTTCCAATTAACACACAATAACACTCGTACACATGAAACACACAACAACAGTTGTACACATGAAACACACACACAACAACACTTGTACACATGAAACACAGAACAACCCTTGTACACATGAATATGGTAACTCAGCTATGTCAAAACTGAAGTACAGCTCTTATTTCAGCACCAAATTTGGATCATATTTTCTGATGGAACACGCCTTTCTGCTCTCGGTGATGAACAAAAAGCAGACCCGTCCTCTTAATGTTTGATCATATTTTCTAATGGAACACGCCTTTCTGCTCTCGGTGATGAACAAAAAGCAGACCCGTCCTCTTAATGTTTGATCATATTTTCTAATGGAACACGTCTTTTCTGCTATCGGTGATGAACAAAAAGCAGACCCGTCCTCTTAATGTTTGATCATATTTTCTAATGGAACACGTCTTTTCTGCTATCGGTGATGAACAAAAAGCAGACCCGTCTTCTTAATGTTTGATCATATTTTCTAATGGAACACGTCTTTTCTGCAATCGGTGATGAACAAAAAGCAGACCCGTCCTCTTAATGTTTTGTTAGTGAACGCGATCTGTATGCGCATTGAGATAAATAGGATATTTGTTGTCCATACATGTCTCTGTTTAACATGATAAGATGTAAGACTGGGCAGCTTTCTTCGCACCAATGCCATCAACATCGAAGGTAGCCCTGTTTTGGAACTGTAAGTGTATAATACGTCTTAGGAGGTGGAGTGGGGGGTTAGGGTGTCAAACATCAGTGTTTTAAGTATCGCATTGTGTTAAAGACGCCAAATGTATTACGATATTCTTTCTGAAATTAAATGTTTCAGTTTAGTTCTCTTAGTCATATTTTCTAAAGTTGATGTTCAGCAGTTTTTCTAGCTATTTGGTTTCTAGAATGTCACAGCAATTTCAAAGTTAATCTGACGTTAAATGAATAGTGAAGAAGAAGATGGTGATGATCTTTATGATAATGTGTGTGTGTGTGTGTGTGTGTGTGTGTGTGTGTGTGTGTGTGTGTGTGTGTGTGTGTGTGTGTGCAATTCAGGCAGGCTTCCGTTCCCAAAGAAAGCCCCTAATCATAGATCTGCATCTTCAAAGAGTAAGTAACGAACGAGTTGGGTAAGTGTTCTACTCATGATGAACTAGATCACGCTCTCTTAACTCCAGAACATACAGATCAAATTAGGAGACCCCCCCCCCCCCCCAAAAAAAGAAAAAAAAAAGAAAAAAAAAAAGCATGTTCCTAGCTTGTCCGTATGCCCTGTACTTCACACACACACACACACACACACACACACACACACACACACACACACACACACATATATATATATATATATATATATATATATATATATATATATATATATATATATATATATATATATATATCAACAAGAACTAGAGAAACGAACAAACGCAAGTAAACATTTATTCAAGACTGGCACAGCCTTTTTCATCTTGAATGCAGTCAAGCGAATACAGTGGCAAACGATAACAAATACAGGTAACTCCGGTTTGATTGGTATGAGAAGACATCTGAAATGAGGAAAGGAATAGTAAAAAGTAAATAAGAACAAGTAGGGCAACTTCTTCCAATGGTGAACTAAACTACACGCTCTTCACTCCAAATGAAAGCTGCTTACGTCACCAAATCGCTTTGGCAGAAATGCCAACGCTGAGCAACAAACAAGGAGATATCCCCTGGGAAGGGATGTTAACAAGGAAATATCCCATGCGAAGGGATATTCTATGCTTACCCATATAGCCTGACACATGTACACAGCGACGACAACTGCAGAAATGAACAAAGACAAATTAATATTTATTCCAAACTCACATAGCCCTTTTGATCTTCAATATAGTTGTACAAAAACAGGAACGAACCGTATCAAAGACAGGGAACCTAGGCTTGATTGGTCTGAAGGGAAATCTTAACTGAAGCACACACGGCACACACGCCAGCTGATTGCCACAGATGAGCACACGTCAGGGAAGGAGAGTGGACTCTGAACTGGCCGTTCTAGGTTGTTGTGAGATAGAACTGGCCGTTCTAGGTTGTTGTGAGATAGAACTGGCCGTTCTAGGTTGTGAGATAGAACTGGCCGTTCTAAGTTGTTGTGAGATAGAACTGGCCGTTCTAGGTTGTTGTGAGATAGAACTGGCCGTTCTAGGTTGTGAGATAGAACTGGCCGTTCTAGGTTGTTGTGAGACAGAACTGGCCGTTCTAGGATGTTGTGAGATAGAACTGGCCGTTCTAGGTTGTTGTGAGATAGAACTGGCCGTTCTAGGTTGTGAGATAGAACTGGCCGTTCTAGGTTGTTGTGAGATAGAACTGGCCGTTCTAGGTTGTTGTGAGATAGAACTGGCCGTTCTAGGTTGTTGTGAGATAGAACTGGCCGTTCTAGGTTGTTGTGAGATAGCACACGTCAGGAAAGGAATGTGGACTCCTAACTGGCCGTTCTAGGTTTTTCTAAGACAGACATTGATGGTCTCCGTGCGCTGCACTTGAAAGGGTTCCTTTGACCTTTGACCTTTGACCTTGCCTTCGCTTAACTTGCCTAGCCCCCCCCCCCTTTTTTTTTTTTTTTGTCTGATCCCGCTCTAAACTGCTACAGCTCGGATGCGACCGTAAAACACAATGACCTGACCCTGAACCACTGACCCCCAGAGTGGGCCGGGCACGGCGCAACCACGGAGCCAAATTACCCCGTGCAACATTGATGAAGTTGACAACCTGCCCTCTCTCACGCCAACCTGCTCGCACGCGTGGTCCTCGGCTTTCTGCCGCGGAGTGAGAAAGCTGAGAGCCAGGTCCATGGCCAGGAAGGTGGCTGGTCGACTGGGAAGGAGAATAGAATAAAAGTTGATCCCCACACGACCAAACGATGGGCACAAGCTAACTGCGTGGCAGAAGCTCTGTGTTTCGACCTGTGGGTGTGACACACAGATACGACATATGAGAAATCCAACATGCAGAACACAGACACGGATACACAGACACAGACGCAGACACACAGACGCACTCACACTGACACACACACACACACACCACACACACACACACACACACACACACAAGCGCCCGTTTCATTCTTACACACACACACACCACACACACACACACACACACACACCACACACACACACACACACACACACACACAAGCGCCGTTTCTTACTACACACACACCACACACACACCACACACACACACACACACACACACACACACACACACACACAAGCGCCGTTCTTACTCTTCTTTCTTCTCTCATCTCTCTCTCTCTCACACACACACACACACACACACACACACACACACAGCTGAAAGAAATGTTTATGAACAGGCTCTCTTTCCATGAGCAGAAGCACTTGCAAAGCTGCCTGACTGATGATGAGGAGGACATGTATGAGTGATTATGAGGAGTGACTGGTGGTAGATGATGGATCATGGTGAGTGATGATGAGGAGTGGACTGGTAGTGAGTAGGTGACAGGAGTGAGATGATGACTGGTTGGTGAGTGATGAGAGGATGACGTTGGTGAGTGATGTGAAGAGTGGATCATTGTGAGTGATGATGAGAAGTGACTGTTGGTGAGTGATGATGAGGAGTGACTCTGGTGAGTGATGATGAGGAGTGACTGTGGTGAGTGATGATGAGGAGTGACTGGTTGGTGAGTGATGATGAGGAGTGACTGGCTTGGTGAGTGATGATGAGGAGTGACTGGTTGGTAGTGATGATGAGGAGTGACTGGATTGTGAGTGATGATGAGGAGTGACTGTTAGTGAGTGATGATGAGGAGTGACTGGTTGGTGAGTGATGATGAGGAGTAGACATGGTGATGATGATAGGATGACTGGTGATGATGAGAGTGACTGGTTGGTGAGTGATGATGAGGAGTGGATCATTGGTGAGTGATGATGAGGAGTGGATCATTGGTGAGTGATGATGAGGAGTGACTGGTTGGTGAGTGATGATGAGGAGTGACTGGTTGTTGAGTGATGATGAGGAGTGATCATTGGTGAGTGATGATGAGGAGTGATCATTGGTGAGTGAGATGAAGGAGTGATCTGAGGTGGTGATGATGAGAGGGATCATAGTGAGTGATGATGAGGAGTGACTGGTTGGTGAGTGATGATGAGGAGTGACTGTTTGGTGAGTGAATGATGAGGAGTGGATCATTGGTGAGTGATGATGAGGATGGATGTTGGTGATGATGATGAGGAGTGACTGGTTGGTGAGTGATGATGAGAGTGACTAGTTGGTGAGTGATGATGAGGAGTGACTGGTTGGTGAGTGATGATGAGGAGTGACTGGTTGTGAGTGATGATGAGGGTGACTGGTTGTGAGTGATGATGAGGAGTGACTGGTTGGTGAGTGATGATGAGGAGTGACTGGTTAGTGAGTGATGATGAGGAGTGCTGGTTGGTGAGTGATGATGAGGAGTGACTGGTTGGTGAGTGATGATGAGGAGTGACTGGTTGGTGAGTGATGATGAGAAGTGACTTGGTTGGTGAGTGATGTGAGGAGTGACTGGTTGGTGAGTGATGATGAGGAGTGACTGGTTGGTGATGATGATGAGGAGTGACTGGTTGGTGAGTGATGATGAGGAGTAAACTGGTTGGTGAGTGATGATGAGGAGTGAGGGTTAGTGAGTGATGATGAGGAGTACTGGTTGGTGAGTGATGATGAGGAGTGAATCGTTGGTGAGTGATGATGAGGAGTGGACTGGTTGGTGAGTGATGATGAGGAGTGACTGGTTGGTGAGTGATGATGAGGAGTGATCATTGGTGAGTGATGATGAGGAGTGGATCATTGGTGAATGATGATGAGGAGTGACTGGTTGGTGATGTGATGATGAGGAGTGGATGGTTGGTGATGATGGGAGGAGTGGATCATTGGTGAGTGATGATGAGGAGTGACTGGGTGAGTGAGTGATGATGAGGAGTGACTGGTTGGTGAGTGGTGATGAGGAGTGACTGGTTGGTGAGTGATGATGAGGAGTGACTGGTTGGTGAGTGATGATGAGGAGTAGATCATTGGTGAGTGATGATCAGGAGTAGATCATTGGTGAGTGATGATGAGGAGTGGATCATTGGTGAGTGATGATGAGGAGTGGATCATTGGTGAGTGATGATGGGAGTGACTGGGTGGTGAGTGATGATGAGGAGTGACTGGTTAGTGAGTGATGATGAGGAGTGACTGGTTGGTGGGTGATGATGAGGAGTGACTGGTTGGTGAGTGATGATGAGGAGTGGATCATTGGTGAGTGATGATGAGGAGTGACTGGTTGGTGAGTGATGGTGAAGAGTGGATCATTAGTGAGTGATGATGAGGAGTGACTGGTTGGTGAGTGATGATGAGGAGTGACTGGTTGGTGACTGATGATGAGAGTGACTGGTTGGTAAGTGATGATGAGGAGTAACTGGGTGGTGAGTGATGATGAGGAGTGACGGGTTAGTGAGTGATGATGAGGAGTGACTGGTTGGTGAGTGATGATGAGGAGTGAATCATTGGTGAGTGATGATAAGGAGTGGATCATTGGTGAGTGATGATGAGGAGTGACTGGTTGGTGAGTGATGATGAGGAGTGACTGGTTGGTGAGTGATGGTGAGGAGGGGATCATTGGTGAGTGATGATAAGGAGTGACTGTTGATGAGTGATGATGAGAGTGACTGGTTGGTGAGTGATGAGGAGGAGTGACTGGTTGGTGAGTGATGATGAGAGTGACTGGTTGGTGAGTGATGATGAGGAGTGGATCATTGGTGAGTGATGATGAGGAGTAGATCATTGGTGAGTGATGATGAGGAGTGGATCAATGGTGAGTGATGATGAGGAGTGGATCATTGGTGAGTGATGATGAGGAGTGACTGGGTGGTGAGTGATGATGAGGAGTGACTGGTTAGTGAGTGATGATGAGGAGTGACTGGTTGGTGGGTGATGATGAGGAGTGACTGGTTGGTGAGTGATGATGAGGAGTGGATCATTGGTGAGTGATGATGAGGAGTGACTGGTTGGTGAGTGATGGCGAGGAGTGGATCATTGGTGAGTGATGATGAGGAGTGACTGGTTGGTGAGTGATGGTGAGGAGTGGATCATCGGTGAGCGATGATGAGGAGTGACTGGTTGGTGAGTGATGATGAGGAGTGACTGGTTGGTGAGTGATGGTGAGGAGTGGATCATCGGTGAGTGATGATGAGGAGTGACATGGTTGGTGAGTGATGATGAGGAGTGACTGGTTGGTGAGTGATGAGGAGGAGTGACTGGTTGGTGAGTGATGAGGAGGAGTGACTGGTTGGTGAGTGATGATGAGGAGTGGATCATTGGTGAGTGATGATGAGGAGTGGATCATTGGTGAGTGATGATTAGGAGTGACTGGTTGGTGAGTGATGATGAGGAGTGACTGGTTGGTGAGTGATGATGAGGAGTGGATCATTGGTGAGTGATGATGAGGAGTGACTGGTTGGTGAGTGATGATGAGGAGTGGATCATTGAGTGACTGGTTGGTGAGTGATGATGAGGAGTGGATCATTGAGTGACTGGTTGGTGAGGGATCCAAAATATACCAATAAGTGCCGAGGATTACATTATGAAATAGAGAAATAAGAGAAAGAGAGGGAGAGAGAGAGAGAGAGACAGAGAGAGAGAGAGAGAGAGAGAGAGAGAGAGAGACAGAGAGAGAGAGAGAGAGAGAGAGAGAGAGAGAGAGAGAGAGAGAGAGAGAGAGAGACAGACAGACAGACAGACAGACAGACAGACAGACAGGCAGAGACAGAGAGACACATACAGAGAGAAACAGAGAGAGACAAAGATAGACAGAGAAGGGCAGAGACAGACAGAAAAAAAAACAGCTCTCTCCTTCCAACCTGGGTCGTGAAACTAATTGATCCTAAAAATGATGCAATAGCAGGGTACGGTTGTTGAATATCATGTAATTAATCCCTTCGTCTCTTTGTGTTGTTTCACATGTGCTAGTGTCTACGGCTTCAACAACAACAACAACAACAACAAATGGTCAAGCCCGTTTGAATGAAAATTTTCACGTAGAAAAAGATAAAGGACAAGAAAAAAAGCCAAAACAGAAAAAGAAAAGAAAAAAAAAGAAAAACGAGAGGTGAAACAAACAAATAAACAAAGCGAAGTTCAGTTGAATTCATCTTGTTTAAGGGGGGGGGGGGGGGGGGGGAGATAAATCCTATGAATAGCAAACAAACAAACCGTAATTCAGTTGAAATCATCTTGTTTAGGGGGAAAAATGACAATTCCTATGAATAAGGTTCACGGTTATGAAAAGAATCTGCTCAGCCTTTGAACACAGTGTGACCTATTCTCATTCATTCACTTATTCATCTTTGTCTCCCATACACTTTAACAGCAGAATCCCCCCTGTCACTGAGAGTAGACATTTTAGCGGCGTTTTCACACACAGTTAGCAATTCCATTAAACCCTCACCATCTGGACCTCCGAGTTAATGATCACAGCCCAGGGGAGACTACTACTTCTCCAGTCTCTCTCCACCTGCTTCTCTGTGCTCCTCCTCCCTCCCTCCTCCCCTCCCACCCTCCTATCCGAGGATCGACTTTGAAGTGATCCCCCTTTTTCCCAGCGACCAGCATGCATTATTTGAAGCTGATGATGTAACTTCCGCTGCCTGCCGAGGCGCTCCATCTGCCGGACAGCTTGGGATCAAAGGGAGGGAATGAAGACCGACACACCTCGCGCTTCCGTCTGGGAGAGGTCGGTAACAGGAAGCTAATGAAGCTGCACCTGATTGGTTGATTGTGTGAAATCGCCGGCCAATCAAGATCCATTATACATGTTGTCCTTTCCGATGTTGGAGACTGGCTAGGGGAGTCTGGGGGATGGGGTGGGAAGGTGGGGGAGGCCGGGGGGGGGATAAGAGGGGGGAGTCCAGAGTGGGTGAAAGAGAGGGGGAGGAGGAGATTGAAAGGAGGGGTTGAAGGCAGTGGGGAGTGAGTGGTGGTGGTGGCAGATAATTTTTAACTTCGTTCGGCATGGGGCTTGGTGTTGAACGTACACGTGACGTATCCCGTGATCTGCTTCTTCGTTTCCATTTTTTTCCCCCTTTGTAGTTCCTTTTCATCCATTGGCAAAAGGATTAAACAGTTTGAATGTATGGGGGAAAGGTAACTACAAACTTCATCTGACATTTCAATTGCGTCTTTAGGGCCAGTATGGCGAGCACCATACGGTAAACGCCGCTGTATACTGGAGTTGTGTACCATACAGTAAAGCCCGCTGTATACTGGAGTTGTGTACCATACAGTAAAGCCCGCTGTATACTGGAGTTGTGTACCATACGGTAAAGCCCGCTGTATACTGGAGTTGTGTACCATACAGTAAAGCCCGCTGTATACTGGAGTTGTGTACCAACTCAAGGACCATACAGTGCACCCCGCTGTATACCGGAGTTGTGTACCATACAGTAAACCCCTCTGTATACTGGAGTTGTGTACCAAATCAAGGACCATACAGTAAACCCCTCTGTATACTGGAGTTGAGTACCAAATCAAGAACCATACAGTAAACCCCGCTGTATACTGGAGTTGTGTACCATACGGTAAACCCGCTGTATACTGGAGTTGTGTACCATACAGTAAAGCCCGCTGTATACCGGAGTTGTGTACCATACAGTTAACCCCGCTGTATACTGGAGATATGTACCATACAGTAAAGCCCGCTGTATACTGGAGTTGTGTACCATACGGTAAACCCCGCTGTATACTGGAGTTGTGTACCATACGCTAAACCCCGCTGTATACTGGAGTTGTGTACCATACAGTAAAGCCCGCTGTATACTGGAGTTGTGTACCATACGCTAAACCCCGCTGTATACTAGAGTTGTGTACCATACAGTAAAGCCCGCTGTATACTGGAGTTGTGTACCATACGCTAAACCCCGCTGTATACTAGAGTTCTGTACCATACAGTAAAGCCCGCTGTATACTGGAGTTGTGTACCATACAGTAAACCCCGCTGTATACTAGAGTTCTGTACCATACAGTAAACCCCGCAGTATACTGGAGTTGTGTACAACTCAAGGACCATACAGTAAACCCCGCTGTATACTGGAGTTGTGTACCAGCTCAAGGACCATACAGTAAACCCCGCTGTATACTGGAGTTGTGTACCAGCTCAAGGACCATACAGTAAACCCGCTGTATACTGGAGTTGTGTACCAACTCAAGGACCATACAGTAAACCCCGCTGTATACTGGAGTTGTGTACCAGCTCAAGGACCATACAGTAAACCCCGCTGTATACTGGAGTTGTGTACCAACTCAAGGACCATACAGTGCACCCCGCTGTATACTGGAGTTGTGTACCAACTCAAGGACCATACAGTAAACCCCGCTGTATACTGGAGTTGTGCACCAACTCAAGGACCATACAGTAAACCCCGCTGTATACTGGAGTTGTGTACAAACTCAAGGACCATACAGTAAACCCCGCTGTATACTGGAGTTGTGTACCAACTCAAGGACCAAAAGCAACACTAAAGTGACACCACCGCCAGACAGATAGAACCGACAGTACAGACTATCACTGAAGAGAACAGACAGTACAGACTATCACTGAAGACAGTACAGACTATCACTGAAGACAGTACAGACTATCACTGAAGACAGTACAGACTATCACTGAAGAGAACAGACAATACAGACTATCACTGAAGACAGTAAGACTATCACTGAAGACAGTACAGACTAACACTGAAGAGAACAGACAGTACAGACTATCACTGAAGACAACAGACAGTACAGACTATCACTGAAGACAGTACAGACTATCACTGAAGACAGTACAGACTATCACTGAAGAGAACAGACAGTACAGACTATCACTGAAGACAGTACAGACTATCACTAAAGACAACAGACTGTACAGACTATTACTGAAGACAACAGACAGTACAGACTATCACTGAAGAGAACAGACAGTACAGACTATCACTGAAGACAACAGACAGTACAGACTATCACTGAAGACAGTACAGACTATCACTGAAGACAACAGACAGTACAGACTATCACTGGAGACAACAGACAGTACAGACTATCACTGAAGACAACAGACAGTACAGACTATCACTGAAGACAGTACAGACTACCGCTGAAGAGAACAGACAGTACAGACTATCACTGAAGACAGTACAGACTATCACTGAAGACAGTACAGACTACCACTGAAGACAACAGACAGTACAGACTATCACTGAAGACAGTACAGACTATCACTGAAGACAGTACAGACTATCACTGAAGACAACAGACAGTACAGACTATCACTGAAGACAACAGACTGTACAGACTATCACTGAAGGGAACAGACAGTACAGACTATCACTGAAGACAACATTTGTTCTATCTCAGTATGAATGTGCTTGGGGCAGACAGTGAAATTTACGAGAAAGATGCATACACAAATTATCAATATTAGTTGACAAGGAACGTGCGTTCCATTGTAGAACCGACAAATTATCACATGTGTTGTTCTTTTTCTTCCTGGTCATATGTTAACTTAATTTAATGGTGGATAAGTATCATATAGGTGACGCAGTACAATAACCAGATCAAAACTGCTAAAAGCAGACGTTACCCAGAGAACTGGGGGGCGGGGGTGGGGGTGGAGGTTGGGGTGGGGGTGATGCTTTGGAGATTTTTTTTCCATGGGGCTGATCATGGATAGGTAACTGACTATCTTGAACTCTTGTATGTAGATTTGGGGATGACAGGCCATTTTGTGTGTGTGTGTGTGTGTGTGTGTGTGTGTGTGTGTGTGTGTGTGTGTGTGTGCGTGTGCGTGCGTGCGTGCGTGCGTTCGTGCGTGCGTGCGTGCGTGCGTGCGTGCGTGCGTGCGTGCGTGCGTGCGTGTATGTCCGTCCGTGGTCAAAATGTGTTCCACTCGCTCCAGGCAAAACGGCTGGACCGATCTTTCTGAAAATTTGCAGATATGTTCTTTATGGGTCACGGATGATGCCCGATGTTTTATTTGACCAGAATAGCCGTTACTAACGGCTATGAATGATAATTTTGTGATGTACAGTTTAAGCAATAACGGTTTATAAACTTAAATGTTACCAATTTTCGCAAGCTCACGGGAGAGAACAGGTTTTTTTGTTTTGTTTTTTTGCTCTTACATAAAAAATTCTACCACCAAAAGGGGTGAAAGTGCTATAGTGACTTATTTATATATTTTTTCTTTTTTTTGTACTACTATACTGGGAGTACATTTATGTGTTTTGCATCTTGTTCTATCCTAGATTTTGTCTTACAATTTTCTGACTTTTACTTCCTTCTCTACATTTTCATGTATGCATTTCCCAGCGTCTCTATGCCTTTCACTTCTTTCCTGTGTTCTACCCTTTTCAACCTTCCCTACTTGACTGCATCTGTTCCTGCATTCCCCTACTTGGCTACATCTGTTTCTGCATTATCCTACTTGGCTGCATCTGTTCCTGGATTCTCCTACTTGGCTGCATCTGTTCCTGTATTCCCCTACTTGGCTGCATCTGTTCCTGCATTCTCCTACTTGGCTGCATCTGTTCCTGTATTCCCCTACCTGGCTGCATCTGTTCCTGTATTCTCCTACTTGGCTGCATCTGTTCCTGTATTCTCCTACTTGGCTGCATCTGTTTCTGCATTATCCTACTTGGCTGCATCTGTTCCTGCATTCCCCTACTTGGCTGCATCTGTTCCTGTATTCTCCTACTTGGCTGCATCTGTTCCTGTATTCCCCTACTTGGCTGCATCTGTTCCTGCATTCTCCTACTTGGCTGCATCTGTTCCTGTATTCCCCTACTTGGCTGCATCTGTTCCTGCATTCTCCTACTTGGCTGCATCTGTTCCTGTATTCCCCTACTTGGCTGCATCTGTTCCTGTATTCTCCTACTTGGCTGCATCTGTTCCTGTATTCTCCTACTTGGCTGCATCTGTTCCTGTATTCTCCTACTTGGCTGCATCTGTTCCTGTATTCTCCTACTTGGCTGCATCTGTTCCTGTATTCTCCTACTTGGCTGCATCTGTTCCTGTATTCTCCTACTTGGCTGCATCTGTGCCTGCATTGTCCTACTTGGCTGCATCTGTTCCTGTATTCTCCTACTTGGCTGCATCTGTTCCTGTATTCTCCTACTTGGCTGCATCTGTTCCTGCATTCTCCTACTTGGCTGCATCTGTTCCTGTATTCTCCTACTTGGCTGCATCTGTTCCTGCATTCTCCTACTTGGCTGCATCTGTTCCTGCATTCTCCTACTTGGCTGCATCTGTTCCTGCATTCTCCTACTTTGCTTTACATTTTCCGACGTTTTTCTTCGTTTCTGACCCAACGTTCTGCTACATTACTATAGAAATTTTTCTGGGTTGCCAACTGTTCCCTGATTTCCCAATGATGTCCTACTTTTCACATGTTTTCGTTGTTGTTCTGCCTTTCCCTACATTACTTTCCACATTGTTTTCAATGTTTTGTCTTTCCATCTTTTCCCCAACTTCCTATCTTGTCCTTATTTTTCTGTCTCCCCACACCTCCCCCCTCCCTCCGAAAAAAAACAACAACCCTGCGCTGTTCCTACTTTGGATGCCTTTTTCCATTTTGCTTTACCTTTTATTTCTTTTCCAACATTTTCCTACTTTTATTCATCGGTTTCCAATTCCCTTATCTTTTTTCACATTTCTGTCCCATCTTCTTTTTATCTCCCTTTGTTCTTGTTTTTCCTACGTGCCTTCTCTTAATGTTTCCCACCTTTCCCATTTTTCTCTACATTTTGAAACGTTCACAATCTTTCCTAATTTTTTTGCTACGGTTCCCTTTTTCAGGTTTTCTTAAATTTCCTCGCCTTTTCTATTTTTCTCTGCCCTATCTGGGTTTTTTTTCCAACTGTTCCAGAAATTTATCTAACTTTTCCCAATTATTGCTTGATCTTTTTTCCACAATTTTTCTACACCCTTTCTTACTTTTCTCTACATTTCAGACTTTTCTCCATTTTTCTTTCATTTCCTCTGCTTTTCGTTGTTCTAGTTTTCGAATCCAGCTTGTTTATCCATATCTTTTTTGTTTATTTTGAATTTCACTTTTTAAAAGCTTTCATTCCTTTCTTCACCTTTTCTTTCTAACAGGAAAAAGTAACTACGAAACTGTCACTAACTGAATAGTAAAAGTAGCCACGGGGTAAATCTCATGCGCAGTTTCATATTTATTAGGTGCCACCCTGGCGAAGGGACTTTCGTCATGCCAACAGATGACACGGTCATAATGTCAAATGTCACTGAAAACACAAAAAGGTCATAATGTCAAATGTCACTGAAAGCACAAACACATACCTTTCCCATGTCGACTTCAGGAAATGTATCCAGGTGGGTAATTTCGTCATCTAGGTGATTTAAAACTCAATGCAGTCAGCAGGCTAACCATTTGACCCAATTTTGGCCTCTGCTGACAGCAGAGTCACGTGATGCTCCTTGGTGACGTCAAACAATGGCGTAGATGCCGGTATGAGTTCTGTTTTTTTTGTTTTTTAAATTTTTTTACTGTGTCTCCGTAGTCGATTGGTTAAAGCGTTTGCCTGCGGATCCAAGGTGGAACCACGCGAGGGTCGGGTTTTTTCTTCTTTTTTTTTCGGCTGGAAAACTCAATCTCTCCGACTAACGGCAAATGGGTGCCTAATTCAGCTCAGGGAAAGTTAAAGGCGGAATGACAGAACAGGATTCAGCTCAGGGAAGGTTAAAGGCAGAATGGCAGAACAGGATTCAGCTCAGGGAAGGTTAAAGGCGGAATGACAGAACAGGATTCAGCTCAGGGAAGGTTAAAGGCGGAATGACAGGACAGGATTCAGCTCAGGGAAGGTTAAAGGCGGAAAGACAGGAACAGGATTCAGCTCAGGGAAGGTTAAAGGCGGCGGAATGACAGGACAGGATTCAGCTCAGGAAAGGTTAAAGGACAGGACAGGATTCAGCTCAGGGAAGGTTAAAGGCGGCGGAATGACAGGAACGGGCTCATCTTTCCATCCAGGCGTGCCCTAGTCACGGTGAACGTCTGACACTTCACTGCCCCAAAGACGGATAGACTTTGGAATCTCTAACCTGCGTCCCCACCCGTTCCCCAAGCCCCTATCCTCTACCTTGCCCCGCCCGCTTCTCTCCATACGCCTCCCCCCCCCCCCCCCTCCCTCCCCCAAACCATTACTCTTTCGCTAGAGGGTGAATCAGGACTGGGGACGATACAACCTCTCCTCTATCTCGGATAAAATCATCGGAAAGACAATGAGAGGAGTAGACTACGCTGGCTGAACAATATATGCATTCAAAAATAACCTACAGTATCACTGGCTGAATAACATATGTATTCAAAAATAGCCTACAGTAGGACTGGCTGAACGGCAGAACAACACGTGTATTTAAAGTGATGGACAGTAGGACGGGCTGAACGCCAAAATAACACGTGTATTTAAAGTGATGGACAGTAGGACTGGCTGAACGCCAAAATAACACGTGTATTTAAAGTGATGGACAGTAGGACTGGCTGAACGCCAAAATAACACGTGTATTTAAAGTGATGGACAGTAGGACTGGCTGAACGACCAGAACAGCTCATGTAGTGAAAGTAGCACTGTCTGAACAGCACATCTAGCTTACAGTATCACCGGCTGAACGAGCTCCAGCTGCTGCTAAGGTGACAATAGAAGGCGGGCACGCTTCAGGCCATGGTGTGGTCATAGATCAAGATGGGAAAAGATAAGTATCCCGCCTCGCTTTCCCTCATTGGTGGAGTCCTGGATCTAGTTTCACAGACAGACGGTTCAACGGCTGTCGCCAAACACTCGTGACGTCCTCTGACTATGCTTGTTTATTTCACAGTGACGTGACAGCAAGAGGAAATGGAAACATACTTAAAAGAAAATTGTCTTCCGCCGAACGAAAGAGACAAACAAATTATAAGACAAGAGACAACGCGTTTCGACCTCTTAGGTCTTCTTCAGGCAAGACCAACAACATTCAAGACAATGACACGAAGAACGAACAATCACTTACCTCTTCAAAATGAGTGAAAAAAAATCTTTGCGCCAATTTGGGGAGAAGGGACTGTTCGATCTTCGTTTCATTGTCCTGAAAGTTGTTTGTCTGGCCTGAAGAAGACCAAAGAGGTCAAAAGTCATCGTGTTTTGTCTTGTGATTTGTCTCTTTCCTTCGGCGCAACAGTCAGTTTTCTTTAAGTTTGTGTTGATTGGTTGGTGACTCAGCAGTCAGCTTGTAACAGACACATGACTGCAGTCACTGGAAGTCACAGCCCTACAATGTGACTGTTCTCCGCAGTCAGCTTATAACAGACACAAGACTGCAGTCACTGGAAGTCACAGCTCTACAATGTGACTGTTCTCTGCAGTCAGCTTATAACAGACACATGACTGCAGTCACTGGAAGTCACAGCCCTACAATGTGACTGTTCTCTGCAGTCAGCTTATAACAGACACATGACTGCTGTCATTGGAAGTCACAGCCCTACAATGTGACTGTTCTCCGCAGTCAGCTTATAACAGACACATGACCACAGTCATTGGAAGTCACAGCCCTACAATGTGACTGTTCTCTGCAGTCAGCTTATAACAGACACATGACAGCAGTCATTGGAAGTCACAGCCCTACATTGTGACTGTTTTATGCAAAACGTGATCACAAAGTCACGCAAAGACTGTGGCGGATGACTTCATAGGTCACCGTCTTTGTCGCCTTACTTCATAGGTCACCGTCTTTGTCGCCTTACTTCATAGGTCACCGTCTTTGTCGCCTTACTTCATAGGTCACCGTCTTTGTCGCCTTACTTCATAGGTCACCGTCTTTGTCGCCTTACTTCATAGGTCACAGTCTTTGTCGCCTTACTTCATAGGTCACAGTCTTTGTCGCCTTACTTCATAGGTCACCGTCTTTGTTGCCTCACTCACAGGTCATTGTCTGTGTTACCTGACTCACAGTTGGCCGACAGGACGGTGGAGTGTCCAGAGTGGGCAGCTGAGATGCTGACTCAATCCCACGGATGAAACGAGTGGGTGGGTGCCAAGTGCTGCTGACATCGAGGTGAAGGTTTTGCGTTGAAGTCTTTCCAATACAAAACAAAATCAGTTCTCTCTCTCTCTCTCTCTCTCTCTCTCTCTCTCTCTCTCTCTCTCTCTCTCTCTTCTCTCTCTCTCTCTCACACACACACACGCACACGCACACGCACGCACGCACGCACGCACGCACGCACGCACGCACGCACACACACACACACACACACACACACACACACACGAGCAAAGAAACAAACTTCTCTTTGTTAGTATGTGTGCAAGTCCAATGGGTTTTTGCCCAAATCAAAGTAAATCCGTTCTCCCCAGCACTGTAGCAGACAGGACAGACTGTATTTGTTGTGCAAGTTGTAAATCTCACAACTCACCGTAGCAGACAACACAGACTGTATTTGTTGTGCAAGTTGTAAATTTCACAACGGCTAGGGCTTCATGCCCTGAACAGCTGAATGTTGTTTTAACGATGTATGCAGTTCTAGAAGTAGACTGTCATTGTTGTAAATCATCATGTGTAGCTGAATGTTAACCGTTTTAACGATGTCTGCAGTTCTAGAAGTAGACTGTCATTGTTATAAATCATCATGTGTAGCTGAATGTTACCTATTTTTACGATGTCTGCAGTTTTTGAAGTAGACTGTCATTGTTGTAAATCATCATGTGTAGCTGAATGTTACCTGTTTTAACGATGCCTGCAGTTCTTGAAGTAGACTGTCATTGTTGTAAATCATCATGTGTAGCTGAATGCTACCTGTTTTAACGATGTCTGCAGTTTTTGAAGTAGACTGTCATTGTTGTAAATCATCATGTGTCTAACAGCTGAATGTTACCTGTTTAAACGATGCCTGCAGTTCTAGAAGTAGACAGCTATTGTTGTAAATCATCATGTGTCTAACAGCTGAATGCTACCTGTTTTAACTATGCCTGCAGTTCTGGAAGTAGACTGCCATTGCTGTAAATCATCATGTGTAGCTGAATGTTACATGTTTTAACGATGCCTGTAGTTCTAGAAGTAGACTGCCATTGTTGTAAATCATTATGTGTAGCTGAATGTTACCTATTTTAACAATATCTACAGCTCTAGAAGTAGACTGCCATTGTTGTAAATCATCATGTGTCTATGTTCCTATGTTTGTCATGAATGTGATAAGACTTGTTGTACCTGTTGACAGCACATCAGTGGATGTGATGATGAGACTTGTTGTCATGACTGTGATGATGACTTGTTGTCATGACTGTGATGATGAGACTTGTTGTCATGACTGTGATGATGAGACTTGTTGAACCTGTTGACAGCAGATCACTGGATGTGTCATCTTCTGCCTCAGTGTGGTTGGGTCACTGACACTGATCCCCACCACAGACACACACACTAGCAGTTTGAAAGTCAGTGATCCCACAGACATGTAAACTGATCCCCACCACAGACACACACACTAGGTTGAAGTCAATGATCCTCACAGACATGCAAACTGATCCCCACCACAGACACACACACTAGGTTGAAGTCAATGATCCTCACAGACATGCAAACTGATCCCCACCACAGACACACACACTAGGTTGAAGTCAATGATCCTCACAGACATGCAAACTGATCCCCACCACAGACACACACACTAGGTTGAAGTCAATGATCCTCACAGACATGCAAACTGTTCCCCACCACAGAAACACACACTAGGTTGAAGTCAATGATCCTCACAGACATGCAAACTGTTCCCCACCACAGACACACACACTGGCAGGTTGAAGTCAATGATCCTCACAGACATGCAAACTGATCCCCACCACAGACACACACACTGGCAGTTTGAAAGTCAATGATCCTACAGACATGCAAACTGATCCCCACCACAGACACACACACTGGCAGTTTGAAAGTCAATGATCCCACAGACATGCAAACTGATCCGGTTTACCACGCTTCTCTGAATGACGGTAGAGTGTAAGGATAGAACTGTCTGTCCATCGACCGCGATTTATTGATTCGCCGTTGAATGACGGTGAGGATGGCTTATTGAACTCGATGTGGTCAGAAAACCATCCTTTCCTCGAATGAGCATCGATCAACCACCTCCAGGATCACAGTCATGGCACGCCACCAGGAAAGTGTTCAGTTGGTTGGTCTGCCCTCTCAAGTAACTCTGCACGCCTGTTTGTTGATGTTCACTGATCAGAAAGGGCAGCCCACTCCCTGTGCGTATTCCTTTGCCTGCACGAACCACCCTGACTGTGTGCTTCAAACTTGATGGTTTAACACTCAGCAGAAGGCGTGGCGATCAGACAGCCAGCCTTGAACAGGACACAGACAGAGTCAATCAGGTTGTAGCGACTTCCTCACAGCTCTCCCAACTGACTTCATTCGAGCCTTAAAATGAGAGTTATGTTCCTTGTCTTTATAACTAGGGTTTGAGAGTTCCTGCCCTTGTTGTTTTTAGTAACCGTTTGTTTTTCACGTCGATCTTTTTTCTGAGACACATAAAAACTCAGCAACTAAACCCAGGTCTGTGTCTGTTTAGAAGGTTGGGTGCAAGAAATCAGAGCAACTCCAAACAGTGAACAGGAAATGGCGAATGCCTCCGAGATTGCGCAATGAAAGGCAGACGAGCAAAATGGCCGAGATACTTGTCAACTGCAGTATTGTTCTGTGGTGTGACGGGCTGTGCCTTCATCACTTGTCCACTGCAGTATTGTTCTGTGGAGTGACGGGCTGTGCCTTCATCACTTGTCCACTGCAGTATTGTTCTGTGGTGTGACGGGCTGTGCATTCATCACTTGTCCACTGCAGTACTGTTCTGTGGTGTGACGGGCTGTGCATTCATCACTTGTCCACTGCAGTATTGTTCTGTGGTGTGACGGGGTGTGCCTTCATTCATTTTAACGTCACCGGACGTAAAGGACCCAGTGCCACGCTCGCTTCGCTGGCCGTGAGAGATGGACTGGCTAACAGGTGCTAGCAGGTGCATTTGTTACGGTTAATGTGCATGTGGGACTTCTTCTCTTTTTAGCGCGGGGGGGGGGGGGGGGGGGGGGGACGTGGCTAAAGATGGGGATGGGTAGTAAACGAGGGTAGTGCTGGGAATGGTAGGTATGGGGGTGGGGGTGGGAAGGAAGAGACAATGGAGGGTAGGGAAGGTGGGGGGGGGGGTGAAATAGGTTGAGAGGTTAGATGCGTAGGAGTGAATGAATGTTGAGAGAGAGAGAGAGAGAGAGAGAGAGAGAGAGAGCAAATTGCTGCTACCGCATTTCCCAGATATGGGGATGCAGTTTACACAAAAACATTCGCGGTGTTCCAACTGGTGTCTTTATAACGATCAAGCAACAATCACAACGATTCAAGATCTAGCACTTAATTGTCCTTTTAAGACTCATGGAAAAGGCTCATGGAAGAAATGCTACAAGGGCAAATTGTATCATTTCAAACTCCTGTCAAAGTATAAGGACAAATATAACAGGAACAAAATGTAAACAAGATTCAAGATTCAACACTTTATTGTCCACTTAAAACTCCTGTTAAAATCACGTGGTGAAATATCACAGAAAACAAGGGAACGAAGTTACTGGCAGATATTCAAACATAAACAAACAAATAAAAGACAACAGAGAAGATGTATGATTGATGTATGATACTACAAATATCGTTAACTTCGATTGTCTTCTCTTCACTGTTTAAACAATCATAATTTTTGTGATATAACTTCTTGGTATTGAAATTTTGTTCTTTTTCATTCCGTACTTGGTTCCATAGGGAATGTTATGTTTTTATAGTTAAAATGTTTACACAAGTCTGTTTCCAGTTTTTACACCTTATAAATTATCTCCCTTCAGTCTCTCTCTCTCTCTCTCTCTCTCTCTCTCTCTCTCTCTCTCTCTCTCTCTCTCCTCTCCTCTCACCCCACTTCAAACATCTTACTTGGCGGTAAATCTTTTATTCTTGATTTGTATTTAACAGGTTGTTTTTACAGTTTAAGTAATTATACATTTTGCAATATTATTGATCTTCTGAATGGTGCTATTGTTTTTGTATTCTTTCTGTTCTATACTTAACTTGAGCTTATCTTGGAGCGTTTCTGTTTTACAGTTGGAGTGTTTATACAAGTGTGGTATTAATATCGCATGTGTGATGGTGGTTTGTGGTGGTGATGTGCGCGCCTCTCTCTCTCTCTCTCTCTCTCTCTCTCTCTCTCTCTCTCTCTCTCTCTCTCTCTCTCTCTCTCTCTCTCTGTGTGTGTGTGTGTGTGTGTGTGTGTGGTGTGTGACTCTATTTCGGCGGGATGTGTGCGTGTGATTCTGTATTGGTGTGGTGTGTGTATGTCTGGGGTGGTGGGGGATGGGGGAAGGGAAGGGTGGTAGGATGTGTGCGTGCATGTGTTAATATTTAAATATATGTACAGACTGACACAAGATGGATAAATGAATTGACAAGGAATAACCGAGCACAGTGGACAGAGTGGAATATTTTTAACGAAATACATGTTTATGATTTGTTTGTAATATGTGAATTTTGATGATGGCACCACAAACAAATTTTCCTTGTATTCTATGAGGACAAATAAAATATCGTGTGTATCGTGTGTGTCGTGCGTGTGTATTCTAAAAGAACTAGCTCAAATATATGCCCACATTTTGTTGACAATTCTTTTGGCATAGATTTATTGTCAGTTGTCATCGCAAGAGAACAGTGCGTGATACAGGAATACGATCAAAGTTTAACCACGTGTGAGCCGTGACATTCTGTATTCACTCCGTGACATATGTGTGTCAGAATCTGAGGGGAAATAAAGAGGAAAGCATAAGTACATCAAGTGAAAGTTTGCGCACGCTGAAGCATTGTCGGGATCACAAACATGAATTGTAGAAATGTGACTGCTAATGTTGCATAAAGCATGAACATAACAGATAGCATATATTCTGCTTCAGTATCACCAGAAACGCCTTAAAAATGTCAAACCAAACCAGCTCAACAACACTTGCTTGAGTGTGGTCCGGTCCCAGGTCTTACCAGTCAGACCCAAGTGCCCCCTTCCTGCCAAACTCAGCTCAACAACACTTGCTTGAGTGTGGTCCGGTCCCAGGTCTTACCAGTCAGACCCAAGTGCCCCCTTCCTACCAAACGAAGGGGTCAAGTTCCTGGACGCACTGAAGCAGCTGGTCAACAGCCTCCGTCCTGCTCCTCTTCTGTAGCTGGATGGCGGCATCAACGATGTTGTAGAAGGCCTGACCGAGAGAGGCCAGGTTCGCCAGAACCATCGGCGACTGGGCCATGTTGCTGAGGTGGTCAGCCATCTTTGAGGCGGTCTGAGACGTCTCGACAGCAGCTCTGGCAGTTTTGGAAGCTACCAGGGCCACGTGGGCATCGGCCTGAGCCGCTGTAGCCACGCCTCCAGCTCTGGTGATTCCCTCTATGGCTCTGGAAGCTGCAGTCCGGGCACCTGCTGTGGTGCTGGGTTGAGCAATGTCTGTGCCCACGATGCCACTGCTGGCTGATTCTACCACAGCCCGTGGAGCGGAGATGTCCCCGTCCAACTCTGAACCTGAAGTGGCGGTGGATGAACTGACGGTGTCAGCTGATGCCAGCGAAGTCTTCATGGACTGGGCAGCGGACAGAGCTGTCTTGCTATCACCAACGGCCTTGTCCACAATGTGGGCAGTTGTATTAACAGCTGTCGGCATGTCTAGAACCGGACAAGTGGCTGTAACGGCTGTCGACACAGCCTGGACAGCCCCAGTAGTGGCACGGGTTGCCTTACCAACCTCAAGGACTGACGTGACGTCATTGACAACTTGACTAACCGCCTTGGCGTTGGAGCCGACGGTCTTGCTGAGATGGGTGAATGACGTGGAAGTTTTATCAGCTGTTTCTAAATCAGCAGTGACGGCCTCCACTACCTCAGTCATCAGCGTGATGTCTCCAGCGCTAGGGACAACGACCTTGTCGGTCAGGGCAGCTGGAGTGATGCTTCCATCTAACACGTTTGCGGCTCCGCTGAATCCACTGGATAAACTGGACGTCTTGCTCACCGACTCCACTTCATCTAGAATGGTGTTGTAGTCACTGACGGTTGTTGTAGCTGCTGTCAAAACGTTCTTGCTGGTACTTTCAGCTTCGTGAGTTTGGCTGACGGTGCGTGCCATCAGGGCGATATCTCGAGGTGTCCCGGCAGGCCTGTGGCGTTTCAATGCGGTGTTTACCAGGTTCTGAGCAACTTCAGAGACGAACTCCGTGGCGGTGGCCTCCAGGAAATCAACAGGAGTCTGAGCACCTCTCGTGGGCAATGGAAGGGGTGGGGTGCTGGTCAGGGCGACCTTACCCGTGGAGCACCAAATGTCAGCCGTGCTGATGGCTACGTCAGTAGATACCAAGGTCTCTGTCACGCTCTTGGTGACAGCCGTGTCGCCAGGGACAACCTGGCGGGTCATTTCATCCAGAGTGTGTCCCACACTACTCACCGTTTGCTCAGGACTGGCGGCTCTGGCAGACGATTCGGCAACATGAACTGCCGCCTTGGCAACCGAAGCGCCACCAGTGAGGGATGTGACGGCAGTCACACGACCCTCAACACTGCCATTCATGATGTCAAGCAGGCTTCCTGCAACTCTGCCCACGTCTCTGGCAGACCCAGTGGTCTGGTGGACTGCCCGCGCAGGAACGTTTCCCGCGTCTGTCACAGAACCAGAGGCCCGAACGGCGGGCCGTAGGACATCAGTATCACGGGGAAAAACTGCAGAGGCCTCACTGACGTTCTTCATGGCTGTCGTGGCAGGGCTACCCGTGCCCAAAGCTTGCTCAGACTGGTGGACGGGGGCGTGAAGCTCCGTGTCTAGGGTGGTGGGGGAACCAGCAGCGGTCATGGCGCGTTCTGCGGCGTCTTGGGCTGACTTGGCGGCTGGAGGGGTGAAGGTGATGGCAGCCACCTCCTCACTGCCGTGGACACCCCTTGTCACAACAGCCTCCGTCACCTCACCGGCAGACCTTGCGGCCACCTCCTCACTGACCTTTGTGACCTGCATGGCGGCGTCCACAGCATCATCGGCACAGTCCTTGGTAGCACGGAACATTTCCGCAACGCCTTGACATTGCTGCTGGATGATCCTCCCTTCTTGCACCATGTACCATCTCTTGGGAAATCTGGGCAAAGGCAAGTTGAAGAGCGTCTGTTCTAACAGAGTGTTACGCCCACATGACTATAACCATCAGAACGCATCATAGTATTGAGTCCTCACTGTGTCTGTCAACTTTCTTTTTAACTGAACCTTTCCTTCCAAGTATCAGAATGTGTACAGTGTTGTAATCAAAAGGAAACAGCAAGTATCAGAATACTGAATGGTAATCAGAATGAAACAGCAAGTATCAGAATACTGAATGGTAATCAGAATGAAACAGCAAGTATCAGAATACTGAATGGTAATCAGAATGAAACAGCAAGTATCAGAATACTGAATGTAGAGTGTGGTAATCAGAATGAAACAGCAAGTATCAGAATACTGAATGTAGAGTGTGGTAATCCGAATGAAACAGCAAGTATCAGAATACTGAATGGTAATCAGAATGAAACAGCGAGTATCAGAATACTGAATGGTAATCAGAATGAAACAGCGAGTATCAGAATACTGAATGGTAATCAGAATGAAACAGCAAGTATCAGAATACTGAATGGTAATCAGAATGAAACAGCGAGTATCAGAATACTGAATGGTAATCAGAATGAAACAGCGAGTATCAGAATACTGAATGGTAATCAGAATGAAACAGCGAGTATCAGAATACTGAATGGTAATCAGAATGAAACAGCGAGTATCAGAATACTGAATGGTAATCAGAATGAAACAGCGAGTATCAGAATACTGAATGGTAATCAGAATGAAACAGCAAGTATCAGAATACTAAATGTATAGTGTGGTAATCAGAATGAAACAGTAAGTATCAGAATACTGAATGGTAATCAGAATGAAACAGCGAGTATCAGAATACTGAATGGTAATCAGAATGAAACAGCGAGTATCAGAATACTGAATGGTAATCAGAATGAAACAGCAAGTATCAGAATACTAAATGTAGAGTGTTGTAATCAGAATGAAACAGCAAGTATTAGAATACTGAATGTAGAGTGTGGTAATCAGAATGAAAACAGCAAGTATCAGAATACTGAATGGTAATCAGAATGAAACAGCAAGTATCAGAATACTGAATGTAGAGTGTGGTTTCTCAGAATGAAACAGTAAGTATCAGAATACTGAATGGTAATCAGAATGAAACAGCGAGTATCAGAATACTGAATGGTAATCAGAATGAAACAGCAAGTATCAGAATACTGAATGTAGAGTGTGGTTGTCAGAATGAAACAGTAAGTATCAGAATACTGAATGGTAATCAGAATGAAACAGCAAGTATCAGAATACTGAATGGTAATCAGAATGAAACAGTAGTATCAGAATACTGAATGTAGAGTGTGGTTGTCAGAATGATACAGCAAGTTGTCCACTGTATGATAAAGCTGGCATGTCTGACTGGACGTTCTTTCCTTTACCGGTTGAGAAAGGAGAAGACGACCCCACACTGCAGGCACAGCTGATCCAAACAGATTTGAATACGCTTTCATGCAGTAACAGCTGGGTTATGACCAAGGTTA
>CM031620.1:739227-756727 GCA_018398815.1 Conus ventricosus | reverse complement strand
CTACATCCCCTCTCTCTCTCTCTCTCTCTCTCTCTCTCTCTCTCTCTCTCACTCTCTCTCTTTCTCTCTCTCTCTGTCTGTCTGTCTGTCTGTCTCTGTCTCTCTGTCTGTCTGGCTGTCCCTCTCTCTCTGTCTGTCCTCTCTGTCTGTCTCCGTGCATACAGTTTTTGCTTTTGATGATATGGCTGAATTAATATATTATCCGTCTTTTGACGAAATGGCTGAATTAATTTATTATCTGTCTTTTGACGATATGGCTGAATTCATTTCTTATCCGTCTTTTGACGAAATGGCTGAATTAATCTATTATCCGTCTTTTGGCGATATGGCTGAATTAATTTCTTATCCGTCTTTTGACGATAGGGCTGAATTAATCTATTATCCGTCTTTTGGCGATATGGCTAAATTAATTTATTATCCGTCTTTTGACGAAATGGCTGAATTAATTTATTATCCGTCTTTTGACGAAATGGCTGAATTCATTCATTATCTGTCTTTTGACGAAATGGCTGAATTAATTTATTATCCGTCTTTTGACGATATGGCTGAATTAATTTATTCTCCGTCTTTTGACGAAATGGCTGAATTAATTTATTTTCCGTCTTTGACGATATGGCTGAATTAATTCATTATCCGTCTTTTGAAGAAATGGCTGAATTAATTCATTATCCGTCTTTTGACGATATGGCTGAATTAATCTATTATCCGTCTTGTCGAACCAAAGGACTTCTTAAGGCAAGATAAACAAAAGCGTCAAACAAAATCAAAACCAAAAAAATGGTTAAAGTTGAAATGACCCGTGTACTAATGTCTTTGAAATGTTGACATACCTGTTGAAGTAGAACATCGATGCCCCGTTAAGCTCCCCCCCCCCCCCCCCCCCCCCCCCCCCCCCCCCCCCCCCCCCACCTACACCATAGAGACAGAGGCACACACACACACACACACACACACAACACACACACACACCCCACACACACACACACTCGCGCGCTCAAACACGCACGCACGCACGCACGCACGCAAATGCATGTGATGGCTGTTGCTTTCTTTAAGTGTGCTCTTTGCTAATTTGATGTTAAAGGATTAATGCGTTATTGTTATTTCATATTTGGTAGATTCTCATTGATTTTTATATGCTCATAGCTTTGATCCTCATTGATTGATAATTATGTAACATTTTTACCCATCTTCCCTATGCAATAATTATATCTTAAACACTTGTACATACTCATGCAAGTACCGACAAACACACGGACGTTCATATCAAACATTTACATGCGGTCAACTCCCTCCCACTCTCCCCAACCCTTCCCTTTCCCCCCATCCTTTTCCACCGTCTAATGTCACTTTTTGTGGACAGACGTTAAATACAACAACAACAACAACAACAACACACACACACACACACACACACACACACACACACACACACACACACACACACAAACACACACACACACGCACAGTCAATCAATCAATCAATCAATCAATCAATCAATCAATCAATCAAATGTTTCTTAGAACTCGTTGCAAAATGGTGATATATTTGGATCCTCGATTACATGTCCTTTCCAAGATCAGGATCAGATGACCCATAGATCAGGATCAGATAGCCCACAGATCAGGATCAGATAACCCATAGATCAGGATCAGATAACCCATAGGTCAGGATCAGATGACCCATAGATCAGGATCAGATGACCCATAGATCAGGATCAGATGACCCATAGATCAGGATCAGATAACCCATGGATCAGGATCAGATAACCCATGGATCAGGATCAGATAACCCATAGTATCAGGATCAGATAACCCATAGATCAGGATCAGATGACCCATAGATCAGGATTAGATAACCCACAGATCAGGATCAGATAACCCACAGATCAGAGATGACCCATAGATCAGGATCAGATAACCCATAGATAAGGATGAGATAACCAATGGATCAGATCAGATGACCCATAGATCAGGATCAGATGACCCATAGATCAGGATCAGATGACCCCATGGATCAGGATCAGATGACCCATAGATCAGGATCAGAATGACCCATAGATCAGGATCAGATAACCCACAGATCAGGATCAGATAACCCACAGATCAGGATCAGATGACCCATAGATCAGGATCAGATGACCCATAGATTAGGATCAGAATGACTCATGGATTAGGATCAGATAACCCACAGATCAGGATCAGATAACCACAGAATCAGGATCAGATGACCCATAGATCAGGATCAGATGACCCATAGAGATCATCCGTGGCTTACTTCCTTTCCGATCTTTGTGAAAAGAATGGTTACTGTTTTTCTTATTGTGAATCTGTTATAAATTAGGTCATGCACAGTGTTTATGACTTCCAAACAAACAGAGCGATAGGTAAAATAAACTGAATATGTATGTGTTACGTCAAAACGCGTTCCATTGCACGAAATCATATAGGAGGGGGTGGGGGTGGGGGCACAGAAAAACCATGTTTGTCGGCTTATGCGTGAGTGACCGAGTGTCCCAGTGGCCCAAGAGGCAACAAATGTGTGTTTGTGGGGTCAAATCTCAGCATGTACGGCACGGTTTCCATGTCACCATGTCGGTATAAGCATCGTCGTCTCAAGGCTAACGTCTGAGCACTGTCGAAGTTTTGTACCGTAATCTAACGATGACGACAACTTCTTCCTCTGAACCCTGACCTCATGCCCAGTTCAACACGGCGAGAGCGAGCGTCAAGCAAAGCGAACAGCCAGGAATGGAAATGAAGAGTTCGCAGTGTGTGTTTCGTGTTGACAAGCCATGTCTGCGGGCGATAGTGTAGACAATTGTAGCGCAACAACCTTGATTCTTCCACGTGTACGGGCCGCTTTAGTGACAGTATCTGACAGCCATGTAAGCGCGCGGTAAGTTGGCTTGCACAAACCCCATGTCAGGTTCAATGAGATCGAGATCACACGAGTCTAACTTTCTGTGTTTTACTTATTGTTGTTCCTTCCTTTAAAAAAATCCCTCTAAAATTTCTGCACATTAAATGAAATAGTTTCCCCCTGTGTGTGTGTGTGTGTGTGTGTGTGTGTGTGTGTTGTGTGTGTGTGTGTGTGTGTGCATGCGTGCGTGCGTGCTTGCGTGCGTGCTTGCTTGTCTGTGTGTGTGTGTGTGTGTGTGCGTGCGTGCGTGTGTGTATAATCACATAGGCAGAGCCTCGACAATAGGGATCTTTTTGTCGGAAAGAAGACTTTGACATCAGCCTCTACAATAGGGATCTTTTGTCGGAAAGAAGACTGAAATCAGCACCTACAACAGGGATCTTTTTGTCGGAAAGAAGACTTTGACATCAGCCTCAACAATAGGGATCTTTTTGTCGGAAAGAAGACTTTGACATCAGCCTCTGCAACACGGGATCTTTTTGTCGGAAAGAAGACTTTGACATCAGCCTCTGCAACAGGGATCTTTTTGTCGGAAAGAAGACTTGACATCAGCCTCAACAATAGGGATCTTTTTGTCGGAAAGAAGACTTTGACATCAGCCTCAACAATAGGGATCTTTTTGTCGGAAAGAAGACTTTGACATCAGCCTCTGCAACAGGGATCTTTTTGTCGGAAAGAAGACTTTGACATCAGCCTCTGCAACAGGGATCTTTTGTCGGAAAGAAGACTTTGACATCAGCCTCTGCAACAGGGATCTTTTTGTCGGAAAGAAGACTTGACATCAGCCTCTGCAACAGGGATCTTTTTGTCGAAAGAAGACTTTGACATCAGCCTCTGCAACAGGGATCTTTTTGTCGGAAAGAAGACTTTGACATCAGCTTCTGCAACAGGGATCTTTTGTCGGAAAGAAGATTTTGACATCAGCCTCTACTACAGGGATCTTTTTGTCGGAAAGAAGACTTTGACATCAGCCTCTGCAACAGGGATCTTTTGTCGGAAAGAAGACTTTGACATCAGCCTCTGCAACAGGGATCTTTTTGTCGGAAAGAAGATTTTGACATCAGCCTCTGCAACAGGATCTTTTTGTCGGAAAGAAGACTTTGACATCTTTCTCATATACACGGACGAAAGAAAGCCATTTTGGTGTTGGCATGGCCAGATTCAAATGAAAATAGTAAACAAGGTGTACAGCTTCGCCGAAATTTGATATACAATACAAAATAGTAAACAAGGTGTACAGCTTCGCCGAAATTTGATATACAATACAAAATAGTAAATGGAATTTTCGATAACCATGTCTTCTGCACATGTTAAAAAACAAGAGACTTTATCAAAATACCAAAACAATCTTCACCAGGTAGCAGTCAGCGTGAGAGTGTGCGGTAGAGTCTGTATTAAGATCGTGCACACGTGCGCGCGGTGTACACATCTGTGTCTTCTTAAAAGCTGCATGTGTCTGTGTCCGTGAATGTGTGTGTGTCCGTGAATGTGTGTCTGTGTCCGTGAATGTGTGTCTGTGTCCGTGAATGTGTGTCTGTGTCCGTGGATGTGTGTCTGTGTCCGTGAATGTGTCTGTGTCCGTGAATATGTGTCTGTGTCCGTGAATGTGTTGTCTGTGTCTGTTGGTATCAACTTTGAGGCTCTTGTTTTGTTTTGATCTGTGGTGTTTTGTTATCATTATAATTATTATTACTATTTTTATTATCATCATCATCATCTTTGTCACGAGTTGTCACGAGGCCTACGACGTTTGACCCAACTGGGGTGGGGAATTATTCATTTGTTTATTGTCGTCGTTGTTGTCGTATATCTGTCCCTTAATGTGGCTTGTGTGTGGTTGCACCTTTGGTGTGGTTTAGTTCAGGTTAGGTTTACTTTCTCTCTCTCTCTCTCTAATTCCACTGCCCGTGCATTCATCCTGCAGGTTCACGGGTGGGTGGTATCTTTTTCTTGTACTGGCTGTCTATCGGCCTCTCGCCTGTCTTTTTACCTGTCGCACGTGCTTCATTTCTTTTAGTTTGAAGTATGCTCACTCTGTGACGTAGCGTGGCATGTTGGCCGCCATCGCTGAGGGGGGTTTTTAGCTCTTCACTCGAGCGGAAGATGTCTCGGGAGCGCCTGCTGCCGGTCTTGGTTCTTCACCGTATCGTCGAAGGTACAGTCGGTATCTTCAATTCCTACAGTCGGCCTGTAGGAGAGGGACATCACTTCTTCTTTTTCCGCATCTGCGCCTCTGTCCTCTCGACTGGACAGAGGGCAGAGAGAGTCGTTTGACCCGCCTCTTCGGGGTCACCCACGGGTAGCTGGTAAGCATCAGTTTCGTGGTTTGTTTGTTTTGGTTTGTTGTTGTTAGCCGGCTTATTCTTCTCTTTTGCGCAATTTTCTTTTGTTTTCAAAATTGTAAGAGAAAATATTGTTTTGAGACCTTTTTCTCTGGTTAATTCAATCTTTAACCTGGCCATTCTAATTATATCCAAAATTCTTTCTCCTGTTTATGCATCTCGTGATGCGGTAGTCGGTGGGGATGGGAGAGAACCTGGTGATTCAGGGTTGGTACTTGCTTGGTCTCGCTCGTCCGCCCCTGTCACATTCGCCGGACTCTTATCCTTCGGCCACCGTCTGTTTGTGTGTGCAAGAAGAACGAGTTTTTATTTTGCGAGTGTGCGTACGCATGATTTGTCGTTCGGATGCGTGGTTGGAGATTTGTGTATTTTAAAATGTGGCTATAAAATGTGACAATTATGCCATTGAATTATTATTTGCAAATGTGGTGGCAGTTATAAAGCGATGGTCGCTGTGTTGGTTTATTTCCTAAGAAGGAAATTGTTAAACGTGAGTGAGAGAAGGGTGAAGATAATTCGTATTGTTTTATAGCCTGTTGATTTAATGCAGTCTTTACCTGCTTCGTGTGAGAAGACTTTAATGAACATTCCTGATTTGGTTGGTGTGCTGTGTTACGCTCAGGTCTGTGTTGAGCTGGTGTTGTTGGTGTATTTAGTAAACCTCCCCTCGCCCATCATGCGAGTGGCTGTTAGGATTTGACAGCATGGTCAGATTGTACTGACGGCGGGGTTCCAGTGCCCTTCTTCCTTCTTCCTTCCCTCCCTTTCTTCTCTCCTCCCAGCTACCTTTTTTCCCCCCTCCCCGGGGGCTTTCACCCGGGAGCCTGGACTGGTTGGTGCCACGAGCTGGTTGGGGCCACGCTCTGGTTGGGGCCACGCTCTGGTTGGGACTGCGGACTGGTTGGTGCCACGTGCTGGTTGAGGCCACGCCTGGTTGGACCGATGGACTGGTTGGTGCCACGCTGGTTGAGGCCACGCTCTGGTCGGGAACGCGCGGACTGGTAGAAAAGCCCGCCGGCTTGACTGGCCGGCCCTGATCCCCGTCCAGGACCTCCAGTAACAACGCCACCGCCCCCCCCCCCCCCCCCCCCCCCCCCCCCCCCTCCCGGACGCGCTCTTCACTGCCTGCTTGTGTGTGTCGAGGGTGTCGGCCTTGAACGACTCTCTTCAAGAACCGACCCGGTTCGGAGCACCTAGTGCGACAGGGTGCTCCCAGTAGACTTAGAGAGGCAGGGGTGTGGAGGCACTCCATGGTGTGGAAAGGGATGGATGCTGGAAATGTTTATTTAAATTGTGTATATGTCATATGTGTTGAAATGTTGTGATTGTGATTGTGTACGTCGTATGGTGAAATTTTATTTATAATTGTGCATGCTGTGTGTTTGGAATGCTTAATTGTGTGTATGTCGTGTGTTGAAATGCTTGATTGTGATTGTGCATGTTGTGTGTGTTGGAATGCTTATTTATGACTGTATGTTGGTGTGAATAAATGGGTGTTGTTCGTAATCTTATTGTGTGGTCTCTTGCGGGCGTGTGAGGTCAGTCACTCCCTTCACTCCCACCTAGACCGATCCTGTCAGGGCAGACTCATCCAGGGTCGGTCGTGACAATTGTGGGGGCTCGTCGGGATGTGAAGGGCTCTGACTGTCTCTCTCGTTTCGCGGAGTACCTGTTTAGTTTTGTCTGTTTTTGTATATGTTTAGTCAGTTTGTCGTGTTTGTTCGTGGGTGGTTGGCTGGGTGACTCTAGCGTGAAGGGAGTCTTTTTGTGGCCTGAGGGAACATCCGGTGTGACTCGGGAGTCGAGGTGAGACCAGGGGAGTCGACCGCGACCAGACCTCCTTCCGCCGGGTGCCTTACGCAGGTACGGCCGTAAGTCTTGCCTTTCTGTCGCCGCTCAGTCTGCCATCCTGTTTTGTAGTTAGCCAGTTTTTTTGGGTTTTTTTTTTTGGGTGGTTATGAGTACAGGGGGTTGTATCGGACGTTAGTGTCCCTTTTTTTCCTCTCTCCGGATTCCGTTTGCCAGTTTGTTTGTTTTTTCGGCCAGCCCCACCGCACTGTTGCTCGTGCTGTGGAGCGCGGTGTTGCCAGAGTGGGGGCAGCGGACATAGTTTTTGTTTTTTGTTTTTTCGGTGAGCCCCACCACACTGTTGCTCGTGCTGTGGAGCGCGGTGTTGCCAGAGTGGGAGCAGCCGGAACTTGTCCGTACACACACACACCACACCACATAACACACATATACACACACCCCTAAAAAAATTTGTTTTTTCAAGTGGAATCGTCTTTCCCCGTATTTGAAAACCGTAGGATATTGTCGTCATGGCAACGTCCGGTGCTGGAGGTGTGGCGACGCGTGCATCGAAGAAGAAAGGTATTCAAAATGTAGTCCCTACTATTAGTACCAGTACTTCGACTACAGTAACTTCTACTTATTCCATGTGCTGTAGCAGAAGTCCAGTGAGTACTTTTACTACCCTTCGTTAAGCGGATCTTCCTGTCGAGACCCGACTGGCACTTCCGCTCGGAAGCGTCGAGCATAGCGAAGCAACTTGGGCTTCTGTGGTCGCAGAAACCAAAGCCCCTCCTCCCAGCCCCCCTCGTAAGGAGTATGCCCCGGGGGACTTTCCCCATGGGGGAAAGCCGAGACCAAGGGAGGTAACGGATCGAACGGGTCATCCTACCCGTGTCGGGAGTGGAATCCTTCCAGGACATCACCCCTGTTCTGAATGATTTAGGCGACAGCAAAGTGAGGAGAGCTGCCAGGTAGGAAGACGCAGGGAGGTAGACTGTAGACAGGAGGGCCCGCGTAGGGAAGAGCGCAGGGAGGAGACTGCAGACAGGAGGCCCAGCGTAGGGAAGAGCTGCCAGCGTAGAGAGGAGGCTGCCAGACAGGAGGATCAGCGTGGGGAAATGGTGTACAGCGTAGAGAGAGGCTGCCAGACAGGGATCAGGTAGGGAAGAGGACTGCTCAGCGTAGGAGAGGCTGCTCTGCGCAGAGAGGAGGCTGCCAGGCAGGAACCTCGTCGGGAAGAGGTGGTCAGCGTAGGAGGAGATGGACAACTCCTTTCGCGGCTCCGCATCTGTAATCAGGGGTTATCGACAGCAAGCGATAGAGTTAGAGGCCAAAGTAAAGCTTCGAGTTCAGACCAGTGAGGGACATGAATGTCTTAGAGCATTTTGACGGAAGTTGTAGTTCATACCATTGTCTGAGGAACAAAAGGCCATGCACCTTTTTCTGGATTACTGGTGCTGCAGGAGTGTGTGCCACTCTAAATGAAGGCGCGTTTATGCAGACATGCAGTTGGCTCTGCGTAAGCGTTTCCACCTTACTCCAGAGACGTACAGGAGGAAAGTTCAGGTCCTGAAAAGAATAACGACGAGACCTTCGTGCAGTTGTGATAGGCTGGCAACCTAGGGTACTGGCGTCAGTTGGCTAAGTTGGAGCTGGAGGATCGTTTCCCCATTGAACAGCTCACCAAACTGTGTACCCCATGAGTTGAGGACCGGTAGCGACAGACCTCAGATTTCGGCTGCGATTCGACGTGAGTGTTTGCTGAGCTCCGGGCTTATGGCATCGCCCAGATACGAGAGGAACCTCCAGGATTTAGTGGCAATAGGCGCCGACACATGCTAGGGGTGAACAGGCAGGCGTTCATCGGGGATTTCAGCGCCGACTGTGTTTCCTTGTGGTCGTCTGGCCACTTAGGAAAGATTGTCCTAGAGCGTGGTGTCAATGGGGCAGTCCTCTTCCAGCATCTCGCGCCTCGCTAACGTGGGGTCCATCAAGCTTCTAGGTTGGTACAGAGTGTCCCAGTGTTTCTTTTTCCTGTTGTTGTGTTCATCTTGGGTCGACACCAATCAGGGATCTTGGGAGCATCAATCACTCTTTGTGGATAAGGATTTAGTTTCCCTAAGGCCCGGCGGGGCGCTAGTTATGATGTGTGCGGGTTGGAGGCTGGTTTTACCTCCACCCGTCCTTCAGTACTCGTTTCTATCTCCACCCCCTATTCTGTGGCGAAGTATGGGCCATCGCGGTGTGAGCGACCTCTGTATTCCCTTATCATAGGGAATACTATCACCTTCACAGACGGAGCTAGTCAGTCCCGTGTCTACGGATCTGCCCGTACAGGCGTGTGTGGAGTCACCACACGCGCCAAAGCTAGAAGCAGGAACAGGAATTGCGTCCCGTTTCTACAGCCGACTCTCTGACAGGTTCTTGCAAAAGCCGATCCCTGCTTCTATCGTTCGCTTCAGCCAGGACATTGGATGTCCAACGCCTGCGACAACTGGTAGATCGTCCCGCTCAGTCTGCCCGCACACGCCAAGGTGAACTTCAAGCTCCACAAGGGGAGTCCTCTTAGGTTTTCACTCAGGCAGAACGTGTGGCCAAGCAGCTTGTTGTTCCCCAAAGCTTGAGAGAATCTTTCCGGCAGGCCCACGATTCCCCATGGCAGGTCATATGGGCTCCAAGCGGACTCTCAAGCGAGTAAGACAGGACTTCTCTGGCCAGGGATGAACTCGCGGGTTAGGCAGTACTGTCGCAGTTGCGATATCTGCCAACGGACAACGCCTAAGGGGCGCTTGAAGCGTGTTCCCCTAGGGTCAGTGCCTCGGGTTGGGGAGCCATTCACAAGGTTGAGGTCGACCTGGTGGGATCCATAATCCACCATCCAATCGCGGTCACCGCTACATTCGGTAGCGGTAGAATATGCGACTCGATGCCCAGAGGCTGCCCCGCTAAGACTATCGATACCCCTACTATTGCTGAGGCTCTCCGGCAGATTTGGACACGCACTGGCTGTGCCCAAGAAGAAGTACGGCCGAAGTTTGTACTGGGAGCGATCATCATCCTCTCCAGTGCTTGGACCGGATCCGGCCAGTCAGTCGTCCGACTCATGAGTTAGGCAGTGGAACTGCAGAGTCATGCGTTCACTTTCCGTCATATCAGGGTTCCTGTAATACGGATGCTGACTATCTAGCGAGCTCCGTAGTCAGCACATTGGAAAATCAGTCAGAGGGACACTTCCCCTCAACCAGGGTTATATCCCTTTTGGTCTTTGTATCAGGTAGTGACAGTTTTCACTTCAGTGAGAACGGTAGTGAATCACCAATGGTTCGGATTGTTACTTCATGGTTGGAAGGTTCGCTTAGTTGTTTGATAAATGTAGTATTATGTATTTCTTCTGGTGTGATTCTATCGTAGATTTTTGTATTGGATTTATCGTACTCTGTCGATCACAGAGGGTTGGTTCGGTCCCATTGTTGTGAATTTGCACATGCGTCAGGTTCAAAGAGACATTGTATCTCAGAGAAACAGATGCTTTTAGAAGGGGGTTTGTCACGAGTTTGTCACGAGGCCTACGACGTTTGACCCAACTGGGTGGCGGATTATTCATTTGTTTATTGGCCGTCGTTGTTGTCGTATATCTGTCCCTTAATGTGCTTGTGGTGTGGTTGCACCTTGGTGTGGTTTAGTTCAGTTAGGTTTACTTTCTCTCTTCCCCTCTCTAATTCCACTGCCGTGCATTCATCCTGCAGGTTCACGGGTGGTGGGTATCTTTTTCTTGTACTGGCTTGTCAATCGGCCTCTCGCCTGTCTTTTTACCTGTCGCACGTGCTTCATTTCTTTTAGTTTGAAGTATGCTCACTCTGTGACGTAGCATGGCATGTTGCCGCCATCGCTGAGGGAGGTTAGCTCTTCACTCGAGCGGAAGATGTCTCTGGGAGCGCCTGCTCCGGTCTTGGTTCTTCACCGTATCGTCGAAGGTACAGTCGGTATCTCAATTCCTACAGTCGCCTGTAGGAGAGGGACATCACTTCTTTCTTTTTCCGCATCTGCGCCTCTGTCCTCTCGACTGGACAGAGGGCAGAGAGAGTCGTTTGACCCGCCCTTCGGGTCACCCACGGGTATGCTGGTAAGCATCAGTTTATCGGGTTTGTTTGTTTGGTTGTTGTTGTTAGCCGGCTTATCTTCTCTTTTGCGCAATTTTTCCTTTTGTTTTCAAAATTGTAAGAGAAATATTGTTTGAGACCTTTTTCTCTGGTTAATATTCAATCTTTAACCTGGCCATTCAAATATATCCCAAAATCTTTCTCCTGTTTATGCATCTCGGATGCGGTAGTCCGTGGGGATGGAGAGAACCTGGTGATCAGGGTTGTACTTGCTTGGTCTCGCTCGTACCGCCCCTGTCACATTCGCCGGACTCTTATCCTTTGGCACCGTCTGTTTGTGTGTGCAAGAAGAACGAGTTTTAATTTGCGAGTGTGCGTACGCATGATTTGTCGTTCGGATGCGAGGTTGGAGATTTGTGTTATTTAAAATGTGGCTATAAAATGTGACAATTATGCCATTGAATTATTATTTGCAAATGTGGTGGCAGTTATAAAGCGATGGTCGCTGTGTTGTTTATTTCCTAAGAAAGGAAATTGTTAAACGTGAGTGAGAGAAGGGTGAAGATAATTCGTTTTGTTTATAGCCTGTGATTTAATGCAGTCTTTTACCTGCTTCGTGTGAGAAGACTTTAATGAACATCCTGATTTGTTGGTGTGCTGTGTTACGCTCAGGTCGTGTGAGCAGTGTGTTGGTGTATTTAGTAGACCCTCCCCGCCCATCATGCGAGTGGCTGTTAGGATTTGACAGCATGGGTCAGATGTACATGACGGCGGGTTCCAGTGCCCTTCTTCCTTCTTCCTCTCCCACCCTTTCTTCTCTCCTCCCGCACCTTTTCCCCCCTCCGGGCCTTCACCCGAGCCTGGCTGGTTGGGGCCCGAGCTGTTGGGGCCAGCTCTGGTTGGGGCCACGCTCTGTTTGGACTGCGACTGTTGTGCCCCAGTGCTGTTGAGGCCACGCTCGTTTGGACCGCGGACTGGTTGGTGCCACGCGCTGGTTGAGGCCACGCCTCTGGTCAGGACCGCACTGTAGAAAAGCCCGCCGGCTTGACCCGGCCGGCCCTGATCCCCTTTCCCAGGACCTCCAAGTAACAACGCCACGTCCCCCCCCCCCCCCCCCCCCCCCCCCCCCCCCCCCCCCCCCCCCGGGACGCGCTCTTTACTGCCTGCTTGTGTGTGTCGAGGGTGTCGGCCTTGAACGACTCTCTTCAAGAACCGACCCGGTTCGGAGCACCTAGTGCGACAGGGTGCTCCCAGTAGACTTGAGAGAGGCAGGGGTGTGGAGGCACTCCATGGTGTGGGAAAGGGATGGATGCTGGAAATGTTTATTTATAATTGTGTATATGTCATATGTGTTGAAATGTTGTGATTGTGATTGTGTACGTCGTATGGTGAAATGTTTTATTTATAATTGTGCATGCTGTGTGTGTTGGAATGCTTAATTGTGTGTATGTCGTGTGTTGAAATGCTTGATTGGATTGTGCATGTTGTGTGTGTTGGAATGCTTATTTATGACTGTATGTTGGTGTGAATAAATGGGGTGTTGTATCGTAATCTTTATTGTGTGGTCTCTTGCGGGCGTGTGAGGTCAGTCACTCCCTTCACTCCCACCTAGACCGATCCTGTCAGGGCAGACCTCCAGGGGTCGGTCGTGACAATCATCATCATCATCATCATCATCATCATTATATATACTCAGAGGCATAAAAAACGCGAAAACAAACTGTATAGAAATGTTGATGTAATTTGGCTACCGATTCCTTTGAACTGGTAATAGAAAGTGAGAAAAAGCAATCGAACACCGCAAAAGTGTCCTTTCAAAGTTCATTCTGGTAGAAAATAAGGTCACATGAACTTGACCTTGACCCTGTGTTAACAGCAGAATGTCAGTATCTGGTGTGACCACCTCGAGCATTGAACACAGCTGTGCACCTGCGGTACATCGAGCGCACCAGAGTGTTGGTCTGCCTCTGGGGGACTTGCCACCACACCTGGCCCACAGCGACAGCAAGCTGAGCTGCTGTCTGGGATCTGGGGTTGAGCTGGTTCAACTGCCTCTGAAGGGCATCCCAGAAATGCTCTATTGGGTTAAGGTCGGGAGAACGGGCTGGGTGAGGCAGCAGATTGATGTTGTTCTGCCTCAGAAGTTCTGCGTAGCACGGGCAGTGTGCGGCCTTGCGTTGTCCTGCTGAAACAGGTTCTGTGGATACTGCTGGAAATGCGGCAGGATGTGGGCCTCAGAACTTGGTCGATGTAATGAACAGCAGTGACCCCGTTACCACGTCCTGGACCCACATTCTGGAAGATGACTGGCCCAATACGGCGATTTATGCTGATAGCCCCCCAGATCATGATGCTTTCACCACCCCATGGGTCCCTTTCGGTGATGTTGGCATCCGTGAAGCGTTCCCCCGCTCTTCTCCAGATCCGGATGCGGCCATCGCCTGGGTCGACGCAGAACCGGCTTTCATCACTGAAGAGGACTCGGCCCCAGTCCCGATGGCGCCAATGCACGTGGATCTGTGCCCACTGCAGACGGTTCTGGCGATGCTGGAGTGTCAGGATAGGTCGCCGGGCTGGACGCCTGCATTGGAGACCAACTGTGTTCAGTCGGCGACGCACGGTCCTGTTGCTGATTGGCCTGCCATGGTTGCCGACGGTGTTCCTGGCTGTGTTGGCAGCGGTTTGGTAAGGCTCCCGTCGATGCTGACGAAGAAGATGGCGGTCTTGGGCTGCTGTGGTGACCTTCGGTCTGCCGCTCCTCGGTCTGTCATCAGTGGTGTTTCTTGCTTGAAAGCAGTCCAGAAGGCGATAGACGGTGGAAATGTGGACTCCGAATGCGATAGCGACCTGCCTCATTGGAACCCCGGCCTGCAGTTGCCCCATTGCTATGCAACGATCTTGATGAGAAAGTCTCGGCATTATGTTGGCGCCTCTGGAAGGGATGATTTGAACTTTTGGGGTTTGGAAATTTATAGCCCCACAATGGGGGCCACATTGAGTTGCAATTCACATTGATGCACGTGGCGTAGGTAGTCCACATGGCAAATGCACTCCTCGTGCCAAAAACGCTGACCCGGCAACATCACCCACTGTTACGAGGTTACAACCGGCCAAGACACCACGTACTGCTAATGTTGCACGTGCCAACGACATTGCTTACGTCCTGTTCACAATGTGAACAATCGTGCACTGTCTCTATTTTTTCGCGTTTTTTTGCCTCTGAGTATATTATTATTATTATTGTTGTTTGTATTATTATTACTATTATCATCATCATCATTATTATTATCACCATTGTTGTTGTCGTCGTCATCATCATCGTCATCATCATCATTATTATTGTTATTAATTATTGTTATTGTCATCATTATTATTATCATTATCATTGTTACTACTACTGCTATCATCATCATCATCATCATCATCATCATCATCATCATCATCATTGTTGTTGTCGTCGTCATCATCATCGTCACCATCAGTAGTATTATCATTATCATTATTACTATTACTATTATTATCATCATTATTATAGTTATTACTATCATTGTTACTATTGTCTTATTGTCAGTGATTTGATCGTTATCATTATTATTACTATTATTATTACTATCATTATCACTATTGTCTTATTGTCAGTGATTTGATCGTTATCATTATTATTACTATTATTATTACTATCATTATCACTATTGTCTTATCGTCAGTGATTTGATCGTTATCATTATTATTACTATTATTATTACTATCATTATCACTATTGTCTTATTGTCAGTGATTTGATCGTTATCATTATTATTACTATTATTATTACTATCATTATCACTATTGTCTTATTGTCAGTGATTTGATCGTTATCATTATTATACTATTATTATTACTATCATTATCACTATTGTCTTATTGTCAGTGATTTGATCGTTATTAGTATTATCATTATAATTCTTACTATCATTATCACTATTGTCTTATTGTCAGTGATTTGATCGTTATTAGTATTATCATTATAATTCTTACTATCATTATCACTATTGTCTTATTGTCAGTGATTTGATCGTTATTAGTATTATCATTATAATTATTACTATCATTATTACTATTGTCTTATTGTCAGTGATTTGATCGTTATTAGTATTATCATTATAATTATTACTATCATTATCACTATTGTCTTATTGTCAGTGATTTGATCGTTATTAGTATTATCATTATAATTATTACTATCATTATTACTATTGTCTTATTGTCAGTGATTTGATCGTTATTAGTATTATCATTATAATTATTACTATCATTATTACTATTGTCTTATTGTCAGTGATTTGATCGTTATTAGTATTATCATTATAATTATTACTATCATTATTACTATTGTCTTATTGTCAGTGATTTGATCGTTATTAGTATTATCATTATAATTATTACTATCATTATTACTATTGTTTTATTGTCAGTGATTTGATCGTTATTAGTATTATCATTATAATTATTACTATCATTATTACTATTGTCTTATTGTCAGTGATTTGATCGTTATTAGTATTATCATTATAATTATTACTATCATTATTACTATTGTCTTATTGTCAGTGATTTGATCGTTATTAGTATTATCATTATAATTATTACTATCATTATCACTATTGTCTTATTGTCAGTGATTTGATCGTTATTAGTATTATCATTATAATTATTACTATCATTATTACTATTGTCTTATTGTCAGTGATTTGATCGTTATTAGTATTATCATTATAATTATTACTATCATTATTACTATTGTCTTATTGTCAGTGATTTGATCGTTATTAGTATTATCATTATAATTATTACTATCATTATTATATTGTCTTATTGTCAGTGATTTGATCGTTATTGTCATTATTATTATTATCATCATTATTACTATGGACTTATTGTCAATGATTTGATCGTTATCATTAGTATTATCATTATAATTATTACTATCATTATCACTATTGTCTTATTGTCAGTGATTTGATCGTTATTAGTATTATCATTATAATTATTACTATCATTATCACTATTGTCTTATTGTCAGTGATTTGATCGTTATTAGTATTATCATTATAATTATTACTATCATTATCACTATTGTCTTATTGTCAGTGATTTGATCGGAGGGGTGGACCATAACTAAAGGGAAGGGGAAGGAGGGGGGGAGGTAAGTATTATTATAATTATTACTATCATTATCACTATTGTCTTATTGTCAGTGATTTGATCGTTATTATCATTATTATTATTATCATCATTATTACTATTATTATTACTATTGTCTTATTGTCAGTGATTTGATCGTTATTATTATTATTATTATTATTATTATTATTATTATTATTATTATTATTATTACTATCATTATCACTATGGCCTTATTGTCAGTGATTTGATCGTTGGTCTTATTGTCAGTGATTTGATCGTTTTTATCATTATTATTATTATTATTATTATTATTATTATTATTATTATTATCATTATCATTATCATTATTATTATTATTATTATTACTATCATTATCACTATGGTCTTATTGTCAGTGATTTGATCGTTATTGTCATTATTATTATTATCATCATTATTACTATCATAATCACTATGGTCTTATTGTCAGTGATTTGATCGGAGGATTGACCATAAGTAAAGGAAGGTGGGGAAGGAGGGGGGAGGGTGAAGGGAGAAGGGAGGCCACTCCACAAGGACAACACTGCTGGGGTCCTGTTGTCTATTATTACCAATCAAGCGTGTCTCTGATGCCCCCCCCCCCCCCCCCCCACCTCCCCGACTCTCTCTTTCTCTCTTTCGGCTCTCTTTCTCTCTCTCGCTACTCTCTCTCTCTCTCGCTACTCTCTCTCTCTCTCGCTACTCTCTCTCTCTCTCTCTCGCTCTCTCTCTCTCTCTCTCTCGCTCTCTCTCTCTCGCTATCTCGCTCTCTCTCTCTCGCTATCTCGCTCTCTCTCTCTCGCTATCTCACTCTCTCGCTCTCTCTCTCTCGCTATCTCGCTCTCTCTCTCGCTCTCTCGCTATCTCGCTCTCTCTCTCGCTATCTCGCTCTCTCTCTCTCTATCAATTTTGTCACGACAAAAAAAATCACGTCTGAACTACACATTCCACTCATAACTGTGCACGAGGTGTATCATACCTACTTCATCTCAAACAGTCAGGAACACGTGGACTAGATGGCATAGATGGCAAAATACTGAAACTCTCGGCTCCAGTTATAACTGACACGTTAACGTATATCTTTAATCTGTGCATAGATAAAAGTTATTTTCCTAATGCGTTCAAAAAAGCAAAAGTTATACCCATTCATAAATCTGGTG
>CM031620.1:729227-731727 GCA_018398815.1 Conus ventricosus | reverse complement strand
TCAGAGGGACAGACACGGACTCTCAGAGGGACAGACACGGAGTTTCTGGAAGACAGGCAAACGGTAAGGAAAGACAAACTCTAACATCTCTTTCTCTTCCTCTTCCTCTTCTTCCTCTTCTTCTTCTTCCTCTTCCTCTTCCTCTTCTTCTTCTTCTTCTTCTTCTTCTTCTCCTGTGCCGTCTCAGATACACTACACCACGTCACTCATTCCGGCTCCCCTCTTCCACAGCCACATCCAGGCCCGGCAGTCCACAGGGAGCAGTCAATGTAAAGTCGTCATGAGGCAACCCACCAGAGGAGACACTGCACTGCTGTCGAGTCACTTCGGTGGTGTTCAGTGGTGCCTGTTCTGTTTCAACACACGCATCTGCTAAGCCCGCTAATGACGTCAATAATTGCTTAGTCGCGGAGCCGACGTGAGTGAGCTCTCCCTCCGGATGGCGCCACCATGTTCGTCCAAAGAGCAGGGCGTGAAGGGCCACAGACTTTGAGATTTTAAATGCTGATCGATGAGGATGAGGATGATGAAGATGATGCCACGGATTTCTATTCTGGACTAAGACCGCAGGATAGGGTTGTATCCTATGCTTATTTCATAATATAGCCTGGCGTCAACCAGGCCCGAGACATACAAACACCTGCAGTGTTGGTCAGGAAATTTGAGCAACACTGGCATTCATTAAGTGAATGAAACTGGGAAAGAATTGTGTGATCCCAGACAACATCAAACTCTTCCATGGCAGAACAAAGGGTTGGGACAGACAAAAAAGAAATCTTCCGTGGCAGAACAAAGGGTCGGGACAGACAAAAAAGAATTCTTCCATGGCAGAACAAAGAGTTGGGACAGACAAAAAAGAAATCTTCCTTGGCAGAACAAAGGGTTGGGACGGACAAAAAAGAAATCTTCCATGGCAGAACAAAGAGTTACGACAGACAAAAAAGAAATCTTCCATGGCAGAACAACGGGTTGGGACAGACAAAAAGAAATCTTCCATGGCAGAACAAAGGGTTGGGACAGACGAAGATCTTCTGCTAGAAGGACAAACAAATCCAGCAATCGTGTTATTAACTGATGTATATGCTTTAAAGGTAGATTAACTGTGTTACTCTTTCGCTTTCTCTTAGACCAGGACGTCTTTCCATATCTATGGGAGACAACCCTGTCAGGGTCATGTGTGTCCATATCTATGGGGTGACAACCCTGTCAGGGTCATGTGTGTCCATATCTTTGGGGAGACAACCCTGTCAGGGTCATGTGTGTCCATATCTATGGGAGACAACCCTGTCAGGGTCATGTGTGTCCATATCTATGGGTGACAACCCTGTCAGGGTCATGTGTGTCCATATCTATGGGAGACAACCTTGTCCGGGTCATGTGTGTCCATATCTATGGGAGACAACCCTGTCAGGATCACGTGTGTCCATATCTATGGGAGACAACCCTGTCAGGGTCATGTGGTGTCCAAATCTATGGGGAGACAACCTTGTCAGGGTCACGTCTTTCCATATCTATGGGGAGACAACCCTGTCAGGGTGATGTGTGGGTCACTTGACCGTCAAAAGAACCGAGGCAAACTGAAAATGGCCAGTTAGCTAAGACTTTGAAGCGACTTCATCCCATTCTCCCAACTGACGTCATTCCAGCTCTCCCAGCTGACGTCATCCCAGCTCTTCCCAACTGACGTCATGTCATCCCAGCTCTCCCAGCTGACGTCATCCCAGCTCTCCCAACTGACGTCATCCCAGCTCTCCAAACTGACGTCATCCCAGCGCTCCCAACTGACGTCATCCCAGCGCTCCCAACTGACGTCATCCCAGCTCTCCCAACTGATGTCATGTCATCCCAGCTCTCCCAACTGACGTCATCCCAGCTCTCCCAACTGACGTCATCCCATTCTCCCAACTGACTTCATCCCAGCTCTCCCAACTGATGTCATCCCAGCTCTCCCAACTGACGTCATCCCAGCTCTCCCAACTGACGTCATACCAGCTCTCCCAACTGTCATCCCAGCTCTCCCAACTGACGTGATTCCAGCTCTCCCAACTGACGTCATCCCAGCTCTCCCAACTGGCGTCATGTCATCCCAGCTCTCCCAACTGACGTCATCCCAGCTCTCCCAACTGACGTCATCCCATTCTCCCAACTGACTTCATCCCAGCTCTCCCAACTGATGTCATCCAAGCTCTCCCAACTGACGTCATCCCAGCTCTCCCAACTGACGTCATACCAGCTCTCCCAACTGTCATCCCAGCTCTCCCAACTGACGTCATGTCATCCCAGCTCTCCCAACTGACGTCATCCCAGCTCTCCCAACTGACGTCATCCCATTCTCCCAACTGACTTCATCCCAGCTCTCCCAACTGATGTCATCCAAGCTCTCCCAACTGACGTCATCCAAGCTCTCCCAACTGACGTCATCCAGCTTTCCCAACTGACATCATCCGAGCTCTCCCAACTGACGTCATCCCAGTTCCTTGAAGTGAGACGTATTTTCCTT
>CM031620.1:721727-724227 GCA_018398815.1 Conus ventricosus | reverse complement strand
GAGTAGGAAGCAGGGGGAATATTGAGAGGTGGAGTAGGAAGCAGGGGGAATATTGAGAGGGGGAGTAGGAGGCAGGGGGAATATTGATGTGGGGAGTAGGAAGCAGGGGGAACATTGAGTGGGGAGTAGGAAGCAGGGGGAATATTGAGTGGGGAGTAGGAGGCAGGGGGGGGTATTGAGTGAGGAGTAGGAAGCAGGGGGAATATTGAGAGGGGAGTAGGAAGCAGGAAGAATTTTAAGTGGGGAGTAGGAAGCAGGGGAATATTGAGTGGTGGAGTAGGAAGCAGGGGGAATATTGAGAGGTGGAGTAGAAAGCAGGGGGAATATTGTAGAGGGGAGTAAAAGGCAGGGGAATATTGAGTGGGGAGTAGGAAGCAGGGGGAATATTGAGTGGGGAGTAGGAAGCGGGGGAATATTGAGAGGGGAGTAGGAGGCAAGGGGAATATTGAGTGAGGAGTAGGAAGCAGGGGGAATATTGAGTGGGGAGTAGGAAGCAGGGGGAATATTGAGTGAGGAGTAGGAAGCAGGGGGAATATTGAGAGGGGAGTAGGAGGCAAGGGGAATATTGAGTGAGGAGTAGGAGGCATGGGGAATATTGAGTGGGGAGTAGGAAGCAGGGGGAATATTGAGAGGGGAGTAGGAAGCAGGGAGAATATTGAGTGGGGAGTAGGCAGCAGGGGGAATATTGAGTGGGGAGTAGGAAGCAGGGGGAATATTGAGTGGGGAGTAGGAAGCAGGGGGAATATTGAGAGGTGGAGTAGGAAGCAGGGGGAATATTGAGTGGGGCGTAGGAAGCAGGGGGAATATTGAGTGGGGAGTAGGAAGCAGGGGGGGTATTGAGAGGTGGAGTAGGAAGCAGGGGGAATATTGAGAGGGGAGTAGGAAGCAGAGGGAATATTGAGTGGGGAGTAGGAATCAGAGGGAATATTGAGTGGGGAGTAGGAAGCAGGGGGAATATTGAGTGGGGAGTAGGAAGCAGGGGGAATATTGAGTGGGGAGTAGGAAGCAGAGGGAATATTGAGTGGGGAGTAGGAAGCAGGGGGAATATTGAGTGAGGAGTAGGAAGCAGGGGGAATATTGAGTGGGGAGTAGGAAGCAGAGGGAATATTGAGTGGTGAGTAGGAAGCAGGGGGAATATTGAGTGAGGAGTAGGAAGCAGGGGGAATATTGAGGGGGGAGTAGGAAGCAGGGGGAATATTGAGTGGGGAGTAGGAAGCAGGGGGAATATTGAGTGGGGAGTAGGAAGCAGGGGGAATATTGAGTGGGGGAGTAGGAAGCAGGGGGAATATTGAGTGGGGAGTAGGAAGCAGGGGGAATATTGAGAGGGGAGTAGGAAGCAGGGGGAATATTGAGTGGGGAGTAGGAAGCAGGGGGAATATTGAAAAGGGAGTAGAAAGTAGGGGGGGGGGGGGTGGATATCAAGAGGAGTCGGAAGCAGGGGGAATATTGAGGAAGGAGTAGAAAGCAGGGGGGGGGGGGGGGTTATTAAGAAGGGGGAGGGTAGAAAGCAGGGGGGGAGATATTAAGAGGGGGAGTGGGAAGCAGGGGAATGTTGAGGAAGGAGTGGAAAGCTGGGGGGAGAGGGGGTATTCAGAGGGGGAGTAGAAAGCAGGGGGAATATTGAGAGAGGAGTAGAAAGCGGGGAGGGGGGTATTAAGAGGGGGTGTAGGATGCAGGGGGAATATTGAGGAGAGAGGAGGAAGCAGAGGGAATTTTGAGGTGGGGATTAAAAAGCAAAGGAAACATTGAGGCGGGAGTAGGAGGCAGGGCAGTGTTGAGAGGGGGAGTAGGAAGCAGGGGGAATATTGAGAGGTAGAGTAGGAAGCATGGGGAATATTGAGTGGGGAGTAGGAAGCAGGGGGAATATTGAGAGGTAGAGTAGGAAGCAGGGGGAATATTGAGAGGGGAGTAGGAAGCAGGGGGAATATTGAGTGGGGAGTAGGAAGCAGGGGGAATATTGAGTGGGGAGTAGGAAGCAGGGGGAATATTGAGTGGGAAGTAGGAAGCAGGGGGAATATTGAGTGGGGAGTAGGAAGCAGGGGGAATATTGAGAGGGGGAGTAGGAAGCAGGGGGAATATTGAGTGGGGAGTAGGAAGCATGGGGAATATTGAGTGGGGAGTAGGAGGCAGGGGGGGATATTGAGAGGGGATTAGGAAGCAGGGGGAATATTGAGTGGGGAGTAGGAGGCAGGGGGAATATTGAGAGGGGAGTAGGAAGCAGGGGGAATATTGAGTGGGGAGTAGGAAGCAGGGGGAATATTGAGTGGGGAGTAGGAGGCAGGGGGAATATTGAGTGGGGAGTAGGAAGCAGGCGGAATATTGAGAGGGGAGTAGGAGGCAGGGGGAATATTGAGAGGGGAGTAGGAGGCAGGGGGAATATTGAGTGGGGAGTAGGAAGCAGGGGGAATATTGAGAGGGGGAGTAGGAAGCAGGGGGAATATTGAGAGAGGGAGGAGGAGGCAGGGGGGAATATTGAGAGGGGGAGTAGGAGGCCGGGGCA
>CM031620.1:704838-711627 GCA_018398815.1 Conus ventricosus | reverse complement strand
GGGGCGGGAAAAGGAAAAGGGGGGTCACGCGCCCCCCCCAAAAATTTGCCGGTAAAAGGGGTTAGGGGGGTTTTTAAAAAATTTGGAATTTGGGGGGGACCAATTGGGGCAACCTTTGTTTTGGGGGGGATCCCCGCCCGTTTCCCGGATTCAAACCGGGCAGTGGGGCTGTTCCCTTTTTTTCACGGTTTTCCCCGGGCCAAATTTTAAAGTGAGTTAAACTAAATTTACTGCCCTGCACCGAACGAGGTGCTCCCTCCCTTTGTTTTTTCCGTACGGAAACCCCGCATCTGCAGCCCACCGATGAGTTGGGTCTCGGGTAAAAATGTCTGTTAGAATCCAAAGACTCCTCTGCCCATCAAAGTAACGGTGAAAGGTCAACGCCGGAAAAGGGGGGTAAAGTGGGGGGGAAGCCCTTACTGCTTCTGTAGTCATCTCCCCCAGACCATTTTCCAAGGATACGATCGGAAAAGCCCCACCCCGTCCCCACGTCTGTGTCCACTCTGATGACACTCTCTGCGGGGTTAACCTGTTTTGGCACGGTGCAAAAAATGACCAGGCGTAAACATCGGAGCCCCGGGCTTCCGTACCACCTTTGGTTTTCTTTATGATAAAGCTTGCCGGAAAGACCACCTTTAAAATCGCTCCAATGGAACGCAGGGGTATTTTAAAAAACAAACCGTCTTTCCCTCACAAAACGATAAGTTTACCTCTTTATTTTTGGATTTTTTTTTCCCTGAAAGGGAAGATCTCAAAACACAACCCAATCTGACCAGACAATTCAATGTCATTCCCGCCCCTGAAAGGGGTTTTCCCAAAAAGAACACTTGTCACAGGCGTCCTTCGACCACCTCGCAATATCGGATCTTGCATGGAGAACACTGTAGACCATTTAACACAATGCCTTCATCAACTTGATTCGGGGGTTCGATTTCATGGGATAAACAACCATAAACCCCTTATCAATGAGCTCCCAAAACAGCAGACTCCCAAAACGTCTCAATCCACATATCCGCTCAGCGCCAGGCAATGTCTAAAGCATAAAACTATCATTTCCCAAAAGGGAACCCCCGACATCCACAGGGGGGGTCCCCCCCCTTTTAAACACCGGGTCCACTGCGTGGGACCACGTCACGCCCACCACACCAGCTCCCCCTTTCCCTCGTGTTCAAGCCCCACAAACCAAAAGGCACGTGCAAAATAAAAAATGCACAACCATAACATGGGGTGCCACACAAACCCAACCAAGGAAGAAATCAAATCAATTAAATAAAAAAAAGCAAATTCCCCATAATTTTTATTCCTACACTCACACAATACATCACATACAGAGCCCCCACCAGCAATCTGCTTCACAACACAACCCCAAAGACACGACAACCCGATCAAACACTGAAAAACGCAAGCCGCACAACACGTCCCCGACGCGAGTAACAAACCTTCTTTCCCCGGGTCTGTCTCTGTTTCTCTCTGTCTCTGTTTCTCTGTCTGCGTCTGTGTTTGTCTGTCCGTCTCTGTCTCTCTATCTCTCTTTCTCTCCCTCTTTCTCTCCCCCCCCCCCCCTCTTTCTGTCTGTCTGCCTACCCCCTGTCTTTGTGCGTGCGCGCGCGCGCGCGCGCGTGTGTGTGTGTGTGTGTGAGAGAGAGAGAGAGAGAGAGAGATCACGACTAAGTCTATTTATATTATGCATTGCTGTCTGTTCGGAACAATAACAGTACTGCGTGCTGAATTCGTGATAAGAGCATCGACTGGGTGCACACTGGATTGCATTAATAACAACAACAACAGCAGCAGCAAAACAGTATTTGTTTGAAAAAAAAAAAAAAACCTTTCCTGCTTTGTTTGGAGTGGTTTAAGAAGCTTTTGGGTGAGCGTGTGTTGATTCAACCGAAGAACTTGAAAAGCGTGCAGGTCTGATTGATTTATACGTTATCCAGTTATGAGAGTGATGTTTGCAAGAAAAACAACAACCAACAACTGAATTTTGCCGCATATTTCAAATACGGATGCAAGTCACACACACACACACACACACACACACACACAGGCAAACGTGTTATTGGAGTAGTTGTGACAGCAATACCTAACCTACATTTCTCCGGATATTACGACTTTTAAGTTGATGCGTGGAAGTGGTCTTTCCGGCGCTGGTCGACTGTCGTTGGTTGTGCCGCGAGTCACGACAACAACAAAAACAACATCAACAACAACAACAACAGCAGCAGCAACAACTACTATTACCCCACCACAGACACGCCGGGCCGAGCGTTTCCAGACCACTTCCCTCGTACTGCATGTCTGAAGCCACCGCCGGTGACGTCCCCTGATCTGTCACGCCCGTGTCTTCATTGCTCATGTCATTTCGAATCACCCTCGACTACCGCTTTCTTTCTGCTCGTCCGTGAAAAGCCACGCAGAGATAATCATAGGTTAAATCCGCCCAGCTTAGCGGGTCATTGATGGGCCTTCCTAAACCCATCGAGTCTCATCCAGAACCGCTCATACTTTTTCTAAACCGCCGTTTAACCGGCATTCTCCCTCCGCTCTTCTGGCAGTTCCCCGCCCCCCTCTTCTCCTCCCCCCCCCTTTCTCCGTCTCACCCAATTTCTCAACAGGATTAACGCCCACATGCTTTGGCTGTGAGCGAGTTTGGGGAGGGGAAGGGCAGGAGGGATGGGGTGGGATGGGGGTGGGGGATTTGAAAAGGCGTCAAGGTGGGGAACGTCTTGACCACCTCTTGCAAGGATTAATCGGGTGAAGCGAGGCTCGTTGACCCGGTGTGCCACGAGGCACGGAGGGCTGGTGGACTGGGCCACCTGTCCTCCGGAAAGTGTCATCCACCAGGAGAGGGGGCTGGCGGGACAGGAAAGAGTGTGTGGATTATGGGAACGGGAAGGGTGAAAGGCAGCAGCCCCGGTCTGGATCGGTGTGGTGTTTGTTGGGGGCGGGGAGTGGGGAGGGGGACGTGTTGGCTCTGCAGGGCTTGTTGAAGATGTCAGCCTAATCGGGGGTGACACGAGCCAATTAGGAGCTGTTGTTGCATCTGGCCCTTGCTTGGCGGGCTGTTGTGGCCCGGCTAAATTGGGTCTTTGCCCGCTACTCTCTGGGAGGGGGACTTGTTGTGTAAGCTCGTCTTGTAAAAAATCCCAGGGGGGGGATTTGTTGGACTGATCATTCAAATCATAGGCCTTCAGGAGAACATTACGATGGCGTTGAAGGTTTATGATAAGGTTTGAAATTCAGCCTTTTTTAGTCTGTGCAAATCATATGTCGCATTTGTTTCCTCTTCAGCTTTGTTTTTTCATTTCATTCTGTTTTATTTCACTTTATCCTTTGTTTGTTGTTTGTTCGTTTTGACGGGCGGTGTGATGGTAATAGTGGTGGTCGTGGTGTAGGGCTGTCTGCATGTTTGAATTTTAAAGAAGGCATGGAGTTAGCACTTAATGTGAATCTCTACTTTGCACGATCTTTTAAAGAAGGCATGGAGTGCCCCTTGTTAGCACTTGATATGAATCTCTTACTTTGCACGGTCTTTTAAAGCCTGGATGGAGTGCCCCCTGTTAGCACTTCATGTGAACCTATTACATACCGCCCATGGTCTTTTAAAGCATGGATGGAGTGCCCCTTGTTAGCACTTGATATGAATCTCTTGCTTGGCACGGTCTTTTAAAGCCTGGATGGAGTGCCCCTTGTTAGCACTTGATATGAACCTATTACATGGCACGGTCTTTTAAAGCCTGGATGGAGTGCCCCTTGTTAGCACTTGATATGAATCTATTACATGGCACGGTCTTTTAAAGCCTGGATGGAGTGCCCCTTGTTAGCACTTGATATGAATCTATTACATGGCACGGTCTTTTAAAGCATGGATGGAGTGCCCCTTGTTAGCACTTGATATGAACCTATTACCTGGCACGGTCTTTTAAAGCATGGATGGAGTGCCCCCTGTTAGCACTTCATGTGAACCTATTACATGCTCTGGTCTTTTAAAGCCTGGATGGAGTGCCCCTTGTTAGCACTTGATATGAATCTATTACATGGCACGGTCTTTTAAAGCCTGGATGAGTGCCCCTTGTTAGCACTTGATATGAACCTATTACATGGCACGGTCTTTTAAAGCATGGATGGAGTGCCCCTTGTTAGCGCTTCATGTGAATCTCTTGCTTGGCACGGTCTTTTAAAGCCTGGATGGAGTGCCCCTTGTTAGCACTTGATATGAATCTATTACATGGCACGGTCTTTTAAAGCATGGATGGAGGTGCCCCTTGTTAGCACTTGATATGAATCTATTACATGGCACGATCTTTTGAAGCATGGATGGAGGTGCCCCTTGTTAGCACTTGATATGAATCTATTACATGGCACGGTCTTTTAAAGCATGGATGGAGTGCCCCTTGTTAGCACTTGATATGAATCTATTACATGCCATGGTCTTTTAAAGCATGGATGGAGTGCTCCTTGTTAGCACTTGATATGAATCTACAGTATTACATGGCACGGTCTTTTAAAGCCTGGATGGAGTGCTCCTTGTTAGCACTTGATATGAATCTACAGTATTACATGGCACGGTCTTTTAAAGCATGGATGGGGGTGCACCTTGTTAGCACTTGATATGAATCTACAGTATTACATGCCACGGTCTTTTAAAGCATGGATGGAGTGCTCCTTGTTAGCACTTGATATGAATCTACAGTATTACATGGCACGGTCTTTTAAAGCATGGATGGAGGTGCACCTTGTTAGCACTTCATGTGAATCTCTTGCTTGGCACGGTCTTTTAAAGCATGGATGGAGTGCCCTTGTTAGCACTTGATATGAATCTACAGTATTACATGGCACGGTCTTTTAAAGCATGGATGGAGGTGCACCTTGTTAGCACTTCATGTGAATCTCTTGCTTGGCACGGTCTTTAAAGCATGGATGGAGTGCCCCTTGTTAGCACTTGATATGAATCTACAGTATTACATGGCACGGTCTTTTAAAGCATGGATGGTGTGCTCCTTGTTAGCACTTCATGTGAATCTCTTGCTTGGCACGGTGTTTTAAAGCATGGATGGAGTGCTCCTTGTTAGCGCTTAATATGAATCTACAGTATTACATGGCACGGTCTTTTAAAGCATGGATGGAGTGCCCCTTGTTAGCGCTTAATATGAATCTCTTGCTTGGCACGGTCTTTTAAAGCCTGGATGGAGTGCCCCTCGACTCTGTATATTCCGCTGTTTGTGTTCGTCGTCGTTGTCTGAGCGTTTGCTGATATCTTCATTTGTGTCTTCATTGCGTTTCTTGTTCAGTGCTCTGTCCGTGTCCTGTGCCATCATCGCTGTTCGACTGCAGCCGAAAGTTTGTAAATGACTGTGTACGCTGAGTACTTGCTGGAAACGTCCTCTTGTAGTCGCCATTCTTCTCACTGTTGCTGCAATATTTTGTGAATAAAGTTTTGTTTAATCCAAATGTGAGCGCAGTTAAGCAAAGTTTTTAAAACCGAGTGCAATAAAGTACTTCTTTACTAGTACTGCCAGTTAGCTTTGATTTTCCAAAGATCATAAACAGTATTTTCACTTTTTATTTTCCAAAGATCATAAACGATATTTTCACTTTTTATTTTCCAAAAATCATGAACGATGTTTTCCCTTTTTATTGTCTGCAAGCCCTTAACATGCTGGTGAATGTTTGTCGTTTGAAATTTAAATCTGCACACACACACACATACACACGCACACACACACACACACACACACACACACACACACACACACACACACACACACACACACACACACACACAAGACAAGCGCGCATACACACATACGCACGCACACACGCGCATACACATACACACACTCACTTGCACACACATACACGCACGCACGCACGCACGCACGCACACACACACACACAACACACACACACACACACACACACAGATTCAAATATTTAATCCTGTGACCCCTTTTGGGGCATGGAGGAATTGAAACAAATCAAACAAATGTAAATGAAACACATCAAACATCCGAAAACATTCTCTATGATTAACACACTGGATATCATGTTACACAACTTTACTAGGTTTTAGAAATTTCGCTAAGTTTAGCAACACTATTTTACTACCACAGAGCAAACGACAATAGTCAAAGACGGACTACATACATGCAGATGTTCTTGGTATAAACTGATTTCTAATGTCGTTAATTTGGTGCATTTCATTACAAAGTCAGATTCATCACCAATGTCGTTCTGGTCGCAGTCCCGACAGAATCGTTCATCATGAGGTATCTGAAATCGTCTACCAATGTCTGTCATGAGTTTACGATTACCACAGCGAAACAGAATTAGTGGGTATATATATAAACATCAGGCAACATTTCTATATTTTTTCACGGCAAAACACTGTTTTAAAATGTCTATGAAGTAAACACTTATTACTAGATTCCAAAGCATTATTCCATGCACGTATGTAAATATCTTCTATTGAATAACGAACATTTCGACAAAAGACTGTGTTGGTGTCTCCCAAACACGGACGAATCCTGTTTCTATTAGGATATCCCGTATACACATCAAGCACCTGGATGTAAAAGCCTGATTTCTGTATAAATCATATAATATTTAATACAATCTAGATGAATGTTTGTCTGTTTGTGGAGAAAGTAATGATGACCAGAACTTTATCCTTCGTGCATATACTTGACCTGAAGCAGGATGCAATCCTAGTTCTTCATATATCAATTCTGTTTTTGGTAGAACGATTTAAATGAAAAAGATGCTTCAAAAATTTAAGCTGAAAACTTT
>CM031620.1:694838-699838 GCA_018398815.1 Conus ventricosus | reverse complement strand
AAACTACTAGACCGTGGTGTTGTACGCCCTGTTGGCAACATTGGACAGGTTGGTCCGATTTTGATCGGACAAGGTAGTTCTCGTGGGGATATCGGGACAAAGAGTTTGATCGTACAAGGTACTTCTCGTGGGGATATCGGGACAAAGAGTTTGATCGGACAAGGTAGTTCTCGTGGGGATATCAGGACAAAGAGTTTGATCGGACAAGGCAGTTCTCGTGGGGCTATCGGGACAAAGAGTTTGATCGGACAAGGCAGTTCTCGTGGGGATATCGGGACAAAGGCACAGCGCGCCCAGTGTAGGAGACACACCTAGTCAGCATATTGAGGAGGATGGGGAGAGAGAGTGTGTGTGTGTGTGTGTGTGTGTGTGTGTGTGTGTGTGTGTGTGTGTGATGGTGGTGTTGTCGAAATCGATGTTCGTTTATTTAGACGAATCTTCTTTTCCTCTTGCGGATCTTCTACATTAACATCAGCGACTAAGGAATCCCAGACATAAAAACTTTTATAAAGTCATTAAAACTAGCATGGATAAGAAAGCTGTATACTGGATCTCAAAAATGGAAAATAGTACTTCAGACGCTATGTCCAGAAGTAAACAATCTCAGTGTCACGACCGACCCCTGGAGGTCTGCCCTGACAGGATCGGTCTAGAAGGGAGTGAAGGGAGCGACTGACCTCACACGCTCTGCAAGAGAAAACACAAGAAAGATTACAATACAATACACCATTTATTCACACCAACACACACATAGTCACAAGTAAGCATTTCAACACACACAACATACATAGTCATAATTAAGCATTTCAACACACACAACATACACATACTGATAGTCACAAATAAGCATTTTAACGCACACAACATACCCATAATCATAAATAAGCATTTCCAACACACATTCTTTTTTTGTCCTTCACGTTGTTCCCCACCCCCTGCCTCTCCAAAGTCCACTGGGGGTATCGTGTCGAATCAGGTGCCCCAAACCGGGTCTGTTCTTGAATAAAGTCTTTCAACGCCGACACCCTTGGCACACACCCACCCCCTAATGGCACGACACAGAGCTAACCCCACTGGTCACATGGGCTGTAGGAAGTCCAAGGACAGTGTAGAACACATCCCGTCGGACGAGGCGTTGTCGTTGAAGGTCCCGGACAGGGGGTAGGACCATCCAGAGAAGACCGCGCGCTCCTCACACACTGCGGCCCCAAGAGCGCAAGCCTCGGGTGAAGCTCCCGGGAAGAGAAAAGGGAAGGAACTGGAAGGAAAGAAGGGTACTAGAACCCCGCCGTCAGTACGGTTTGAAATATGCTGCTAAATCCTAACAGCCACTCGCATGAAGGGCGAGGGAGGTGTTTGCTGAATACATTAGTAGCGCCAGCTTAACACAGACCTGAGCATAAAACAGTAAACAAACCAAATGAGGAATGTTCGCTAAAGGTCTTCTTACACGAAGCAGGCAAGAGATTACAACCAATTAACAGGCTAAAAAAACGAATAGCAATTTATATCTTCATCCTTCCCTCACTCACGTTCAACATTTTCCTTTCTTAGGAATTGAACTTGAAGAGTACATCAATCATTGCTTTACAATTTCTACCACATTTACAAATAATCATAATTTAATGGCACGATTATCCTCACATTTTATAGTAACATTTCAAAATAACACAATTCTCCAACCACGCATCCAAACGACTAATCATGCGTACGCACGCTCGCAAACACAAAACACTCGTTCCCCTTGCACACACAAACAGACGGTGGCCGAAGAATACGAGACCGGCGATTGTGACAGAGGCGGACGAGCGAGACCAAGCAAGTCCCAACCCTAAATCACCAGGTTCTCCCCCATCCCCACCGACTACCGCATCACCAGATGCATTGAAAGGAGAGAGAATTTTGGATTCAATTTTGAATGGCCAGGTTGAAGATCGAATTAACCAGAGAAAAGTGGTCTCAAACAATATTTCTTTTATAATTTTGAAACCAAAAGGAAATTGTGCAAAAGAGAAGAATTAGCCGGCTAACAACAACAAAAAAACCCAAACAAACCACGAAACTGATGCTTACCAGCTACCCGTGGGTGACCCAAGAAAGTGGCGGGTCAAGCGACTCTCTGCCCTCTGTCCAGTCGAGAGGACCAGCCGAGCAGATGCGGAAAACGATGACGTCCCTCCCCTACAGGCCGACTGCAGGAATGAAGGTACCGACCGTACCTTCGACGATGTGGTAGAGAACCAGAACCGGAGCGGGCGCTCCCAGGGACATCTTCCGCTCGAGTGAAGAGAAAACCTGCCTAACCGATGGCAGCCAACATGCCACCCTACGTCACAGTGAGAATACCTCAAGCTAGGAGGAATGCTGCACGGGCAGCAGGTAAAAAGACAGGTGAGAGGCCGATGGAGACAGCCAGTTCAAGAGAAAGGTACCAGCCACCCGTGAACCTGCAGGATGAATTGCACGGACAGTGAAATTAGAGAGAGAGAGAGAGAGAGAGAGAGAGAGAGAAGAGAGAGAGAGAGAGAGAGAGAGAGGGAGAGAAAGTAAACCTAACCTGAGCTGAACGACATTAAGGTGCAAACACACCACAAGCCACATTAAGGGACTGATACACGACAACAACAACAACAACAAATAAATGAATAATTCTACCACCCTAGATGGGCCAATCGTCATAGGCCTCGTGACACTCAGTAGTTATGGAGCAAAACGCTACACTAATAGCCGATGTAATTTTTTTCTGGAGAGATGTATTTTTAGCATTCCCAGATCTAAATACTAATATCGATTTAAATGAAAGCAAAGAAATTGTCTCTGAACCTATTTCTTACTACGAGAAATTTAAAATCGACCGAACATATTTCTTCTGGAGAAATTGGGCACTTAACAATGTTTTCGTTGTAAAAGATATTCTAAACGAAAGTGGTGATTTTTTAAGCTAAGAGGATTTCTGCAGAAAATATAAAATAAGCGTGAACTATCTGCGTTATGTCAGTTGTATACAAGCAATAAAAGATTATATGAGAATAAGAGATATCAAATTAGACAGCAACGTTGGATATCAACATCCAAAAGCACTTCAGATAGTATGCAGTATAAAAAAAAGGTTCAAGATTATACTATAATCATCTTCTAAAAATGCAGACAATTTTTTAAAAATATAAAACCGTTTAAGAACTGGGAGAAAAAATGATACCTTTGTTAACTGGAATGTGGTTTTAAAGTTGGCTAATAAAATAAAAGAAATAAAACTGAAATGGTTTCAGTTAAGAATTTGTCATAGAATCCTTGCTACAAATGTTGTTTTGAAACAAATGGGGGTAGATGTACTTTTTTGCAATAGCGAACGAGATTCTATCCACCACTACTTAATGGCTATGTACTTACTCTAAACCTTTCTGGCAAAATCTAGAAATGTTACTTAAACAGAAAACTGCACACTATGTGCGCATGTCATTTAACGTGGAACTAATATTATTTGGCACTGATGAAATAACTCAAACGGACGAAATATACGATATTATTATACTATGGGCAAAATATTTCATCTACAAATGTAAATTTAATCAAAGTAAGCCTAGAATAATTTTTGTCGTAGAAGATTTGAAAAGAAACTATCGTATTGAAAAATATTTATATATATATATATAGCTCCGAAATGCGCCTGTTGGAGTTTGAAAGAAAATGCGCACCGTATTCTGGTCTGCTTGAGGAGTAAATGCCAAATTCTTTAAAAAATATGCCTTAAAAAAGTGGAAATCGTCACAAAGCCAAGGTTGTTGTCCATTTTAAAAAAATAACATTTATATTGACTTATTTATGTCAGTTACACTCAGCAATTAAATATAAGCGGTACACATAAGAAACAACAACTTCAACTAAATGCTCCTGGTATTCTTTTTCTTCTTTTTTCCCATAATGTTTCCTTCATACTTGGTAACAACCGGCAAGAAATAGACATCCATAAGCATTGTAAAAAGGTAGGGGAAGGGTGTGCATATGAAGGGGGAGTGGGATTAAAGAGAGGATGAGACTTTGAGTGAAGTTTGAGTATACTGTTTAGACAAGGAATTGTGTGTGTGTAAGTGTGAGGGTTATTTACCTTCTGTTCTCTGCGTTTGTCTGTTTGTTCGTTTATTTATTTTCCCTTTTTCGTATAATACCTTTTTATTCGTTAGTATATCTGTCCCGATACCTTACTTTGTCGGTTCTTTTCTCTTTCCTCTTTCCCGTTCTCTCTCTCTCTCTCTCTCTCTCTCTCTCTCTCTCTCTCTCTCTCTCTGTCTCTCTCTCTCTCTCTGTCTCTCTCTCTCTCTCTCTCTCTCTCTCTGTCTCTCTCTCTCTCTCTCTCTCTCTCTCTCTCTCTCTCTCTTTTTTCTTCCTTTTTTTCCCTTTTTTTCCCTTTTTTTTTGCATTTAAAAAGGGAAGGGAGGGAGAAGGGAAGGGAGGAGAGGGAAGGGGGAGTAGGGGGGGGGGGAGGGGGGAAGGGAGGGGAGGGAGGAAGAAAGCAAGAGAAAGAGAAAAAAAAACTTGTGAAAATGTAAACTCCTGAAATTAACTGAAATGCTGAAATGATGTATCAAAGCAATGTATGGTGACTATTGTTTCTCTGTTCATATCATTGACATTATCAGCTATGTTAAATTCCATATTCGTGGACATTACTGGAATATGCATGCGTTTGATTTGCCCAAGTTGTATTCGAGCAAAGAGAATGTATTGCAAGGGAGGAGAAAAATTGAAATTTAAAAAAAAGGGGAAAAAAATGATCGTGGAAGATTTTAAGAGACAAGTAGGTCGATTTTCGCGAGTAGAATCATTATTTAACGGAACCTGCCAAATGATGATGAGCGATAAATTATGTAAATAATCAATTTCACATGTATACCAGGGGTTTTTCGTGTAGTAAACAGACACAGTCTAGTGTTTGTGTCTTTGAGCCTTTATGGACATCACGATTTATGTAAATAAACAACTACATCTGAAAAAAAAAAAAA
>CM031620.1:654838-689838 GCA_018398815.1 Conus ventricosus | reverse complement strand
CTTTCCTTTCTTCTGTTAAAAGTTAGCTAAAGCTTTTCAATAGGAACAATCTTTCCTTTCTTCTGTACAATCTGTCCTTTCTTCTGTTAAAAGTTAGGTAAAGCTTTTCAATAGGAACAATCTTTCCTTTCTTCTGTACAAAGTCAGCTAAAGCTTTTCAATAGGAACAATCTTTCCTTTCTTCTGTACAATCTGTCCTTTCTTCTGTTCAAAGTCAGCTAAAGCTTTTCAATAGGAACAATCTTTCCTTTCTTCTGTACAATCTGTCCTTTCTTCTGTTAAAAGTTAGGTAAACCTTTTCAATAGAAACAATCTTCCCTTTCTTCTGTTAAAAGTTAGGTAAAGCTTTTCAATAGGAACAATCTTTCCTTTCTTCTGTTCAAAGTCAGCTAAAGCTTTTCAATAGGAACAATCTGTTCTTTCTTCTGTTCAAAGTCAGCTAAAGCTTTTCAATAGGAACAATCTTTCCTTTCTTCAGCGGTTTGGTTTTTATTTACAGCGCGCGTAGGATGATGTCCTGTGAACTGCTTTCGGTTAAGATTTGCGTAATGATCGTACCCATAACCATGAATTAAAAGAATCAATCTTCAGAACTTTGAACTTGAAACAAGAACCAATGATAACCACGATCAACCTGTCTTTAAACATAAATCTTGCCGTTCACTGCAACACAAAAACATGCGCACTGGTTTGTTTTGTTTATCTGTTTTTGGTTGTTGTTTGTGTGTGTGTGTGTGTGTGTGTGTGTGTGTGTGTGTGTGGTGTGTGTGTGTGTTGTTGTTGTTGTTGTTTTTTCCCAACGAAAAATTGGTTTCACGTTTTCGACTGTAATCAGACCAAACTGACGTCACGAACATCACTCAGGGCACTGTGATTTACCGATTATAATTCGTTCTGATCACAGTGTCTTGTGAACAGGGAAGGCGACCTTTACTCCCAGGCTGGAAACCGTGACATTAGTGTATTTCCAAACTAATACTGCTTGTGGTACCCATTCCCCTAGCACAAGCAGTTTCCTGGCTTTACCTTTCGTTAGGATCTCACACATCGTATTTTGGTTTACTTCAGAACCGATTTGTGGATTGTGCGATTGGAGTCGGACATGGTTAAATCCTGGAGACTGGGAATAGTTTTGTTGTCAGTGTTATTTTTCAGTGAAATTGTGGTGTGATTATCAGCTGATTTTTTGTTTGGGGGGGAGGGAGGAGGGGATTGTAACACAAACACACACACACACACACACACACACACACACACACACACACACACACACACACACACACACACACGCAAGACAATGTACAATACATCACGTTTGTTTGTTTGGAAAGGGGTCTTTTGAGACGTCAGCAAGATAATGCAAAATCTACACCGATTTTGACCGAAACTTAGCAGTGAGACGGAGCATGCCACCAAGCACAAACCCGTTACATTTTGGTTCCACAGACTGTTCATGCTAGTCCCAGGGTCCGTTCAGCGGTGACGGGTCTGCACTTTCCCTAATGCCCCTCTGGTCATCGCCTGGTTAATGCCCCTCTGGTCATCGCCTGTTTAATGCCCCTCTGGTCATCGCCTGGTTAATGCCCCTCTGGTCATCGCCTGGTTAATCCCCCTCTGGTCATCGCCTGGTTAATGCCCCTGTAGTCATCGCCTGGTTAATGCCCCTGTAGACATCACCTGGTTAATGCCCCTGTAGACATCACCTGGTTAATGCCCCTCTGGTCATCGCCTGGTTAATGCCCCTGTAGACATCACCTGGTTAATGCCCCTGTACACATCACCTGGTTAATGCCCCTGTAGTCATCACCTGGTTAATCCCCCTCTGGTCATCGCCTGGTTAATGCCCTGTAGTCATCGCCTGGTTAATGCCCCTGTAGACATACCTGGTTAATGCCCCTGTAGTCATCACCTGGTTAATGCCCCTCTGGTCATCGCCTGGTTAATGCCCCTGTAGTCATCGCCTGGTTAATGCCACTCTGGTCATCACCTGGTTAAGCCTCTCTGGTCATCACCTGGTTAATGCCCCTCTGGTCATCGCCTGGTTAATGCCCCTCTGGTCATCACCTGGTTAATGCCCCTGTAGTCATCACCTGGTTAATGCCCCTCTGGTCATCGCCTGGTTAATGCCCCTGTAGTCATCGCCTGGTTAATGCCCCTCTGGTCATCGCCTGGTTAATGCCCCCTCTGGTCATCGCCTGGTTAATGCCCCTGTAGTCATCGCCGGTTAATGCCCCTGTAGACATCACCTGGTTAATGCCCCTGTAGACATCACCTGGTTAATGCCCCTCTGGTCATCGCCTGGTTAATGCCCCTGTAGACATCACCTGGTTAATGCCCCTGTAGACATGTCAGGCTCGCTAAGACCTGAACCACTATAGAGGGATAGACAGAAATGACAGACCTAGCTAAACTGTCTTCCCGACACACAAGGGCAGCATCAATACAAAGGTAATACGTTATACAGGGTTTATTTTCTTTCACTCCACACGCATAAAATTTTCGTACTCGCAAACCACACACTCATGCACCCGACGAGGAGACTACACACCAAAAACATTACAAATGACCAAGGCAAAACACTCATAAATCATCACAATTGACACAATCTTATCGATCAAAGAAACGGTCCATATACTTGGCTGCATCGAACCTACGTTCCCAGCATATTATATCACCAACCGGGAACCCACATGGCGAACCGAGCCGCCCACAAGCACAGTTAAAGGGACAGAATCCCCCGGCACATTAAACAATGTCGAAACCCCGAAGAACACCACTGAAGGACAGAATCACACGGCACATTAAACAATGTCGAACCCTTGAAGAACACTACTGAAGGGCAAAAATCACACGGCACATTAAACAATGTCGAACCCTTGAAGAACACCACTGAAGGCCAGAATCACACGGCACCTTAAACAATGTCGAACCCCAGAAGAACACCACTGAAGCACAGAGAATCACACGGCACATTACACAATGTCAAACCCTTGAAGAACACTACTGAAGGGCAGAATCACACGGCACATAAACAGGTCGAACGGTCAGAAGACGAACCGCAGATTCGCAAACCACAGTAAATCATAGCAGAAGAACGCAGATTCACAAAACACAGCAATCCATAGAAAGAAAAACAACAACCGCTGATTCATAAAGCCCAGTAATCCACATAGAACCACAAAAAAATACCGCCGAGCTGAATTCCTGCTGATACGGCAGGAACGACGCAACACTGACAAAATCACCCGATGAAAACTGCAACGAATGAATAACTAACAACCCAAAACAAATACCATGCCGGGCTGGACACAAGGCCCGTCCGCTTCCTCCTTTTTTCTCTCTTCGCCCGTTTTTCATTTTACGTAATGTCCTACCTCATTTTGTTTTACTTTGACGTCATAATAAATATTGGTTTACGTTGACGTCACAATATTCTTCATCCAGAATAAAATAATCGATTCTTCTTACAAACAGCAGGATACACAACTCAGAAATCATCCATCAAAACAGTACCAGAAACTACAGTCACACAAGAAAAACTCGCTTGCTACCAACCTAACACAGACAGCATCAAACACTGATGCCAGACGATGACATAGGGACGAACACTGCTCCGCATGTCAGGAACAATACAGCCATACACTAGGCACCTCACCATCACTTCCAGATGGAGGCTGAAACAGCCTAGCCTAGACAAGGATACACGGACTCCTAATATCTAAAGGCATGAAACCCGAACATAGATATTACTGCCTGCCAAAAGGCCATAAGGCAAACCCGAAGATACATCTTATCTACGGGGGAATTGACACACCCAACTGACCAATACATGTGAAATATACATCGACTTGCACTTAGCACAACTCTAAATGCACAAGCAAAAAAATCTAAGAAACACTGCATGAACAATATGCACACTTAACTCAGCACCCAAAAAAATATAAACACGCAAACAACAACATAAGAAATCCTATCTCCAAATTCTGCCTGTAACAAAACAACTGCATTAGTAAATAATGTTTTCTCAATCACTCCTTTCCTGACACACCCCCCTTCCAAGATTAAACTCCATGTTTAATTTAAAAAAAATAATACCCAACATCAGGAAGGATTGACCGAGCTTAGTAATATAGACTTCGACACCACTATCTCATTCGATGGGTCAATCCCATTCTGCCCACTGGACTACACTAAAATAATACCATCTATCACTGCTACCACACATAGGCTATTTTCTCAGTCAAGCCTCTCCTGAACACCCCCTTCTAAGATTAAACTCTACGTTTAATATTTCCCAGCTCAGATCAGAGAAGGTTGACTGAAATTTTCAAAGTACCTCAACGTCGCTGTCTCCGGATATCTGGTGGCATAGTCTACCATTACCAGGATGTAACGGTAACCGTTGGATGACACCGGAGTTGTTGGCCCAACCAAATCCACACCGACCTTTTCAAACGGTTCCCCACTGATCGGAGCTTTCACCAAGGGTACTGGGGTTACCCTCCCTTTGTCAACGGTCTTCTGGCACTTGACACAGGATCTACAGTAGTTACCGATGTCCTGACACATGCCTGGCCAATAGAAATGCTGTAACACTCTCTGCTTAGTCTTCTTTGTGCCGAGATGTCCCGACATAGGCACATCGTGTCCCATCTTCAGCACTGCAGGGCGCAGATCTTTTGGAACGCACACTTGTGTGAGAGTCTCTGCATCCGTCTCGAACAGTCGTATCAGGACTTCGTCCTTTAAGTGTAAACAATCTCGCCCCTTTCCCACGAAGAACCGAGATCCTGAATTTGCCGCTTCTCTTGCTGCCTTTAACGTTGGGTCATTTTCTGCAGATCCTTCATGCGATCCGTCGGCATCGACAGGACCTGGTCTCTCATTGGTAAAGATGACTGGGATTTCTTCTCCTTTCTCACCTGGGCCCTTGTCTGCACTGCAGCCATGTGAGTAGGGTTAGCGTAAACTGGTATCTTTTGGTAAGCACCATCCGTGTGACTCTTTGCAAGATTCCCAATCAACACGTCTTCTACCGGATCCTTCATTACCAGAACCATTATCTTCCCTACTACGAACGGTGATTCGATATCAACCCTCGCTACTGGAAGCTGATGACGGCATCTGGACTCTGCCAGCACTACCGGTATAGTCCTCGCCGGTGTAATCGTCTGCTGACACCAGATACTCTGCCACAACAGTGTAGACTGCCCCAGTGTCCCTCAGTCCCTTCACCACTATCCCATTCACGGCCACCTTGCATCTCGGCGTGAAGTCCTTCTGAGCGCAGAAATGCATAATCCCGGGGGTCTTGTTGGATTCATCTGCTTGTATGCCCTCACCGTCACTCTGTACACGGGTTTAGGGCAGAATCTGGCAATATGCCCCTTTTTTTCCCACACTTGTAGCACTCGCGGTTGTCAAAGGATCCTCGTGTCGATGGACTATCCCCAGCGTTCTCCTTCTCTTGAGCCCTGGTCTTGTTCCCTCTGGGGTCCTGTCCTCCCCATCTCTCTGACCATTATCAGTTCCCTGAATCTTTCTCTCACTTCTAGCCTCGCGCCCTACTCTCCTGGCCTCAGCCACCTTCGTGGCCTCTGCTGCTACTTCCTCGGCTGTCTGGCTGTGCTTTCTTGACCTCAACGAGCAGGTCTGGTGATAGTCCTTGATACAACTGCTCCTGGAGGATGAGGTCTAACACATCATCGACCTTCCGCTCATCCTTGTCAGCAGCTGCGCACCACAGTGAGAAACATGATCTCATCCTCGCGAGAAGCTGGGTAAACGTCTCTGTCACGTCCCTTTCGCATATTCCTGAACTTACGCTTGTATGCGTCAGCGTCCAGCCGGAAGTGCCTGAGTAGCGTCATCTTCACCTCCGTGTAGTTAGTTAAACTCTGGGGCGAGAGCCTAAGCACTGCTTCCCTTGCTTTGCCCCGCAACAATGCAATCAGCCGGCAGGACCATGACTCCTTTTCCCATCGGCATAACTCAGCCACTTGCTCAAAATGGGCAATGTACGCATCAACATCCTCGTCATCCCGCAGCGGATCAAGAGAAATATGTTGCCTCTCAGCTCCTTAGCCTTGCGTTCTGCCTCTGACTGCCTCAGCCGCAACTCCTCCTCCCGCATCTTCCGAATGTTGATAGCCTCCTCCCGTTTGATCAGAAGCTCCTGGTCCAGCCTTGCTTGATTTCGTGCTTCCTCCTCTTTATTCCTTTCTTCTCTTTCCTTCAATATCCTCAGTTCTAATTCTTCCTTTTTCATTACCCTTTCTTCTCTCTCTCTTCGAAACGTTGCTTCTTCTTCCTCTAGTCTATTCTTTCTAGCCTGTTCTCGAATCATTTTGACTGACTCCATTATGAATTGAACGAGGGCTTGACCATCTAAACCCATCCCTTTACCCATATCATTATAGGTTTGAAATAACGTCTTATCATCTGCTCTCCTGTGGCAGCGTCCTTACCATCTGACATTTTCGAATCTTGCTCAGCATCCACTCGGCACTGCAATGGCCTAAGACTGTCCTTTACGTTTCCTCGATTTCTTATCAGCCATGTTGCCTAAATTCACTACTAGCTTCAATCCAAGAGGAATAATGGTGGCACGACCTGACGCCTTGTGAAAGTGTTCCAATTCCTACGATGATTACACACCGTCTACCATATATCACACGCGACGAAACCGACGCTCAGAGAGCCAGGTATTCACACGGGTCAATGGCTCAGTGATCACGGTCCAGGATCATTAAAGATCTAAACGTTTTCACTGCTTGTACATGAAGGCCATAAATACACCCAGAAATTACATAAAATCACTCACCCCAGTTAAATTATACATCTGCTACTTCCACACACACGCACCTCATCCTCCATTCACTTGCAATATGTATAAAAAGTATGTATATAAAATATATATGTATATATATGCATAAAGAGAGACCATCACAAGACACTATAAGACGCCACAACGCATTCATACACTACACTGTTCCTGAGTTAGGCACTGCCTAAGCAAATGTTGACTGCCTAACTCAGGTCGTATCCACCACCCGGCTATGGATACGTGCCCAACCACACTCCCGCTTGCCACCACGCTTTGGTGCCGATAGTGTCCTTCATGGTTTGACGTGTCTGTCTGCTTGTTGCCAGATGATCCTTGCACCACCTTGCTACACCAACTGTCTACCTAATTTCAGCTATCCTGAACTGCCGCCTACCTAAACTCCGTACCCCGCATCTCCACCATATGTCAGGCTCGCTAAGACCTGAACCACTATAGAGGGATAGACAGAAATGACAGACCTAGCTAAACTGTCTTCCCGACACACAATGGCAGCATCAATACAAAGGTAATACGTTATACAGGGTTTATTTTCTTTCACTCCACACGCATAAAATTTTCGTACTCGCAACCACACACTCATGCACCCGACGAGGGAGACTACACACCACAACATTACAAATGACCAAGGCAAACACTCCCAAAAAATCATCACAATTGACACAATCTTATCGATCAAGAAACGGTCCATATACTTGCTGCATCGAACCTACGTTACAGCATATATATCACCAACCGGGAACCCACATGGCGAACCGAGCCGCCCACAAGCACAGCTGAAGGACAGAATCACCCGGGACATTAAACAATGTCGAAACCCCGAAGAACACCACTGAAGGACAGAATCACACGGCACATTAAACAATGTCGAACCCTTGAAGAACACTACTGAAGGGCAGAATCACACGGCACATTAAACAATGTCGAACCCTTGAAGAACACCACTGAAGGCCAGAATCACACGGCACCTTAAACAATGTCGAACCCCAGAAGAACACCACTGAAGCACAGAGAATCACACGGCACATTACACAATGTCAAACCCTTGAAGAACACTACTGAAGGGCAGAATCACACGGCACATTAAACAGGTCGAACGGTCAGAAGACGAACCGCAGATTCGCAAACCACAGTAAATCATAGCAGAAGAACCGCAGATTCACAAAACACAGCAATCCATAGAAAGAAAAACAACAACCGCTGATTCATAAAGCCCAGTAATCCACATAGAACCACAAAAAATATACAGCCGAGCTGAATTCCTGCTGATACGGCAGGAACGACGCAACACTGACAAAATCACCCGATGAAAACTGCAACGAATGAATAACTAACAAACCCAAAACAATACCATGCCGGGCTGGACACAAGGCCCGTCCGCTTCCTCCTTTTTCTCTCTTCGCCCGTTTTTCATTTTACGTAATGTCCTACCTCATTTTGTTTTACTTTGACGTCATAATAAATATTGGTTTACGTTGACGTCACAATATTCTTCATACAGAATAAAATAATCGATTCTTCTTACAAAAAAGCAGGATACACAACTCAGAAATCATCCATCAAAACAGTACCAGAAACTACAGTTCACACAAGAAAAACTCGCTTGCTACCAACCTAACACAGACAGCATCAAACACTGATGCCAGACGATGACATAGGGACGAACACTGCTCCGCATGTCAGGAACAATACAGCCATACACTAGGCACCTCACCATCACTTCCAGATGGAGGCTGAAACAGCCTAGCCTAGACAAGGATACACGGACTCCTAATATCTAAAGGCATGAAACCCGAACATAGATATTACTGCCTGCCAAAAGGCCATAAGGCAAACCCGAAGATACATCTTATCTACGGGGAATTGACACACCCACTGACCAATACATGTGAAATATACATCGACTTGCACTTAGCACAACTCTAAATGCACAAGCAAAAAAATCTAAGAAACACTGCATGAACAATATGCACACTTAACTCAGCACCCAAAATAATATAAACACGCAAACAACAACATAAGAAATCCCTATCTCCAAATTCTGCCTGTAACAAAACAACTGCATTAGTAAATAATGTTTTCTCAATCACTCCTTTCCTGACAAGACATCACCTGGTTAATGCCCCTGTAGTCATCACCTGGTTAATGCCCCTCTGGTCATCGCCTGGTTAATGCCCCTGTAGTCATCGCCTGGTTAATGCCCCTGTAGACATCACCTGGTTAATGCCCCTGTAGTCATCACCTGGTTAATGCCCCTCTGGTCATCGCCTGGTTAATGCCCCCGTAGTCATCGCCTGGTTAATGCCACTCTGGTCATCACCTGGTTAATGCCTCTCTGGTCATCACCTGGTTAATGCCCCTCTGGTCATCGCCTGGTTAATGCCCCTCTGGTCATCACCTGGTTAATGCCCCTGTAGTCATCACCTGGTTAATGCCCCTCTGGTCATCGCCTGGTTAATGCCCCTGTAGTCATCGCCTGGTTAATGCCCCTCTGGTCATCGCCTGGTTAATGCCCCTCTGGTCATCACCTGGTTAATGTCCCTCTAGTCATCACCTGGTTAATGCCTCTCTGGTCATCACCTGGTTAATGCCCCTCTAGTCATCACCTGGTTAATGCCCCTCTGGTCATCGCCTGGTTAATGCCCCTCTGGTCATCACCTGGTTAATGCCCCTCTGGTCATCACCTGGTTAATGCCCCTCTGGTCATCACCTGGTTAATGCCCCTGTAGACATCACCTGGTTAATGCCCCTGTAGACATCACCTGGTTAATGCCCCTCTGGTCATCGCCTGGTTAATGCCCCTCTGGTCATCACCTGGTTAATGCCCTCTGGTCATCGCCTGGTTAATGCCCCTCTGGTCATCACCTGGTTAACACTGATGTGTTGGTGGCTAATCATCACCTGGTTAATGCCCCTCTGGTCATCGCCTGGTTAATGCCCCGTAGTCATCACCTGGTTAACACTGATGTGTTGGTGGCTAGTCATCACCTGGCTAACACTGATGTGTTGGTGGCTAGTCATCACCTGGTGTTATAACACTGATGTGTTGGTGGCTAGTCATCACCTGGTTAACACTGATGTGTTGGTGGCTAGTCATCACCTGGCTAACACTGATGTGTTGGTGGCTAGTCATCACCTGGCTAACACTGATGTGTTGGTGGCTAGTCATCACCTGGCTAACACTGATGTGTGGTAGCTAGTCATCACCTGGCTAACACTGATGTGTTGGTGGCTAGTCATCACCTGGTTAATGCCCCTGTAGTCATCACCTGGTGTTATAACACTGATGTGTCGGTGGCTGTGGCAGGCGGGTCCCCGGACGACAGCCAGGTGAGGCGGTACCGCACGGCGTTCACCAGGGAGCAGATCGCCCGCCTGGAGAAGGAGTTCCTCAAGGAGAACTACGTGTCCAGACCCAAACGCTGCGAACTGGCCGCCACGCTCAACCTGCCCGAGTCCACCATCAAGGTCAGTCACAGCCGGGGGTGGGGGTGGGAAGGGGGTGGGGGGGTGGTATGGATGGATGGGTGGCAGGGAGAAGGAAGGGGGTGGGGGTGTAGAGCGAGTGGGGGGGGATGGGATGGAGGTCTGAGTGTGTGGGGGGTCTGTCTTGTGTCAGGAGACGAGAGGCAGTTTTTTGTCTTTTTAGAGGGGAAGGGCGGATGGGGTGAGATGGAATTTTTATGTGAGCGGGCATGTGTATTTGAGAGACAGAAAGACAGACAGACAGACAGACAGACAAGCAGAGATAGTGAGACAGAGAGTAAAAGTAAATGCATTAATGATTTTCTTTTAGATAGGCTTTTGTCCCTCGTGAAAGAGTATAAATGATGTTCAGAATGAACAATGCTATATGAACAATGTTACAATGTTTCGACTGCAAGTGCGTAGAGGAAGCAGACAATTGTAATATATATATATGTGTGCGTGTGTGTGTGTGTGTATGTGTGTGTGTGTGTGTGTGTGTGTGTGTGTGTGTGTGTGTGAGTATGTGTGTGTGTGTGTGTGTGAGTGTGTATTGTGAGTGGGTGAGTGAGTGAGAGAGAGAGAGAGAGAGAGAGAGAGGGGGGGGGAGAGAGAGAGAGAGAGAGAGAGAGAGAGAGAGAGAGAATTGTATGCAAGATGGGGTGTGGAGGTGGTGAGTGAGTGTATTTTCCTGATTTTGCCTGTGAGTTGTTCTCTTGGTGGGGTTATTGTCGCTTTGCCCTGTTGTGGTTACGACCAGAAGCTTGTTTTGAAGAAGCCCGAGTCGGGCGAAAATTCCGAGCTAATAAATGTTGGAACAGCAGTGGCCTGGGTCTTATGATTTCTTTTTGTATATTTCTGCTTGCTACTGCAGGCATTATCTGGCCTAAGCCTTTCTTTTGTGGAGTGGTGCCCAAACCGCATGGAGATGTGAATCTACCTGTATCTATCTATATTATATATATATATATATATATATATATATATATATATATATATATTATATATATATATATATATATATATATATAATGCTGAACAATTAAGTAGTGGGGGAAAGCAAGTGCAGGCTAACAATTCTTCAGTCGTTATAGTAATGGCTTCACCAAGATTTAAACTTTTAGGGGAAAAAAAAAAAAAAAAAAAAAAAAAAAAATATATATATATATATATATATATATATATATATATATATATATATATATATATATATAGATCAGTATATTTAAAATGCCTAAAACAATTTTTTAAGTGCTCAACCCCTTGGGGAGCAACATTAGTTAAAACAAGTTAAAAGAGGAATCTTAAAACTATCTACAAATTTGTTTCGAGCGTGTTGCGCTGTCATCAGGATGGTTTTTGGTTTGCCCACCGCCGATGTTATATAGCGTGTGGGCTCCCGTTTGCGGTTGTTTGCACGTGCGGGTTGGCTGCACGTGTTTTTTGGGGGCTTTCAGGTTTTTGTTTTGGGTGTGTTCATATATATATATATATATATATATATATATATATATATATATATATATATATATATATATATGAATATAACCAAAGAGCCTAAAATGATTTTAAAAGTGCTCGACCCCTTGGGGAGCAACATTTGTCAATGATGTTAAAAAGGAAGGTTAAAACTCAAGGTTAAAACTCGACAAATTTGTTTCTAGCGGCGTTGCGCTGTCATCAGGCAGCGCAACGCCGCTAGAAACAAATTTGTCGAGTTTTAACCTTGAGTTTTAACCTTCCTTTTTAACATCATTGACAAATGTTGCTCCCCAAGGGGTCGAGCACTTTTAAAATCATTTTAGGCTCTTTGGTTATATTCATCTTGATTGCTCCTCACGTTGAGCACTGTGGCCCGAAAGATTTTAAAATGGAGGAGATCCTGATGACAGCGCAACGCCGCTAGAAACAAATTTGTCGAGTTTTAACCTTGAGTTTTAACCTTCCTTTTTAACATCATTGATATATATATATATATATATATATATATATATATATATATATATATATATATATATATATATATATATATAGCTGATCAATTAAATAGTGGGAGAAAACAAGTGCAGGTTAACAATTCTTCAGTCGTTATAGTAATGACTTGGCAAAGATTTGAATTTTTAAAAAAAAAATGAAAAAATGGGGGGAATATATTATAAATATGAGAAACCCTTCACTAGCTGCCTGAGGGAACCATTGTACTCCCCTTCGAAGGCACATCTATTTGTATTGCCTGCTCCTAGGCCTTTCGTCCGCTGGATCGGACTCATCAGGGAGACACGGCTGATTGTGTCTGTGCTCTTGGTGTCAAATAGAGACACACCAAAGTCCATAATTCTGTGGTGTTCTCATCACCACGGGTTCAAAAAAGAATCCAACAGCACCCCCAAAGCAGTATATATATATATATATATATATATATATATATATATATATATATATATTATATATATATATATATATATATATATGTATATAACACTGAGCAGCGTTGAAGCTTTGTCATCCTCTTTTTTTAAGCAAATACACAAGACAGTTTCAAACATGTTGAATGTCTCCTCATTTGTTGAGGAAACGAGAACAGCGCGATCAGACAGGCACATGGATTGCTATGAAGCTTAGGTAATAATCAGTCATTGTGTGGATTGCTATGAAGTTTAGGTAATACTCAGTCATCACGTGGATTGCTATGAAGCTTAGGTTATAATCAGTCATTACGTGGATTGCTATGAAGCTTAGGTTATAATCAGTCATTATGTGGATTGCTATAAAGTTTAGGTAATAATGAGTCATTACGTGGATTGCTATGAAGTTTAGGTAATAATCAGTCATCACGTTGATTGCTATGAAGCTTAGGTTATAATCAGTTATGTGGATTGCTATGAAGCTTAGGTTATAATCAGTCATTTCGTGGATTGCTATGAAGCTTAGGTTATAATCAGTCATTATGTGGATTGCTATAAAGTGTAGGTACTAATCAGTCATTAAGTGTTGTTTTTTGTCAAGCTGGACAACAAGAATCACACACTTCATCCTCTATATCAGATAACGTTCATTCGTGTATTTATTTCTGTTTCAATGAACTACGTTATTAATTCATGACTCCACAATTACTAGTCCAACTACGTTATTAATTCATGACTCCGCAATTACTAGTCCACAAGTTTTTATACAGAGAGAGATGCTTCTTCAGATGACTTGCCTGTATACCTGTGGACTATTGTTGATGCCTTGCCTGTATACCTGTGGACTGTTGTTGATGCCTTGCCTGTATACCTGTGGACTATTGTTGATGCCTTGCCTGTATACCTGCGGACTAATGTTGCACCTGTACTGTATACAGAGAGAGATGTCTCTTCAGATGCCTTGCCTGTATACCTATAGACTATTGTTGATGCCTTGCCTGTATACCTGCGGACTATTGTTGATGCCTTGCCTGTATACCTGCGGACTAATGTTGCACCTGTACTGTATACAGAGAGAGATGTCTCTTCAGATGCCTTGCCTGTATACCTATAGACTATTGTTGATGCCTTGCCTGTATACCTGTGGACTATTGTTGATGCCTTGCCTGTATACCTGCAGACTAACGTTGCACCTGTACTCTGCCCGGCAGGTGTGGTTCCAGAACAGACGGATGAAAGACAAGCGCCAGCGCATGGCCATGGTCTGGCCCTACGGCGACCCCATCTGTACGCCTACATCGCCGCCGCCGTCAACTACCAGTACCCGATCAGCTCCCCGCCCCACCCGGCCTTGGGCTACTACCCGCGGCGGCCATGGGCCTGGGTCTGGCTGGGGCTCCTCCTCCGGGGAGTCTGGGAGCACCCGGGAGTCCTCTGCCCTTCTCTCCTCAAACGATGCGCCCCGCGTCGGCTTCGGACTTTCTGATGGCGGCAGCGATGTCCAACGGGGCTGGTGGTGGCTGCTTGCGGCCGACCGCAGGGAACGTGCCCGCTCCCCACCCGTTCAGCTTGTCTCCCCTGTCAGGGCTGGGCTGTCCCGGAGCTCTGCGCGCGCCTCCAGTGGACCCTGTGCACCTCCTGTCTCCCCCCTCCGGCCCCTCCCTCCCGTCCTCCCCTCCGGCCTCCATGATGGCGGCGGCCTTGAACTCAGCGCGTTTGTCTCACGGGGGAGGACCTTTCACGCCACCCACGGCGCACGCGCAGCCAAAGACGTCAGTTCCGGCGAGCAAGAGCAGCAGCGGAAGTAACTCCACCGCCCCCAACGGACTCTTCAGACCTTTTCAGTCCGACGTCGACAAGAGTTAACGTCCACAATGTGCCGTGTGATTGTCTTTCCCTTTTTGGTTTTTCATCATCATCATCATCATCATCATCATCATCATCTTTACTATTAATTCTTTTACCATATTTTTATTTTATTTTTGCAGTTATTTTTGTTACTGTTACTATTATGTTTATTATTCATACAATTCTCGTGTTCTGGTACCAGTTTCAAAGGGAGTTATGTCTCTTTCGCAAACAGTGTTTAGTTTCATATCCGTCTGTTAACTTTCCGCAGAGCGCACGTGGACTGGGAGACAAGGCCTCGTCTGTTGCTCACCAGGCTTTGGCAACAACAATAACAACAAGTGCACAAAACTACTTTTTTTTAAAAATTAGATCTACCGGCTGTTGTAACTCAGTCTCTGCGGCTTGTTGTTCGTCCTGAAACTTCGATAACATGTTTCCGCCGTCGTTTGACAAACAAACCAGCTAACAAACAAATATATGCCCGTTTAAGCGTGGGCAGCGGCTGGTTACCTCATGCACCGGTTAGTTCACTGGCACAGAAAGTAGACATGCAGTCTGAACACTTTAGCGTTGTTGTTTTTGTCTCGTTTTATCCTTGCTGTTGTTGTGTTCGTCTTGATGCGATATGAACTGCCAGCGATTCGGCCCCTGGAACGAGCGAGCATATGAGGTGAGTTGTATTGTGGTGAGAAAAATCAAAAGGGATGGTTTGAACCTGGTGATTGCTGGGCGTTCACTGAGACTGCTGTGAGTTGTATTGTGGTGAGAAAAAGCAAAAGGGATGGTTTGAACATGGTGATTGCTGAGCGTTCACTGAGACTGCTGATTGGGAAGCAACAAGGCGGCCGGACAGCTGAAAGGATGGACGAACGTGTGTGTGTGTGTGTGGTGTGTGTGTGTGTGTGTGTGTGTGTGTGTGTGTCTGTGTGTGTGTGTGTGTGTGTGTGTGTGTGTGTGTGTGTGTGTTGTGTGTGTGTGTGTGTGTGTGGTGTGTGTGTGTGTTTTGCCGTTAGTTCTGTGCAAATGTGTGTGTGTGTGTGTGTGTGTGTGTGTGTGTGTGTGTGTGTGCGCGCGCGCTTGCTCATAGATCCAGATCTACAAATGCGTGCGCTCGCGCGCGTGAGAGAAAGAGAAGAGAGAGAGGAGAGAGAGAGAGAGAGATGTGCATTGTTGTGCATTCTGATCTGCTCAATCAGTAGTCGAGAGTACGGAAATGTGTGGTGTGTGTGTGTGTGTGGGGGGGGGGGGGGGGGGGGGGGTCTGAAATCGATGTCTTGTCATATGTTTTTTCTTGTTGATTGTCCTTTTCGTGAAAAGCGTGTGCAACTACGTGCGCGCACATGTACATGGTGACATGTAAGATGTAGTGATATACTAAACAGCACGTGCACAAACGTTCTTGTGGGCACTCACACAGAGACATGCACATGGTGACATGTAAAGATGTAGTGATATACTAAACAGCACGTGCACAAACGTTCTTGTGGGCACTCCACAGAGGACATGCACATGGTGACATGTAAAGATGTAGTGATATACTAAACAGCACGTGCACAAACGTTCTTGTGGGCACTCACACAGAGACATGCACATGGTGACATGTAAAGATGTAGTGATATACTAAACAGCACGTGCACAAACGTTCTTGTGGGCACTCACACAGAGACATGCACTCCTTTCAACGCGCACGCGCGCGCATGCTTGCTCACATGCATACATGCATACACAAAGATTGGAAAAAAAAATATGATTCAAGTTTGGAGGGGAGTGTGTGTGTGGAGAGGAGAAGGGGGGGGGGGGGGGGTTGCGGGAGGGTGAGAGTGGGGTGTCTGTGGTTCTCCTTTTTCTGTTTTCGTTTTGAAAAAAAAATGCATTACGTTGAAGCGTATCAGGGAAGTTATAGTACTTAATGTACAGCTGCTTGAAAACTACAGACACCTGTACAAAACGGCAGTAAACTGTCGGTCATTGCCCTGACTTAGAGAACGAGCATTGAGATCACTCTGTTCGTCAATCTATTAACACTGATCTTTATGATGCATGGAACAAAAATAATGGCGGAGAAGACATGTTTTCTGTGTGACCGCAGTCTGTTTCGACGGATTAATATTGATCTTTTTTTGTTGTTGTTTTCTTTTGTTTTCGTTTGTTTGTTGGTCTGTTGAAGATGAAGTGGGTTTCCTACGGAAAGAAGCTGCTGAATCCAGAGATTGGGTTACAGAAACTTCCCTTTTTCCACCTCTGTCTCTTTGATTTATATGTATGACTATGGGTCGGACTAGCTGATTCGCTGAAGCATGTGCACTGCCGGCCATAGGTACACATCAAGATCTCAGTTCACCTGATGCCACACAGCCAGTCAAGTTCCACTGCTGCGTACTTCTGGCGTGGCCGCCTTCCGGCAAGTGTATTCAAGTACGTCTAAACCCCATACATCCCAGGCTCAGTATGTCCCATGTTCCATATGCCCCAACTTCAACAAGTCCAAGTTCCCAAATGTCCAGGTTCAATTCGTTCCAGGTCACACAGTTTGCCACTAGCCACATACGTCCAAACTTCAGTAGGTCCAATCTCCCAAAAGTCCCAGGTTCAGTATGTCCGGGGTCCACTTCGTCCCAGGTCCAACACATCCCTTGTCCTATGCATACCAGGACCTTCATGTCTAAAGTTCCAAACGTCCCCCATCCAAACCGTCGCAGGTTCATTCTGTCCGCCACGGGGTGAAGATGTTCCAGAGCCCATACATCACGGGCCAGTTCGCCCAGGGCTCAATACGGTTCGATTCTGGGGAAAGTCCAGTTAGGGTGCGGAGAGACCTACTGACTGCAGGGAAAGTCCTGTTGACGGCTAAGGGGAAAGTCCTGTTGACAGCCGACTAAGAGCAAAGTCCTGTTGACGGCTGACTAAGGGGAAAGTCCTGTTGACAGCCGACTAAGAGCAAAGTCCTGTTGACGGCTGACTAAGGGGAAAGTCCTGTTGACAGCCGACTGAGAGCAAAGTCCTGTTGACGGCTGACTAAGGGGAAAGTCCTGTTGACAGCTAAGGGGAAAGTCCTGTTGACAGCTGACTAAGGGGAAAGTCCTGTTGACAGCTGACTAAGGGGACAGTCCTGTTGACGGCTGACTAAGGGGAAAGTCCTGTTGACAGCTGACTAAGGGGAAAGTCCTGTTGACGGCTGACTAAGGGGAAAGTCCTGTTGACAGCTGACTAAGGGGAAAGTCCTGTTGACAGCTGACTAAGGGGAAAGTCCTGTTGACGGCTGACTAAGGGGAAAGTCCTGTTGACAGCTGACTAAGGGGAAAGTCCTGTTGACAGCTGACTAAGGGGAAAGTCCTGTTGACAGCTAAGGGGAAAGTCCTGTTGACAGCTGACTAAGGGGAAAGTCCTGTTGACGGCTGACTAAGGGGAAAGTCCTGTTGACGGCTGACTAAGGGGAAAGTCCTGTTGACAGCTGACTAAGGGGAAAGTCCTGTTGACAGCTGACTGCAGGGAAAGTCCTGTTGACAGCTGACTAAGGGGAAAGTCCTGTTGACAGCTAAGGGGAACGTTCTGTTGACAGCTGACTGCAGGGAAAGTCCTGTTGACAGCTGACTGCAGGGAAAGTCCTGTTGACAGCTGACTAAGGGGAAAATCCTGTTGACAGCCGACTAAGGGGAAAGTCCTGTTGACAGCTGACTAAGGGAAAGTCCTGTTGACGGCTGACTAAGGGGAAAGTCCTGTTGACAGCTGACTAAGGGGAAAGTCCTGTTGACGGCTGACTAAGGGGAACGCCCTGTTGACAGCTGACTAAGGGCAAAGTCCAGTGACGGTGGGCAGAGACCCACTGACAGCAAGGAAAGTCCTGTTGACGGGGGAAAAACTGCAACCGGGATCCTCTTTAAAGGGCATGTAAGACCCCATGGCGAAGGCTTGGCTGTGTTGTTTGGAGTTGTGCTGTGTTCACCTGTCAACGTAACAGCAACAAGTGAGGCTGCAGGATGCACACAGTAATTGCTTGACGGTGGCATCTTTCGCCGGTGGGCTCTGCAGTCATGACGTATGGGCTGGTACACCCATGGGGACATCCCCGTGGAGGTTCTGTCGTGTCACGTCCAGTGGCCATTACACAGTGGCATGTGCTAGAGTGCAATGATGTCCCATGACGCCTTAATGGAGTGCTTTATGCGTGCCTGTAGCCCACGTGAACACAGGCTTCTAAGGATGGTTCTGTTTTGCTTCTGGCTACTTCAGCAGTTGGGGACAGTCCTTCTCCCGGGTAGTTCAACAGTTGGGGACAGTCCTTCTCGCGGGTAGTTCAACAGTTGAGGACAGTCCTTCTCCCGGCTAGTTCAGCAGTTGAGGACAGTCCTTCTCCCGGCTAGTTCAGCAGTTGAGGAAAGTCCTTCTCCCGGCTAGTTCGGCAGCTGAGGACAGTCCTTCTCCCGGCTAGTTTTGTAGTTGAGGACAGTCCTTCTCCCGGCTAGTTCAGCAGTTGATGACAGTCCTTCTCCCGGCTAGTTCAGCAGTTGAGGACAGTCCTTCTCCGGCTAGTTCAGCAGTTGAGGAAAGTCCTTCTCCCGGCTAGTTTCAGCTTTTGAGGACAGTACTTCGCTGGGTCCCACTCGCACCTTTTTCTTTCCCATTTTCAAAACGTCACAGGTCCAATACGTCCCACGTACAATACGTTTCAGCACCTTCCTTTACATCCCAGGTTCAGAAAGTCTCAAATCCTATACATTCGAGGTTCAATACTTCACAGATCCTATACATTCAAGGTTCAGTACTTCACAGATCCTGTACATTCAAGGTTCAATTCTTCACAGATCCTGTACATTCAAGGTTCAGTACTTCACAGATCCTGTACATTCAAGGTTCAATACTTCACACATCCTGTACATTCAAGGTTCAATACTTCACAGATCCTGTACATTCAAGGTTCAGTACTTCACAGATCCTATACATTCAAGGTTCAATACTTCACAGATCCTATACATTCAAGGTTCAGTACTTCACAGATCCTGTACATTCAAGGTTCAGTACTTCACAGATCCTATACATTCAAGGTTTAGTACTTCACAGATCCTGTACATTCAAGGTTCAGTACTTCACAGATCCTATACATTCAAGGTTCAGTACTTCACAGATCCTGTACATTCAAGGTTCAATACTTCACAGATCCTATACATTCAAGGTTCAATACTTCACAGATCATATACATTCAAGGTTCAATACTTCACAGATCCTGTACATTCAAGGTTCACACTTCACAGATCCTATACATTCAAGGTTCAATACTTCACAGATCTTATACATTCAAGGTTCAATACTTCACAGATCCTATACATTCAAGGTTCAATACTTCACAGATCCTATACATTCAAGGTTCAATACTTCACAGATCCTATACATTCAAGGTTCAATACTTCACAGATCCTGTACATTCAAGGTTCAGTACTTCACAGATCCTGTACATTCAAGGTTCAATACTTCACACATCCTGTACATTCAAGGTTCAATACTTCACAGATCCTGTACGATCCATGTCCCACGTACCATACATCCCACGTCGTACACGCCCCAGGTTTATGTTTATCCAATGCGTCCCAGGTTTATGCAATGCGTCCCAAGCCCATTCAGTACATTCCTGGCCCAGTACGTCTCGGATTTAATGTCCCACTCTGACCGTACTTTTAACCCAAACGCATTGTTTTTTTCAACTTCTAATCCCATCTTTAGCCTAACCATTACCTCGGATTATTGATTCTCACTTCCAGTCATACAACCCGTACCGTAATCCTACTTTTCATTCTGCTTTTGAACCCTGACCTAACATTTTGCCTTCACACTAACCTGGGACGTGTGGAACATGGGTGGTATTGAACCTCTCGTCCAAAGCGTAACTAGAGCTCTGCACCAAAGGTTCTTGTAACCCTGGTCCTAGTTTTCACCTTACCTTTTCACCATCATGTTTACTGTACTTCAGACATTTCTTTTTAACCCTAACCCAAACCATACATTTAACCCTGACACTAATCTTAACCCTACTCCTAACCCTAACCTTAACTCTAGGACGTATTGACGTATTGAAACAGGAACTTCTCGAAACAATCCCGCGCTGTGGTCCGACGTCTATGCCAGAGTTTTTCTGTCTTCAAGACTTGGAAGAGATCTTCTCGACCAGACATCAGTTGACACCGTAGTCTGTGAGACATGTCCGATCAGGCACGTGACGCACGCTGGACGTCAGTGTCACTGTTCACGGTGCCAGAGTCTGCATACCTTCCAGATCGTCCTGTGGCTTTGTGTCACCATTCACGGTGCCAGAGTCTGCATACCTTCCAGATCGTCCTGTGGCTTTGTGTCACCATTCACGGTGCCAGAGTCTGCATACCTTCCAGATCGTCCTGTGGCTTTGTGTCACCATTCACGGTGCCAGAGTCTGCATACCTTCCAGATCGTCCTGTGGCTTTGTGTCACCATTCACGGTGCCAGAGTCTGCATACCTTCCAGATCGTCCTGTGGCTTTGTGTCACCATTCACGGTGCCAGAGTCTGCATACCTTCCAGATCGTCCTGTCGCTTTCGCTGCTTACTGATGTTCGAGTTCCAGATTTTTCTTTATGATTCAAGAAGGTATTGGTTGGAAACGTTTTAGGGTACGATTTTGTTATTTTCTTTTTCTTTTTCGCCTTTTTTCTTTTTTTTTCTTTTTTTATTTTATGTTGCTGCTGTTGTGATGGATTGTTTTCTGTCGCATTGGACAGTTGAACTCGTTAGGTTCGAGTTCAAGTGTGTGTGTGTGTGTGTGTGGTGTGTGTGTGTGTGTGTGTGTGTGTGTGTGTGCACGCGCACCTCGTTTTCAGTCCAGTGACAATTCTTGCTCATGCTGTCGATCACATAATCTATATTTGCTCAGATAACGATCATTGTTCCACTGTGACATGCTAACGATCATTATTCCGCTCTTACATGATAGCGACCATTGTTCCACTGTGACATGATAACGATCATTGTTCCGCTCTTACAAGATAACGATCATTGTTCCACTGTGACATGATAACGATCATTGTTCCACTGTGACAAGATAACGATCATTGTTCCACTGTGACAAGATAACGATCATTGTTCCACTGTGACAAGATAACGATCATTGTTCCACTCTGGCATGATAACGATCATTGTTCCACTGTGACATGATAATGATCATTGTTCCACTCTGACAAGATAACGATCATTGTTCCACTCTGACAAGATAACGATCATTGTTCCACTCTGACAAGATAACGATCATTGTTCCACTGTGACAAGATAACGATCGTTGTTCCACTCTGGCAAGATAACGATCATTGTTCCACTCTGACATGATAACGATCATTGTTCCACTCTGGCATGACCCTCACACGACGTGAAACAAGTCAACAAACTGAAGCCTTGAGACGACACATGAGTTGCCACAACGTGGCATTGGGTTTGTCATTGACTGTAAATTATTCAGCAACTTCATGTGTCTGTTCTGTCCCTCAAGTCTTGTTTTATACTGTGTCAGTCCCCACTCCCTTGCTTCTATCTGTCCTTTTCCTCAAGCCTTGTTTTATACTGGTCAGTCCCCACACGCTTGCTTCTATCTGTCCTTTTCCTCAAGCCTTGTTTTATACTGGTCAGTCCCACTCACTTGCTTCTATCTGTCCTTTTCCTCAAGTCTTGTTTTATACTGGTCAGTCCCCACTCACTTGCTTCTATCTGTCCTTTTCCTCAAGCCTTGTTTTATACTGGTCAGTCACCACTCACTTCGGTCTGTCCTTTTCCTCAAGCCTTGTTTTATACTGGTCAGTCCCCACTCGCTTGCTTCTACTGCTACAACTACCGTTGTTGCTGCTGCTGTTACTCTTGCTACTACTACTACTACTACTATTTCTACCGCTGCTGCTACTAAGCTTACTCTACTACTGCTCTCTCTCTCTCTCTCTCTCTCTCTCTCTCTCTCTCTTTGTTTCTTCGAGGATCCCTTTACTCTCTCCACCCCCCCCCCCCCCTCTCTAACCGCTTTCTTCGCCGTTCCCCCAAACCCATCATTCCCCACCTCCATCCTCACCATCTCCCTCTATCCGTTTCCAATCAACCAATCTTATTTTGTCTGAATCAAATCAATGCTCATTTTAAGTGCGCGCCTAAAACGCGACTTCAGCGTGGACTCTATCATGTGGGCCCTCTTACCCCCCTCCACCCCCCACCCCCACCGTCCTGTCTCCCCCCAGTCCCATACCTCCCCCCCCCCCCAACCCCCCAGCCTCCTAACCGTAGCTCCTCCCCCTCTGCTGTGAATGACAAGCGTGATGGGATCCCCAGTTTGCCCGTAGTGTCAAGGGGGGCTATCAGTTGAACCGATGAACTGTCCTATAGTTACACACCCTGGCCCATCACGTTCCCCAGTCAGAGCTGTGTTCTGCTATCCGTCCGTGCCCGTTCGGATCGAAAGCTTCTTGACTGGATTTGCCGATCAACTGGAAAATGTGCGATTGTCTCTCGTTATTTGTCGATGTAATGCAATCTGTGTGTGTGTGTGTGTGTGTGTGTGTGTGAGAGAGAGAGAGAGAGAGAGAGAGAGAGAGAGAGAGAGCGTGCACGCGCGCGCGCCAGCCATGAATCAAAATGAAGGTTTTTAGGTGCAGCGTATGCGTAGATCTTTCAGGGTACCGCATTTTTTGTAGGCTTAATTTTACGCAGGACTGAATGAAAGGGTTGAAAGAGAGACGGACAATTTTGTTACCAGTACTTAAATCGAGAGCTTATAGAATATAGATCACATTGCCTTTGTTGTTTGGATTTTTTTTCTATCGTTCATTTGTATTTTTTGTTGCTTTTCTTTTTTTTTTTTTTTTTTTTTTTTTTAGAAAATGATTTCCGTTTTGTTGTATTTTTCAATGATATTTTTCTGTGATTTGTCTTTTGTCTTAGTTTCGTTATTTATATCTATTTTTTCCCCTTCCTTCTTCCCCCCCCCCCCCCCCCCCCCCCCTCTTTTTTTAACCCTGCTTCCTTTTCTTCCATCTTTTCTGCATTCTTTTTTCTTTTCTTTTCCTTTTTTTTTGGACTCTCCTTTATTCTCTTTTTTTCAATTTCTTTCTTTTCTCGATCAATTTTGTTTCTGGTGCTGTGAGTGAAAGTGCTTAGGTCTGTCAACAACTTGACTGAAAACAAAACAAAACATTCAAACAAAGGGACGCATTTTATGTGTGCTAATTCCGTCCACTGCACAGTTGAACGTTGCGTCCTCTCGCCGGCACAGGGTTTCTGTTTTATTTACTCGTCTGCGAACGGTTTTTCTGAAATCGTTTCCTCGATTTTGTACAGTGAAAGCTTCATTACAGTGCATTACTAGTAATATGATCACCGTGCAAATACCCCTGTTAAATTCGATCTCCAATTCTTGAACGGGTCATACGCTGTTTTTCCGCCTCTTTTTGTTTTAATTTTCTATTACTTTTCCTTGAAACCTGAGCGCAAAGACACCGTTGACGACCAGGGTATTATTGTGTTGGGGTCTGCCTCTTTGTATGGGGTCTGCCTCTTTGTATGTTGCTTGGGAAAAAACGTTGTCCGCACTGAATCTAAAGGGTGTTTATGGTGTCTGTATGTACAGAAGGGAATGATTTTAGTTTTGCAGCAACTTTTTCCTTGCCACACTTTCTTTTCGTGTTCCTTCTGTATCCCAGGCTGGCTGCTTTAGGGTGCTGTTGGATTATCTGTTTAAACTCTTGGTGGTGAGAATACCACAGAATTTTAGACTAGGGTATATTTTCCTTTGATGCCAAGGGAGCACAGACACAATCAGCCGTGCTTCTTTGACGAGTCCGATCCAGCGGACGAAAGGCGTCGGAGCAGGCAATATGAATGGTTCTGTCAGCAAAGATGGGTTAAGATGGCCCCTTTATGTTGCTAGTGAAGAATTTTATATTTATACTATATATTTTTTTCTGATTTTTCATTCTCTTTTTCCTTCTTCCCCCGTCTCCTCCCCCTCTCCCCTTTCTACCCCCCCATTTGTTGTTGTTGTTGTTGTTGAAATCTTAATCTTTGCCAAGTCATTAATATATAATGACAGAGGAATTGTTAGCCTGCGCTTGCTTTCCCTCACAACTGCATTGTTCAACACACACACACACACACACACACACACACACACACACACACACACACACACATATATATATATATATATATATATATATATAGAGAGAGAGAGAGAGAGAGAGAGAGAGAAGAGAGAGAGAGAGAGAGAGAGAGATGTATTTCATTTTATTTTTGGAGAAAGTGGGCAGTCCTCCGGTCTGCAATGTGAAGAAAGCAAAGGGCAAATAACCAAACATACTAAACAAAAAGTTATCTAGATAGCCACCATTTTCCTTGTCTTCACTAGTGAAAAGAATGACCACAGCGTGCACAGGGGTTTGGATGCATTCGGGCGTTGTTCTGATTATCATATTTATTGATATCATCATCATCATTTTTTTTTCTTTTTTGGTATCATTATTAATGCTGTTACTTTCGTTGTTGTTTTGATGTATGTGCCGTGTAGTACTGCATGAAGTAAAATGCAGCTTTTCTTCTCTTCCTTTTTATAAATTAAATTTAATTTTTTTTTTTGCTCAATCTTTGGAACAGTGTTAGAGAACTATACACTATTGATCAAGTAACATGGAATTGTTTCAAATGTCGAAGGAAGTTTAAGAATGTTTAACTTTAGTTCGTTCAGAGCCACGTTAAATCTAGTTTGAGGAATAATATAAGAAAACAAAAGTGAATGAATAAATTTCATCCTTCTTTGATCACAAGACTTACTTTGTAATTTTTATATTTATATGGGAAAACACTATGTAAGAATATGAAAACCTTAAGGATTCTTCAGAACTGGTTTCTTTTATGATAGCGACGCAGAGTGTAAGATTGAAAGTAACATTCAGATTCACTGGGTTTTTTTTATATTGGACAAATGTTCATAGATAGAATTATAAATTCTTTTATTCATCCTTTTTTTCCTGGATAGAAACAGCTGCGATGTTCACCTGAATTCTTAATCCATAGCATGGATTTATTCATCCATTAAAACAATCATTGTTAGGCCCGTACACGCTGCTGAAGACAGGCTTCGTTTCTATTTCATTTCGGATATTTACGCACCTTACCTGCTTCGAGTGTGTGTGTGTGTGTGTGTGTGTGTGTGTGTGTGTGTGTGTGTGTGTGTGTGTGTGAGAGAGAGAGAGAGAGAGAGAGAGAGAGAGAAATCTGAAACTGGAAAGATCATTCATTGGATGATAAAGTAAACCATCAAATATGATGATCTAAACATTCCTTTATTCTTAAACTGGAAAGATAATTCATTGGATAATAAAGTAAACCATCTAATATGATGATCTAAACATTCTTTTATTCTTAAACTGGAGAGATAATTCATTGGATAATAAAATAAACCATCAAATATGATGATCTAAACATTCCTTTATTGAGGGAAAGATTGGCTTTCTGTACAAGTCAATTCAATGGACCCGAAAATGACGCCGTTTATTGGCAGGCATAAGATTATTATCTTTCTTCACACCGTCCCCAACCCCTCCTCCCTCCCTCCGCCCTCCTCCTTCCTTTCCTCCTCTTTTCTTTTTGCTTTTATTTATTTATTTTTTGATAAAGATCGTCACTACGCCGCTTGCGTGTTGACGTCAAGATGTCTGAATTGGCTGTTACCTGGAGATGGGGTACAGTCGGAATCAATGTTGATCCCCACTCAGAGTGATCATCAGATTGGGATCACTTTCTTCAAGTGATCATCAGATTGGGATCACTTTCTTCAAGTGATCATCAGATTGGGATCACTTTCTTCAAGTGATCATCAGATTGGGATCACTTTCTTCAAGTGATCATCAGTTTGGGATCACTTCTTCAAGTGATCATCATATTGGGATCACTTTCTTCAAGTGATCATCAGATTGGGATCACTTTCTTCAAGTGATCATCAGATTGGGATCACTTTCTTCAAGTGATCATCAGATTGGGATCACTTTCTTCAAGTGATCATCAGATTGGGATCACTTTCTTCAAGTGATCATCAGATTGGGATCACTTTCTTCAAGTGATCATCAGATTGGGATCACTTTCTCAAGAGAGTGGAATAGACGGACTTTCTGACAGTTCACCGCTGCCATCAGAAGGACAACAGATTGGCGTGGGCATCACTGGAATCGTCAATGTTATTTGGACGCCAGGTGGATTTGAACTTACGACGTATGACTTTGAACTCGGTGTTGTAGACCACTGAGCCGAACACGCCATGACTGGTTGCTATAATGAATTGTTGGACTGGTCTTCTTCACCGTTTTCAGCGATGCATTTCTTTGCGTCTTTCGCTCTTGTTTTAGCACTGTTGCTTGTGTGTTAATGGATGGATGTGTGAATAAGCGCTCGTGCTAGTTATATTTTCATGTTGTTGTAATGGAATAAAATGGCTGAAGTCCTGTACAATTGTTCTCACGTTGATTGCTGATATTGTTGTTGTTTATCATTCCCCTGATTATGATTGTAATAGTCTATATTCCAAGTGATGTAAATTTTAATGATGAATTTTGTACAAGCATGCCAGTAGAACTATCAGTTGTGAAACGCGTCATGCAGTTATTTGTGTGTGTGCGTGTGTATGTGTGTGTGTGTGTGTGTGTGTGTGTGTGTGTGTGTGTGTGTGTGTGTGTGTGTGTGTGAGAGAGAGAGAGAGAGAGAGAGAGAGAGAGAGAGAGAGAGTTTAGATTTTTTTCTATTTTCAAGCGTCAATGTCTAAAGCTCAAATTCAGTGTGTGGTTTCAAATGCAGAATCATGACAATTCAAAGTGTCGTGAGATGTGGAATAAAATAAACTACCTGTGAACTTGCCTTGTCAGCCATTCCTTGTGTGCGTTAAATTACTCTCTCTCTCTCTCTCTCTCTCTCTCTCTCTCTCTCTCTCTCTCTCTCTCTCTCTCTCTCACACACACACACACACACACAGAACAAAAGGGCACCAGGAATTTATTAGACGACAACTAAACGCTAAGAAAACACTTCACGCCGTATTTGTCTTTGTCGCTGCATCTGCACCGACATCCATCACTCCTCTTTCCCCTTCCTCCCTTACCTTCCTCCTCCTCCTCCTCCTCCCCTCTCTCCCCCCCCCCCCCCCTCTCTCTCTCTCTCTCTCTTATTGACTTCTATCAATAATAGTGAAAATGCACTGTCGTCAGGAATGTTTCACGCCTGTGTGTGTGTTTGTAAAGTCTCGGGGGCTTTGTGTAATCAGGACGCAACAAATCCATTTATAATTCTTATCATCATCATTATTGTAATTGTTAAAATTATGTAATCGTTTCCAGTCATTCAAATTCTGCTCCATTTAATCATCATCATTCTATGTGAAGATGACAGGTTAGGTCTTTTTCTTTCATTCTTTGTTGTTGTTGTTTGTTTGCTTCCTTGGGTTTTGCTTATTGGACCATGGCCCATATTTAGCAGCAGGAATTAAATGACTCGTGATCCTGTTTATTCTCAAGGAAATGAATGATTTTTTTTTTTATTAGTGTGCGTGTTGCAGAGCATACTGTATTACTACACAGACTTGTGCTGATGGCAAAGTCAGACAGCTGATTACTGTTGCACCTCACTGTTTACACTCGTAGACATGTAATATTGTATCCTAAACACAGTCTACGCTTATAAAATGTATTCCCATGCCGTCATTTTCAATAACAAAACACATCCATTTCCTGTTCTCTAAATGTATAATGGATTGCGGGTTCGATCCGTCCATATCGGTTAATTTACAAAATTCGTTTTGTTGTTGTTGATGTTGTTTTTGTATTCCCTCAGGGTGCAAGTTTGACAGTGTACATGTGTGATCACTTCTCTGAGTAAAAGAAAAAAATGGCAGAGGCTTATGGTCGACAAAAGCACACACGTCTATACTCCCGCACATGCATAGTTAAACACCCGCTAGTTGCCCATTATTCTGTCTGTGGGCAAGTTTTCCTGCCGCACCATGATGCTTCTCTATCATAGTCCGTCGATCGCTATACCTTACCTGTCTGTTCCCTACTCTCCTCTCCCCCCCCCCCCCCCCCATCCCTAAAGTATCCCCTATCTGTGCCCCATCTACGCCCATATTTGCCATCTCTCTCACTCTCTCTCTCTCTCCGCCTATATCCCGCCCTCTAACCTGACGTCCACTCAACGAGAACATGAATGACATCATCACGTCGTTGTTCCCCAGTCAGTCTTCACGCCGCTACTGACGGCGACTGAATGCTATACAATTAAAATTCTCTTCTTCGGGTCCTATCTGGAAGACCATTGGGCTGTTTGTCTACTACCCACACAACACCCACCCACCCACATCCACCCACACACCCACACTTACACCCACACACACACACCCTGTCCACACCCCCCGCCCACACGTTGTGTTCTTTGATTTGTGGACGGGGAGATAGTGGCGGGCCGGGTGATCTTTACACAGTTGGTCAAGTGGTCGGTAGAAAGGCGATAAAGTTATCGCTTAGCACCAGCAACCTGTGCAATCGCCCTCTGCTGCCGGCCTATTAGCGCGCAATAAAGATGGGAATCAACAGTCCACGGTCTGCCCGTCCCCCGGCCTCTTTTCTCCAGAGGTCCACATCAAACGAACAAACTTACAGCTTCCACAAGCGGGCGGGCGCCATTTCCTTCAGCAGTTATCCCCCCCCCCCTCTCCTTCCCACGTCCCCACTCTTCCCTACCCCTCCGAAAGCTCTGTTCCTCTCATGATAAGCCAGCAACCTTCCTCAAGGGTCGGAAACGGGAGATGAGAATAAGGGTGGGTCGCCTCCCCTAACGAGATTTTGAGACCCCACTGAGTCCGGCCTTCTTATTGGCTGTACCGGCTGTTGCGTCACAGGCAAATTGTCAGGGGGCGCTGGTTGCCGGGTCTCCGGGGCTGGGGGGTGTGGGACAGAGGCTTCCAGCTTGTGTAGAGCTAATTGGAGTTTTATTGCCCGGGACTAAACGGTCACGCCATCACCCAGACGGCTGGTAATTGGCTGTGGTGGCCCTGTCTTTGACCCGCGGCAGAATAGTCCCAAGAGGCATCACTACACAGCACTGACCGCTTCCCTTGATTTAAGGTGCTAGCCACTGGTCAATTGGCTCTTGATCGAAGCACTTGACCGAACTGAAACAGACGTGCAGAAGTCAAAGTGTTTGGAAACGGGAGCGGTCTGGAAGTGTTGTGGTCACTTTTAGGCTGGTTGTCTTGGAGGATTTAGGAACTAAGGGGATGCACACACATAGCAACTTGAGAAGCTGTATACCACGTTTCTAGTGCGCCAAGCCACCCAAGATACATGTATTGAACCCATATTCAGTGTTGAGAGCAGGATAGAGCAAGGTTAGAAATATGATCTTACAGCGTTATCTATTTCAGGACAAATCTTGTGTGGTTACTGCCCTTCCGTTTTTGACAGAGAGGTGTGTTCTGGTTGATGCCAGTTGAATTGTTGACAGAGAGGTGTGTTCTGGTTGTTGCCAGTTGAAACAGAGAGGTGTGTTCTGGTTGATGCCATTTGAATTGTACACAGAGAGGTGTGTTCTGGTTGATGCCAGTTGAATTGTTGACAGAGAGGTGTGTTCTGGTTGATGCCAGTGGAATTGTACGTTGGATCGAGCAGGGTCTTTGTCAGCTGGTAACGCACAGAGCGATAAACACAATGAATTGGAAATACATCAGCAGGCGTGCGCGCGTTCGTGCGTGCGTGCGTGCGTACGTGCATGCGTTCGTGCGTGTGTGTGTATTTGCTTATGCGTCACTGAATGTGTAGCATAAGGATACTGTCCAACGTCTGCGGACAGTCGAAATCTTCAGAGAGAGAGAGAGAGAGAGAGAGAGAGAGAGAGAGAGAGAGAGAGTAAATGTACGTATAAAGGATGTAACAAAAGCATAACAGGTGATGGAATTGTGAGACCAACAATGAAAGGATTTAAAAATTAGACCAGTTAATATTTTAATATTTTGCGTAATGCTGAAAATGATTCCCGTTTGTTTGCTTTGGAAGCAATACCTCTCCAACCATGAACCAGACTCTACCTCGTGCTCTTGAATTGATTTGTACCAAACACGTTATCAGATCTGTTTTGTAAAACAAATATACTTAAAAACTGCCATTGATCGCAATTGATCGATCAATCAGCCACTCATACGGTTTTTAGTCTCACCATCAATCAGTCTATCTATCTATCTATCTATCTATCTATCTATCTATCTATCTATCTATCTATCTCTGTGGTTGTATATCTGTCTATCTCATTTATCTGCCTGTCAAGCAGCCGCACAGCATACCAGTTTCTAGACCTTGCCAACTAAAGGCCCTTCTTACACGGGTCGTTTCAATCATGTGGTTAAGAATTACTTTCGAAGCCGATGCATACTGAACACACGTAGCGTCAAGACGTGCACACTGAACACATATAGCGTCAACACGTGCACACTGAACACATATAGCGTCAACACGTGCACACTGAACACATATAGCGTCAACACGTGCACATTGAACACATATAGCGTCAACACGTGCACACTGAAAACATATAGCGTCACCACGTGCACACTGAACACATATAGCGTCAGCACGTGCACACTGAACACATATAGCGTCAACACGTGTAAACTGAACACATATAGCGTCAACACGTGCAAACTGAACACACGTAGCGTCACCACGTGCACACTGAACACATATAGCGTCAACACGTGCAAACTGAACACACGTAGCGTCACCACGTGCACACTGAACACATATAGCGTCAACACGTGCAAACTGAACACACGTAGCGTCAACACGTGCAAAGAGAACAGACGTAGCACGTGCAAAGAGAACAGACGTAGCACGTGCCAGGAGAATAGACGTAGCACGTGCAAACTGAACACACATAACTCGACACGTAAAACTGAACAGACATGCAACAAACCTGCAGCCACACGTCTGGCAACTGCAGTCCCTGCCTGTGAGAGAAGGGAGCCTTCCGGCTCTTCGTCCTTCTTATCTCCTCCAACACCGGCCCAGCCCACGTCGCTCACACCAGAGATCCGCTGGCCCAAGAAAGGGAGGAGAAAGTCGCTCACACCAGAGATCCGCTGGGCCCAAGAAAGGGAGGAGAAAGTCGCTCACACCAGAGATCCGCTGGCCCAAGAAAGGGAGGAGAAAGTCGCTCACACCAGAGATCCACTGGGCCCAAGAAAGGGAGGAGAAAGTCGCTCACACCAGAGATCCACTGGGCCCAAGAAAGGGAGGAGAAAGTCAGAAAGGGCCGGCGGAGAGATTAAAAAAAAGGCTAGTTCTTATTTTCACCCCTTTACAAGAGACCTCATCATGACACACAACGCCAAACAAAGAGCAACAAGGCCGGCGCGGCTTTGAGTGAGTGCGCCTGCTAGTTCATGCCTTTGTTGGAAAGTGGCGAGCCAGTCACATTCGCTCCCCTCCCCTCCCCTCCCCCCCCCCCCCCTGCCACCCCCTCCCCAGCCACATCTCTTCTCTCCCCCATCCCCCCCCCCCTAATTCCTCCTCCCCTCCCCTAGCTCTAGGACCACTGGCTCATTATCATTCACCGTTTCTACTTTGCTTTTCCTGCACCCACGTTTTGGCGTGGGCCTTTTCAAAACGCCTTCCTTACTCCCTCCTCGTACAACGTAACTGTCGCGCACTTGTATCACTTAAATTCAGTGATCGGCCTTTGGCTTGGGTACAAATCTCACAAATTCTGCACTCGCTGACACATCGGAAGGGGGCGTTGACAAAAGAAAAAAAAGTGGTTTGGGTGTTATTATTTATCGTACTAAGAATTGGACCATGGCTGATTATTGTGATGCGGTTATGCTTGCCAAAGTCAAGCACCTGCAAGATCGCACCGCAAGATTCACTTACAGCATTCGAATTCTCCATCTTCGGTGTAGTTTCTGAGAATACCAGTGGAAGCGCGTGCAGAGAGAGAGAGAGAGAGAGAGAGAGAGAGAGAGAGAGAGAGAGAGAGAGAGAGAGAGAGAGAGAGAGAGAGACAGACAGACAGACAGACAGACAGAGAGGATGCACGTGCAGAGAAAGGCTAAGGCACGTGCACACGCAAAACTAGGCGCGTAAAGAGATGTTAGTTGACTCAACACCATCACAGTCATCAGGAAGTTCTGAATCAACGCTTCTATTTTGTTTTTCAAATACTGTATTTATGCCATTCTAGGTTCACGTGTGTGAGTATATGTACTCCGTTTTGTTCTGGTTGTCCACGTGTGCGTGTGTGTGTGAGTGTGTGTGTGTGTGTGTGAATATGCATGTGCGTGCGTGCGTATCCCTCTATCAGGTAACAGATTTTACTGGTATATAATCATTACATTTTCACTTAAAATTATAGCATTGTCTTCGTAGCATTTCTTGTAAAAAAATAAATTGTAACTTGATAGTACGATCCACAAGCGCGTTTGTGTTGTCCTTCAATTCAATATCCATTCATGTGATGTACACACCCACACACACACACACACACACAACACACACACACACACACACACACACACACACACACACACACACACACACACACACACACACACACACAACCTAATGTAAGTCAACATGGCAACAACAGTCATAAAAATCAATAATCAACATCAACAAGATGCAACATCTGCATCTTTTCACAGATAGGTAAAACGTAGAGCCCGGAATCCAGTATCACATATTGGTGAGTAATTACTAACCACATCATATCATAATAGAAGCTGTGACGGGTTCTTTAAACAACATCATATCATAGTGGAAGCTGTGACGAGTTCTTAAAACAACATCATATCATAATAGAAGCTGAGGAGTTCTTCAAACAACATCATAACAGAAGCTGTGAGGAGTTCTTCAAACATCATAACAGAAGCTGTGAGGAGTTCTTCAAACATCATAACAGAAGCTGTGAGGAGTTCTTCAAACATCATAATAGAAGCTGTGAGGAGTTCTTCAAACATCATAATAGAAGCTGTGAGGAGTTCTTCAAACATCATAATAGAAGCTGTGAGGAGTTCTTCAAACATCATAATAGAAGCTGTGAGGAGTTCTTCAAACAACGTCATATCTCGGTTGCTGATTTGATTGGGTGTTAAAAGTAGAATGGCCTTAACACAGAAAAGTCCTATTATCTTGGAAAAACAAATCTTTATTCACTGCTGAGTTAACTGCTATAATTATGGCTTTAAAGTTTGTTGTTGATTACCCTCAAACTTTATTCAAAGTTGTTTTATGTGTAGATTCCAAGTCAGTTCTTACTGCAATGAAGAACTTTAAATTAAAAGTTCGACCTGAGATGATCACTGAAATAAATAATTTAGTACATTTCCTCTCAGTCAGAGACACTGAAATAACATTTCTTTGGGTGCCCTCCCACTGTCGGTTATATCATAATGAAAAGGTTGATGTTCTAGCAAAGAGGAGCAAAACGATAATCAGATTCGCATTTTCTAAACTTCTCTACGTCAGTGCAAGAGTGCTATACTTTGGCAGAAAAAGTACAATTTTATCATTCTCATTTGATAGAAAGAGAAACTGGGTGTTTTGGTTTTCACGATGAAATGAAAAATATTCATGAAAAGTTAAGTAAGTATGATCAAAATATTTATCGTAGACGACAGATAAGTTCCTTGATCCGTAGATGGAAATTGGATTGTTTAATAAAAAAAAAAGTATGTAAAAAATATACATTGTACATGTGGTCATAGCATATCAAATGATCACATTCTATTGTGTAACTTTATGAAAAAATTCATTCCAAATACGTCTGTGCAGCCCATTTAAAATGTTTTCTGTCAGCAAGTGAAATATATCTTTTCTTTTTGCGTTTAGCTAAAAGTCCAATTGGCAAATACTTATAATAGATGATAGTCAGTGGTGAGATGAGACAGAAGAGTTATATATAGTTTTTTAATCTTTGAATAAGTGGACTTTCTATTTTTGTGTTATAGATGTAGATACGTTAATTCTTTTGACTCGTTGTGTTAACCTTTTTTCCCGGCCCCCATTTTTTTTTTTAAAGGTCTAATATCACGTTATGTGGAAAGACGTAAAACAAAACAACAACAACGCTTTGCCTCTCTTTGGCTAGACTATCACAGACAGCGGAATCACTGCATGCATCAATGACAGTACGCTTTGCCTCTCTTTGGCTAGTCTGTCAGCTCTTTGTTTGAAACGGATTTCACAAAATGAATGCACCACACAACGGAATATATTATCACTACCTCTTAAGCAGGAACTCATTTCAGATCTTGATTCGCGGTACATTCTGATTTGTTTAGAGCATACAAAACTAACTTCAATCAACATAGAAAGTATTTAAGATACGTGTTGTTGTACACATGGCTGTGAACACCGCAGT
>CM031620.1:622338-647338 GCA_018398815.1 Conus ventricosus | reverse complement strand
ATGGCCTCCTTCACTGAGGTAGTGACCACATACAGTTGGAATGCCCTTCACTGGGTAGTGACCACATACAGTTGGAATGGCCTCCTTCACTGGGTAGTGACCACATACAGTTGGAATGGCCTTCACTGGGTAGTGACCACATACAGTTGGAATGGCCTTCACTGGGTAGTGACCACATACAGTTGGAATGGCCTCCTTCACTGGGTAGTGACCACATACAGTTGGAATGTCCTCCTTTACTGGGTAGTGACCACATACAGTTGGAATGGCCTTCACTTGGTAGTGACCACATACAGTTGGAATGACCTTCACTGGGTAGTGACCACATACAGTTGGAATGACCTTCACTGGGTAGTGACCACATACAGTTGGAATGGCCTTCACTGGGTAGTGAGTGACCACATACAGTTGGAATGGCCTCCTTCACTGGGTAGTGACCACATACAGTTGGAATGGCCTCCGTCACTGGGTAGTGACCACATACAGTTGGAATGGCCTTCACTGGGTAGTGAGCACATACAGTTGGAATGGCCTTCACTGGGTAGTGACCACATACAGTTGGAATGGCCTTCACTGGGTAGTGACCACATACAGTTGGAATGGCCTTCACCGGGTAGTGACCACATACAGTTGGAATGGCCTCCTTCACTGGGTAGTGACCACATACAGTTGGAATGGCTCCTTCACTGGGTAGTGACCACATACAGTTGGAATGACCTTCACTGGGTAGTGACCACATACAGTTGGAATGGCCTCCTTCACTGGGTAGTGACCACATACAGTTGGAATGGCCTTCACTGGGTAGTGACCACATACAGTTGGAATGGCCTTCACTGGGTAGTGACCACATACAGTTGGAATGGCCTTCACTGGGTAGTGACGACATACAGTTGGAATGGCCTTCACTGGGTAGTGACCACATACAGTTGGAATGGCCTTCACTGGGTAGTGACCACATACAGTTGGAATGACCTTCACTGGGTAGTGACCACAAACAGTTGGAATGGCCTTCACTGGGTAGTGACCACATACAGTTGGAATGGCCTTCACTGGGTAGTGACCACATACAGTTGGAATGACCTTCACTGGGTAGTGACCACATACAGTTGGAATGACCTTCACTGGGTAGTGACCACATACAGTTGGAATGACCTTCACTGGGTAGTGACCACATACAGTTGGAATGGCCTTCACTGGGCAGTGACCACATACAGTTGGAATGACCTTCACTGGGTAGTGACCACACACAGTTGGAATGGCCTCCTTCACTGGGTAGTGACCACATACAGTTGGAATGGCCTTCACTGGGTAGTGACCACATACAGTTGGAATGGCCTTCACTGGGTAGTGACCACATACAGTTGGAATGGCCTCCTTCACTGGGTAGTGACCACATACAGTTGGAATGGCCTTCACCGGGTAGTGACCACATACAGTTGGAATGGCCTTCACTGGGTAGTGACCACATACAGTTGGAATGGCCTTCACTGGGTAGTGACCACATACAGTTGGAATGGCTTTCACTGGGTAGTGACCACATACAGTTGGAATGGCCTTCACTGGTAGTGACCACATACAGTTGGAATGGCCTCCTTCACTGGGTAGTGACCACATACAGTTGGAATGGCCTCCTTCACTGGGTAGTGACCACATACAGTTGGAATGGCCTCCTTCACTGGGTAGTGACCACATACAGTTGGAATGGCCTCCTTCACTGAGGTAGTGACCACATACAGTTGGAATGCCCTTCACTGGGTAGTGACCACATACAGTTGGAATGGCCTCCTTCACTGGGTAGTGACCACATACAGTTGGAATGGCCTTCACTGGATAGTGACCACATACAGTTGGAATGGCCTTCACTGGGTAGTGACCACATACAGTTGGAATGGCCTCCTTCACTGGGTAGTGACCACATACAGTTGGAATGTCCTCCTTTACTGGGTAGTTACCACATACAGTTGGAATGGCCTTCACTTGGTAGTGACCACATACAGTTGGAATGACCTTCACTGGGTAGTGACCACATACAGTTGGAATGACCTTCACTGGGTAGTGACCACATACAGTTGGAATGGCCTTCACTGGGTAGTGAGTGACCACATACAGTTGGAATGGCCTCCTTCACTGGGTAGTGACCACATACAGTTGGAATGGCCTCCGTCACTGGGTAGTGACCACATACAGTTGGAATGGCCTTCACTGGGTAGTGAGCACATACAGTTGGAATGGCCTTCACTGGGTAGTGACCACATACAGTTGGAATGGCCTTCACTGGGTAGTGACCACATACAGTTGGAATGGCCTTCACCGGTAGTGACCACATACAGTTGGAATGGCCTCCTTCACTGGGTAGTGACCACATACAGTTGGAATGGCCTCCTTCACTGGGTAGTGACCACATACAGTTGGAATGACCTTCACCGGGTAGTGACCACATACAGTTGGAATGGCCTCCTTCACTGGGTAGTGACCACATACAGTTGGAATGGCCTCCTTCACTGGGTAGTGACCACATACAGTTGGAATGGCCTTCACTGGGTAGTGACCACATACAGTTGGAATGGCCTTCACTGGGTAGTGACCACATACAGTTGGAATGGCCTTCACTGGGTAGTGACCACATACAGTTGGAATGGCCTTCACCGGGTAGTGACCACATACAGTTGGAATGGCCTCCTTCACTGGGTAGTGACCACATACAGTTGGAATGGCCTCCTTCACGGGGTAGTGACCACATACAGTTGGAATGGCCTTCACCGGGTAGTGACCACATACAGTTGGAATGGCCTCCTTCACTGGTAGTGACCACATACAGTTGGAATGGCCTCCTTCACTGGGTAGTGACCACATACAGTTGGAATGGCCTTCACTGGGTAGTGACCACATACAGTTGGAATGGCCTTCACTGGGTAGTGACCACATACAGTTGGAATGGCCTTCACTGGGTAGTGACCACATACAGTTGGAATGGCCTTCACTGGGTAGTGACCCCATACAGTTGGAATGGCCTTCACTGGGTAGTGACCACATACAGTTGGAATGGCCTTCACTGGGTAGTGACCACATACAGTTGGAATGGCCTTCACTGGGTAGTGACCACATACAGTTGGAATGACCTTCACTGGGTAGTGACCACATACAGTTGGAATGGCCTCCTTCGCTGGGTAGTGACCACATACAGTTGGAATGGCCTTCACTGGGTAGTGACAACATACAGTTGGAATGGCCTTCACTGGGTAGTGACCACATACAGTTGGAATGACCTTCACTGGGTAGTGACCACATACAGTTGGAATGGCCTCCTTCACTGGGTAGTGACCACATACAGTTGGAATGGCCTTCACTGGGTAGTGACCACATACAGTTGGAATGGCCTTCACTGGGTAGTGACCACATACAGTTGGAATGGCCTTCACTGGGTAGTGACCACATACAGTTGGAATGGCCTTCACTGGGTAGTGACCACATACAGTTGGAATGGCCTTCACTGGGTAGTGACCACATACAGTTGGAATGACCTTCACTGGGTAGTGACCACAAACAGTTGGAATGGCCTTCACTGGGTAGTGACCACATACAGTTGGAATGGCCTTCACTGGGTAGTGACCACATACAGTTGGAATGACCTTCACTGGGTAGTGACCACATACAGTTGGAATGACCTTCACTGGGTAGTGACCACATACAGTTGGAATGACCTTCACTGGGTAGTGACCACATACAGTTGGAATGGCCTTCACTGGGCAGTGACCACATACAGTTGGAATGACCTTCACTGGGTAGTGACCACATACAGTTGGAATGGCCTCCTTCACTGGGTAGTGACCACATACAGTTGGAATGGCCTTCACTGGTAGTGACCACATACAGTTGGAATGGCCTTCACTGGGTAGTGACCACATACAGTTGGAATGGCCTCCTTCACTGGGTAGTGACCACATACAGTTGGAATGGCCTTCACCGGGTAGTGACCACATACAGTTGGAATGGCCTTCACTGGGTAGTGACCACATACAGTTGGAATGGCCTTCACTGGGTAGTGACCACATACAGTTGGAATGGCTTTCACTGGGTAGTGACCACATACAGTTGGAATGGCCTTCACTGGGTAGTGACCACATACAGTTGGAATGGCCTCCTTCACTGGGTAGTGACCACATACAGTTGGAATGGCCTCCTTCACTGGGTAGTGACCACATACAGTTGGAATGGCCTCCTTCACTGGGTAGTGACCACATACAGTTGGAATGGCCTCCTTCACTGAGGTAGTGACCACATACAGTTGGAATGCCCTTCACTGGGTAGTGACCACATACAGTTGGAATGGCCTCCTTCACTGGGTAGTGACCACATACAGTTGGAATGGCCTTCACTGGGTAGTGACCACATACAGTTGGAATGGCCTTCACTGGGTAGTGACCACATACAGTTTGAATGGCCTCCTTCACTGGGTAGTGACCACATACAGTTGGAATGTCCTCCTTTACTGGGTAGTGACCACATACAGTTGGAATGGCCTTCACTTGGTAGTGACCACATACAGTTGGAATGACCTTCACTGGGTAGTGACCACATACAGTTGGAATGACCTTCACTGGGTAGTGACCACATACAGTTGGAATGACCTTCACTGGGTAGTGACCCCATACAGTTGGAATGACCTTCACTGGGTAGTGACCACATACAGTTGGAATGACCTTCACTGGGTAGTGACCACATACAGTTGGAATGGCCTTCACTTGGTAGTGACCACATACAGTTGGAATGGCCTTCACTGGGTAGTGACCACATACAGTTGGAATGGCCTTCACTGGGTAGTGACCACTACAGTTGGAATGACCTTCACTGGGTAGTGACCCCATACAGTTGGAATGGCCTTCACTGGGTAGTGACCACATACAGTTGGAATGGCCTTCACTGGGTAGTGACCACATACAGTTGGAATGGCCTCCTTCACTGGGTAGTGACCACATACAGTTGGAATGGCCTTCACTGGGTAGTGACCACATACAGTTGGAATGGCCTTCACTGGGTAGTGACCACATACAGTTGGAATGGCCTTCACTGGGTAGTGACCACATACAGTTGGAATGGCCTCCTTCACTGGGTAGTGACCACATACAGTTGGAATGGCCTCCTTCACTGGGTAGTGACCACATACAGTTGGAATGGCCTTCACTGGGTAGTGACCACATACAGTTGGAATGACCTTCACTGGGTAGTGACCACATACAGTTGGAATGGCCTTCACTGGGTAGTGACCACATACAGTTGGAATGGCCTCCTTCACTGGGTAGTGACCACATACAGTTGGAATGGCCTTCACTGGGTAGTGACCACATACAGTTGGAATGACCTTCACTGGGTAGTGACCACATACAGTTGGAATAGCCTTCACTGGGTAGTGACCACATACAGTTGGAATGGCCTTCACTGGGTAGTGACCACATACAGTTGGAATGGCCTCCTTCACTGGGTAGTGACCACATACAGTTGGAATGGCCTCCTTCACTGGGTAGTGACCACATACAGTTGGAATGGCCTTCACTGGGTAGTGACCACATACAGTTGGAATGATCTTCACTGGGTAGTGACCACATACAGTTGGAATGGCCTCCTTCACTGGGTAGTGACCACATACAGTTGGAATGGCCTTCCCTGGGTAGTGACCACATACAGTTGGAATGGCCTTCACTGGGTAGTGACCACATACAGTTGGAATGGCCTCCTTCACTGGGTAGTGACCACATACAGTTGGAATGGCCTTCACTGGGTAGTGACCACATACAGTTGGAATGGCCTTCACTTGGTAGTGACCACATACAGTTGGAATGGCCTTCACTGGGTAGTGACCACACACAGTTGGAATGGCCTTCTTCACTGGGTAGTGACCACATACAGTTGGAATGACCTTCACTGGGTAGCGACCGCATACAGTTGGAATGGCCTCCTTCGATGGGTAGTGACCACATACAGTTGGAATGGCATCCTTTGCTGGGCAGTCCTAGAGGTTTAAACCGCGTGCCGCGGCTGCTATCCTCAACACATGCAGCTGAATGGACGAGCAACACACGTGCATCAGTATAATGACTGGGTCCTGCAATATACAGCTTGCTGCCTGCCAGAATGGATCCCACCTCTTGGATTGTCTCGCTTGCATACGCGCAAAATGCACGCACGCACACATGCAGTCACGTACACACACACACACACACACACACACACACACACACACACACACACACACACACACACACACTTCTACTCCAAACACCCGCCAAGTTAAAGTCACCATCAATAAACAGATCCGGAAGCCCCGATAAAGGGACGGAGAAAGTCGGAAAAAGCCAGGGAGAGATTAAAAAAAGAAAAAAAAAAGAAAAAAGAAGAAGAAAAGTCTTTTTTTTTTCTTCACCCATTTACAAGAGGCCTGATAATGACACACACAAGTCCCAACTATAGCCAACAACCTGGCCGCTGCTTTCAGTCAGTGCGACTAGAGGTTCACGGCATTGTTGAAAGTAGCAGGACCGACTCACGTTCTCCCCTCCCTCCCACCCCTCCTCCCACACCGCCCACCCTCCTCTTTCACCCCCCACCCTGTTCACCCCTATCTATCGCCCCCCTCTCTCTCCCTCTCCCCCCTCTCTCTCTCTCTCTCTCTCTCTTTCTTCTGTCTAGGATTGACTCACAGCGATTCTCCGTTTCCACTTTTCCTTCCAGGTCCCTCGACCCGGGCTTTAGGCATTGAGGTTTTCAACACGCCTTCTCCTTTTCTCGCACCACATAAACTGTCGCGCACTTGTATCGCTTAAATTCGATGATAGGCTATTCACTCGGGTACAAATCTTGAGGTCGATACAAAAAATTCTGCACTCGCTGACACATGAGGAGGCGGTCAACAAGGGGGGGGGGGGGGGGAAAAAAGAAAGAAAAGAAAGAAAGAAAAAGAAAGAAAGAAAGAAGAAAGGGGAAGATAAGCTGGGCTGGAGTTGTATTTCTGTTGTAGGAAGTGGACCCTGTGAGAGGGGCCGGGCTTGCGGGGGTGAACAGCGTGAAGAATGGGGTTGCGGAGAGTCGCTTTCAGCTTTCTTTGAACGTCTAGAGTCCCATCTTTGGTGCGGGTTTTGATTGATCAATAAAGTGGGCCCACACCAAGAACGTGCAGTCAAATGGGAATCGTCAAAAGCGATTTAAAACGAAGAAGGAATCAAGCAAGCTGTTTGCTGGCTCAAGCACGCCACATACAATCCTCATCACAGACCCAGGGCTCAAGAGAGACGCACTGTTCCTCCCCCTCTTTTAATAAGTTCCAAATGATTCCCAGTATAACTGCATTTTTTGCCTGTTTCCCTAAATTAACTGATTCATAATCACCCCCGTACTGAGTAGTCCGGAATCACCAAAATTCCAGCGCGGAGTTCGTCTATTCGACAGAATAATTACAAAACAGAACCCAACACATCTTTGTAGATTTATGCGATCTGATGCGTAATTTCACCTAGAATTCCACCTCCTAAGGCTCATCACACACGTGGCATTAGAATCATGTTTCTGGTGCATGGCATCAGTGGCACAACGAGGTTTGGGTGTGTTACCACATTGACAGTTCATTATGTCCACGTTAAAGCCTTTCTTAACTGAAACCACGTTCAGATCACCAACCCGTTCGTCTAGTTCGCAAGCTCGGCGATGTGGGCAATGTGGGCGATGTGGGCGATGCTTCATTGCCGGATCGTTTGGGTTACGATCCAAGACTTAGCAAGCTTGCTTATCTTGCCTTGCTTCGCCAAGGAAAAAAGGATCACTTTCCATGTTCTAGGAACTGTATAGGTTTCCCCCCAAAGGGATGTAACCCATATAGACGCTCTCGTGTAACAGAAAGCTGTCTATGACTAGCTGGACAAACTTTCCTGTGATCAAAATCAGTTTGTGGTCAATTGACCTAGATTTTCACCCTTGATTCATTAAGAAATCTTTTCCATTCCGTACGACCGAAATATTCAAGTCACAGTGCTTTAGAAATAAGTAAGACAAAGACATTAAAAAAATCAGTAGTACAACCTAATCAAAACAGTTAAATCAGCAGTACAACCTGTTCCAAACAGGTCAATCAGTAGTACAACCTGTTCCAAACAGTTCAATCAGTAGTACAACCTGTTCCAAACAGTTAAATCAGTAGTACAACCTGTTCCAAACAGGTCAATCAGCAGTACAACCTGTTCCAAACAGGTCAATCAGTAGTACAACCTGTTCCAAACAGTTCAATCAGTAGTACAACCTGTTCCAAACAGTTAAATCAGTAGTACAACCTGTTCTAAACAGTTCAATCAGTAGTACAACCTGTTCCAAACAGTTCAATCAGTAGGACAACCTGTTCCAAACAGTTCAATCAGTAGGACAACCTGTTCCAAACAGTTTCAAGCTTAGAATGTTTCAGTGGAGCTTCAGGTGTAGCATTTTACGATTCGTGTTCTCTCTCTTGACAAACTGAACACCATTCACACTTCTGTAAAGAATCAGTCTGTATGTCGTTCACTCAGCGGTCTTTGGATGTAAAGAGTCAGTCTGCATGTCGTTGACTCAGCGGTCTTTGGATGTAAAGAGTCAGTCTGTATGTCGTTGACTCGGCGGTCTTCCGTCTGCATGTCGTTGACTCAGCGGTCTTCCGTCTGCATGTCGTTGACTCAGCGGTCTTTGGATGTAAAGAGTCAGTCTGCATGTCGTTGACTCAGCGGTCTTTGGATGTAAAGAGTCAGTTTGCATGTCGTTGACTCAGTCAGCGGTCTTTGGATGTAAAGAGTCAGTCTGCATGTCGTTGACTCAGCGGTCTTTGGATGTAAAGAGTCAGTCTGCATGTCGTTGACTCAGCGGTCTTCCGTCTGCATGTCGTTGACTCAGCGGTCTTCCGTCTGCATGTCGTTGACTCAGCGGTCTTTGGATGTAAAGAGTCAGTCTGCATGTCGTTGACTCAGGGGTCTTCGGATGTAAAGAGTCAGTCTGCATGTCGTTGACTCAGCGGTCTTGGGATGTAAAGAATCAGTCTGCATGTTGTTGACTCAGCGGTCTTGGGATGTAAAGAATCAGTCTTCGTGTCGTTGACTCAGCGGTCTTCAGTCTGCGTGTCGTTGACTCAGCGGATTTTGGATCTTGCTCTGCATGTCGCTAACTGAGCGGTCTTTGGATCTTGGCATCGTTGGCATCAGTGGAGAGAGCAAGGATGGTTCGTCAATGACAGTTCACAAACTTCAGCTCCACAATGAAAACACTGAAATGATCTTCTTTGCACCCAAAAGACTTTCTTTCATCTGACTGTATCCAAAACTCTGTCAGACTGGAACAGGGCCTTATTCAGACATCGTCATCTGCACGGAATTTAGGTGTTACCCTTGATTCAGCACTTTCCTTCCAGCAACATGTTTCCACAGTCTGCCGTATCTGTTACTTTCAGCTTCGCTGCATTGGTTCTGAGCGACATCTCCTCTCTGTTGATGCCACAAAACCCCTTGTTTCTGCCTTCATTCTGTCTAGACTTGATTACTGTAATTCTCTTCTATCTGGCTGTTCCCAGAATCGTCTAAGTCGTCTCCAGAAAGTACAAAACAATGCTGCTCGTAGGATTCTCAGACAACCCAGATCTTCTCATGTCACTCCCTTACTTCTTTCTCTTCACTGGTTGCCGGTCGAAAAACAAATAGACTGCAAACTGTCCTTACTCTGCTTTAAATCTTTGAATGGCTTAGCTGCTTCCTACCTTTCTGATCTCCTTCATCTCTATGTTCCTTCTAGGCAGTTGCGTTCTTCTATCGACAACACTCTGCTCAAAATCCCTCGATTTCGAATGAAAACCTATGGCGATCATTCTTTTCTTTTCAGGGTCCGGTTTCTTGGAATAAACTCCCAGTATCTTTGTGTAGTTCAAACTCTCTGTCTTCCTTCAAGGCATCTCTTAAAACAACCCTCTTCACCTATCAACAGCAGTTCTTTCTTCCCCTTCCCTTACCCATCAAATTGATTCTGCAACTAATGTGTGTGTGTATGTGTGTGTGTGTGTGTGTGTGTGCGTGCGCGCGCGCGCGCGCGTGTGTGTGTGTGTGTGTGTGTGTGTGTGTGTGTGTGTGTGGGGTGTGTGTGTGTGTGTGTGTGAGTGAGCATGCTGCTGTGTCCGATGTGGTGTTACAGTGTGTGTGGGATCATGTGTTGTGTGGAGGTCTTTGTGAAAATTAGCAGGTATGTTCATTATGGGTCACGAATGATGCCCGATGTTTTAGTTTATCCCGTTATAGCCGTTACTAACGGCTGTAACGCCTGTAACGGTTTTCTTCTTTATAGAATATCTCAAAAAGTACTTGGCCGATCTTTTCTGAAAATTTGTAGGTATGTTCATTATGGGTCACGAATAATGACTGATGTTTTAGTTTACCGTTATAGCCGTTCCTAATGGCTGTAACGGCCTGTAATGCTTTTTCTTCTTTATAGAATATCTCAGAAAGCACTTGGCCGATCTTTCTGAAAATTTGTAGGAATGTTCATTATAGGTCACGGATGATGCCCGATGTTTTAGTTTACCGTACAGCCGTTACTAACGGCTGTAACGGCCTGTAACGCTTTTGTTCTTCATGGAATATCTCAGAAAGTACCTGGCCGATCTTTGTGAACATTAGCAGGTATGTTTATTATAGGTCACGAATAATGCCCGATGTTTTAGTTTACCGTTATAGCCGTTACTAACGGCTGTAACGGCCTGTAACGGTTGTTTTTCTTCATGGAATATCTCAGAAAGTACTAGGCCGATCTTTGTGAAAATTAGCAGGTATGTTCATTATGGATCAAGGATGATGCCTGATGTTTTGGTTTACCGTTATAGCCATTACTAACGGCTGTATCGGCCTGTAACTTTTTTTTTCTTTATGGAATATCTCAGAAAGTACTTGGCCGATCTTTGTGAACATTAGCAGTATGTTCACTATTGGTTACGGATGATGCCCGATGTTTTAGTTTACCGTTATAGCCGTTACTAACGGCTGTAACGGTATGTAACGCTTTTCTTCTTATAGAATATCTCAGAAAGTAATTGGCCGATCTTTTGAAAATTAGCAGGTATCTTCATTATGGGTTACGGATGATGCCCGATGTTTTAGTTTACCGTTATAGCCGTTACTGACGGCTGTAACGGCCTGTAACGGTTTTTCTTCTTTATGGACTGTCTCAGAAAGTACGTGGCCGATATTTCTCAAAATTTGTAGATATGTTCATTCTGGGTCACGGATGATGCCCGATGTTTAAGTTTACCGTTATAGCCGTTACTAACGGCCCATAATGGTTTTCTTCTTTATGGAAAATCTCAGAAAGTTCTTGGCCGATCTTTCTGAAAATTTGTAAGTATGTTCATTTTAGGTCACAGACGATAGCCGACGTTTACCAGAATAGCCATTACTAACGGTTTCACCAGCCCAAGACGGTTTTTCCTCTTTATGGATTATCTCACGCGTATTCAAGATAAACTGGGAGTACTTTTATATGCTTTGCATCTTGTTTTTTTTTTTCCAGAATGGAAGCCTGCCATTTGTTTTCTTTTTGTTTGGGGGTAGTGGTGATAGAGAAGGAATGAGAGAGAGAAAGAGAGAGAGAGAGAGAGAGAGAGAGAGAGAGAGAGAGGGGGAGAGAGAGTGGTGGTGGTGGTGGTGGGGGGGGCTATCTCACATTACAATCGATCTGCTGAAAGTTACATTTCAGATATTGACAATGTCTTGCAAGAGAACTCTCGTCGCTTAGGTATAGGTGATGAGATGACGCAAGAAGCGAATTACTCTACGCTTTTGAGACTTCATGCGATGTGTCCGACATGTCGACTCCCATGGTGCTAGGTGTGCCTCCGACGCTTTGTGTAGGTTATCCCTCAGAAAATATTGCAAATCATTTTTTTTTCTTTACAGAAAAAAAGTATTAATTTCGTTCTCTAAGCTATGCACCTCACAAAACAACGCGTAGTTTTGGAAACAATATTGTTGTGTAGTTCATTTTCACAGATAATGTCCGAACTAAACTATCCAAAACACTGTGTCTAGAAAATGGCCCTGGTCTTCGCTTGTGAATGGTGGCAAACCTGCACTGTCACCGGCACCGAAGAGAGTGGCGCTTCCTGCAAGAATCGCATCGTCAAAGTTCACAGCACGAGTTATGTGAACGGAGAATGCCTAGTGAATACGTCTGTCCTGGCTTATCTGTGTTTCATCTGCCCTGAAAGGAAAAAAAAGAAAGAAATAAAACGGTGGGGTGGGGGATACAAATGAACGTTTGTTTACATTTCAAAGTGGGAACTGACTGCAGATGAATGTTGAAGAACAAAAGCGAAAGTAGAATTTGTATTGGTCCGCCACACGGATGAAACAAACAAGTTACAAAGTGGACGAAATGTCTTTCCGAGCTTCTGGTCTTCTTCAGAAAGAACAAACAAGATTCAAAACAATGAAAACAAAGGACGAACAAACAGTCACACATCTCTCTTCGACCTAGGTGCAAAATGTAGAGAGATGAGATACTGTTTGTTCATACTTTATTTTCATGGTTTTGAATAGAATCCTGTCTAAAGAAGCTCAACAGATCAAAACGCGTTGTGCCTGTTTGGTAACTTGTTTGCTACTTACATTCTGGGGCCAGGTAATGCTACTTATGCTCATTTTTAAAAATACACAATACAAACCAGACAAGTTAATTTTACATAGTCTTATGCCGAAGACGATCCTTGGGAATTGGGGAATTGTTTTGTGCATTGTCGATGTCTGTTGCTGGTATAACGTTTGAAGAAGACTGTTGATCGACAAGTCACGTGGCTTTCGTATTGTGTATTAGATGAACGCTACATGGCGTCATGTTTTCGTGTGCAGTCTCTTTGGTGTTTCTAGGAGGGGGGTGGGGTGGAGTTTGCCGTTTGGCTAGCTGGATAAAAAAAAATCGTACTAGTGGCTGAACGAGGGGGGATGGTGGGGTGAGGCAGGGGTAGAAGGATCCAGAACCACTCTCCATGTAACACCTCATCCGCCCGCCCCCTCTCTCTTCCCCTATCCAAAACATCACCTTACTCGCAACCAGGCGATTCTGCATTCGCAGACCTATCAACTAATAATAATAATAATGATACTTATATAGCGCCTATTCTCGCTAGAGACCCAGCTCTAAGCGCTTTACAATCAACACTCGTTTACACAACGGGCTGCCTACCTGGGTAGTGCCGACTGAAGAGCTGCCAGCTGGCGCTTCATTCAGTCGTTTCCCGTGTCATCCAGTCAATAGCGTTCAATATCGTTCACCAACTTCCCATTTCATTACTTTTCCTTCATTCTTTCCATTTCTCTCACGCAGGGTGCATGCTATGTGTAACATGTCATCCATAACAACGGCCAAACTGGCCTACTCTTCCGAAAGTTGGTGATGGGATTTGACGTGTGTGCAAGATGTTATGCGTGCGTTCACACACGGAACCTCGGTTTATAGTCTCATTCGAAGGACTGTATGGGAAATGGAGTCAGAACCAATGTTAACTCTCCGAGGGAAAAATCCCCTGTACCGAAACGCCCCGCGGAGGTTCGAACCCGCAACCCCAGGATCACCAAGGATTACGAGTCCGGCGCTCTACCAACTGAGCTATTCCGGCTTCCAACTGACAAACAAATCGTTGATATAGTCGTCTCGCCCCCCCCCCCCCCCCGCCCATCTCCCGCCTCCCCATCCGACACCAACCACTCTCCCCACCCCCAACTCACGCCCATCCCCACGGCCGTCGTCTGTCGTCATTGTAGTAGAGGTGGACTGCCCACTCTTACCCCCTCCCCCCTCCCCTACGCCCACCCAGCCTCCATGCCTTATTATTTGTTGCGGGAGAGGGGTTGCCCCCCGCATGCCCCTTCTCACTACCCCCCCCCCCCCCCCCCCCCCCCCCCCCCCCCCCTTCCTCCCTTCTCTCCTCATGAGCTCCGAGCCTCCGTCTCTCTTCCAGATCCCTTTTCTCATTGTTGGTTGGCCTTCGCTTTGTCTTCCTTTGTCTCTTGCCCTTTTGTCTCTTCACTCTAGACGCCTTTCTCGTCCTTTGTCTCTTCACTCTAGACGCCTTTCTCGTCCTACTCTAAACGCCTTTCTCGTCCTTTGTCTCTTCACTCTAGACGCCTTTCTCGTCCTACTCTAGCCCGCCTTCTCGTCCTTTGTCTTTTCACCTAGACGCCTTTCTCGTCCTACTCAGACGCCTTTCTCGTCCTTTGTCTCTTCACTCTAGACCCCCTTTCTCGTCCTTTGGTCTCTTCACTCTAGACGCCTTTCTCGTCCTTTGTCTCTTCACTCTAGACGCCTTTCTCGTCCTTTGTCTCTTCACTTCTAGACGCCTTTCTCGTCCTTTGTCTCTTCACTCTAAAACGCCTTTCTCGCCCCTTTGTCTCTTCACTCTAGACGCCTTTCTCGTCCTTTCTCGTCCTACTCTAGACGCCTTATCGTCCTTTGTTTCTTCACTCTAGACCCTTTCTCGTCCTACTCTAGACGCCTTTCTCGTTCCTTTGTCTCTTCACTCTAGACGCCTTTCTCGTCCTACTCTAGACGCCTTTCTCGTCCTTTGTCTCTTCACTCTAGACGCCTTTCTCGTCCTACTCTAGACGCCTTTCTCGTCCTTTGTCTCTTCACTCTAAAACGCCTTTCTCGTCCTACTCTAGACCCTTTCTCGTCCTTTGTCTCTTCACTCTAGACGCCTTTCTCGTCCTACTCTAGACCCTTTCTCGTCCTTTGTCTTTTCACTCTAGACGCCTTTCTCTCCTACTCTAGACGCCTTCCCCTCCTTTGCCCTCTTCACTCTAGAGGGCCTTTCTCGTCCTTTGTCTCTTCACTCTAGACGCCTTTCTCGTCCTTTGTCTCTTCACTCTAGACGCCTTTTTCGTCCTTTGTCTCTTCACTCTAGACGCCTTTCTCGTCCTTTGTCTCTTCACTCTAGACGCCTTTCTCGTCCTTTGTCTTTTCCCACTCTAGAACCCCTTTTCTCGTCCTTTGTCTCTTCACTCAGACCCTTTCTCGTCCTTTGCCCTCTTCACTCTAGACCCTTTCTCGTCCTTTGTCTCTTCACTCTAGACCCTTTCTCGTCCTTGTCTCTTCACTCTAGACCCTTTCTCGTCCTTTGTCTCTTCACTCTAACGCCTTTTCCGCCCTTTGTCTCTTCACTCTAGACGCCTTTCCCGTCCTCATTATCAGTTGTTTTTCTTTCGTTGGCGTATGAAAATCGGGACCCCCCCCTCCCCCCCCCCACGCCCCCCTCCCAACACCCCCCTGCCCACTACCAGCATCTCGCTATCCTAATCCCTGTCTCTACCGTTTAGCACCCCCCCCCAACACCCCCCCCCCCCCCCCCCCCCACTACCAGCACCACACTATCCTAATCCCTATCTCTACCGTTCACACCCCCCTCCCACCCCTACCTACTACCTACACCACACTATCCTAATCCCTGTCTCAAACCGTTCAGCACCCCCCTCCCACCCCCTCCCTACTACCTACACACACTATCCTAATCCCGTCTCTACCTTTTCAGCAGCCCTCTTTTTTCACCGATGCACACCTTGAGAAATGATCACCTCTCTCTTCTATTGTCGTAACATTTGGTCCCTTCAACACACACACACACACACACCCCAAAACACACACACACACACACACACACACACACACACACACACACACACACACACACGCACAAAACACATGCACACAAACACTCACACACGTGCGCACGCGCTCTCACAACACACACACACACACACACACACACACACACACACACACACACACACACACACACACACACACACACACACACATACACACACACACACACACACACACACACACATACACACACACCACACCACACACACACACATGCCTCTTGACAAATCACTTTGTTCCACCCCCCCTACCGGGAAAGCACACATGACTGCTCTCCCCTATTTCACTACCCCCAGTCCCCTCCCCCGCCTCTACATCCACTTTTCTGCTCCCCCCCCCCCCTCCCCGCCTCCACCCCCCTTCTGTCTGTCTGTCTGTCTGTCTCTTGCCTACACTCGCTTCCTCTCCTCCCCCCCCCCCCCCCCCCCCTTCCATCTCTACCACCCGAACTCCACTTTCTTTCTCTTTCTTTCTTTCTTTTCTTTTCTTTTTGTATTATCCTTTTTCTAATAAGCAAATTAACTCGCTGCCCCTGTTAAGGTGAGGAGAGAGGCCCCGGTGGCGCACCTGTTGACCCTAGTGGCCAAGAGCTACATGGCATACACCAGGCACACCAGCGAACCCCTTCTAATTCTTTTCCCCTTTTTCATGTTTTTTTTCATTTTAACTTTTGTCCCCGTTTCTGTTACTGGCCTTGCCCCTTCCCTTCCCTCCCCCCTCCCCTCCCCTCCCCCCCCCTCCCCTTCCCCCTCCCCGTCCCAAGCTCACTCCCCCAGTCAGCTACTGTTGGGGGTTTGGCCCGTCACCCAGAACGATAGCACTCTGGCAGCTCGCCTGTGGCATTCGTTGCTCTCGCCCCGTTTTTTTTTGTCAACCTTCCAAGAAGGGGATGTGGGGTGGAATATGTGGGTGGGGTGTGGGGTGTGGTAGGGTGGGGTGAATTGGGAGGTGGGGTTTGACAGAGCTGATGTGTCAACACTTCTGGTCCGCTCTCTCTGTTGTGGTGTTGTGTGTGGTGTGTGTGTGTGTGTGTGTGTGTGTGTTGTGTAGTGTGTGTGTGTTTGTACACGTTCGGTATTTTTGAATGTTACGAATGAATGGATGTATATATGTAAATACGTAATATGTATGTCTCTATGTATGTTCATGAATGTACGAAGGAAATTGTATGTATGTTGCATCTAGTGAATTTCAGTGTTCAACCTCGGGTGATGTCAGTGGAGGAAGACTAGCGCACAGCGCAGAACACAACGCCACAGCGTCTTACGATCTCATTCATATATCATCAGTCGTCAACAACAAACCACTTGTAAAGTCTATAACGTTACTACACATGATCATAAACGAAACATCAGGCATATTGAATCAAACAACAAGAAACATTCCTCTCTTTCCCTAACTCACAAACATTTTCTAAACATCTTTAACTAACCCGGGTTATAAATAGAGTTTTCTAACTTTACCTGGCCAGTGACTTAACTATTCCAACGAATCACTCTTTTCTTTCTTTTTTTTTTTCTTTTCCACTGTCACTTTTTTCACAAGCAAGACACAACTGCTGGCACTGGTCTTGGTCTGCTGTCGCCTGGTCAGTTAGACCTCTGTCAACTGCTTGGTCTTGGTTCTCCTGAACCGAAGTGACACTGCCAGGTAGGAGTCGAACCCCCGTTAAGATGGAACAATGACTATCAAACATGATCTGTATTCGACTTTCTTCCTTCTGACATAACCATTGCCACTCTCTCTCTCTCTCGTCTAGTCTGCTCTATCAAATGGACAGGTTGCGTTTCTTTTCTTTTTCTTTTCTTCTTTTCCTCTTCATTAGTTAGACTCTCTTCTCTCACACATCTCTCCTTAGTCCTTCCGCTGCAGACTATCCATGCTAATCTCTCAACTTGTTCTCCTTCTCTCTCCCCACAGCTCTCTGCTTCTCTCTCAAGCAGACCACACACCCAGAACCCCTCTTCCTCTCTCTCTCCCTTCTGTTCGTCTCTCTATCCCTCTCACTCACTCACAACAATAACTTGAAATCCCTACCTAGCGGGATAGGCCGAGTTGCGGTAACAGCGCGGCGGGGGGGGCGGAAGGGGTATCGTGAAGGGGAGACTCACGGGGGTGGGGCTCGGGGTTGAGTACAGTTCGCTCAGATGTTTGTAAATTGTTAATAAGCAATAGTGTAGTAAGCACGTGACCGCTACGGTCATATGACAGGGGGGGGGGGGTGATGGGGGATTCAAGTGCCACGATCGTTCACGGTCTCGGACATACCTTTTATGACGCACGCGGTGTCATGCGGGATCAGGATTAATACTGACTGTACTATGGTTACTGGAGGGCACCTCAAATGGACGGGGGGGGGAGGGGGGGGGGGGGGGCTCCACAGTCCTTCCCCTCTCCTTTCGGCAGCGTCGAAATTGGCTAATATCTGGTAGGCGCAAACGTCGGTTGACCAGACATCGAGACCTGTCGGTCAGCTAACTCAAACTGTCAGATGTCTCCTCCTGTGCTTAATTGGCTGGATGAGACGATGAGCCGTCTCGGGCGCCCAGAATATGTTTATTAGCTGATGTCCCATCCATCTCGGCTGCGACGGAACCACGGACTTTGCTTTGTTTATTTTTGACCGTGACAATTTCCCCCCTTCAAAAGACTATCCCCGCTTGTCTCAAAACAACCGTACAAAAAAAAGACAACAACTAATTCCGCCGGACACAACACTACACGTGCAAGTTTGAAAAAATAGACGTTACAACAAACGGTTTAAAAATTATAGATATATCAATATGAATACCGCCCAATGAGTTATCATTGAGGTTGCGCTCCTGCGTATATTTCTGACTCATTTTATAACAACCTCTGGCGCACTTAAGCAATTCCCCTACCCTGCGGATTTGCCCAAATCTTCTCTTCACAAATTTTCTATAAAAGTACAATATAAAATAGATCACGACCATGACCTTCACTGTGGTAAATCTCCATCCTCACTTATTGCAAATAATGCATCACACACCAGCGACTGGGGGTATGCTCCAAGCATAACTACATTCACATGAGCAAGTCTCACAAGGAAATATGAACAAGTCACACACAAAAAAATATGAACCCATGGCCAACTGGAATGAACCCATCTCCCATCAACGATAACTGTAATCAACACTGATATCAACAAGCACCCCGGAATGACTGACTTCTCTGAGTTGCAGCCTTGCTAGACTACACGGCTTAATATTCACTCCGACTTTCAGGTCGGGGACCTGAAAGTAACTGCACTCGTTACTGTAGGGCTGCAGTGCATTGCCAACGCCGAACCCCCTGGCTGGTTTTTTCGCTGCGCCTCCTGCAGAATTTGAGTGTTATATCAGTCCTCTATCACGAACTCTTTCCATACAATTATTTGTGGAAGTTCTGCACGGCCCACATGACAGCTAAACACTCCTCTCCACCGTTGCGTACCCTTCTTCCCCACTTTGTCACCTTCCGGCTAGCATACCTCACCAGGGAACCTCGACCCCTTCAGCTCCTGCAACAAGGCTGCACACTGACTCCCACCGGGCCTATGGCACTCTGTCCGCAACAAAAATGGTTTGGACATATCTGTAGTTTTCAAGATGGGACGAACCTAGTCATCCAACACCGTCTGGCAGTGCTGCTCTGCAGCGTCTGACACTCGACCACGGCCCGGTTTCCCTCCTTACCAAGCACTGAGAGGACTCGTGAGGGGGGGGCTGGGGGCGGGAAATTTGGAACAAACTCCCTATAGAAACAATAAAACCTACAGACTCCTGACTTCTGTTTTGGTCATTGGTCTCTCTGAATTCATCTTCTTCTCCAACTTTCCCTTTTCTGCTGCTTTGTGTCGCCTCGGACAACAAAACCTAGGAAATCCAGGCTTGGAAAACCACCCTGCACTTTGTTTGGTCTGGGCTGGTGGAGGATTGGCTTGTCCCTCAGCCTCTCCAAAAATGCTCCTAGCTTGCTTCATATGCTCTTCCCATTCTCGGAATGCTATCAGAATGTCATCCATGAAAATTCACAACGCCTTCAATCCCCGTCAATAACTCCACATCATCCGAGAGAAAGACTGGCAGGTGCCGTTGACCATACCTAAAGGAAGTACTCGACCACTGGAATAGCCCCATAGGAGTGGAGAAATGCTGTGACTCCTTGGAGTCCACACTCAAGGCTATTTGCCAGTAACCCTGCACGATCTATCCTGGTGAAATACGGGCTCGTGCGTGGTGGGCGATTCTGAGTGAACAGGTCTTCCATGTTCGGTATGACCTCTGCTTCGACCTTGGGTGCACGTTCAGACTCCTATAGTCAACACAGAAATCGATTGCTCACCTGACTTTTTCCTCACTAAGACCGACGGGTGCACATACATGGATTTTGGGACGGTTTTTCAATCACCCCAGGTTCCAACAACTTTTCTACCTCCTCCTCGATCACTTGCTTGGTTGGCATATGGGATCGGTAGGCATTCCACAGGACGGGGTTTTTGCGATGATAATCCACCGTACATGTCACTAGAGTTGTCCTGCCTGGTTTATTCAGTCAGGGGACGCCCTTCTGTTCTAGAGCCCCCTAACTTCCTCCTGTCACCGTACTGAGTCTAGCCCTTCATACAGTGACCAAATTTGTGTGTGTTTATAAAAATTTAAAGGGGGGGGGGGGGGGGGGGGGGGGGGGGCATCCCTGTATGACTCTTCTCCTGAAACCTCAGCAACATAATCGCCCCTTCCGCTGGCTGGGTCTCCTTCACCTCCATCAATGATTGCGGCTGCGCCGAGGTGCTGAGTCTCACGCTGAATATTAAGCTCGCTTGCGAGGCAAAATTTGCATGGAAAAGTTTTGGAAGTATCCCATTCACAGCGATTCGGATGCCTGATCGACCTGATTCAATGATGGTGAAATGGGTCCCTTCCAATGCATCAGCCGCTGTTGTGATCCGTGGGAACATAACAGGACTTGATCTCCCACCTTGAGATTGCTTTCCCTCACCTTCCTGTCATATTGCTTCTTCGAACGACCCTATGCCTCGCAAATCTCCTTGCGACCTTACATGTCTCCTCTAGCCTATTGCGTAGGTCCACCCACATACTGGATACAGTGGTTTTGACCTCTTCTGGACTCTTTCTCAGGACCACAGCTCTTTGAGAATGCACACTGGTCCCCCGAACTGTCCCGCCCATACAGGCAAGCTCCAAATGGCGAAAAGCCTGTGCTTTCCGGAGGGCTCCTTGTAGGCGAACAGTGCCGCTGGAATGTAGCGTCCCAATCTGCTGGCCTTTCCTCACAAGAGTTCTTAAGATGCCCGTCCGCACACCAATGAATCTCTCCACCAAGCCATTGCATTGTGGGTAGGTAATGGGGTAATGAGAATGCTGTGGGATCCCAGCCGCCTGTTGACCCTCCTTCATCACGCCTGATGTGAACTGTGCCCCCTGTCACTGAGAATATGTGCTGGCACAACCACGCGAGAAAAGATGTCCTACCAGCCCTTCACGAACCTGTTGCGTATCTACGCCTTCCAATGGCGACGCTGTCTGGTATCTGTCGCGTAGTCCCCGAGCGTCAACAAATACTGTCCCACTTTGGAACAGGCTCGATTGGCCAATCAGATCAACAGCCCAATCCCTCCTGAAGAATGGTGTGTCAATTAACAGGGCTGTTTTAAGAGGTGCCCTTCCTCTTCACCCCCTCTTGTGCTGACCTTTGACACACGTCACATGACATGCAGAAACCATGATGTCTGCCATTGCCCCCGGCAATGAAAATCATCGATGATTCGGTCAGCTGTTTTTGCTGGTGGCCGACTGGACCCGCATGAGCGACTCGTGACCCACCTACATGACAGTGTCACGATAACCTGCTGGTACCTCTTACTGAGTGGTCACCTACCTGTCTCCCCTTGGTGGTGAACACTCGGTACAACACCCCCCGTCACAAGAAATTCTGTCTCACCTCCCGCTAACCCCTGTTTTCGCTCCACCATCTTGCCAACTCCGCAAGACTTCACGAGCGAAGGGTTCTTAGTTCCGGCGCTGCCCTAAACTCATCAGGCGACCATCTATCCCTGACTCCGTGCTGGGAACGACTAACGGTTTATCAACCTTTTTCCCTCCTTCTGCTCCGTGTTTTGAACTGCTGCCCCCTTAGTCAAGTCAACAACTCAGATCCCCTGGATCCCTTGCAACCTCGGAATATTTCCGATGATCAAATCAGAAGGTTTCTCCATCACCAACGCAGACAACTCGCCTGAGAGAAGTTTAGGGGTACGTACTTCTATCTTAGCACTGGAAACTCCCGCACAGGGCCCCTCGATTAGAGTACAGTCTGGATTGGCCCTGTCAAATCCCCTTCTCGGACCACGTTGTTCGTAACTACACCCGCAGAACACCAGTGCTCGTAACACTTTCACCCTCTCTGGCCATCACCCCTTCTTCCACGGGTAACGAACCAGCTCAGACCTAGTGCCCCCCAGCCCTGACACTGACTGCAGTACAGTGCTAGCCATAGGTCCGCACTCACCCTCTTCAGACTGATCCCTTTTGAGTTCCACTGCAGTCGTTCCCTTGACCCCTTATCCACCTCTTGCAAGGCTTGCTGCCGTCTGGAACCGTCATCGACAATCCCACGCATATGTCCCTTCGTGTGACAAATGAAACACCTAATGTCCCTGGCCTTCCTTCTGCCCACCACTGGGTTTGCAGACTTTGCAGAAAACTCCCCTAGTCTCTCTTGCACTCCCTTTCTCACCTGTGCCTAGCACCTGCTACTGCCTGCACCATAGTGCCCAAACGTGCCCTCTCTATACACCTCTGCGAACTTCAAACAACTCCCCTGCTGTCTCTGGCTGTCTCTCTTCAAATGATTGTTACTCAGGCCGAGCAACCTGACCAAATCTGTTCCTTCCTAACTAGCTCATTCAACTCAGGAACTCCTCTTCGTACCACTCAACTCTAAACCATTTATCAAAAATAGTGATCTAAACGTGCACCAAACTGAGTAGTACGTTTCACTGCATAATCTAGCTGAACGAAATTTCTTTCTGAATCCTTTCCTCTGTGAGGTCAAATCCCATCTCATGAATTCCTTCACAGCAACAAAATCCAGATTGGGTGGGTCTGCTGGCAATGCAGTGAAAATCTGTAATCCTTACCCGTCAATAGCGCTGACAAAATGACTGCCACTCATTCTGAGCCAACCCGACGGTCGCAAACGTATTCGGGGGAAACGACTGATGTATGCCAACAAATCGAATCGGTTTCCTTCAGAGAATTTTGGCAACTTGGGTCGGGGACGTACTGCGCACAAGTCACTGGAAACTGAACTCCCATCCGCGGTGGTCGCCTTTGTATCCCTCACTTCTGGGCGCTTAAGACTAATGGTTACATTGAAGCGTTTCCTGTCCTGGCTCGTCCTGTAGGTCGTTTCTGTTGACGCGCCTGCCGTATTCTTTCTGTTTCCTGCGTTTCGCTAGCCTGGAATCTAATCTTTGTTGCTGTGTCCTGCGTTGCGATCATTTGTTAGCCGGAATCCTTAATTTTTCTTCTATTTCTTGCTCCTTCTTTTGCCTGCCTGCTCTGTTAACTATCAATGCACAGGGGGGGAGGCGTGCTTTCCGCGCGTTCATCTCCGTGCCATCTTTGTTGGATTTCAACGAATCACGAACTCATCTCCTGAGTAACCTAGATCACGAGCGACGCTCACAAGTATTTCAATAGGGTGATCTTTTCTTCGCCATTATATCTCTTTTTTTGTTTTTTTCAGACAAGATGTGTATTACTACGACAGCCAAACTGGTGTTTACCGACACGAGTGACGTAATAGCACAATCATATGAATGAATAATATTAGCTTGGGACAAACGTAAGTTAGTTTTTATAAGACGCCCAGCGCCTGACCCAACTATGAAGCGAATTATAGGAAATCTGTGCGAAATAATACTCTGGGGCTGGAATGCAAGCCTAGTAATTACTACCTTGGAAGCAATGCCAACCTAGTAGTTACCTATCTTGGGGAACCATACAGAAAGACAACCCCTTGTCTTAGGATTACAAGACTTGTATCCCACCCAGCGTCCTCTCTGAAAGTTTGAACAATATAATAAATGGCCAAATATCCTGGCAGGCTCGCCAATAAATTGTCTCCTCGGGGGATGTCAGTGGAGGAAGGGACTAGCGCACCGCCAGACATCACTCACAGCTTGCTTACGATCTCCTTCAATAGATCATGCCATTCGCACATCAAATCCACTTTGTAAATCTATAACTTTACTACACATGATCAATAGAACAAACATCAATGCATAGGGAATCAAACAAATAAAACATTCTCTACGTCCCTGAACTTCACAAAATCAGTTATTCTAAAACATCATTAACTAACCCGGGTAATCAATAGTTTCTACTTTACCTGGCAGGTGATCTTAACTAATCACGAATCACTTGTCATTTCTTTTTCTTTTTTTTTTTTTCATTTCACTGTCACTTTCACAAGCACGACACAACTGCTGGACACTGGTCTTGGTCTGCTGCGCCTGTCAGTAGACGCTGGCACTGGCGTTTGGTCTGTGGTTTTTTTTTAGTATTGCGGCTTGACGAAGAGGACGCTGCCATATGATGTCGACCCCGGTTAAGATGGAACAGTGACTATCAACATCGATCTGTTCTCCTCTTCCTCCGGCATGAACGCATTGGCACTCTCTCTCCTCTCTTCAGTCTGCTCTACAAATGACATGTTGCTTTTCTTTTCTTTTTCTTTCTTTCTTTTCCTCTTCATTAGTTAGGCAACTCTCTCTCTCCACATCTTCTCCTTAGTCTTCCTCTGCAGACTATCTCATGCTAATCTCTCAACTTGGTTCTCTTCTCCTCCTCCCCTCATCTCTCTGCTTCTACACTCAAGCAGACTACACCCAGAACCTCCTTCCTCCTCCACCAAGTCTTTTCGTCTCTCCCTCTCTCTCACTCACACATTACTTATTCCCTACCTACTTGTCCCAAGGGGTGAGTGACCATTGGTCATATTTTTACCGCCTGTACCCGAAGTTATCTCCCTCTAATTCCATTGGATATTCAAATCAGACATCACGCCGACACGCCTTACTCTCTGTGGTGGTAATTGGTCAGTTAATTGAATTAGCTTGATTTCACCCCCACCACCTACTACCTTCTCCCTCTCCCTTTCCGCTCGTCCGTAAATTGGCCTAGATGAGGCTGGGTAGGCCCAAGGACGTCGGGTTGACCAGACCTCGAGACCTGGTCGTCAGCGACATCAGACTGTCTGCTGTCTCCTCGCT
>CM031620.1:587338-609838 GCA_018398815.1 Conus ventricosus | reverse complement strand
TGGGTTGTGTCCCTTTTGTCAGATCTGCTTTTTCGGCTTGCCGAGTGGGAAGAGTTCCCGTCCAATCACACGGCGTTACTATTTATAGTACATTGGGTGTGTGAGGGGTAAGGGGTAGGGAGGTAGGTGATACTCTAACCCCACCCCTCGCTCTCTCTCGCCCACTCCCTTAAGGGATTCTAGAGTCTTGCAATATAAAATTATGCCCCATCCCCTAACTGAAAATTTCGAGTTAGTAATTATCCTTTTTTGTCCCCGTGTTTGACACTGCCCCCCCCCCCCCCCCCCCCCCCCCACTCTTCATCTGTCTTTGTTCCTGAAATGCTGTACACTTTCCTCTCATCCCCCCTCACCCCCTCCCCTTCTCCTGTCCCAAGAGGATGCCGGATGTGTGGAGAGAGGAGGAAGGGGAAGGAAAGTTGGGGGTGGTTGGCAGAGGGTTGACGGTGTCTGCTGTATGAATTGTATCATCGTTTTGTGGTTGACAGTGTCTGTTGTATGAATTGTATCATCGTTTGTGGTGTCTGCCTGTATGAATTGTATCATTGTTTTGTGGCTGACGGTGTATGAATTGTTTCATTGTTTGTGGCTGACGGTGTATGGATTGTTTCATTGTTTTCTGGCTGACGGTGTATGGATTGTGTCATTGTTTTGTGGAAATCATGTGCGAGTCATTTCCTATCTTTTGTCACTCGTTTTGATTTTGCCTCCTCCTCTTCCTCCTGCTCCTGCCCCTCTCTGTCTGTCTGTCTGTCTGTATTCTCCCTCTCTGTCTCCCTCTCTCTCTCTCTCTCTCTCTCTCTCTCTCTCTCTCTCTCTCTCTCTCTCTCTTCACTACCGTCCACGGGACTTGGTTGGCCCAACAGGAACGCGTCAAACACTTTGTTCCCAGGTCAGAGGTTCGTTCCTTATCAGCACAGGAAGGTTGGACGAGATTTCCCTTCGGAGTTCACTTCTGTGTAGACTTCACTCCCTTCCAGTCCTTTGAAAGAATTCAAGCTTCCAATCCTTTGGAGGATTTCACTCCCTTCTAATCCTTTGAAAAAATTCACCCTTCCAATCCTTTGAAAGAATTCACCCCCAGTCCTTTGAAAGAATTCATCCCTTTCCAGTCCTTTGAAAGAATTCACCCCTTCCAATCCTTTGACAGAATTCACCCCTTCCGGTCCTTTGAAAGAATTCACCCCTTCCAATCCTTTGAAAGAATTCACCCCTTCCGGTCCTTTGACAGAATTCACCCCTTCCAATCCTTTGAAAGAATTCACTCCCCATCCAGTCCTTTGAAAGAATTCACCCCTTCCAGTCCTTTGAAAGAATTCACCCTTTCCAATCTTTTGAAAGAATTCACCCCATTCCAATCCTTTCAAAGAATTCACCCCCTTCCACTCCTTTGAAAGAATTCACCCTTCCAGTCCTTTGGGAAAAAAATTCACCCTTCTAATCCTTTGAAAGAATTCACCCCTTCCAATCCTTTGAAAGAATTCACCCCTTCCAATCCTTTGAAAGAATTCACTCCCATCCAGTCCTTTGAAAGAATTCACCCCCTTCCAGTCCTTTGAAAGAATTCACCCCCTTCCACTCCTTTGAAAGAATTCACCCCTCCAATCCTTTGGAAAAATTCACCCCTTCTAATCCTTTGGAAGAATTCACTCCCCTTCCAGTCCTTTGGAGAAATTCACTCCCCTTCCAAACCTTTGGAAAAATTCACTCCCCTTCAATTCTTCGGAAACATTCACTCCCCTTGAATTCTTTGGAGAAGACCTTAATGCGAAGTCCAGTGGATGAACGCATGGGGGAAAAATCCTACGAAAACATTGCATTCCATTCATCCGTTGTGTGCACACGGGAAGGATGAGATGAAAATAAAACATACCTGATGTCGTGTTCATATATCATCCCCGAAGACGGAAGGCGGCTACCTTACTGGTGTATTATAAATTGTCGCCTATTGTAAAGGGTATGATTCGGCCCAATTTTGAGAACAGAGTTTGCTGTGGTTAATCCCGCAAACGTGGGATAGGATCACAGCGAGGGGTAACCTAGCTGGTGGTTGGGAATGCCAGTTAAGAGGTTAAGAGGCTGGTCACTTAGCAGACATGTGCCAATGGCTGGTCTGGGCAGACTGGTTTAGAAGAGACAATGTGCCAATGGCTGGTCTGGGCAGACTGGTTTAGAAGAGACAGCCATTGGACTTCAGCCACATCGTAATCGGTGTTGCTTTTGCTAAAGAGGTCCGCAGCCTCTCTTTGATCATGGCTGGTCTGGAAGGCTTGCTCTGGGAGACTTTCATAGGCCGAGGGGACAGCCCTGGGAGACCGTGGAGCCATGGCTGGTCTGGAAGGCTTGCTCTGGGAGACTTTCATAGGCCGAGGGGACAGCCCTGGGAGGCCGTGGAGCCATGGCTGGTCTGGAAGGCTTGCTCTGGGAGACTTTTATAGGCCGAGGGGACAGCCCTGGGAGACCGTGGCGCCGTAGTTGGTGTTGTCTTTACTGAGGTGGACTTGAGATTTTAGAGAGGTAAATATCCATAGGCTGGAGTCGTTGGCGACGGAGTGCACACATGCTAAAATTTGCCCTAGGTACGGAGTCTGAAGGGTCTGTCTTGATGTCCCTCTGCACCCCTCCACATACATGACGGTCGGCCTCGTTGGTTGTCGGGCCCTGGAGGATAGAATGTCAGTTCAAGAGCAGCCCAGTGACGCCAGATCTTAGACACTTTAGATGCTTCTAGTGGTTCCATTGTGACTTAGGCCACAAAGGACTTTCTCGACAAATCTCGTTGAAAGGGGCTGGAAGGCCTACATACTCCCAGCGTTCTGGCTGTGAGACCGATCTTCACTGGGCATTGTGTGGTGGAGGCTGTGACGCTGATTCCGTTATTCAGGTGTTTGTGAATGTAGAGGTATGTTGATGGCTATTGCCTTTGGTTTGGCTATGTTTTACCTAGAGTGAGGGCAGATAGAGTACTATTTTAGTGAAACAACACTAGTAAATGGAAGTTAAAAGTTCGCTGTTCTTACATTTTTATTGTACAAACTCCATTTTCTTATCAACTGGAAATATGATATACCAAATTTTCACCGTCAATTATTCGAGTAACTCTGCAACTAAGCAGGGGCTAACGCTTAATAAGAATGAAATCAAAAACAGTTGTTCAGTATCATCACAGATTGTATTGTTAGTAATCAACAAATCGATGCCAGAAAACATAGATTACAGACATTGCTGTCTTTTATTTTGATTAGTGGATAAAGTTTAACGCGCGCCCTGCAGGTTCCTTGTGTTCGAACACTAGACAAACTGGCTTGTAAATGTCGCCCTTGTTGGCTGGTGAGACGGACAGGGTTACGTCACAGTGATGAAACCGCACGGCGGCCTGTGCAAATGATTAATATACAGCCAGTGAAGGTAGTTTGATTATTCCTCTGTGTGTCTGGGTTGTTACCTATCCACAAACAAGTGTTTTACCTGTTTGTTCGATTGTTTCATTATGTGAGCGACTGAAGGGTTGCGCGGTTACTTGGCTGAGTAATTAGCCAGTTAATTACGTGAATGCTGTCCGATTGTTTGTGCGTTCGTGTGGCTATTTGGTGCACGAGTAGCCACTGGTCAGTCTGTTTGTTGATTCGGTTGTCGCGTCGGTTAGTATGTGAGTGTTTATCTGTTCAATATATTTACACCCGTGGGTCCATTGCAGGGCTAAAAAGCAACAGCCATTGTTGGGCCGGGGTGTAGGCCTAACAGGTGAAACGTGGAGCCATAGCGTGTAGCACGCACTGACCTGAGGTGGGTGTGTGTGCTGAGAAAGGAAGATAGCTTTAGTTGGCTGGTTCATGTGCAAGATGTGTCCTTTTTTAACTTGATCATATATGTGGACACTACGCAGATTTTTTTTCTCCATATAATTGCGTAACTGCTATACGGCCCAAGTGATGCCTTGCCATTGAACATTAGATGTTAATTAATTTCATTCATTGTTCATAGCTCCTGCCGTTCGCAACGGGGAGTTCCCCTTGAGTGTGTGTGTGTGTGTGTGTGTGTGTGTGTTTATTTATGTCCATATATAATACTGTTCTTCGCTATGAAATTATTATCCATGCTTTTGACTGTATGTAATTCCTGCCACTCGCTTCGGAGGCCTCTTTGTTAATGTTATGACGATGATATGATTAGCCTATGTCATTGATTGCTAAGATATGGTTTACCTCCTACCGTTCGCAACGGGGAGGCTTTTTGTGCTTTTTTGTTGTAAATCCGGCACCTTCATTTTGGTAATGTCTATGTGCTGCAGGGACAATATTCAGATATTCTTTGAAGCTAAGACCTATTGTTTTAATGTATAATCTAACAATTCCATTATGAACGTTTGATACTTGTCTTGGCTTAACTTGAATGATTTGTGTCTTATAAATGTTTGATCTCTTCCCTTTTTTGTGTTTGTTCTTCATGTTGAATGGTTATTTTTTCTTATGTTTTTTTTTTTTTAAATAGAATACCTCATGTTTATGATTATTATTGTTTATGTCTTAACAGGTCGGTGTGGCTGGTTCGATCCATCTGTGTATGTTTTGAAGTAAAAGAGAGAGAAACCAACGAGCTGGTGTTGGTGTGGAAGATGATGTGCCCACTCACTCTCTTCCCCGTCACGTATTCCTTTCCCCTCCCCCTTCCCTCCTCACCCACCACTTTACACTCTGTAAAAAAATCTAACCAAAGGTGAACCTCGAAGCTGCAGACGAGGAACGAAGAAAGAAAGGAAAAAAAAAGAAAAAAAGGAAAAGAAAAGAAAAGAAAATGGGATTGTCCCACGTTTTGTTCCCTTTCTGATCGCCTTTACACGTGAAATTCATTGCAGTTTCCTTCCCCATTGAGTCATAGCATTCCGATTTTTATGCTTGAATCTGCTGACAGTGACGTCAGAACTGGAAGAGGGAATGGAGCAGGAGGGTAGCCTCCCCCTCCCCTCCCCTTCATGGAAATAATGGGGACAGGGGGAGGGGCCTGCTACCTTTTCGCCTCCACCCAATATGAGGAGCCCCAAAATACAGACGGCATGTTATAGTGTGCCCCGCCCCCTTCCCTGCCGTCCCCACTTCCACAGAAATTTGGAAGATGAGAACACATCTCATCTAAAAATTTGCAAACGAGTGTCTCCCCCCCCCCCCCACCCCTCATCTTCTTCCAGCTTCTACAAAAAATTGGATACACGAACACATTAACACTACCACCACCACTGTCCCGTTTTTACGAACATTTGTACATTTGGTAGATGAGTCCCCACCCCCCTTCCCCACCCCTTCCTGCTTTTACAAAAGCTTACATAAACATTTACAACACAAAATCTATTTCTTTTAATCTTATTTGATTTTTTGGGGTCGGTGGGTTGGGGGGTGGGGGGGGGGGAGGAGGTTAAATCAGGCTCCCCCATCTCCCCCGTCCGTCCCTCCAGTGCGTAATATATTTCAATGCCATTGGGCGACTAAAAGATATTGAGATGGAGTCTTTGTGCTCATTTTGCGGTGCCGTGGCTAGAAGTCGATAGCGTCGAAGTGAGATGACTGCAGGTGGAAATTAAAAAAAAAAAAGCTTTACAGTGAAATGACTGTTCCCCCTACCGAAAAAGACCAACAAATCACGATACAAAACACGACGCGTTTCGACCTCCTTGGTCTTCTTCAAGCAAGACAAACAACTTTCAAGACAATGAAAAGGAAGAACGAGCCATCACTTATCTCCTCAAATGAGTGCAAACTAGAAGTGGACGTTCCACATCCGTGTGGCGTTCACTTTGAGACGGTAAGTCATTGTTCGTTTTTCGGTTGGGTTAGTTTGGTTTGGTTTGGTTTGATTTAGTTTGGTTTGGTTTGGTTTAGTTTTGTTTTGTTTGTTCCCTTGAACGTTGTTTGTCTGGCCTGAAGAAGACCAACGAGGTCAAACGCGTCATGTCTTGTCTTGTAAATTGTTTGTCTCTTTCGTTCGGCGGGGAAAAAAAAAAAAAACCAATATTTTTTCAAAAGTTTGTTTTAACCTGATAAGGCTGAAATTAAGGGACAGAGACGAGCAACTCTACACCGCCTAGTTTTATTTTCAGCTGTTAATGTGGAGAGTAATGTGCTATGAACTGTACATATAGACATGCTGTGTGTGTGTGTGTGTGTGTGTGTGTGTGTGTGTGTGTGTGTGTGTGTGTGTGTGTGTGTGTGTGTGTGTGCGCGCGCGCGCGCTTGACCGTATTCTGCCATTACAGGAGTTATCCCCCTTTTTAACATGGTGACAGCCCTGAAAAGCGGTTGGGTTACAATGGAACTGAAGCTGACAAGAACGTTATACAAATAGAAAATATTCCCTTCGTGACCCTAGACTCCTGGTCACCATTTATTCCGTTTGCATTGGAGATGGAGCTGACCCCCCCCCCCCCCCCCCCACCTCCCCATGCATATACTAGTCTTAGAAAGAAACACAGCACCAGCCACTGCTTTGATTTTCCTTTTTCTTTCCAACTTTATTATTATCATTTTCAGTGGCAAACATCTCTTGCAGAGGCACACGTTCACGTGAATACGACTATAACAAATCTAAAGACATTGATTTCAAATGATGTATGCTCCATGTTTTTTATACAGAAAGAAAGAAAGAAAGGAATGTACACCACCTATGGTGTACCAGAGATTCTTGTGTGCTTCCACTGAGGAGTGCCATGGTTGATGTTTAGATTAACCGAGGGAGGTAGTCTGATGACCCCCGATGAGTTCGCCCAGTTGTGTGGCGATCTAAGGAGGAATCCCTTTGTAGGCACTGACCGGCGACGGGCCGGAAATTTCAAAGAGGGAATACTCTCGGCTAGACCGGGGAAGAGACCGGGGAAAGCCTATGGAGGTGCCACCGATGTGCCAGCGCCAATTCACTAGGGACACCAGTAGTTGTGGGAGAGGCTACTATTTAGGGTTTGTTGCTCCGCTGGGGTAATTTTAAGGAAACAGTTCTGACTACTATTGCTTTTCTGTTTCACACCTGTCAGACTTAGGATCACGCAATGTTTGAGGAGATGTTGTATGAGGTTCTGAATGCCATAGTATAGCGCATTCCTAATTATGTGTCTCCTGGATTGATATGCTCTGGCTCGCAGTTAGAATGAGGGATACCTTCTCCCTGAGACTGACCTAGTCTCGTAATTTTGCTAAATGATGTTTTTCTGTCAAGTGGAAGGACTTATGAAATGATTCGGATGTATGTGAACGATGCAATGGTGTAAGATGCATTTGTGGTTTACGTTCGTTTGCATTTTCATTTACAGGCCATGGTTGCTAGAGCCCTTTGTCGTTACTTCTACCTTTATTTTCCTTTTCCCCTTTACTTGTACCTTTTTTTCCCTTTTGTTGGGTATTGTCACCAGCCCTTGTTTTGCATAAAAACTTTAGACCAAATTAAAAGAAGGAAAATCTTCACTGGGCCTGACTCATTTGTCTTTTTGGATGAACCTAGTCCAACTTTCTCCCGAACCCGATCTCCCCTTGTGCGTTTCTTTACAGTAGGAACAAGGAGGTTTACACTTTTGGCGCCCAATGTGGGGCTAGTTGGATTAGGATATAACAAGGGTTCTAGCAATGTCAACCAGAAGGGCGAGCGATGTCGTCCGAGGAAGAAGCCAGGCACCTTGCTGAGGCCGAAGACTCGGCACCAGCTGCAGTTAGAGTGGAGGAAGACGTGGCGGCCTTACGGGACAAGCTGAGGCGACTGGAGGAGACAGTCATCCACTCACAAACCCTCGACGGACCAAAGGGCCATGCTTTAAGTGTGGTCTTGAGGGTCACTTTTACAGGGACTGCCAGAACCCAGCCAACCCTCAACGGGTACCCCAGAGAGCCCGGGAGAGACGGCCCCGGGAAAAAAGAAGGGTCGGGGGAAAGGGATTCCGGGGCCCCTTTAAATGGGAGTAGTCCATGATTGTCTGGAACAAGCAAAACGCCCGGGAGACTTTGATAATCGGTTTTGGCTTAGAGAGTGATTGGGTTTAAGGCCATGGGGGTCTTACGTTAAATTTTGGGGCCCCCGCGATGGGAAACTCCTGGGGTTGGGGAAGTACCGTTTGTATACCCAAACAGTCATGCTAGTGTGTCTGATGATTGGTTTTCATTTTTCGAGGGGGGTTTTGTATTGTTTGGTTTTTTTTATTCCATTTGAATTATTTCCCATTGGCACACGATATTGATTTCGATGTTTCCTATTTTTTGTGAGTTTTTTAAGGAAAACTACCTTGGGGGGTAGTGACCCCCTATGGTGAAAACCAGAGAGGGGGGTTTTCCATGGGAGTGCAGGGTTTGATGTTTAGTTTAACCCGAGGGGGGTAGTCTGAGACCCCCGATGACTTCGCCAGTGTGTGGCGATCAAAGGGGCCTGGGAGGAATCCCTTTGTAGGCACTGACCGGCGGGGGCCGGAAATTCCAAAGGGGAAACTTCGGCTAGACCGGGGAAAAACCGGGGGGGAAGAGACCGGGGGAAGAGACGGGGAAACCTAGGAGGTGCCCCCGATGTGCCAGCGCCAATTCCCTGGGAGCCCGTATTTTGGGGAGGGCACTATTTGGGTTTTTGCCCGGGAATTTAAGGAAACAGTTCGATACTATTTCTTTTTTTATTTCAAACCGTCAACTTAGATCACGCAAAGTTTGAGAAAGGGGTTTTATCTTAGTTAGAGGGGCATGTAGGGGATAGAAATTTTTAGTTAAGTTCAGTTAAACATGTAAGACCCCTTTTAAATATTCATGAGGGGTGGGATTGACAAGGCGCCTAGGGGCCTAGGGGGGCGGGGGTGCTTGGAAGACGGAGTTTTCAGTCAGGCCCCAAATCTCAAAAGAGGGACTAACCCAGTCTTGAAGTTGGTGAGGGTTCGAGGGACCAGAAAGAAGTTGATGCTTTCTTCATTTCTTAATCTACCGGCATCAAGTAATTCTTGTGTTTTGTTGTGGCTTGTTACATGAAATGAATTTGATTGTTCCGCTTTTATTCTTTACCCCTTTTGGGTTTCTATAGGGTTTTTTTGAGCATAAGATTTTGAAACTGTTTTAGAAGTCGAGTTAATTAAGGGAAAGACCTACTTAAAGCGGATAGAAATTCAGTTAAGGATTCAGTTCGGTGACAATAAAAAATAAATAAATGAGGTAAAATACAGAAGTCATGGAGTCCTTAACAGTAAGTGAATAAACAGATAGTATGGTGATGTAGTAGACAGATTGTTAGTGGTGTTTGTAGAATTTGATAATTGAGCATTTGAGACAGGAGTCGTTAAATGATGACCAGTAAGGCAATATTGCTGTGTGTGATTGACTTACGGGCTATTGTAATAGATGATTTTGCATTGCTTTTTGACCGGAGCGATAAGCCATAACGCTCTCTCTCTCTCTCTCTCTCTCTCTCTTCTCTCTCTCTCTCTCTCTCTCTCTCTCTCTCTCTCTCTCTCTCTCTCTCTACTGAGTATATTTCTTTTTTGAAGAACATGTTACCATACCGGCTATAGGTATCTGTCTGCCTTATATGCATGATGAAGGTTGCAGGCTTATTGCCTATATAGGCTGTTTGCCTTTAATGTCGACTGAAATTCGCATTTTTCTTTGTTGCTGTTTCATGCTTTTTTCATTTCATGAGTCGAAGTGTTGCGCTTGATCAGGGTTCACTGTCGATTCTTTTGACTGGTTGTAATTTGGGGATGCAGTCTGTTATCCATGTTGCTTAATTATAGAAGCGAAGGATGAGCAGTTATGATGGAACACATGGAATGAGATGGAAATAGTTGTGTTAGGGACATGAATCACACATAATTGTCAGTGCTTTTCTGACTTAGGGCAGCACAGGGTTGAACCGTGTCTTTGAGGTTAGGTTCACCCTGGTTTCAGAGTGGTCGTTGTGTCACTCGATTAGTTCTTGTTTGGATAGGTTATCAATGTTGATAACCTCTGTGCAAACCATGCAAGAGACTAAAAGAGCTATAGTGGCTGAACCTATGGTTCTGAATGCCATAGTATAGCGCATTCCTAATTATGTGTCTCCTGGATGATATGCTCTGGCTCGCAGTTAGAATGAGGGATACCTTCTCCTGAGATTGACCTAGTCTCGTAATTTTGCTAAATGATGTTTTTCTGTCACGTGGGAAAGGGCTTATGAAATAATTCGGATGTATGTGAACGATGCAATGGTGTAAGATGCATTTGTTTGGGTTTTCGTTCGTTTGCATTTTCATTTACAGGCCACGGTTGCTAGAGCCCTTTGTCGTTACTTCTACCTTTATTTTCTTTTTTCCCCTTTACTTGTACCTTTTTCTTTTCCTTTTGTTGGGTATTGTCTCCAGCCCTTGTTTTGCATAAAAACTTTAGACCAAATTAAAAGAAGGAAAATCTTCACTGGGCCTGACTCATTTGTCTTTTTGGATGAACCTAGTCCAACTTTCTCCCGAACCCGATCTCCCCTTGTGCGTTTCTTTACAGTAGGAACAAGGGGAGGTTTACAGGAAGAAAGAAAGAAAGAAAGAAAAAAGAAAGAGAGAAAACAAAAAAAAAGAAGAAAGAAAGAAAAAAGAAAAAAAATTAGCAAGAAAAAAGAAAGAAAGAAGAAAGAGAGAAAACAAGAAAAAAGAAGAAAGGAGAAAGAGGAGCTGTGAAGAACAAGAATAACAAGAAGGAGAAGAACAAGAAAGAGAGGAGGAGGAGGAGGAGGAAGAGGAAGAGGAGGAGAATATGAAGAGGGAGAAAATGGGAGGCTGTCGTGATAACTGATCTCTCTCTCTCTCTCTCTCTCTCTCTCTCTCTCTCCCCCTCTCTCTCTCTCTCTCTCTCTCTCTCTCTCTCTCTCTCTCCTGCACATACACAAACACACCAACTACTCCAAGGGAAAGCTGCTTACGACACCAAGTCTCCAGGAGGGGGTCTGTCGTCAGTTTTTCTTGTTGTTGTCAATTTGGTGGTATGTTTCTGTATGCTTTTCTTGTTGTTGATTTGTTGGTATATTTCTGTAATTTGTTTTTATTGTTGTTGTTGATTTGTTGTATGCTTCTGTAATGTTTTTATTGTTGTTAATTTGTTGGTTTTGTTTCTGTAATGTTTTTATTGCTGTTGTTAATTTGTTGGTATGTTTCTGTAATTTTTTTTATTGTCGTTATTAATTTGTTGGTATGTTTCTGTAATGTTTTTCTTGTTGTTGTTAATTTGTTGGTATGTTTCTGCAATGTTTTTCTTGTTGTTGTTAATTTGTTGGTATGTTTCTGTAATGTTTTTCTTGTTTTTAAATTTTGTTGGTATGCTTCTGTAATGTTTTTATTGTCGTTGTTAATTTGTTGGTATGTTTCTGTAATGTTTTTCTTGTTGTTGTTAATTTGTTGGTATGTTTCTGTAATGTTTTTATTATTGTTGTTAATTTGTTGGTATGTTTCTGTAATGTTTTTCTTGTGTTGTTAATTTGTTGGTATGTTTCTGTAATGTTTTTATTATTGTTGTTAATTTGTTGGTATGTTTCTGTAATGTTTTTCTTGTTGTTGTTAATTTGTTGGTATGTTTCTGTAATGTGTTTCTTGTTGTTAATTTGTTGTTATGTTTCTGTAATGTTTTTCTTGTTGTTGTTAATTTGTTGGTATGTTTCTGTAATGTTTTTCTTCTTGTTAATTTGTTGGTATGTTTCTGTAATGATTTTCTTGTTGTTAATTTGTTGTTACGTTTCTGTAATGTTTTTCTTGTTGTTGTTAATTTGTGGTATGTTTCTGTAATGTTTTTCTTGTTGTTGTTGTTAATTTGTTGGTATGTTTCTGCAATGTTTTTCTTGTTGTTGTTAATTTGTTGGTATGTTTCTGTAATGTTTTTCTTGTGTTGTTAATTTGCTGGTATGTTTCTGTAATCTTTTTCTTGTTGTTAATTTGAAAGTATGCTGATCTGGCAAACAGCCTGAGGAGAGAAGGCTATCAGGTCAAAGTCATCACTGCAGAAATTGGAGCTAGGGGATTTGTAGGAACATCTGCATACAGCCTCATGAAACAGCTCTCAGTTGCGGGGAAGGGAAAAAACCAGACCCCTGAAAGCAATGGCAAAAGGGGCAAAAGGGGGGTTTTTCAAGCTGGATTGTCAAGGAGGAAAAAAAAGGAACTTCATAGGTTAATTTTCCCACAAAACCGGTTTTGCCCCGGGGCCAGGGTTAAAAGCGGGTCATTAAGTAAAAAAAGAGCATGTCCAGAGGGTATGGGATCGAATCCCACCCCTGGTTTGCCCCCAAGTGGGGAAAAAAAAAGGGGGAGCGGGGGACACCCGGTCAAAACCCGGGGGGGCCCAACCCCCCAAGTGTCGGAAAAAGGGCCGAAACACTTGCTTAAAGGGGGGGCTTCTCTTTGAGGACTTCGCGCCCCCTCCACGATTTTTCTTTCTACTGATCATGGGTAAACCTTTGACTTCCGGGAATAGGGGGGAGACGCCCGGGAAAGCCCGGAGGACAGGGAAAAAACCCAGAACCAAGGCTTGTGGTGGCTCCCCCTTTGTTTAAAACAGGGGATAAAAAAAAAAGGAAAAAGATGCTCCCAGATTACCAAAAGGGGGGAGAAAAAGAGAATCCAGGGGGCTAAACCCAATCACATGAAACCCCCAAAGGGACTTGAACTGGACCAAAAATGGTACCGGTCTGTGGAAAGCGTTTCGCTACCCCGTGATAAGATCCACAGAAGAAAGAGGGGTGTTGAAGACCATTAAATAGCAGCAGCCCCTCAAGCAAAAAACTCGAAGCCAAAGGGCCGGGTTTTAAACCCGTCCCAAAACCCACCTGTTGGTTCGGATGAGGAATTTGCAAGGCCTCGTCCAGGGTAAAAACTCAACCGCCCGAGAAACCAAAACGAAGTTTGGGGAAAACTGGATGCAAAAATGTCCAAAGACTCGATGCACGAGGGGGGAAAAGCCCCCTGGAACACAAATAGCCACTATGGGGACATTGGTAGCCACTTTTAAGAACCCTAGGATAAAACTCCCAAAGAGAAAAACACCTCAAAAAAAACCCAACCCCAAAAAAAGTGGACAAGATCAAGTCCAAAGAAAAACCCTCAAGAAGAAAATGAGCCGCACTGCATAAAAAACAAGGGGGAAAAAACTGTGGAAGACCTAAAAGAAAAACACAGCGCCCTCAAAACGGAATCTGGGGGAAAGGGGAAGACAAAAAGAAGAAGACAAAAGACGCTTCTTCAGAGCCCCCCCCCCATTTTGCCAGAAACTGTTTGAGACCAAAAATCTGGCCCCTAAGTATGGAAAAGGGAGTTTTTTAGCCCTGGGGAAAACCTCTGCCACAAGCAAAGCCCCACTCCAAATTCAAGTCTGGGGGGCCAAACCCAAACCCTAGGAACAGTTCAATGGCAAGCCTCCAACGTTGGGGAAATCAGAAGGGGCGACAAAGCAGACCAAATCATCCCCGGGCCCCAAAGGAATATTTTACCGCTTTAAAGAAATGCCCCCAAATTTTGGAGGGCCCCAAGGCTGCTGCCGGCTTGGAGAACCAAAAAAGGGCCAGGATGAGGGAGATGTTGTACACCCCCAAAGACAAAATCAAGGAATCACCCAGTTCAGGCCATATACTATGAACGTCAAAGGGGAAAATCTTTTTCTCTGTCATGCAGAAAGGCGCCCAAGTACCTGGGGGAAAAAAGCTGGATGTGCACCCAGAAAGGGGCTCCGGGGCGTAGCTGGCTGTGAAAACCCGCCACAATGATTGGCGCAATCCAAAAAGCAAAAACAAAAGAGGACCTGGACGTAGTTGGTTGTTTGGCAAACGATGGGGATCTGCCCCCCAGAGATATAAGTTGGCTTTTTGAGATGAACCATGTCCAAAAAATATCCGGACATGTTAAGAAGTACTTCAATGGCTTCTCCGGGGTTCTCTCCAAGGATTCACAACGTTTGGATCAACTTGGAAGTGGGCTTGCAAGGTGTGAACCCCCCGATACTTTTTCGGTGGCAAGGGAACTATCTTGAAAGCACGAGCAAACAGACCGGGCGATGGATACAAAGCCCCCCTTTAAGGCCCTTATGATGACACTACGTGTTTCATAAAAAGACGAGACACTCATGTGCTGAGAGGCTTGCGACAAGTTGCCTACCGAAGAAGTTCAACCCAAAGAAATCAGGGGTCTTCATAGGAAAAAAAGGGGCCAAATCTGGGTTTCTTTGTTCCCAACCAGCCATTAACGAAGAAGAACCAGTCAAGAGCTTGGGAAGATGGTATGAGAATTTAAAGCACACAAAGAGCAAAAAAAACCAAAGCAGATGGGGGAAAAAAGGCTTGGGCCTTTGCCCAGGTGGGCCCCCGGGCAAATACAAGGTTTGGTGTCTGAGTTCATGTGATCCAAAGTCCTAGGCCATGTTTTTAAGACTCGCCCACAAGGGGAAGCAATGGAACCCAAAAAACAAAAATAAAGGGAAAAGGGTTTTGGTGTCCCCCCCTGCTGATACATCGGCTGAAAACGTGCCAAAAAAGCTCAACACCACGAAATCATCGGAGGATAAAACGGGAAAATCAGACTTAAAAAGCATGCTGGGGACCAGGGACAAGGGGTAAAGAAATAACCCCCCAGCTGAAGACAGGCAGAAAAAAAAGTTCGGGCAGGGTTTCTGCAAAAAAAGTCTAAAGATCAGGAAAAACGGGGAACACAAGACCAACAGACAAGGACGGGGGGTGACCAAAATGTGGTGGTAAAAGGCCCAAGAAACCCCAAAAGAGAAAAATGAACGGGAGATAGAAAAAGAAGACCAAAAAGACTAAAAAGCAGTCCAGCAACCCCAAGGGGGAAAGGACAAGTGGGGGAAAAGCACCCCAAAAAAGTCAAACTTTGGGAAAGACATTTGGCCTGGCCCCCCTCAGATCACTTTTATTCCAATCTGAAGACCCTTTTGCCCCCAAATGAAACCTGGTAAGGGGGGAAAAAGAAATTTCATGCCCCCCTGCCCTGAAAAACAAAAAGTGGGATGTTCTAAGCCCTGTAAAGAGCCCGCTCAAGAAGGACCAGGAGGACAACCCCGGTAAAAAAATTGACAAAAGTTGGGCTATACCAACACCCCAAAAGGGAGAAAAAAAGGCTCCAAAAAGCACCCCCAAATTCTTCACGCAGGAGGGGAAATCTGGCCCAAAAACAACGTGCCACTAAAAATGCGGGAGAGTCTGCTGAGGGGGGGATGATGGGAGGACTGCAGACCTCCCCAAAAGGGAAAAGCAAGAGTCACACAAGAGGGCTGAGACCAACTAGTATCCCCCTTAATCACCAAGCAGTGTAAGATGGTCCGTGCCAATGAGAAAAGAAAGAGGAGCTCAAATCTACAAGACTGAAAAAGTGACTGGCCAAACCCGCCGAGGGGAAAAAGGATCAGGGAAAGTCCTCAATGAGAAATTGGGGCTAGGGATTTGTAGGAACTCGCATACAGCCCCCAGAAAAAGCTCGTTAGGAAGGAAAAAAACCAAACCGAAAGCAATGGCAAACGGGGAGGGTTTCAAACTGGGTCGGGCAAAGGGGGAACAAAAAGGGAACCCTAAGGCTTAATTTTACAAATATAGGTGTCCCTGTGGTCAGGGTTTTAAAAAGCGAGTCATTAAGTAGAAAAAAAAGAGCTGTAAAGGGGCATGGGTTCGAAACCCCGCCCGGTGTCCCAAGATGGGGGGGCAAAAAGGGGGAGCAAGGGACACCGGAGTCTGAACCCGGGGGGGCCCAACCCCCCCGGGGTCAGGAGATAAGGGCCCAAACACTTGTTTAAGGGGGGTTTTTTGAGGATCTCTGCTGCCACGCTCTCCCCGATTTCTTTTATTTGTATGTTTTGTAAGTTTTTCTTGTTGGTTAATATTTGGGATGTTTCTGAAAAAATTTGTTTGCTGTTGTTGATTTGTTGGTATTTTCTTTAATTTTTTTTGTTGTAATTTGTGGGGATGTTTTTTGTAACTTTTTTTTTGTTAATTTGTTGTATATTTTGAACGTTTTTCTTTTTGTTGTTAATATGTTGGTATTTTCGAAGTTTTTTTGTTGTTAGTTTTTGGTATGTTTTTTAACGTTTTTTGTTGTTTTTAATATTTGGTATGTTTTATAATGTTTTTATTGTTTTTGTTGTTTTTTGGTATTTTCGTAATGTTTTTTTTGTGTTGTTAAAAGTTTGGATGTTCTATAATGTTTTTATTTTTGTCCAAATTTTTGGTCGTTTCTGGAATGTTTTCTTTGTTATTAAAATGTTGGTATGTTTCTCAAAGTTTTTTTGTTGTTAAAATTTTTTGGTCTTTTTTGTAATGTTTTTTTCTTTTTTTGATAATTTGTTGGGGTTTTTGTAATGATTTTTGGGTTTGTTAATTTGTTTGGGAAAGTTTTGTAGTGTTTTTTTTTGTTTTTTTGATTTTTGTATGTTTTGAGCGTTTTTTTTATCATGAAGGTGTTTTTTAAAAAACTTTTGTGTGTTGTCATACCAAATATCCGGGCCTAGAGACCAAAAAAGAACGGAAACACTTTCTTTTTTCCTTACGCAAAGGGGCGTTTAAACCCCTCTTGATGAATGATTGTGGTTTTTTTCATTGTCCTTTGTTTTTGGTTTGCCCGGGGGGGGATGGGGGGGTCGAAACCCCTTATGTTTTGTCTTAAAATTTGTTTTGTCTGCGTTTTTTGGCGGTTTTTTAATTTCATGTTAAATTTTTTCATGTTTTGGAGACCAAGCCAGCAGTAAAAAAAAAATTTGACAGCTCATGACACCCTTTTTTGGGTATACGTTACGTGTGCACGTGTACCGTTTGGGAAAAAGAGGACACGTAAAATGCATGCATCCCGTGAGAAAAAGGAGGGAAAAAATGAGTAAAGAAAATGAGTTTTTGATATTTGGGTACGGAAAGATGAATAGCGCCCAGTAGGTGCTTTTCCCCCCGGCTTATTGGGTAGGCAGCCCCCTTGAATGGTGAGGGAGTGTGTTATTGTAAAGCGCTTTAACTTGGGTTTTTGACCCAGGATAGGGTATATAAAAACCCAAAAAAATAAAAAAAATAATAATAATAAATAATAATAAAAATAATAAAAAAACTGTTCAGTATTCATTCTTGTTCAGCAATTCTCACACCCCAACTTTTTTTCAAATATTTCATAATGTTCCCCACAATTTTTTTTCATCTTATTTCAATACTTTTTTTTTCTAAAGTATTTAATCTCTTTTAGACAATTTTCACTGCATTTTCCTTTCGATCTTCTTGTGAAAAGTTTTCTTGTCTGTCTTTGACGATTCTCTCACTGTTTTCAACATATGTCTTGAATATTTCATTCGTGTCTTCCGTAGTTGTGGGTGTTTTCTTTCACCATTTTTTCTAAAGTATTTCATTTATGTCTATGACATTTTTTGATCAACGTTCTGTCTTAAATAGTCCATTCCTAGCTTCGACAATTGCCACGTTTTTCTTCCAGTATTCTTTCTACAGTCTTTTACGTCTGGCTTCGACAATTCTCACCCATTTCTGTTGACATTCTTTTCAATTCCCTCCAATTATATGGGCTGTATTGGCAGTGACAGGAATAATGTTGAACAGACTCTGTTGGCACAGATCATTTTTACGACACCACTTTATGATGATTATGTTACTGTACGGTTTTTGAAAACTCTGACCTCATGAATATCACTGTTGTGTGGGGCTGACCATGTTCATATGAAAACTCTGACCTCATGAATATCACTGTTGTGTGGGGTTGACCATGTTCATATGAACATTCTGACCTCATGAATATCACTGTTGTGTGGGATTGACCATGTTCATATGAAAACTCTGACCTCATGAATATCACTGTTGTGTGGATTGACCATTTTCATATGAACACTCTGACCTCATGAATATCACTGTTGTGTGGGACTGACCATGTTCATATGAACACTCTGACCTCATGAATATCACTGTTGTGTGGGGCTGACCATGTTCATATGAAAACTCTAAAATCATGAATATCACTGTTGTTGTGTGGATTGACCATTTTGATATGAAAACTCTGAACTCATGAATATCCCTGTTGTATGGATTGACCATGTTCATTTGAACACTCTGACCTCATGAATATCCCTGTTGTGTGGGGTTGACCATGTTCATACTGATTCATTTTTGCATATCTGCTCTGTGTTGCTTCTTGTTATTGTTTTTTAATTGATAAATTGAAGTAAGCGTAAATCTATTGCATGTGTGACATACCAGTAGTCTCCTATTGATTTACAGTTAATTTCACTCATCTACTTGGTCTTGTAAAAGGTAGCAATCCTGGTCATAACGTGGGGTATTGCACAATGCCAGTAGCTTCATTATTACTATTATCATCATCATTACTATTATCATCACCATTACTATTAAATCATGCATCATCATCATCATCATCATCATCATCATCATCATCATCATCATCATCACTACCACCACCACTACCATTATTATCGTTAGTGTTATTTTTATTATTATCATCATTATTATTATGATAATTATTGAAATAATTATAATCATCAGTTCAGTTCAGTTCAGTAGTTTATTTAAGGTATCTTCATCTCTTCATCGCGAGATGATATTAGACATTTCGAAAAACAAAACAAAAAAACTTAACACACAACTTGATTATCCATGTAAGTACTTTCAAACCCACATCTGATGTATGCATATTTACATAAGCGAACTACCCTAGAGGTACACAACATCGTTGATATTTATACTTTTTTTTTGCAATCTGAGACTGGGAAATAACCATGGCAATTTCAGCAACATATGAACCATATCAGACAAATAATGAACCATATAAGTGTTTGCAGAGAAAGCATTTCTGTGCATCATCTTTTGTTTGAATGCTCAGTGCTGTCCTCGCTCTATCAGGAGAAAGGTAGTGAGATGAATAACTTCGATAATGTCAATACTGATAATCATCATCATCATCATAATTATCATCATCAATTGCTTAAATGAAAACAGCTTTTGCCCGTCCCTTTTGGGTTGATCTGTAAATGCCACAGAGGTCAAAATCCTTCGTTCTGTTTCGCTGGCGGTCCACTAACCTTTTTCCTCCTCACTCAGGTACTTCCATTCAACTGGCCGCCTAGTAACCTCCCTTTGTTTTCTTCTGTAGTCAGTTCCGTTGAGCTGGCGGTCAGTAACCGCCCTTTCTTTTTGGGTTATTTCATTCACTTGGCGGTCCGAAACAGATACGCCAATGGCAATTTTCATGGTGGACTTCACTGTGATTCGGACACATAATATTTAACTTGGTATCCTTCTCTCTCCTCCCCTAACCCCCCCCCCCCCCCCCCTCTCTCTCTCTCTCTCTCCCCTAACCCTCACCATTTATTACACCATGGCCACCCCCCTGAACACATCACTCCAAATTCTCGCTATCATCTCCAACTTAACCACCCTCCTGAACAAATCATTTCTCCTAACCCACCCCATCATTTTCAGGAAAGTCATCCCCCTGACCTTCACTCATTGAGCGCCAACGAACGGGGCATAAATACCCCCATGACTGCCAGTTCGAAAACCGACGGAACAAACACCTCTAACCTGATCCACCCTTATGCAGAACATTTATTATACATAGCGTCTCAACTGCTGACAAATCAGCGTCATTTCAGCCCATACCAACCTCCCTTTAAACAATAAAACCTTAACAAAACTGGACTTTGCCAACTTGTTAATTGGCATCATATATGGCTAAAAAGGAAATCGAATCTAAATTGTCAGTTTTTCCGCCTTTATTACATGACTGTTTTCGATACTACTCTCTGGTGACTGTCCAATGATGCTGTCGGTGTCAAACTGTATAACATGTGACTGATCTGGTGTGAAGTAGAAGTGGATGTTTGGAGGAGGAAAGGAAAAGTTCATGGGAGGATTACGGGGTTAAATGATAATAGGAGAATATATTGATTGTTAGTATTATAGACTATTTCAGTGTGTGTGTGTGTGTGTGTGTGTGTGTGTGTGTGTGTGTGTGTGTGTGTGTGTGTGTGTGTGTGCGCGCGCGTGTGTGTGTGTGTGTGTGTGTGTGTGTGTGTGTGTGTGTGTGTGTGTGTGTGTATGGTGTATTATGGCGCAAAACGATAAAAGTGCTTGCGCTCTATAAGAGGTGTGTGTGTGTGTGTGTGTGTGTGTGTGTGTGTGTGTGTGTGTGTGTGTGTGTGTGTGTGATGTGTGTATCTATGAGTACCCCCACAGGTACTATTCAGTGGGTCACAGATTGCCGGACCACCTGACTTGCAGTGGTCTTTTGACTGTAGGATCTGAATTACAAAATTTGCTTATAGTTTGTTGTCGTTGTTATTGTTGTTGTTTTCGCACTTTAATATTGCTTGGGTAGCATTTTGGTAATTGATGCCAAGTGATTCTACCCAAGTGCATTTGATTGTTAACTGTCTGTCTCATCTTGTTATTGTTTTGTGTGTGTGTGTGTGTGTGTGTGTGTGTGGTGTGTGTGTGTGTGTGTGTGTGTGTGTGTGTGTGTGTGTGTGTGTGTGTGTGTGTTTTTCTTCCTCTTCTTCAAATTGTTGACATTTTCTACATTTGTTGTTTTTGCCTGAATTTATCAGGTAACACTTGTATTTCTTTCTTCTCTTTGAGGTCGTGTTTGTCCTCGTTTTCCAGCATCTTCATATTTAGAATCTTAGTATTTAGTATAAACTGTGTGTGTTGTTTAAGTGTCGATCATTTGTCTCCTACAATTATCTGTCATTGATCATTATGACAAGCAATCAATGCAATGAGAAATGGTTAAGTAAATTTGGATTAAAAGTAGGTCACCTAAATGTATGTCACTTATTTAATAAAATATCAGACATACCCTCTATTTTATCAAATTCAAATGATCACTTCCATTGCTTTGGTTTCTCTGAATCAAGACTAACAGAGGTTATAACTGACAATCTAGTATCGATTCCAGGCTATGGTCTGATTAGGAGAGATGCCATGGCTAAACTAGACACTGGACTGGTAGCATTTGTGCACAACTCGGTAAATTATAAACAAGTAAACTTGTTTGATAAATACTGCATTGAGTGCATTTGGATAGATATTTGTTTGAAAGGGTCAAAACCAGTCTTAGTAGGTTTTTTATATAGAAATCCAGAAGAACGTGTTGAGTGGTTTGATCGCTTCGATCTCATGATGGAAGATGTATACGCTTATGCAACAGAGGTAATACTACTTGGAGATTTTAATATTGATTTACTTAAACCGCATAACAACTGGAAAAATATCTTTGAACTGCAGAATTTAAAACAATTGATTAACACACCAACCAGAATAACATCACAGTCTGAAACACTTATTGACCATATATATGTAAATGACCCGTCTAATATTATTGAAATTTCTGTACCGGTGTCTGGTCTTAGTGATCACTTTCCTGTTTGTTTAACATGGTCCAAAAAAGGAACGAAAATTCCCAGATGTAGCCATCAATACATATCTTCTCGTTGTTACAAAACATTAAATATTGATGTCCTTCTATCTGACCTGTGCTCTGCGAATTTTCAGAGGTTTATCAATATACCGACCCCGACGAGGCCCTTGAAACTTGGTATCGTATTTTTCTATCTGTAATTGATAAACATGTCCCTATTAGACTTAAAACGCGTTAGAGCTGATGGCAAACCACAATGGTTAACCGAAGAAATCAATGCAGCCATTAAAACTTCGAGATAATTTATTACAGTCTACAGGGAAAAGTGACAGTTTTAAGAAACAACGAAATAAGTAACTGCCCTAAAAAGATATACTCGCAAAAAATATTTCAAAGAACTTATTGCTTCTAAAACAGATACAAAATCCATCTGGAAAGCCATTAACGAATTATCTGGGAAAAAATCTGATACTGCTGTTCATTCGGGTATGGTTTTATCTACCGAAAAATTCAATTTACACTTTTCAACAATAGCTCAGAAAACGATAAACTCTGATCACATGATAAACAATGATCTGTCATTGTTGAAAGATTACTGTGATTCTAAACATATAGATACAAAACTTCAATTTGAATATTTAAGTGTACACGAAGTGTATAGGGCACTATGTGCTTTAAAACAATCTAACTGCTGTGGTCTAGACAACATTGATAGTAAAATCTTGAAATTATCTGCATCTGTTATATCTGAGCATCTCACCTACATTTACAACCTTTGCATCGAAAGTGTTACTACCCACAGGCTTTTAAGGTAGCCAAAGTACTACCAGTTTATAAATCCGGCGACCCAACTGATTTTTCAATTATCGACCAATATCAATTCTATCTACTTTGTCTAAACCTCTAGAAAAACATCTAAAACGCAATCTCCAGTTACACTTTACTAAACATGATTTATTTCATCCAAACCAAAGTGGTTTTAGAAAAAACCATTCATGTCATACAGCACTAACCAACTTAGTTGAACAATGGCTTTCAAACATTAATTGTAATCTATTTACAGGTGTACTTTTTGTTGACTTTGCAAAAGCCTTTGACATTATTGACCATAATCTTCTTGTAAAAAAACT
>CM031620.1:577338-582338 GCA_018398815.1 Conus ventricosus | reverse complement strand
ACCAGACACCATCCTACATGGCCCCACAGGCTCTTTCACTATTAAACGCACTTTCTCCTGCCAGAGCCACAACATTGTGTATGCCATCCACTGTCAGCTGTGCGGTAAGATCTATGTAGGTGAGACATCTCGCACACTTGAGACGCGCATCTCTGAACACCTGGCCGACATCCGCCACCATCAGCCCAAACCAGTCGCTCTACACTTCAACCATGCCAACACAACATCAACCATGTCAAAGTCTTGGCACTTTGGCAATCTAAGAGTGACAACTTGGAACGCCTTATGCAGGAATCTCATCTCATTGCCAAACTGGGCACCGTGCACCCTCATGGCATCAACGTCCAAAAGTAGTATGTGCCATTCCATCTCTGCAGCTCCAGCCTGAAATATCCTCCACCTACGCACACCCTACCTCTGTTTACCTCAGACATATGTTGCAGCTATCTTCCCCTTCCCTTTTCCTACACTCTCTGAGTCTCTCCATTTGCTACATCAATCGACTTACCCCCCCCCCCCCCCTGCCCTAGTAATGATGTGTGTAGGGATGTTGGTGGGTATGGCGGTTGTTGGGGGTGGAGGTGGGGGTAACCAATGAATAAGGCTGATATTACAAATGGAACACATACACACACACACACACACACACACACACACACACACACACACACACACACACACACACACACACACATACACACACACACACACACACACACACACACACACGCACACACACACACTCACACTCACACATGCACACACACATAATGAATACATTGCTAGCTCCTTTATCGTTGGTCGTGAAATATAGGGGGGTGGGATATATATATATATTATATATATATATATATATATATATATATATATATATATATATATATATATATATATATATATATATATATATATATATATATCAATCTCAGCCCACAATATCCTCCCACTACACACACACATACTACCTTATCTCCCACTATTCACCTCACACATAACTTATAGCTATCTTATTTATGCATTTATTATGATTAATTTTTTTATTTTTATATTTTTTTATTTTTAATTTATTATTATTATTATATTTTAATTGTTTCTTATATTTATTTATTTGATTATTATAAAAATGTATTTTCTAAATATATTTCTGTATCATGCTTTCGTTACCTTAACCTTCACTATCGTTGTTAGCAGTATCATTCAGTAATACTATTGCTAGTATTGATACTACCCCTAGCATTGACATCACCATCACCTTCGCCTCTGGGACTGTTGCCACGGCAACCCTGCTGCTTAAGAATCCTCTAACCCACTCTCCTTTCTCCCATACACATACTTATTGACACCAAGATTGATTTTCTTTTCTTTTCTTTTTTTTCCCCAATATTTTGACCATTAATAGTATTCCTATCAGTAATATTATTATCATCATTACGACTTTGACTCGCTCACTATTTCCCTTCCAACAGCCTCGTTCTCATTCAACGCCTTCTTCCTTGCGCTGAACCCTGAGCGATCTGAAGCGACCAAAGCTAAGTGAATTTTCGTTGTTTTATTCGTTTATTTATCACCAGACGAAGACCTAAGAGGTCGAAACGCGTCGTGTTTTGTCTTGTAACTCGTTTGTCCACGTTCTCTGGGCGGTTCGCTAACATTTATTTAAGATTTGTTTAGATTTCCGCCTGCAGTCGTCTCGCTTTGCAACTAGATCTTCCAATTTGTTTTAAAGCAGGGATGGTGGGATGAAACGGGGGTTCCTCACTGTCTCTAAAGGGAGGGGGGACTCCTCTTTCAATCAAAGGGGTTTCCTCTATCAAAAAAAAAAAAAAAGTAAAAGAAAAGAAAGAACAAGAAAAACGCTACCCCCCTGATCATTTTCACAACGCTCGACGAAGATGTAGGGGTTTGGGCACACTTGAAACCCCTTCCCTCTCAAACCAAAACCAAAATTGTTTCCATTAAAAAAAATTAAATTCGTGAATAAGACCCCTGTTCCTTCCACTGATACTGGAGCTGTCAGCGTAGACGTGGCTGTGGAGGGTGTGTTCCATGTTGGTGGATTTGCCGGTCAGAGCGTAGACGTGCTTGTGGAGGGTGTGTTCCATGTTGGTGGATTTGCCGGTCAGAGCGTAGACGTGGCTGTGGAGGGTGTGTTCCATGTTGGTGGATTTGCCGGTCAGAGCGTAGACGTGCTTGTGGAGGGTGTGTTCCATGTTGGTGGATTTGCCGGTCAGAGCGTAGACGTGGTTGTGGAGGGTGTTTTCCATGTTGGTGGATTTGCCGGTCAGAGCGTAGACGTGGTTGGGGAGGGTGTGTTCCATGTTGGTGGATTTGCCGGTCAGAGCGTAGACGTGCTTGTGGAGGTGTTTTTCCCATGTTGGTGATTTGCCGGTCAGAGCTAGACGTGGCTGTGGAGGGTGTGTTCCAGGGTTGGTGGTTTTGCCGGTCAGTCTAACACCTCTGACATGGTATAGGTGATTCAAGAGCTCAAATAATAAAATGTATTTCCGATGACCGTATCTGCCTCCGTCTTACGCTGTAAAAAATGATATACTTTGTGGAGCAAGACATCTGTTTTTTGTCCACTCTTCAAGGAGTACAACATCCGCTCAATTGTCGTCGGAAAGATAGGAATTGATCGCATCACTGCCCTCTTGCAGTCTTAACATTGGCTACCTGTCTTGCAGTCTTACAATTGATCCCTGTCTTACATTGAAACACCCGTCTTACCATTGGTCACCTGTCTTAACCATTGCCCCCTGTCTTACCATTGGCCACCCGTCTTACCATTGGTCACCTGTCTTACCATTGACACCTGTCTTTACCATTGGCCACCCTGTCTTACCATTGGTTACCTGTCTTACCATTGGTCACCTGTCTTACCATTGGCTAAACCCGTCTTACCATTGGTCACCTGTCTTACCATTGGCTACCTGTCTTGCAGTCTTACCATTGGTTTACCTGTCTTACCATTGGCCACCTGTCTTACCATTGGCCACCTGTCTTACCATTGGCCACCTCTCTTGCGTCTTCCATGGCCACCTGTCTTGCAGTCTTACCATTGGCCACCTGTTCTTGCAGTCTTACCATTGGTACCCGTCTTACCATTGGTCACCTGTCTTACCATTGGCCACCTGTCTTGCCATTGGGTACCTGTCTTGCAGTCTTACCATTGGCCACCTGTCTTACCATTGGCCACCTGTCTTGCAGTCCCTTTCCATTGGCCACCTGTCTTACCATTGGTCACCTGTCTTAAACCCTTGGCCACCGTCTTACCATTGGCTACCTGTCTTCCATTGGTCACCTGTCTTACCATTGGTCACCTGTCTTTACCATTGGCTACCCGTCTTACCATTGGCCACCTGTCTTGCAGTCTTACCTTGGCCACCGGTCTTACCATTGGTTACCTGTCTTACCATGGCTACCTGTCTTACCACTGGTCACCTGTCTTACCATTGGCTTTCCTGTCTACCATTGGTCACCTGTCTTAGCAAATTTGGGCACCGTCTTACCATTGGCCACCTGTCTTACCATTGGTTACTGTCTTACCATTGGCCACCTGTCTTACCATTTGGGCACCTTTGCAGTCTTACCATTGGCCACCTGTCTTACCATTGGCCCCCTGTCTTACCATTGGGTACTTGTCTTGCAGTCTTTTCCATTGGCCACCTGTCTTACCATTGGCCACCTGTCTTACCATTGGCTACATGTCTTGCAGTCTTACCATTGGGTACCCGTCTTACCAATGGCCACCTGTCTTACCATTGGCTACCTGTCTTTCCATTGGCCCCCTGTCTTACCATTGGCCACCTGTCTTACCATTGGCCACCGTCTTACCATTGGCCACCTGTCTTACCATTGGGTACCTGTCTTGCCATTGGTCACCTGTTTACCATTGGTACCTTCTTGCCCGTCTTACCATTGGCCACCTGTCTTACCATTGGCCACCTGTCTTACCCTTTTTACCTGTCTTTACCATTGGCCCCCTGTCTTACCATTGGGTACCTGTCTTGCAGTCTTACCATTTGGGCCCCCTGTCTTACCATTGGCTTTCCCGTCTTGCAGTTCCTTACATTGGGTACCTGTCTTGCAGTTTTTACCATTGGCCACCTGTCTTACCGTTGGCTACCTGTCTTACCATTGGCTACCTGTCTTACCATTTGGGCACCTGACTTACCATTGGCCACCTGTTCTTTCCATTGGTCACCTGGGCTTAACCATTGGCCACCTGTCTTGCCATTGGCTACCTGTCTTTCCCTTGGCCTCCTGTCTTACCCTTGGCCCCCTGTCTTACCATTGGCCACCTGTCTTACCATTGGCCACCTGTCTTGCAGTCTTATCATTGGCTACCTGTCTTGCAGTCTTACCCTTGGCCACCTGTCTTACCATTGGCCACCTGTCTTACCCCTTGGCTACCTGTCTTACCATTGGCTACCTGTCTTACCATTGGCTAAACCCGTCTTACCATTGGCTTTCCGTCTTTCAGGGCTTATCATGGCCACCGTCTTGCAGTCTTATCATTGGCTACCTGTCTTGCAGTCTTACCATTGGCCACCTGTCTTACCATTGGCCACCTGTCTTACCATTGGCCACCTGTCTTACCATTGGCCGCCTGTCTTACCCTTGGCTTTCCTGTCTTGCAGTCTTATCATTGGCTACCTGTCTTGCAGTCTTATCATTGGCTACCTGTCCTTGCAGTCTTACCCTTTTGGGTACCTGTCTTACCATTGGGTACCTGTCTTGCAGTCTTACCACTGGCTACCTGTCTTGCAGTCTTATTATTGGCCACCTGTCTTACCATTGCTACCCGTCTTACCATTGGCCACCTGTCCCTTTCAGTCTTCCATTGGCTACCTGTCTTACCATTGGCACCTGTCTTTTCCATTTGGGTACCTGTCTTACCCTTGGCCACCTGTCTTGCAGTCTTACCATTGGCTACCTGTCTTACCATTGGCTACCTGTCTTACCATTGGCTTTCCTGTCTTACTGTCTTACCATTGGGC
>CM031620.1:557338-562338 GCA_018398815.1 Conus ventricosus | reverse complement strand
CACCACTGGGTTGTTTCCAGAAGTGTGGAGGAGAAAGACACCACTGGGTTGTTGCCAGAAGTGTGGAGGAGAGGGTATAGAAGAAAGACACCACTGGGTTGTTGCCAGAAGTGTGGAGGAGAAAGACACCACTGGGTTGTTTCCTGAAGTGTGGAGGAGAGGGTATAGAAGAAAGACACCATTGGGTTGTTGCCTGAAGTGTGGAGAAGAAAGACACCACTGGGTTGTTGCCAGAAGTGTGGAGGAGAAAGACACCACTGGGTTGTTGCCAGAAGTGTGGAGGAGAAAGACACTACTGGGTTGTTGCCAAAAGTGTGGATGAGAAAGACACCACTGGGTTGTTGCCAAAAGTGTGGATGAGAAAGACACCACTGGGTTGTTGCCAGAAGTGTTGAGGAGAAAGACACCACTGGGTTGTTGCCAGAAGTGTGGAGAAGAAAGACACCACTGGGTTGTTGCCTGAAGTGTGGAGAAGAAAGACACCACTGGGTTGTTGACAGAAGTGTGGAGAAGAAAGACACCACTGGGTTGTTGCCTGAAGTGTGGAGAAGTTGCCAGAAGTGTGGAGAAGTTACCAGAAGTGTGGAGAAGTTGCCAGAAGTGTGGAGAAGTTATCAGAAGTGTGGAGGAGAAAGACACCACTGGGTTGTGGCCAGAAGTGTGGAGAAGTTGTCAGAAGTGTGGAGAAGTTGTCAGAAGTGTGGAGAAGTTGCCAGAAGTGTGGAGAAGTTGCCAGAAGTGTGGAGAAGTTGCCAGACGTGTGGAGGAGAGACCGCCAACCCCTGCACTGGAGGTAGACAGGGAGGTTATCAAATCACAGGAAGTGGTGAGTGCCTTCAACATGCTCGAGCAGAAGGTGAAGATACTAAGCCTTCCCTGTCTGTGTTCTTGGGAAAGCTGTGCAGGCGAAAGGCTGTGTGGGACCTGAGGTTCCCTGTCTGTGTTCTTGGGAAAGCTGTGCTGGTGAAAGGCTGTGTGGGATCGGAGGTTCAGTTTCATTCTGGTTTGATTTCAAATAACTCAACGTGTGTACAGGGAGAATGAAACGTTCTGACGCCTTTTCAAAGAAAGGGCACTCAAACACTATAAAAAAGGGCACCCAACACTATATATAGAAAAACCACTCAAATACTATAAAGAAAGGGCACTCAAAGACTATACATGTCACTCAAACACTACAAAGGACATTTATATACGATAAAGGGCTCTCAAACACTACACCAAGGGCACTTAAACACCATAACGAAACACTCACACTATAAAGGGCACTCAAACACTGTAAAGGGCACTTGAACACTATAAAGAAAAGGCACTAACACTAAAAAGAAAGGATACTAACACTTTACAGAAAGGGCACTCACACACTATAAAGAAAGGGCACTCACACACTATAACGAAAGGGCACTCACGCACTATAAAGAAAGGACGCTCACACACTATAAAGAAATGGTACTAACACTATAAAGAAAGGACACTTACGCACTATAAAGAAAGGACACTTACGCGCGTACGCACTATAAAGTAAGGGTACTAACACTATAAAGAAAGGCACTCACACACTATAAAGAAAGGGTACTCACACACTAAAAAGAAAGGGCACTCACACACTATAAAGAAAGGGCACTCACACACTATAAAGAAAGGGCACCCACACACTATAAAGAAAGGGTACTCACACACTATAAAGAAAGGGCACTCACACACTATAAAGAAAGGGCACTTACACACTATAAAGAAAGGGCGCACTCACACTATAAAGAAAGGGCACTCACACTATAAAGAAAGGGCACTCACACTATAAAGAAAGGGCACCCACACTATAAAGAAAGGGCACTCACACTATAAAGAAAGGGCACTCACACTATAAAGAAAGGGCACTCACATTATAAAGAAATGGCACTCACACACACTATAAAGAAAGGGCACTCACACTATAAAGAAAGGGCACTTACACACTATAAAGAAAGGGCGCTCACACACTATAAAGAAAGGGCACTCACACTATAAAGAAAGGGCACTCACACTATAAAGAAAGGGCACCCACACTATAAAGAAAGGGCACTCACACTATAAAGAAAGGGCACTCACACTATAAAGAAAGGGCACTCACATATATAGAAAGAACACTCACACACTATAAAGAAAGGGCACTCACACTATAAGAAAGGCACTCACACACTATAAAGAATGGGCACTCACACACTACAAAGAAAGGGCACTCACATACTATAAAGAAAGGGCACTCACCACTATAAGAAAGGGCACTCACACTATAAAGAAAGGGCACACACTATAAAGAAAGGCACTCAAACACTATTAAACAGAATCGAATCACAGGCCGCAAAGTGCATGGTGGAGTATATAACGCGTTAACACTTTCCCCTTTCAGGAAACCACCACACACACACACACACGGCGCGCGCGCGCGCGCGCACGCACACACACACACACACACACACACACACACACACACACACACACACACACACACACACACACACAAACACGCCAAACAGACCGTAAAATAACCTGCGCTTATTTACAAACACAATACAAAACAGTCGAGTGAATTTTCCACAACCATCTCTTCTTCAGAGGTCACAGTCCACAGGCATGAAGATGCGGAAATCAATACTCCTTACGTTTGAAACTAGGGATTTGCTGGCGGAAATTGAAACGAAACTGAAAATAACAACAACGAACAAACAAACAAAGCATTGCTTGGCCCAAGACCAAATTTCGTGCCTAGATCGAAGAGATAAAGTGACTGTTCGCTCTTTGTTGTTATTGCTCTGAATACTATGACTTGTCTGAGGAATATTAATTAGGTCGAAGCGCGTTATTTTTGTTTTGTAATCTACATGTCACTTCGTTTGACAGCCCAGTAATTGTGTTCGTAATCTCAATGTACCCCACACTGCAAGTTTGGTGAATGTGAATATATATATATATATATATAATATTAAATATATTTTTTTTTTAATTATAAACAAAGCTTGCTCTTATGTCTTAGATTGAAGAAATAGGGGGAGATTGTGACGTTTTTATTAAGACCCCATTCATAAAATGATGGTTGAATGCTCAGGCAAGAACGATAGACCGTAGTAGGAAAGTCAAGCTTTCGTCCACACCCTTCACTTTCTTTCCACAGATGTAATCAAGAGGTTTGATCTTTGATCCAACAACTGAATTTAATTAAGTATAAATAAAGATGATGATGATCTGCGGTGAATATGTCGTGTGGTTGCTTTGTATGTCGATGTCCGTTTGTTCCCTATGAAATGAATCACACACAAAAGAAATAAATCATGCACATATACTAATAACAACAAAGTCTCTGTCCTCTCCTCTCCGCTTCTTGCAGTAGCACAAATAACTGTTCGCTTGTGCTACAAAAATATATCTTCCGAGAATACACGCAGAATATAGTTATACACAAGAAAAAAAACAAAATATACAAGAAAAAAGAATGTCTGAGTGTGTCGTAGCGTGCTTGAGTATGGAGGGATGTGTTTGAATAATTTGCACTCAGCTTCACGGATCCTGTGGCGTTCCGGAGTTCCGTTGACGCTTAGAGTCCACCTCCGGGTTCCGATAAGGTTGACACACCAGCACGTTCCTCTCACGAAGAATGCAGCAGAATAGAGATGTGTGACGAAGATGGAGAATAAAGATGCAGTGATGAACTGGGTGGTCGTCAAAGGAAGAAGAAAGTACGAAAGAAAAACCTGCAAGATAACGATTGTCTTAGATCTTGCACTATAGTGGCACATCACTATTCCACTCACTACACCTCTAGACACACTTTACAATTGCACTAGCTTGCTCTATCATTTACAATTGATTTCCTTCAAAAATTGCTTTACGATACAACTCGTTAACAAAGAAGGAAAGTACACATGAATATTCCAATCTGCCTTGACTGAGTTATTCGCCAAGGCTTAGTGCTTGATGAATTACAATTACATTTAATCCTTGAATGGATTAAATCAAATGGCGTCAATCTTCATATTATACAGATCACTTAGATCCACGAAAATGCTTCGTTCATAACTTGAACTCGTTTACGATTCTTTAAATAATAAATCTGCATTCACACAAATATCACATCCTCTAAATATGGTTGCATACAACGGTGAGCTGAAATTGAATTTACATAGTATGGATTAGTACATGGCAACACGATATGATGAGAGCAAACAGATGAAAATGACAGCTCTACGATCGATCATACGTGTTGACCGGTAAACCTGAAATATTTAATTCAAGCATATTAAATGATCGCGCGCACAAAATATTATTGAACTGGTAAATGTGCCTTAATGCCATTATATTGAAATACATTTTGTTGCTCTATACGAAAAAAATGATTTCGATCCATTACCTCAACATAGACTTCTTGTAGCCACAGTTTTCGACTCGACCACGGAACGATGAGACTCGTTCAGCTTGCCCCGAAAAAAGTTGTGGATGTTGTCGAATGCTCTGTGGTATCCCTTCAGTTCCGGCTAGACTGATACCTTCAAAAGGTTTCTTGCTCTTCAAATAATTGGACCTTTTCTACGGAGCCAATTCCACGACCTCCGGGCTGATCAAAGATGGCAGGATTCAACGGTTACTATCTACCGCACATGCGCGGACAGAGACACTACTGACACTTGGACAGTCGCGATTGGTCAGTACGACGGTTTTCGATGCCCTACAATTGTAAATCATTTTATTATTAATACAAATGCAAGTCTGCATGACGCTTGAAATTATAAACGTACTGCCGTGAAGCAAAAACTAACATTAGTTTTGTCGTTTGGACATAGAAAATATTAATCCAGCGCAGAGCGAATAGACGTCATGTATCGATTCGGTTCATTTTCATTAAGAAAAGACGCAATTGCACTAGCTTGCTCTATCATTTACAATTGATTTCCTTCAAAAATTGCTTTAGGATAAATCGTTAACAAAAAAAGGAAATATACAGAAATTATTTTCCACTGAGACCCCAA
>CM031620.1:538863-553863 GCA_018398815.1 Conus ventricosus | reverse complement strand
AACATGACCTCCAGAATTTCCTCAATTTTGCACAGACCTTCCATCCATCCATCCAGCTGACCTACAACCATTTCACAGTCAGTTAATTTCCTGGACATCTCTATCTCCCTCAAAGATGGACTGCTTCAAACCTCAGTCTTCTACAAACCTACTGATGCACACTCATACCTGGACTACACATCTTCCCACCACCAGTCCACTAAAAATAGCATTCCATATTCTGAATTCCTTCGCCTACGCAGACTCTGCTCTAGCAAGAAGATTTCACTATACAAGCAGCCAAAATGTTTTACCAACCGTGGATACCCTAGTGCCGTCATCAATGATGCTCTCAGCGCACTGCAGCTAAATCCAGAACATCTACTCTGGAAACTAAACTCCCAAAGGACAGACAGACCCACTGCCTGCCTTCTCTTCCATCCTCAAAATCTGCCCATCTGCAGGATCCTGAAGTCTAACTGGCACATGGTAGAAAATCATAAACCGCCTTTGAGACGAAACCAATGATCACTTTCAAACGTGACAAAAACCTCAACGACCTACTGGTGCGCTCTAAGCTGAACAAAATCTTCACACCTAAGCCACCAGGTACTTTCCCCTGCTCAAAACCCAACTGCAAAATCTGCTCTCTCACCAAACCAGACACCATCCTACATGGCCCCACAGGCCTTTCACTATTAAACGCACTTTCTCCTGCCAGAGGCCACAACATTGGTATGCCATCCACTGTCAGCTGTGCGGTAAGATCTATGTAGGTGAGACATCTCGCACACTTGAGACGCGCATCTCTGAACACACTGGCCGACATCCGCCACCATCAGCCCAAACCAGTCGCTCTCTACACTTCAACCATGCCCAACACAACATCAACCATGTCAAAGTCTTGGCACTTTGGCAATCTAAGAGTGACAACTTGGAACGCCTTATGCAGGAATCTCATCTCATTGCCAAACTGGGCACCGTGCACCCTCATGGCATCAACGTCCAAAAGTAGTATGTGCCATTCCATCTCTGCAGCTCCAGCCTGAAATATCCTCCACCTACGCACACCCTACCTCTGTTTACCTCAGACATATGTTGCAGCTATCTTCCCCTTCCCTTTTCCTACACTCTCTGAGTCTCTCCATTTGCTACATCAATCGACTTACCCCCCCCCCCCCCCCTGCCCTAGTAATGATGTGTGTAGGGATGTTGGTGGTATGGCGGTTGTTGGGGGTGGAGTGGGGTAACCAATGAATAAGGCTGATATTACAAATGGAACACATACACACACACACACACACACACACACACACACACACACACACACACACACACACACACACACATACACACACACACACACACACACACACACACACACACGCACACACCACACACTCACACTCACACATGCACACACACATAATGAATACATTGCTAGCTCCTTTATCGTTGGTCGTGAAATATAGGGGGGGGGGATATATATATATATATAATATATATATTATATATATAAATATATATATATATTATATATATATATATATAATATATATATATATATATTATATATATATATATATATCAATCTCAGCCCACAATATCCTCCCACTACACACACCACACTACTACCTTATCTCCCACTATTCACCTCACACATAACTTATAGCTATCTTATTTATGCATTTATTATGATTAATTTTTTTATTTTTAATATTTTTTTATTTTTAATTTATTATTATTATTATTATTTTAATTGTTTCTTATATTTATTTATTTGATTATTATAAAAAATGTATTTTCTAAATATATTTCTGTATCATGCTTTCGTTACCTTAACCTTCACTATCGTTGTTAGCAGTATCATTCAGTAATACTATTGCTAGTATTGATACTACCCCTAGCATTGACATCACCATCACCTTCGCCTCTGGGACTGTTGCCACGGCAACCCTGCTGCTTAAGAATCCTCTAACCCACTCTCCTTTCTCCCATACACATACTTATTGACACCAAGATTGATTTTCTTTTTCTTTTCTTTTTTTTCCCCCAATATTTTGACCATTATAGTATTCCTATCAGTAATATTATTATCATCATTACGACTTTGACTCGCTCACTATTTCCCTTCCAACAGCCTCGTTCTCATTCAACGCCTTCTTCCCTTGCGCTGAACCCTGAGCGATCTGAAGCGACCAAAGCTAAGTGAATTTTCGTTGTTTTATTCGTTTATTTATCACCAGACGAAGACCTAAGAGGTCGAAACGCGTCGTGTTTTTGTCTTGTAACTCGTTTGTCCACGTTCTCTGGGCGGTTCGCTAACATTTATTTAAGATTTGTTTAGATTTCCGCCTGCAGTCGTCTCGCTTTGCAACTAGATCTTCCAATTGTTTTAAAGCAGGGATGGTGGGATGAAACGGGGGTTCCTCACTGTCTCTAAGAGGAGGGGGGACTCCTCTTTCAATCAAAGGGGTTTCCTCTATCAAAAAAAAAAAAAAAAAGTAAAAGAAAAGAAAGAACAAGAAAAACGCTACCCCCCTGATCATTTTCACAACGCTCGACGAAGATGTAGGGGTTTGGGCACACTTGAAACCCCTTCCCTCTCAAACCAAAACAAAAATTGTTTCCATTAAAAAAAATTAAATTCGTGAATAAGACCCCTGTTCCTTCCACTGATACTGGAGCTGTCAGCGTAGACGTGGCTGTGGAGGGTGTGTGTCCATGTTGGTGGATTGCCGGTCAGAGCGTAGACGTGCTTGTGGAGGGTGTGTTCCATGTTGGTGGATTTGCCGGTCATGAGCGTAGACGTGGCTGTGGAGGGTGTGTTCCATGTTGTGGATTTGCCGGTCAGAGCGTAGACGTGCTTGTGGAGGGTGTGTTCCATGTTGGTGGATTTGCCGGTCAGAGCGTAGACGTGGTTGTGGAGGGTGTGTTCCATGTTGGTGGATTTGCCGGTCAGAGCGTAGACGTGGTTGTGGAGGGTGTGTTCCATGTTGGTGGATTTGCCGGTCAGAGCGTAGACGTGCTTGTGGAGGGTGTGTTCCATGTTGGTGGATTTGCCGGTCAGAGCGTAGACGTGGCTGTGGAGGGTGTGTTCCATGTTGGTGGATTTGCCGGTCAGTCTAACACCTCTGACATGTATAGGTGATTCAAGAGCTCAAATAATACATTATTTCCGATGACCGTATCTGCCTCCGTCTTACGCTGTACAAATGATATACTTTGTGGAGCAAGACATCTGTGTTTGTCCACTTCCTTCAAGGAGTACAACATCCGCTCAATTGTCGTCGGAAAGATAGGATTTGATCGCATCACTGCCCTCTGCAGTCTTAACATTGGCTACCTGTCTTGCAGTCTTACAATTGATCACCTGTCTTACTATTGATCACCTGTCTTACCATTGGTCACCTGTCTTACCATTGGCCACCTGTCTTACATTGGCCACCTGTCTTACCATTGGTCACCTGTCTTACCATTGATCACCTGTCCTTACCATTGGCCACCTGTCTTACCATTGGTTACCTGTCTTACCATTGTCACCTGTCTTACCATTGGCTACTGTCTTACCATTGGTCACCTGTCTTACCATTGGCTACCTGTCTTGCAGTCTTACCATGTTACCTGTCTTACCATTGGCCACCTGTCTTACCATTGGCCACCTGTCTTACCATTGGCCACCTCTCTTGCAGTCTTACCATTGGCCACCTGTCTTGCAGTCTTACCATTGGCCACCTGTCCTTGCAGTCTTACCATTGGCTACCTGTCTTACCATTGGTCACCTGTCTTACCATTGGCCACCTGTCTTGCCATTAGGGTACCTGTCTTGCAGTCTTACCATTGGCCACCTGTCTTACCATTGGCCACCTGTCTTGCAGTCTTACCATTGGCCACCTGTCTTACCATTGGTCACCTGTCTTACCATTGGCCACCTGTCTTACCATTGGCTACCTGTCTTACCATTGGTCACCTGTCTTAAACCATTGGTCACCTGTCTTACCATTGCTACCTGTCTTACCATTGGCCACCTGTCTTGCAGTCTTACCATTGCCCCCTGTCTTACCATTGGTTACCTGTCTTACCATTGGCTACCTGTCTTCCCACTGGTCACCTGTCTTACCATTGGCTACCTGTCTTACCTTTGGGTCACCTGTCTTAGCATTGGTCACCTGTCTTACCATTGGCCACCTGTCTTACCATTGGTTACCTGCCCTTACCATTGGCCACCTGTCTTACCATTGGTCACCTGTCTTGCAGTCTTACCATTGGCCACCTGTCTTACCATTGGCCACCTGTCTTACCATTGGCTACTTGTCTTGCAGTCTACCATTGCCACCTGTCTTACCATTGGCCACCTTTTTAAACCATTGGCTACATGTCTTGCAGTCTTACCATTGGCTACCTGCCCTTACCATGGCCACCTGTCTTAACCATTGGCTACCTGTCTTTCCATTGGCCACCTGTCTTACCTTTGGGCCACCTGTCTTACCTTTGGGCCACCTGTCTTACCATTGGCCACCTGTCCTTACCATTGGCTACCTGTCTTGCCATTGGTCACCTGTCTTACCATTGGCTACCTGTCTTGCAGTCTTACCATTGGCCACCTGTCTTACCATTGGCCACCTGTCTTACCATTTTCTACCTGTCTTACCATTGGCCACCTGTCTTATACCATTGGCTACCTGTCTTGCAGTCTTACCATTGGCCACCTGTCCTTACCATTGGCTACCTGTCTTGCAGTCTTACCATTGGCTACCTGTCTTGCAGTCTTACCATTGGCCACCTGTCTTACCGTTGGCTACCTGTCTTACCATTGGGCTACCTGTCTTACCATTGGTCACCTGACTTACCATTGGCCACCTGTCTTACCATTGGTCACCGTCTTACCATTGGCCACCTGTCTTGCCATTGGCTACCTGTCTTACCATGGCCTCCTGTCTTACCTTTGGGCCACCTGTCTTACCATTGGCCACCTGTCTTACCATTGGCCACCTGTCTTGCAGTCTTATCATTGGCTACCTGTCTTGCAGTCTTACCATTGGCCACCTGTCTTACCATTGGCCACCTGTCTTACCATTGGCTCCCTGTCTCACCATTGGCTACCTGTCTTACCATTGGCTACCTGTCTTACCATTGGCTACCTGTCTTGCAGTCTTATCTTTGGGCCACCTGTCTTGCAGTCTTATCATTGGCTACCTGTCTTGCAGTCTTACCATTGGCCACCTGTCTTACCATTGGCCACCTGTCTTACCATTGGCCACCTGTCTTACCATTGGCCGCCTGTCTTACCATTGGCTACCTGTCTTGCAGTCTTATCATTGGCTACCTGTCTTGCAGTCTTATCATTGGCTACCTGTCTTGCAGTCTTACCATTGCTACCTGTCTTACCATTGGCTACCTGTCTGTGCAGTCTTACCACGGGCTACCTGTCTTGCAGTCCTTATTATTGCCACCTGTCTTACCATTGGCTACCTGTCTTACCATTGGCCACCTGTCTTGCAGTCTTACCATTGCTACCTGTCTTACCATTGGCTACCTGTCTTACCATTGGCTACCTGTCTTACCATTGGCCACCTGTCTTGCAGTCCTTACCATTGGCTACCTGTCTTACCATTGGCTCCTGTCTTACCATTGGCTACCTGTCTTACTGTCTTACCATTGGCCACCTGGCTACCAGTCTTACCATTGGCTACCAGTCTTACCTTTGGGCTACCTGTCTTAGCATTGGCTACCTGTCTTACCATTGGCTACCTGTCTTACCTTTGGCCACCTGTCCGACTAGGTTCAGAGATGAAGTCAACGCTCTGTGTCATACACACGTTCACAACTCCGCCACTTCCGTTTCCTGTCTTCAGCTCCACATCCTGTTCCCTAAAGTCCGGGTCAGATCCACTCTCCTTTCCAATTCCCAGATTTAAATCAACTTCCGCCCCCGCTCTTTCTCGTCTCCAATCCACATACCTGAAATATCATTCCTCTTCCTCTTCTTCACAATGTCAACACTGGGCTCTAAGCTGTCTTAAAAATTAACCTCAGCCCCCCTTTCCACTAGATCTTTCCCCCTGTGGTTTAAGCGTGTCCCGGCAACCGTTTCTTTTAAGTTATGGTATGCATGGTATGCAAACGGCGTGTGCAAGCGCTTGGAATGGTTCCTTTTGCGAAAGATCATCATCATCATCTTAAATAGTATATTATTGTTTTCCGTGTTTTCCGTGTACATCAATCGGGAGACATTATATAAGACATCACCATGTATAGTTTGCCATCTGATTTCAGGGCAGCACATCCTCGAAGATGAATAATACTCACATCTTCATTTCTATTGTGGTGATTGGCTGGATAGTCTGGTCAATGGTGAATACCCTCCAGTCAGGATTATTCTAACTTGTATGAGCTGAGGTTTTTTAATTCAATTCAGTACTTTTCAGTCTGTTCTTTCTGCATTCCTTGTTCCAAACTCGGGTCAGGACCAAAAAGTGTCAGGATTAGAACTGGTGTCTGAGAGAAGTCTGTGTGAGGTGCTTGTTGGCTGTGACGGTGTTCCTTTGACATGTGAGGACTATGGTTTTCAGCCTGTCATTGGCAAGTGTGGTCGAGATCTGTGGATTATTCTGTTCACAAGTCAGTCCTGAAAAGGCGGAGATCGCCTGAAAACAGAATCAAGGGGTACATCATCTTGGTTTTTGTTCTCCCAGTTCTTATAGAACAGGAGTACTTTACAATGGAACAATGAAATGCTGTCTTTGTGTCTGTCTGTCTGTCCGTCCGTCCGTCCGTGGTCAAGAATGTGTGTGTGCACGCGTGCACGTATGTGTGTCTGTCTTTGAATGTGGCAGGGGTCTTTCACTTTCTACGCCATCTGAACATTCTGTGCCAGTAACTTCCCCTTTCTGTAATTCTCTTTGACTCTGCCTTCACGTGGTCCTTCAATATTGTGTTTATATTGTTCTCTACCATTCTCTACTCTGCCTTCACGTGGTCCAATATTGTGTTTCTATTGTTCTCTTCCTTTCTTGACTCTGCCTTCACGTGGTCCTTCAATATTGTGTTTATATTGTTCTCTTCCCCCCTTTTTTACTGTCTTTCCTTGTTTTTCTTCCTTTCTTGTCCATTCAGCTGTCTTCTCACTTATTCATCTACTTCTTTCACCTGCAAACACCGGGAGGTAAAGACGGCATGAAAGAGTATGTGTCTGCAGACAGGGTAGGGGGAGAGGTCAGGTGTTTGACCGTGGTGGGGTGTGTGTGTGTGTGTGTGTGTGTGTGTGTGTGTGTGTGTGTGTGTGTGTGTGTGTGTGTGCGTGTGTGCGTGCGTGCGTGCGTGCGTGCGTGCGTGCGTGCGTGTGTGTTGTGTGTGTGTGTGTGTGTGTGTGTGTGTTGTGTGTGTGTGTGTGTGTTGTGTGTGTGTGTGTGTGTGCGTTATACGAATGATTTAGTCCTGTTGCTAACAGATCTTTGCTAGGCATATTGCAAAGGTCATAATAATATTTTGCAGATTTGAAATGACTGCCTATCAGCATGAAAGCACTTGTTTGAATGGAAGCCTCTACAAAGGACAGCCTCAAGTCAACCTTATCGTGCCTAGTGTCTTGTAGACTCTCGCGCAACTAAATGGGTCGTTTTGCTGCTTTCTCACTCCCATCCTCCTTCGCAATGAAAATAATTTTGTCACATCTTCTATTGATATCTATATTCCATTATTTGAGATTTTAATGCATGGTGCTACTCTCTCTCTCTCATAGCTGATATTATTGTTAACATACTCTTACTGCTCTTTTCTGGTCTTTGTTTAATTTATTATGTGTTTTGCTTTGTTTTTGAGGACCGGATGATAAAAAAAGTAATGAAATGCTTATTCAGTTATACCTCATTAAAGATTTCAGATTTCAGATTTCAGATCTCTCTCTCTCTCTCTCTCTCTCTCTCTCTCTCTCTCTCTCTCTCTCTCTCTCCCCCTCATCTCTCTCCATCCTCTCTCTCTCTCTCCCCTCTCTCTCTCCTACACCTTCACCTTGTGGAAATTCTGTGCTAGTAATTTCCGCCTTCTGTCAATCTCTGACTCTGCCTTTGGTCGTTCCTTTACTATCATTTGGACTTTGTTCTCTCGCTTTCTTTACCGTCGTTCCCTGGTCTTCTGCTGTCTGATCCATGTGGATGTCATCACGGATTACAAGGAAATATGTTCTAACCCCATGCAAAGCTGATGAAATCAAAATTGGACGAAAGGGCCTGGGCCTGGAGACAGGGGAGGGAAGGGGGAGGGAGGTGCTTGACAGCTTTTTTTTTCTTTTTGTTAGGGATAGATGTGATATATGCATCAGCTTTTATTTTTCGTCTGTTGAATGTTTGAAGTATACGGTGGATGAAAGGGGAAGGATGGAGAAGGTTGTGCTACTGTCAAATCTTTGCAAGACGCTGTCAATGGTACGCCATCGTAAATATAATAGAAAATCAATATATCATGGCTGCTTTCTTTTTCCAATAGGAAGGGCAGACACTGTTTATGTCAATTTTTGTCAAAAGCATATAATTGATATGCCATTGCAAATGTTACAATAATTCTAAAATGTCGATATTGCAGCTTGAAAATTAGCTTGTATCTTTTCTTTCTGTATTTGAGGGTGTCTTTGTATATGTCTGCGCTCCCCCCCCCCCCCCCCCTTCTCTTTCTCTCCCCTTTCTTCCGCCATCTGTTCTTCATCTACTTCCATGACTTGACCTCTAGCTCTTCACCGTGTTTGACCTTTTCACCGTGTTTGACCTTTTCACCGTGTTTGACCTTTTCACTGTGTTTGACCTTTTCACCGTGTCTGACCTTTTCACCGGTTTGACCTTTTCGCCGTCTGTCTTGACCTCTAGCTCTTCACCGTGTTTGACCTTTTCACCGTGTTTGACCTTTTCACCGTGTTTGACTGCGAGCGTTTATGAATGGCTAGGTGGTTTCGCAACCTGACCTTTGCAAAGGCCTGTCATTAGTGCGCCATTGCAAACATTACAGTTACATATCTTCATGGGACAGCCATTTCATGTGTGTTTGAAGTGTATGTAGGTGCATGCATTTGTACGTTTCCCTGTGTGTGTGGTGTGTGTGTGTGTGTGTGTGTGTGTGTGTGTGTGTGTGTGTGTGTGTGTGTGTGTGTGTGTGTGTGTGTGTGTTGGGGGGGTCTTTCATTCACTTCTACACCTTCTGAATATTCTGAGCCACAGTAAGTTCCTCTTCTGTCATTCTCTTGGGCTCTGCTTTAACATTGTATTTACATTTCTCTGTTCCGTAATTTACTGTCGTCCCCCGGTTTCCTGCTTTCTGCTGTCTTGACAGTTTTTTTTATACCCACCCCCCCCCCCCACCCGTCCCCTGGTGCAAATGCTGATAGGGCAGAGAGGGACAAAAAAAGGGTGTGTGTCTGAAGACAGGGGAAATATGAAGAGGTCGGGTGTTTCCCCTTGTTTCCCTGAAGACAGGGAAATGTGAAGAGGTCAGGTGTTTGCCCCTTGTTTCCCTGAAGGCAGGGAAATGTGAAGAGGTCAGGTGTTTGCCCCTTGTTTCCCAAGGATGAAGACAGGGGAAATGTGAAGAGGCCAGGTGTTTGCCCCTTGTTTCCCTGAAGACAGGGGAAATGTGAAGAGGCCAGGTGTTTGCCCCTTGTTTCCCTGAAGACAGGGGAAATGTGAAGAGGCCAGGTGTTTGCCCTTTGTTTCCCTGAAGGCAGGGAAATGTGAAGAGGTCAGGTGTTTGCCCCTTGTTTCCCAAGGATGAAGACAGGGGAAATGTGAAGAGGCCAGGTGTTTGCCCCTTGTTTCCCTGAAGACAGGGAAATGTGAAGAGGCCAGGTGTTTGCCCCTTGTTTCCCTGAAGACAGGGAAATGTGAAGAGGTCAGGTGCTTGCCCCTTGTTTCCCAGGGATGAAGACAGGGGAAATGTGAAGAGGTCAGGTGTTTGCCCCTTGTTCCCCAAGGATGAAGACAGGGGAAATGTGAAGAGGTCAGGTGTTTGCCTCTTGTTTCCCTGAAGACAGGGAAATGTGAAGAGGCCAGGTGCTCGACTCTTGATTCCCAAGGATGAATGCGATCTGTAACAGTTTTTATCCTCGCTTGAAATCTTTTTCTGTGTACGGTGGATGAGAGGGGGATGGGTGTGCGTGCGTGCGTGTGTGTGTGTGTGTGTGTGTGTGTGTGTGTGTGGTGTGTGTGTGTGTGTGTGTGTGTGTGTGTGTGTGTGCGTGTGTGCGTGCGTGCGTGTGTGCGTAATAGTAGTAGTAGTACTTTAATGTTACGTCTTTTCACAAACTATGTGATATTAGACAAGAAAGGAGAGATAGACGGGCAAATAGAGGGAGATAGATAGAGTTTGTTCATGTTGCATACAAGTGTGCGCGCGCGCGCGCGCGCGTGTGGTGTGTGTGTGTGTGTGTGTGTGTGTGTGTGTGTGTGTGTGTGTGTGTGTGTGTGTGTGTGTGTGTGTGTGTGTGCGTGCGTGCGCGCGCGCGCGCGTGTGTGTGTTTAGGGAGGGGTGGGGCTGGGAGTGAGCGGAGGGTGGTGTACATAAAATTAGAAAACAATCAGACACAAAAACGAATAAACAAACAAACCTACACACACTAACAATATCAGATTAAAGCAAATACCTGACTGGACTACAAATCAAGCAGAAACTAACTTTCAAAGCAAAATCAATATCAGAAAAAATATCTGTCACAGACATGCCTGATAAACATGGCAGAAATGCCTTGAGAGGCACACATTCGAAGAAAACATGATCTCTTGTCAATTTTGTTTCCCCGCATATGCATTTTGTTGCAGAGCTATATTTAGTTCTAAAAGCATCCAGTTTCAATCGCTGGAATATTGAAACGAAATTCTGTAGTGATGCATATCATAAATGTGCAGTTTTTGGATGCTTTTGAAATGATCAATACTAAAAAGTGTGTGCGTGCGTGCGTGCGTGCGTGTGTGTGTGTGTGTGTGTGTGTGTGTGTGTGTGTGTGTGTGTGGTGTGTGTGTGTGTGTGTGTGTGTTGTGTATGTGTGTGTGTGTGTGTGTGTGTGTGTGTGTGTGTGTGTGTGTGTGTGTGTGTGTGTGTGTGTTGTTAATTAAATGCTCTTGTTGGATTTTTTACACAGTGGTGTAATCCAGGGTTGAAAAATAAAGGTGTATAAATGGCACCCTCAGCTGTCTTAGTTTCATCTCCATAAACGGATGCTAAGAGACCAGTCGTAAATGTATATTCTGTACAGCATCACGTGCTCATTGTTGTCATCAATGTATATACTGTACATCATCATGTGCTCATTGTTGTCATCAATGTATATACTGTACATCATCATGAGTTCATTGTTGTCATCAATGTATATACTGTACATCATTATGGGCTCATTGTTGTCATCAATGTATATTCTGTACAGCATCATGTGCTCATTGTTGTCATCAATGTATATTCTGTACATCATCATGTGCTCATTGTTGTCATCAATGAATATACTGCACATCATCATGTGCACATTGTTGTCATCAATGTATAACTGTACACCATCATGTGCTCATTGTTGTCATAACTGTACATACTGTGCATCATCAGTGCTCATTGTTGTCATCAATGTATATACTGTACATCATCATGTGCTCATTGTTGTCATCAATGTATATACTGTACATCATCAGGGGTTCATTGTTGTCATCAATGTATATACTGTACAGCATCATGTGCTCATTGTTGTCATCAAAGTACATACTGTACATCATCATGTGCTCATTGTTGTTCTTTTGCAGGAAAGGGCTTTTTTTCCGCTCATATGGCGACAACTCTGAAGAGGCGAGAGAAGAGAGAGAGAGAGAGAGAGAGAGAGAGAGAGAGAGAGAGAGAGAGAGAGAGAGAGAGAGAGAGAGAGAGACGGGAAACAGGAATTACGCAAAAATCAAACCAGCAACAGATGGCATGAGTAATAATGGTGCGACGCCCTGAAAAAGATATAGCAATAAATCATCAAAAAAGATTTTTTCCCTCCCCCTAGCCTTTCTAGAACAACTCATTTGGTGTGTACTGAAGAAAAAAGGCGTTGTGACACACAAAAACAGACATTTTGCTGAAACTGTCTCATTTTTTATGTTCCCTCTGTAATTGATTTAGACAGTACTTCAAGTTGGGGGGCGATATGATTGACGATTTCTGTTACTTCCGGGAATTGGGTTAACTTCTAAAAGCCTTTTAGCTTTTGCAAGACCTTTTTTTTTTAAGAAAGGGGTGTGTGTTGTGGGTGTGTTGTGTGTTTTGTGTGTGTGGTGTGTGTGTGGGTGGTGTGTGGTGTGTGTGTGTGCGTGGGGCGTGCGTGCGTGCGTGCGGTGTGTGTGTGCGTGCGGCGGCTCGTGCGTGCGTGCGTGGGGCGTGTGGTGTGTGTGTGTGTGGTGGTGTGTTTGTGTGTTGTGTCGTGCGTGCTGCGTGCGTGCGTGCGTGCGTGCGGCGTTGTGTGTGTGTGTGTTGTGTTGTGGGGGTTGTGTTTGATATTGTTTTAAACGTTTCTTTTCCCTTACATTCAGTTTTGTAATTTGAGGTTGAAAAAGGGACGCAAATTTTCTTGTTCTTTTTCTGACAAAGGTGCAAACAAAAGGCGAGGGGTTTGCCACGAAGCCAATTCTGTCTAGTTTGTATTTTAAATTGTTTCTTCTGTGGACAAAAATTTCCTCTCCGCTCTTGGGGCGACATAATAAAGAGAGCCGTGTGCCCCAGGCAGTAAAACAAAACTTCCCCAAACTGTCGGGCATTCCCCCCTTTTTGAAGCGGACCATCAAAGCATATTCCGAGACATTTGTTATCCGTCCGAAACTTACAAAGGTTCACACGGAATGACGTAAAAAGTTCCTTTCTTTTTTTTTCTTTCTCTCATCATGCGTCTACATGAAATTAAATAAGGCGCCGGGTCGCCTGATGAAAAAAAACACTGTGTTCTGTGAAAAGACTGGTCCTGGGGAAAAATTTGCTTTCACACCCGGACGTTAATCTCACCATGCACTCACCACCGGCCTTCCCTGCACTTTTAAAAAAAAAAAAATTTCATATATTTTAAAACCCTCGCCGACCGAGGGGGGGGGGGGGGGGGGGTTATTTCGCAAACTTTTTTCCTTTCTGCTTGTCATTTATACCGGGCGGCTGGTTTTTTTGTCTGGCTTCACCCTGTTTTCCTCACTCTCTCTGTTCGCTGATGATCGTGTCTTCCTGTTCTGTCGGGAAAAACACAATTCCCCCTTGCCCAAGGGCCTTTCCCGGGACAAGCCCCACCTCTGGACTGCTTTTCCATTCAGCATTAGCATACCATTTCCCAGCTTCGTCTTCACACAATACTACAGAGCAAAAGATAATGCACACTAATGCGTCAGTAACGCTAAATAAAAAAAACCAAATTGTTTGCAAGCATGTTTAAGTCAAAAAGCATATTTGTTGAAAAATCAACATTTGTTTTTAATTTTCAGAAAAACAATCACAAAAAGGGAGATTCCGATTTTTTTGTTTTTTAAGGGGCAAGAACATTATTTACTGACAAGAACTTTTCTTCTTGTTCTTTTCTGAAAAAACAAAAACAAAAAAAAAGCCTGACCCAACATTTGAGTTTACCTCTCTCTCTTTTCTCTCTCTCTCTCTTCCTCCCCCTCCTCTCTCTCATTTCCCTCTCTCTTTTCCCTTCTCTCTTCTCTCCTCTCTGTAGTGCTTTTGTTGTATACAGAGAGAGAGAAGAGAGAGAGAGAGAGAGAGAAGAGAGAGGAAGAGAGAGAGAAGAGAGAAGAGCGAGAGGGGGGGGGGGGGGGGGGGGGAGTATTTAACCACAACTAAAAAAATCCTTACTTTAAATGGGTTTCGTTTCTTGTTTGACTCAATGAAATTTTTTCCGGTGAAATTTGAAATTATATGCAATTCTGACTTTTTCTGTCAAAACCTCTCCAGAATCGTTAACCGTTTTGTAAACGTTGTCGTTTTTGTAAAGTTAAAGATTTTTCTTAACGTCAGTAATTTGTTCATTTTTGGGTATATCTAGTGGGTTTATTGTAAGCACAGCACGTTTTACGCAAAATCCTAATGCGCCCATTAGATTTTTCATCATCACTATCAAGATTACCAAAATGTTGGGTGGGCGGTAGGGGGTTGGGGAAGGGTGAGGGTGGGGGTTCTGTCTTTAAACTGTTACCCACGGTTTTGTTTTTTAAATTCTTCTGCCCCCGAGATCCCACTCCTGTCTTTGTTTTAAGCGTCTTTTAAATTTCTTACCCCTTACATTGGGAATCTGCCCGATTCTTGATCTGGTGACTAGGGAAAAAAAAATTGTACTTCTGGCGTCCATTTGGGAGTGGGTATTACCCATATAAATAAAATTAAAAAATAAATTAATAAATAAAAAATATAATATATATATAAATATAATTATTAAAATATATATATTATATATATAAATTGTGGTGTGGTGTGGTGTGTGTTTGTGTGTGTGTGTGTGTTTGTGTGTGTGGTGTAGGTGGGGTTGTTAATTTCTATTTTCCCCTGGTTCTTTACACATGGTCCAGGGGGGAAAAAAAAAAGGTGAAAAAGGGGGGACCTCAGCTGCATTAATTATCTGCAAAACGGAACCAAGAGACCTGTCATAATGTATATACTGTACATCCATGGGGGTCATTTTTTGTCATCAATGTACATTCTGTACTCATCAAGTGCCATTGTTGTCACAAGTACATACTGCACATCATTGGGTCATTGTTGCCATCAATGTATATACTGACATATCAGTGCTCATTGTTGTCATAACGTAAATACTGTACATCATCATGTGCCATTTTGTCCAATTACATACTGACATCATCATGTGCCCCCTTGTTTCACAATGTATATTCGTCAGCACATGTGCCTTGTTGCATCAAAGTACATACGACATCATCATGGGTTCATTGTTTCATAACGTACATACGTACATCTCATGGCTCTTTTTGTCATCAAAGTTTTCTGTAACATCAATTGCCATTGTTGTCATCAAAGTACATACTGGGACAT
>CM031620.1:521363-536363 GCA_018398815.1 Conus ventricosus | reverse complement strand
GACGTCTCGCTCTTCCTGTCTGCAGCTCTTAGCCACAGACCCCGTCCCACACACCCCTCTCTCCCCCTACAACCCAACACTCCCACCCTCTCCACCTCCCTCGTGTGCCCCCCCCCCCCCCACCACCTCTTCCGGCCCACCTCCACCCCCTTTCCCTGGTTTACCTCCCCCCACCTCCACCCCCTTTGCCTGGTTACCTCCCCCCCACCTCCACCCCCTTTTCCTGGTTACCTCCCCACCTCCACCCCCTTTCCCTGGTTACCTCCCCCACCTCCACCCCCTTTCCCTGGTTACCCCCCCCCCCTCCACCCCCTTTCCCTGTTACCTCCCCACCTCCACCCCCTTTCCCTGGTTACCTCCACACCTCCACCCCCTTTCCCTGGTTACCTCCCCACCTCCACCGCCTTTCCCTGGTTACCTCCCCCCCACCTCCACCCCCTTTCCCTGGTTACCTCCCCACCTCCACCCCCTTTCCATGCTTACCTCCCCACCTCCACCCCGTTTCCCTGGTTACCTCCCCACCTCCACCCCCTTTCCCTGGTTACCTACCACCACCTCCACCCCCTTTCCCTGTTACCTCCCCACCTCCACCGCCTTTCCCTGGTTACCCTCCCCACCACCTCCACCCCCTTTCCCTGGTTACCTCCCCACCTCCACCCCCTTTCCTGTTACCTCCCCCCACCTCCACCCCTTTCCCTGGTTTACCTCCCCCCACCTCCACCCCCTTTCCCTGCTTACCTCCCCACCTCCACCCCCTTTCCATGCTTACCTCCCCACCTCCACCCCCTTTCCCTGGTTACCTCCCCACCTCCACCCCCTTTCCCTGGTTACCTCCCCACCTCTACCCCCTTTCCCTGGTTACCTCCCCACCTCCACCCCCTTTCCTGGTTACCTCCCCCCACCTCCACCCCCCTTTCCCTGGTTACCTCCCCACCTCCACCCCCCTTCCCTGGTTACCTCTCCCCGCCTCCACCCCTTTCCCTGGTTACCTCCCCCCACCTCCACCCCCTTTCCCTGGTTACCTCCCCACCTCCACCCCCTTTCCATAGTTACCTCCCCACCTCCACCCCCTTTCCCTGGTTACCTCCTCCCCACCTCCACCCCCTTTCCCTGGTTACCTCCCCACCTCCACCCCTTTCCCTGGTTACCTCCCCCCCACCTCCACCCCCTTTCCCTGCTTACCACCCCACCTCCACCCCCTTTTCCCTGCTTACCTCCCCACCTCCACCCCCTTTCCATGCTTTCCTCCCCACCTCCACCCCCTTTCCCTGGTTACCTCCCCACCTCCACCCCCTTTCCCTGGTTACCTCCCCACCACCTCCACCCCCTTTCCCTGGTTACCTCCCCACCTCCACCGCCTTTCCCTGGTTACCTCCCCCCCACCTCCACCCCCTTTCCCTGGTTACCTCCCCACCTCCACCCCCTTTCCCTGGTTACCTCCCCCACCTCCACCCCCTTTCCCTGGTTACCTCCCCACCTCCACCCCCTTTCCCTGCTTACCTCCCCCCACCTCCACCCCCTTTCCTGGTTACCTCCCCACCTCCACCCCCTTTCTCTGGTTACCTCCCCCCACCTCCACCCCCTTTCCCTGGTTACCTACCAGAATTAACACATCGAAGCAGGTCATCAGGTTTCGAGTATAGAAGAAAGACACCACTGGTTTGTTGCCAGAAGTGTGGAGGAGAGGGTATAGGAGAAAGACACCACTGGGTTGTTGCCAGAAGTGTGGAGGAGAGGGTATAGGAGAAAGACACCACTGGGTTGTTGCCTGAAGTGTGGAGGAGAAGGTATAGGAAAGACACCACAGGGTTGTTGCCTGAAGTGTGGAGGAGAGGGTATAGGAGAAAGACACCACTGGGTTGTTGCCTGAAGTGTGGAGGAGAGGGTATAGGAGAAAGACACCACTGGGTTGTTGCCTGAGTGTGGAGGAGAAAGACACCACTGGTTGTTGCCTGAAGTGTGGAGGAGAGGGTATAGAAGAAAGACACCACTGGTTGTTGCCAGAAGTGTGGAGGAGAAAGACACCACTGGGTTTGTTGCCTGAAGTGTGGAGGAGAGGGTAATAGAAGAAAGACACCACTGGGTTTGCCAGAAGTGTGGAGGAGAAAGACACCACTGGGTTGTTGCCTGAAGTGTGGAGGAGAGGGTATAGAAGAAAGACACCACTGGTTGTTGCCAGAAGTGTGGAGGAGAAAGACACCACTGGGTTGTTGCTGGAAGTGTGGAGGAGTTGCCAGAAGTGTGGAGGAGAGGGTATAGAACGACACCACTGGTTGTTGCCAGAAGTGTGGAGGAGAAAGACACCACTGGGTTGTTGCTGGAAGTGTGGAGGAGTTGCCAGAAGTGTGGAGGAGAGGGTATAGGAGAACGACACCACTGGGTTTTGCCAAAAGTGTGGAGGAGAGGTATAGGAGAACGACACCACTGGGTTGTCGCCAAAAGTGTGGAGGAGAAAGACACCACTGGGTTGTTGCTGGAAGTGTGGAGGAGTTGCCAGAAGTGTGAGGAGAGGGTATAGGAGAACGACACCACTGGTTGTTGCCAGAAGTGTGGAGAGAGGTATAGGAGAACGACACCACTGGTTGTTGCCAAAAGTGTGGAGGAGAAAGACACCACGGGGTTGTTGCCTGAAGTGTGGAGAAGAAAGACAACCCACTGGTTGTTGCCAGAAGTGTGGAGGAGGGTATAGAAGAAAGACACCACGGGGTTGTTGCCTGAAGTGTGGAGAAGAAAGACACACGGGGTTGTTTCCAGAAGTGTGGAGGAGAAAGACACCACTGGTTGTTGCCAGAAGTGTGGAGGAGAGGGTATAGAAGAAAGACACCACTGGTTGTTGCCAGAATGTGGAGGAGAAAGACACCACTGGTTGTTTCCTGAAGTGTGGGAGAGGGTATAGAAGAAAACACCATTGGGTTGTTGCCTGAAGTGTGGAGAAGAAAGACACCACTGGTTGTTGCCAGAAGTGTGAGGAGAAAGACACCACTGGGTTGTTGCCAGAAGTGTGGAGGAGAAAGACACTACTGGTTGTTCCCAAAAAGTGTGGATGAGAAAGACACCACTGGGTTGTTGCCAAAAGTGTGGATGAGAAAGACACCACTGGGTTGTTGCCAGAAGTGTTGAGGAGAAAGACACCACTGGTTGTTGCCAGAAGTGTGGAGAAGAAAGACACCACTGGGTTGTTGCCTGAAGTGTGGAGAAGAAAGACACCACTGGGTTGTTGACAGAAGTGTGGAGAAGAAAGACACCACTGGGTTGTTGCCTGAAGTGTGGAGAAGTTGCCAGAAGTGTGGAGAAGTTACCAGAAGTGTGGAGAAGTTGCCAGAAGTGTGGAGAAGTTATCAGAAGTGGGGAGAGAAAGAAAACCACTGGGTTGTGGCCAGAAGTGTGGAGAAGTTGTCAGAAGTGTGGAGAAGTTGTCAGAAGTGTGGAGAAGTTGCCAGAAGTGTGAGAAGTTGCCAGAAGTGTGGAGAAGTTGCCAGACGTGTGGAGGAGAGACCGCCAACCCCTGCACGGGAGGTAGACAGGGGGGTTATCAAATCACAGGAAGGGGTGAGTGCCTTCAACATGCTCGAGCAGAAGGTGAAGATACTAAGCCTTCCCTGTCTTGTTCTTGGGAAAGCTGTGCAGGCGAAAGCTGTGTGGGACCTGGGGTTCCCTGTCTGTGTTCTTGGGAAAGCTGTGCTGGTGAAAGGCTGTGTGGGATCGGAGTTCAGTTTCATTCTGGTTTGATTTCAAATAACTCAACGTGTGTACAGGGAGAATGAAACTTCTGACGCCTTTTCAAAGAAAGGCACTCAAACACTATAAAAAAAGGGCACCCAACACTATATATAGAAAAACCACTCAAATACTATAAAGAAAGGGCACTCAAAGACTATACATGTCACTCAAACACTACAAAGGACATTTATATACGATAAAGGGCTCTCAAAACACTACACCAAGGCACTTAAACACCATAACGAAACACTCACACTATAAAGGGAAACTCAAACACTGTAAAGGGCACTTGAACACTATAAAGAAAAGGCACTAACACTAAAAAGAAAGGATACTAACACTTTACAGAAAGGGCACTCACACACTATAAAGAAAGGCACTCACACACTATAACGAAAGGCACTCACGCACTATAAAGAAAGGACGCTCACACACTATAAAGAAATGGTACTAACACTATAAAGAAAGGACACTTACGCACTATAAAGAAAGGACACTTACGCGCGTACGCACTATAAAGTAAGGGTACTAACACTATAAAGAAAGGGCACTCACACACTATAAAGAAAGGGTACTCACACACTAAAAAGAAAGGGCACTCACACACTAATAAGAAAGGGCACTCACACACTATAAAGAAAGGGCACCCACACACTATAAAGAAAGGGTACTCACACACTATAAAGAAAGGGCACTCACACACTATAAAGAAAGGGCACTTACACACTATAAAGAAAGGGCGCACTCACACTATAAAGAAAGGGCACTCACACACTAAAGAAAGGGCACTCACACTATAAAGAAAGGGCACCCAACACTATAAAGAAAGGGCACTCACACTATAAAGAAAGGGCACTCACACTATAAAGAAAGGGCACTCACATTATAAAGAAATGGCACTCACACACTATAAAGAAAGGGCACTCACACATAAAGAAAGGGCACTTACACACTATAAAGAAAGGGCGCTCACACACTATAAAGAAAGGGCACTCACACTATAAAGAAAGGGCACTCACACTATAAAGAAAGGGCACCCCACACTATAAAGAAGGGCACTCACACTATAAAGAAAGGCACTCACACTATAAAGAAAGGGCACTCACATTATATAGAAAGAACACTCACACACTATAAAGAAAGGGCACTCACACTATAAAGAAAGGGCACCCACACACTATAAAGAATGGGCACTCACACACTACAAAGAAAGGGCACTCACATACTATAAAGAAGGGCACTCACACACTATAAAGAAAGGGCACTCACACACTATAAAGAAAGGGCACTCACACTATAAAGAAAGGGGCACTCAAACACTATAAACAGGAATCGAATCACAGGCCGCAAAGTGCATGGGTGGATATATAACGCGTTAACACTTTCCCCTTTCAGGAAACACCCCACACACACCCCACACACGCGCGCGCGCGCGCGCGCACGCACACACACACACACACACACACACACACACACACACACACACACACACACACACACAAAACACACAAACACGCCAAACAGACCGTAAAATAACCTGCGCTTATTTACAACACAATACAAAACAGTCGAGTGAATTTTCCACAACCATCTCTTCTTCAGAGGTCACAGTCCACGGGCATGAAGATGCGGAAATCAATACTCCTTACGTTTGAAACTAGGGATTTGCTGGCGGAAATTGAAACGAAACTGAAAATAACAACAACGAACAAACAAACAAAGCATTGCTTGGCCCAAGACCAAATTTCGTGCCTAGATCGAAGAGATAAGTGACTGTTCGCTCTTTGTTGTTATTGCTCTGAATACTATGACTTGTCTGAGGAATATTAATTAGGTCGAAGCGCGTTATTTTTGTTTTGTAATCTACATGTCACTTCGTTTGACAGCCCAGTAATTGTGTTCGTAATCTCAATGTACCCCACACTGCAAGTTTGGTGAATGTGAATATATATATATATATATATATATATATATATATTTTTTTTTAATTATAAACAAAGCTTGCTCTTATGTCTTAGATTGAAGAAATAGGGGGAGATTGTGACGTTTTTATTAAGACCCCATTCATAAATGATGGTTGAATGCTCAGGCAAGAACGATAGACCGTAGTAGGAAAGTCAAGCTTTCGTCCACACCCTTCACTTTCTTTCCACAGATGTAATCAAGAGGTTTGATCTTTGATCCAACAACTGAATTTAATTAAGTATAAATAAAGATGATGATGATCTGCGGTGAATATGTCGTGTGGTTGCTTTGTATGTCGATGTCCGTTTGTTCCCTATGAAATGAATCACACACAAAAGAAATAAATCATGCACCATATACAATAACAACAAAGTCTCTGTCCTTCTCCTCTTCCGCTTCTTGCAGTAGCACAAATAACTGTTCGCTTGTGCTACAAAAATATATCTTCCGGAGAATACACGCAGAATATAGTTATACACAAGAAAAAAAACAAAATATACAAGAAAAAAGAATGTCTGAGTGTGTCGTAGCGTGCTTGAGTATGGAGGATGTGTTTGAATAATTTGCACTCAGCTTCACGGATCCTTGGCGTTCCGGAGTTCCGTTGACGCTTAGAGTCCACCTCCGGGTTCCGATAAGGTTGACACACCAGCACGTTCCTCTCACGAAGAATGCAGCAGAATAGAGATGTGTGACGAAAGATGGAGAATAAAGATGCAGTGATGAACTGGGGGTCGTCAAAGGAAGAAGAAAGTACGAAAGAAAACCTGCAAGATAACGATTGTCTTAGATCTTGCACTATAGTGGCACATCACTATTCCACTCACTACACGCTCTAGACACACTTTACAATTGCACTAGCTTGCTCTATCATTTACAATTGATTTCCTTCAAAAATTGCTTTACGATACAACTCGTTAACAAAGAAGAAAGTACACATGAATATTCAATCCCCCTTGACTGAGTTATTCGCCAAGGTTTTAGTGCTTGATGAATTACAATTAATTTAACCTTGAATGGATTAAATCAAATGGCGTCAATCTTATTTTATACAAACCTTAGATCCCGAAAATTTTCGTTCAAAAACTTGAACTCTTTTAAACGATTTTTAAAATAATAAATTTTCACACAAAAAACACTCCTCAAATTTGGGTTGCATACAACGTGAGTGAAATTGAATTTACATAGATGGTTAGAAGGAACCATATGAGAAGCAAACAGATGAAAAAAGCTCTCATCGATCCTACGTTTTGCCCCGGTAAAACCTAAATTTTTAAATTTCAGAGCATTTTTAAATGATCGCGGCAAAAAAAAATATTTTAAACTGGAAATTTTGTGCCTTAATCCATTAATTGAAATGATTTGTTGCTCTATCAAAAAAATTTTCGATCCATTTCCTCAAATAGACTTTTTGTTTTGGCCCACGCGACTCCCAGGGAACGATGAGACCGTTCAGTTGCCCGAAAAAAAATTTGGGGATTTGTGAATGCTTGTGGTACCCCTTCACCCCGGCCAAATGATCCCTTAAAAAGGTTTCTTGCTTTTTAAAATAATTGGCCCCTTTTCTAGAGCCATTAAAACCCCCCCGGGGCTATCAAAATGGGAGGTTTAAAGGGTTTATATCTACCGCACAGCCGGACAGAGACACTACTGCCCCTTGGACAGTCCGAGGGTCAGACGAGGGTTTTCATGCCCTAAATTGAAAAAATTTTTAAAATTTTAATACAAATGCAAGTCTGAGCGCTTGAAATTAAACGTATCCCCGTAAAGCAAAAACTAAAAAATAGTTTTGTCGTTTGGACTAGAAATTAATCCGCGCGAAAATAGACTCATTATCGATTGCGTCTTTTTCTTAATGAAAATAAACCCAGCTTATGAATAATGTCACAAATACCCCCCCTACTTAACGAAAAATCCTATTTAAGCAAAACCTAAAAAAATGACAGTCCTTTAATAATAAAAAAGGGATTAAACAATAAATTATGCCAATCTTTTGCATTTCTAAAATAATATACATTTGCAGTTCCAAAGTTTTAAAATTTTCGACAACTATATACTATCTTTATCTCTTGAGTACGGAGATTCCCTCAACTTTGTTCCCCCCAAGTTCAAAAAGCGATAAAAATATCTCAAAAAATTTTGTGGACATTTTTTTTTTTATTCACTCAATAATTTCCTAAAATCATGTAAACAGGGCACTTGCTTTTCTCATGCCAGAGGCAATACGTTTGCACTGATTTTGTCAGACGTGAACAATTTTCCCCACCTGTCTTCCGCCTTTGGTCAATACTCTTCACGATCCCCTCCTGCATAACAACTGGACGTACGCTTGTTATTTCAATCTTCTCTTTAAAAAGTTTTTTGGGGAAATATGACGGGATGTCTTCCCTCCGTTGATTCAATCCTGTAATCGATGGATTGAGTCTTTGGAAATGGTGTGGGTTTTTTCCTTTTAACGGATTGTTATTTTCTGGGAAGAGCACTAATATTTGTTCCCAGGAATGAATGTCCACTTCGTTTTCCCTTTTGTATGCTTCGTTGTCGTCCGGACCTTGTCCAGATTGTCACGAAAACTTGCATTTTTCTTCGATCCTCTCTTCAATCGATGACATTTTCCCGCCGTTGTTTGTTGTTCTAGTTCGTTGTCCAATTTTTTCAAGACCTGCTTTGGGCCCCCACGTGTTCCCTTTAAAATATTCAAAGGTGAAACTTGAGTGATTTTTTGGGGTGTTTCCTGTAAAAACAATACTGCGGGAAGAAATCTTCCCTTTTTTTTGGGGTTGACCAAACAACTTTCTTAAACTGACCTTCAACGTCCCATTAAATCTTTCCACGACCGTTGGTTGAGCGGGGTAGGGGTTTGTGGTAAAACCTTTTAAAATGTTCAAGAGTCTGTACCTTTCATCGTCCCAAAAGAAATTGACTACCTCTGTCCGTGAGAATTTTTTTTATTCCCCTCGCGCCCAATTTCCACAAAGCTTACCACGTTTGTGTTGATGTTACGGAGTGCTGTTGGCCTCTGGAGCGCGTAGCTAATCGATGACGGGAGAAGATCTCCCTGTGAGACAGGGGGGTTGAGGGTCCGATGATGTCCCTGCAACCGAGGGAAAACGGTATTTCGTCAGCGGCATCCTTGAACGGGGCCTTTTTAATATATTTCGCCATAATTCCCCGACACGATCGCTGACGCCAAAATATTTTTTGAGTCCCTTCCCTTGGCCAAAAGAAATATTTTGAGACGTTTTTCGTAGCCTTACACCGAGGTGCCCAGACATGGGTTGTATGAGCTATTGTAGTATTAGATTAGTTTCCGGGGTCCCAAAAACTTGGGTATCGCGTCGTTGGTGTCCCACCTTTCCATATAGTATTCCCTTCTTGATTAAACGATTTTTTCAAAAAACCTTTTTTGCGACGTGCGTTTCTGGTTTACGGAAAATCAAACAACTTCTTGAGGATGGGTCTTTTATCTGTTTCTTCCCCAACCCTTGCAGGGCTTTTGCTTTTTGATTTGAGCGTTTCACCTGCTTGCCGGGTAACTGCTGCCGTTTGTGGATAAAGGGTCATTAATGACCCTCCTTTTTCTTGCTTGCTTTATTCCCCAATCAATAGGCAAAGGGTTTTTTTTCCTAAAAGTACTTCATTTGTCAAAAAGTAGGATCCCCATATGTACAAACTCGCCACGGAAATTCTGTTTGACTAGCGATGCTAGTGATACCTCTTTTTCTACCTTGAACATGTTCGGAACAAGTCCTTCCCCACATCGTCATGGTAGGCGTATCTCCACAGCATCCCTTTTCCCTCCCTTCGACTCTACCGTGCAATAGGAGGGAACTCGACCTTTAAAAATATACACAACTGTTGATCATTTTTAGTTGACACTGTAGCCGCGGTTAGTGACATGTGTGTCTTTTTTCTCTTTTGTACAACCCCTCTGGTGAGTTTCCTCCACATCGTAATTTTACTGGAAGCGATAATTTCTTGTCGTTGCCTCCCCGTCGGTACAGTCCCCTGGGCTTTTTCCCCTTCCGAGCTTCTTGTTGGATTGTTTATCACTCCCATGACATACCCAGATGGTAGGTTTATCTAACTAATCCTCTCCAAAGTTGTCTGTTCAAAAAGATCTGCTCTGCCAGTTCCCCTTTCCAGTCTGGTTTCTCCCTTTTTTCCCTGCAAAACTGCCTGTCAAAAACAATGCTTTCCAGAAACTTCTCTAGATTAACATTTTTTTTAAATCCTTTTCTTCCTGTTGGACAAAACAAACCCCCCTTTTTAGCCAATAGAAACGATCCCCCAAATGACAATGAGTATCAGGTTCTTGCGTCTGTACGAAACTTCTGGTAATGACCCGCAATAGTTATACTTATGCAAAATGCCGTTTTTAGGATAGTCCGCCACTCTGCCGCGGGATTTTTAAAAACGCTTCCCCGTCTGCCCTTGAGTAAGGGGGGTAACCTGGCACCCCATTCCCCCCGTTTTCCCTCCATTTAAAGATGCCATTTTCAAAATGAGTCAAATGATAAGGTCGTCCTTGTCTCAATAAAGGGAATTGCCTTTCCAACTACAGCTGAAGAAGGATTGGGCCTAGGCTTGGGTTTAAACTCACCACCCCCGCTTTCTCTTAACTTAGTTTCTGTAATTGTCTCCGGCCCCTTTTTCAAGTTCTCTCGTTCTCGTTCCTCCTTTTTTTCTTTCGATCTTTTCTTTTATGTTCCTTCTTTTCGATGTAAAGGCAAGTTTGCTCCTTTTAGGGGTAACTCTAGTGCCTCAGCTTTCCATTGTGGAAAATTTCGCACTAGTTGAATTTGTGAACTGACTTTGTCAGTGGCAGATGCCCGATCGGGACTTTCTTGTCGGGATGTCGCCTACCACTGCAAATCCTGATTTTCCTAAAAAATTTAACATACAATAACGCGGAAACCTACCGTCAGCGTTAAAGCCAAAATGATATTGGCACACGTTTAAAAAACCCCAAAGTGCAAGGAAACCCAAATTCCCACCCCCACTGGGGGGAAAACACTACACAAACCCCCCGTAGTAAAAAAAAAAAGGGATAACAACACTCGAAACCCAAACACGTGTATTCAAAACACGTCAACAAACCAAAACCTGGTTTTCACACACAGCTACGGAACGAAAGTGCTAACTGCGAACGGGGCGCTGAAAAATATATCTCCAAAATCGTAGTACAAAAAAATACGGCGCCCCCCAAAATAGCCCGTGTCCCCGGCACCCACGTTAAAAGCTTACTTTAATGCCCCCTTTAGATACAATACTTTTTCTAATCACTGTTCCCAACCCACACAAATAAACACCATGACAAACCAAGCAGTAAAGTCAAATTGCATTAGGCCAACTGGCAAATTTAAAAAAAATTTTTCAAAAAAAATCTATGAAAAAGCCTAGACTAATAAGAATTAAAATTTTGTCGTGGAAAATAGACTGAATTGGCCAAGGTCGTTACTTTTTCTGTTCTGTTTAGGCCCTTTTCTGGGTTAGGAAAAAAATAACAAATGTCCGCTAACAAATGAATACAAATGATTTATAACAAAAAAATGTAAATTTAAATTTTTCTATTTTAAAGTTTTGAGGGCAACACTAAATAATCATTTTACCCCGCCCCCAACCCCCCCTGGAAAAAAGTGAAGGTTTCGGCCTACAATTTTTTTTGGGTGCGTCACTGACCTCCAGGGACCTTCAATCGAAGATCCCGGGGCGAGCCCCCAAAATAAAATGGACTTTTTTTTTAAGAAACCCCTTTATAAAGGGTTAATGCTCAGGGAAGAACGATAGACCCAGTGGAAAGTCAAGCTTTTCCCCACCCCCACTTTCTTTCCACAATTAACAAGAGGTTTGATCTTTTATCCAACAACTGAAAATTTTAATTAAGTATAAATAAAAAGATGAAATTCTCGGTGAAATGTCGTTTGGGGTTTCTTTGTATGTCGATGTCCCTTTTTTCCCTATGAAATGAAAACACACAAAAAAAATAAATCATGCACATATTAAAAACAACAAAGTCTTTTCCTTCTCCCCCTTCCGCTTTTTGCAGTTCACAAATACTGTTCGCTTGTGCTACAAAAATATATCCCCGGAGAAAAAACACGCAGAATTAGTTTTTACCAAAAAAAAAAAAAAACAAGAAAAAAGAATGCTTAGTGGTCGAGGGCTTTAGTATGGGGGATGTGTTTGAATAAATTTTCACTCAGCTCACGGGTCCTGTGGGTTCCGGGGGTTGTTGGCTTAGAGTCCACCTCCCGTTTCCCATAAGGTTACACACCCAAGTTCCTTCAGAAAATGCAAGAATAAGATTGTGACGAAAGAAATAAAAATGCGTATGAAACTGGGGGGTCGTCAAAGGAAGAAGAAAGTACAAAAAAAAAACCTGCAAAATAACATTTGAATTTTAGCTTCACTAAAGTGGCAATCACTACCACCACACACGCTCTAGACACATTTACAAATTTCACTAGCTTGCTCATCATTTACAATTTATTTCCCCTTTAAAAATTGCTTTACGATACAACTCGTTAACAAAAAAGGAAATATACTGAATATTCAATCTGCCTTGACTGATTATTCGCCCAAAGGGTTAGTGCTTGATGAATTACAATTACATTTAACCCTTTAATGGAAAAAAATAAATGGGTCAATTTTCAATTTTACAGATCACTTAGATCCACGAAAATGTTTGTTTATAATTGAAATCGTTTAGATCTTTAAATAAAAAACTGCATTACACAAATATCACATCCTCTAAATATGGTTGCATACAACGTGAGCTGAAATTGAATTACATAGTATGGGTTAGTACATGGCAACACGATATGTGAGAGCAAACAGATGAAAATGCAGCTTAAGATCGCAACGGGTTGACCGGTAAATGAAAAAATTTTAAATTTAGAGCTATTAAAAAGATCGCGGCACAAAATTATTATTGAAATGGGGAAAGTGCCCTTTAAAGCCATTATATTGAAATAATTTTGTTGCCTATCAAAAAAAGTTTCGATCCATTTACCTCAAATAGACTTTTGTAGCCCCGTTTTCGAATGATCGGAACGAGAGACCTTTTTTGCTTTTCCCCGAAAAAATGTGGATGTTGCGAAAAGCTTGTGGTATCCCCTTCATGCCTAACTGATACCTTTAAAAATTTTTTTTGCTCTTCAAAAAATTGGGGCCTTTTTTACGGAGCCCAAATTCCCCACCTCCCCGGGGTACAAAAAATGGGAGGATTCAACGGTTTCTACACCGCACATGCGCGGACAGAGACACTCGAACTTTACAGTCCGATTGGGCGTACACGGTTTTTTTATGCCCTACAATTGTAAATCATTTTATTTAATACAAATCAAGCTGAAAGACGTTTAAATTAAAGCGTCTGCCGTGAAGCAAAAACAACAATTAGTTTTGTCGTTTGGACATAGAAATTAATCCCGCGCAGAGCGAATAGACTCATGTATCGATTGCGTCTTTTTTAATAAAATGAACCGAGCTTATAAAAAATTCACAGAGTAACTTTTAATCTGCAGTGGGAGAATTTGCCCAATAACTATTGCTTGAGTGGGGGGAATGGGGGAAAAATAAAATAAATGCTTCTCACAATGAACCTTCAGCAAGTTTATAGTCCCCAAAGGGAGACACCCTCCCAATAGGGAGGGAAACTCACTAACATATAACTCCTGGTCATATACCGATATTTCGAAACATGGTTTTTTTCCTCCTCAGTGACCGCGGAAAGTGGAATTTGACACCTCTGCCTTTTCGTTTTAAAGAAGAAGCAATCCCAGAAAAGGCTGTGTCAATCCCGTAGTAATGTTTGTTGAGTTTTCAAAAACCAAATAAAGGAGCCACCTAAGAAGCAAAAAAAAATCATGAAAGAGCAAAACAAGCTACATTTTCTGTGAAAAGTAGAAAATATAAAAAGATATCCTCTTAAACACAAGTGCTGAGGGTCAGTTTTGGGAATGAATCCGCAAGGACTAAAATACAAAAAACTAATAAATTCCAAGGATAATACCGCCACCGTTCCAGCAACTTACAGAGCACTTGGTGTTGCAATGACTGCAGAAAATATTGAATTATAAACAAATCTTGCTCTTAGTCTTAGATTGAAGAAATAGGGGGAATAAGCATTCATAACGCAGTGGTAATGATCTGCCTAACAACAGTATGTGCTTGAGTGGGTGAATGGGGAAAAAATAAAATAAATCTTCTCACAATGAACCTTATTTCTTGCAGTTATTGCAACACCAAGCTGCTCTGTAAGTTGCTGGAATGGTGCTCAGTACTTATCCTTGGAATTATAGTTTATTTTGTAATTTAGTCCCTTGCGGATTCATTCCAAGAACTGGCCCTCAGCACTTGTGTCTTAATAGTTATCTTTTTATATTTTCTACTTTTCACAAGAAAATGTAGCTTGTTTTATTCTTTCATGATTTCGTTTGCTTCTTAGGTGGCACCTTTGGTTGGTTTTTTTGAAAACTCAACAAACGTACTACGGTATTGCACACCAGCCTTTTCTGGGATAGCATTCTTCTTAAAACCGAAAAGGCAGAGGAGTCACAGATTCCCACAGATTTCAGGGCGGCACAGATTTCCTTCCTCGCACTACGTGTCACCGATCGGCGGTACTAAATCGGCCGTCCATGTGTTTGAGTAATGGTAGTTCAGAAATAGCGTGTGCGTGTGCATATGTGTATATGTGTGTGTGCGAGTGTGCGTGTGTAAGATTGGGGTTTGGTTAAGGTGGAAGGTTAGGCTAGGTAGGGGCTGGGGAAATAAGACATACAATATTCTTGAGTTCCAATCTTGACTTGTTGAAGGGATGGAAGCGGGAGGTTGGTTTCATTCCCGATTGTTACCCTTTTGTTACTTGGGTTCTACACTATCGAAGGCGGGCAGGATATCGGCTGTTGTTGGTGTTGTCAAGTCTGTGAGTTGTTGTGGTAAATTGTCGTGCTGTTGCACGAGCAACAACTAGTTCGTTGGTCCGGCGTTCAGCTCTGCGGAGGGATACGCTGCTCTGACCAATCGTTGTTTTGTGTTGTGAGTAGAGTTCGCTTGGTTCCGACCAGGTCGGAATGCGTTGGGGTAGCTTCACATTCGGTCCCTGGTGTTCGTCGGAGTGGACGCGCCTTGTAGTTGCGGCGGCAGCGCCGTTAGTCGAGCTGAGTGACTTCGAGTCATAGTCAGGCCAGTCTCGGTCTGGTGTGCCCTTGGCTGTGCCGGGTTTGGGTCGTTCCCGTTGGGGAGCCCCTTAGAGTTGCAGAAATGGTTGGGGTTTAACTCTGTCTGTCCAGGTTGGGATTTTTGGGTTAG
>CM031620.1:510520-515520 GCA_018398815.1 Conus ventricosus | reverse complement strand
CTGTCTCCCTCCTTCTCTCTCTCTCCCTCATCAGATTATCATCATCTCTCAGAAAGATGTACACACACACACACACACACACTCTCTCTCTCGAAAATATACATGCTTTTTATTTCGCGACTTCGACGCTAGAAACAAGGTAAACGAGGCAGACCAAAGTGAAATATATTTTGCATGAGTTTGTACAGGAATCGTTGAATCATGGAGTAAGGGACATGCCAGGACGTATGATATGTTTACCAGTTTGTACAGGAATCGTTGAATCATGGAGTAAGGGACATGCCAGGATGTATGATATGTTTACCAGTTTGTACAGGAATCGTTGAATCATGGAGTAAGGGACATGCCAGGATGTATATGTTTACCTGCAAAGTTAGCTGATTGCAGGTAGCAGAACTAGGGTTTCCATGATCAAAACAGCGCTGTATCAGATGCGGTTACACAGCTTCCAGCGTCGCTTCGTGTTTCAGTGTTTGTTTCCATGGAAAACCTGAAATATATATATATATATATATATATAAATATAAACAATTAAATTAGTGGGGGAAAACAAGTGCAGGCTAAAAATTCTTGAGTCATTATAGTAATGACTTGGCAAAGATTTGAACTTTTAGAGAGAGAAAAAAAAAATTCGGGGAATATATTATAAATATGAGAAACCCTTCACTAGCTGCCTGAGTGAACCATCGTAATCCCTCTTGAAGGCAGATCTATTTGTATTGCCTGCTCCTAGGCCTTTCGTCCGCTGGATCAGACTCATCAGGCAGACACGGCTGATTGTGTCTGTGCTCCTGGTGTCAAATAGAGACACACCACAGTCCATAATTCTGTGGTGTTCTCACCACCAAGGGTTCAAAAAAGAATCCAACAGCACCCCCAAAGCAGCCAGCAAAGGATAGTAAATGGAATAAAACGAGAGTGTGGAGAGGAAAAAAGTTGCTGAAAAACTAAAAGCATTATGCAAACAGTATAGAATGTAGGGGATAATCTTTGAGCCTATGCTTGAGGATCCATTCAAGGATGCAAGGGAGATCAAAAGATAGGAACAGTCTGAGTGGTCAGCTCTGCCGTTCAATAACTCAAGCATTGTCAGTGGCTAAGAATTGTGCAGGACAACCTTTACTTGGATCTCCTAAGAGATGCAATCTCCCATTGATTGACCAAACAATATAATGCTGAACAATTAAATTAGTGGGGGAAAACAATTGCAGGCTAACAATTCTTCAGTCATTATAGTAATGACTTGGCAAAGATTTGAACTTTTAGAAGAGAGAAAAAAAAAAAAAAAAAAAATTCGGGGAATATATTATATGTTATTATATATTGGAAGGCGTTACCGGGTAATTGTGGCCGCGGAATTGGAAAATGAGGAGCGTGGGGTGCACGAGACAATAGAGTGCAATTGTTATTCCGTTTGTTCCCCCAATGTCAAGACGCCCACTTTGTCTTGAAAAGAGGGAGGGGGGAAGGGAGGAGATGGACATCCAGGAGAGAGAGGGAGAGAATATATTATAAATATGAGAAACCCTTCTCTAGCTGCCTGAGTGAACCATCGTAATCCCTCCATATATATATATATATATATATATATATATAATATATATATATATATATATATATATATATATATATATATCCGATCCAGTGGACGAAATGCCTAGGCGCAGGCAATATGAACATATCTGTCTTCAAGAGGTATTACAATGGTTCCCATAATCATGTTGCTAGTGAAGGGTTTAACATTTATGATATTAAAAAAAAAAAAAAAATTGTTTGTACTGTCCCAAATGTTAAATGTGATTTATTTTTTCGCCTGAAGAAGACCCAAGAGGTTGAAATGCATCGTGTCTTGTCATGTGCTTTGTTTGTCAATGTCATTGGCGGTAAGTAACAAACTCTATTTCTAAATTTTGCTTCGTTCGCCGCCGTCAGTCACTCCATTTTGAAAATTTGTGATATATTTTCCTAATTTTATGTTCTCATTTCATTCCTCTCCCTCCCGTCTCTTTAAACTCTATTTGTTCCGTGTATGTATGTTTTGTTCAGTCCTTTCAGACTTCATAATGTTGATAAAATCTTTTCATGAGCAGCCGAGGACTTGGGACTTGATTGAATAAAGTTACAGTGTTTGACCTCTCTCTCTCTCTCTCTCTCTCTGTCTCTGTCTCTCTCTGTCTCTGTCTCTGTCTCTCTGTCTGTCTGTCTCTGTCTCTCTCTCTCTCTCTCTCTCTCTCTCTCTCTCCTGGATGTCTATCTCCTCCCCCCCCCCTCCCTCTTTTCAAGACAAAGTGGGCGTCTTGACATTGGGGGAACAAACGGAATAACAATTGCACTCTATTGTCTCGTGCACCCCACGCTCCTCATTTTCCAATCAGTTCCAATTCCGCGGCCACAATTACCGCGTAACGCCTTCCAATTTGCTGGAGGTGTCGTCTGCTCTAAGTGCGATCTCATCTACGGCGAGTGGTCTCCCTTGCGTTAGTCTCGAGGGGGCGCTCTCTGTCCCCCGTTGTTCAGACCGAACGACAGTTGGCCAGTTCACTGGTGGTCATTGGCAGGGGTGTGTGGAGAAAAGTGGCCCCCATGGCGATTTTTTCCTCGGACACGAAACTATTTCAAAAATGAGTTTGCTGATATATCTAGGCCCTGAGAATGAAATCAAGCGGCGTTCTTTCTGTTCAAGGTGTTGGAGCATTGTTGGCATTTCCGACAAACAGAGAGGAGAATTCTGATGATTTCATCGACCTATCAGAGGATGTTACTATTTAAAAAGTGCTTTGGGAGGGGGAGGGGGAGGGAGGGGGCGAGGGGGGGGGGGGGGGGGGGATACTGGCAATAGATAATTAAAGTTAAAACTTCGTCTCTGTCTTTTCTGTTTGTAGATGTTAATGTAGGCATATGTGTCGGGAAGCATGATTCGCTGAATTGTGTTATCTCCCGTGCGCTTGGCAGCTGTCTTGACTAGATCGTGATTCTCGTAGTGGTTAGGCTGTCTTCTTAAAACAAACAAGCACAGAAACAAACAAACAAACAAGGTAAGGTAAGGTATTGTTGCTTATAGCCCAGCCGACCGCAAAGGCCCATATCACAAACAAACAACTTCTTTAATATAAAGAGATAAAAAAAGAAAAGAAATGAAAACGAACGATATTAATTAGGTCATATTCACAGTTGCTTGATTCAAGCTTTCAGAACATTATGACTATGTCAATTTTTTTTTCTTTTAACTGTCTGGAGTCACCTGTAGTTTGTTGTCCAGTCAACCATGAAAAGCCTAATCCAGCTGTTCAAAAAATAACAACAAAAAAACTATAAAAAAAGAAAGAAAAAAAGAAGAAAGAAAAAAGCGAGGCAGCTGTGCCACATTTACCATCTCGATAACACATTTCCAGCAACACACATACGCCTACCGTGATTGATTATGATTTAAAAAAAAAAAAAAAAAAAAAAAAAGCAAAACGAAACAAACACGCCAAAATTAAATCCATACTTCCCTTTTAGGTCAGATTCATTTCCGTCAAAAATGCCTATTAAGCTTGACGCATGTTTGAGAATGGGCTTATAATACGGAGGTGGGGGGGGGGGGGGGGGGAGGGGAGGGGGGGTAATGAGGTTTAGGTAGAAATGGAGGATGAGGGACACGGGGAACATGAGGTTCGGGTAGAAACAGAACATGAGGGACGGGGTACAGTATGGGCTGATCATAATACGGGGAACATGAGGTTCGGGTAGAAATGGAGGATGAGGGATGAGGTGCAGAAGTGCCCGAGTAGTAAGTATATCCAAAAAAATTTGCTATGACTGTAACTTTTACCTTCACACACACACACACACACACACACACACACACACACACACACACACACACAAGCACACACACACACAAGCACACACACAAGCGAGAACATAATTGGAAAAATGAAAATCCATCCAAGGCAGAGAGGTATCGTAGTATATTTTCGTCACAGCTGAAGAGTTGTGAATTTTAGCGTTCTGTGTAACATGCGCTTACTTATAAACCCTATCTCCCACCCCTCTACCCCAAATCACCACTACCCCCCCCCCCCTCCCCTCCCTATCCTCCCTCATGCCCTCCCTTTGTTAGAGTTTCCGAGTTGTGTCCTTTTTTCTTTCTTACTTTCTTTCTTTCTTTCTTTCCTTTAAAAAAAACAAACTTTGTATTCTGTCCAACTTTAAGCCACTTACACTCTCTAGATACTCAAGCCATGGACTATTCAGCGACAGATCTGAAAAAGAATAACTAAAAAGCACAAGCAAAAAAAACAAAAACAACAACAACAACAACAAAACAAAGAAAATGAACGGAGGTAAAGACAGACACAGACACAGACAAATGGTCTCTCACACACACACACACACACACACATACACACACACACACGCACGCACGCACGCACGCACACACACACGTACACACACACACACACACACACACACACACACACACACACACACACACACACACACACACGCGCGCGCGCACAATGAATTACTCTCTTGACGTGGTTTAAAATTATGTGCACGTGCAGTTTCAAGTGAACGATACTGAAAGAAGTGAAATGCATTTCACAAATGAAAAGATGAGAGCACTGGGTTCTTCCACACATTCCTCTCAGTATCTCCCCAAGTTAGGAACACTTGCTGGCTCACTTTCACCTTTTCACTTTTTTTTCTTTCCTGTTTGAAGTAAGCTGCACGGAAGAACATTAATCATGACGAAGCAAAACCCTCCACCGTTCAGATCAGCATGTCTGTGGACCAGCACGACACATCTGTTTCGGTGTGTGACGAGGTCATCAGGCTGTTGAGTATTCCGTGTGGCAAGTGGAGGAAGCGTTCGTGCCTAGCTGACACGATGAAATGTTCCTCTACCAGAACAGCATGTGTCCTCCGGCAAAGAAAAACGAAACTGGAAGTACAAGGATTTGGGGAGAACTGAGACCTCAGCCAACGTCGTACGGATCTTGGATTCGTGCTGT
>CM031620.1:479885-510420 GCA_018398815.1 Conus ventricosus | reverse complement strand
GATCAGGATCGGCATGGAAATGTAAGGGGATAAATTAGCGTCTTCACTGTATACATGGGAGAAAAATAATTGAGAGTCTGGAGAAAACATGAGGGTCGTCAGGTAACTTTCTAATTTTGTCTTATTTCATTTGATTATCTTTTTCTAATTGTAAGCAAGTCGGTTCATGAGTAAAAATCAGCATCATACATTTTTCCGCCAGGGAAAGCAGCCATAGGTGCGAACTGGAAAAAATACTTCCCTGCATTTGTGTTTTATGATATAGGATACTGTAATGTAGGCTATGGAAATTACAGAATATCAATAATAATAATAATAATAATAATAATAATAATAATATAATAATGAATACTTATATAGCGCAGAGAACAGGAAAACCTTCATTCTGGCTCACTTTCGCCCTCAACCAGTTTTCGGGCGAAAGTGACCCAGAATGAAGGTTTTCCTGTTCTCTGACAAGTAAGACTTCAATAACCAAAAACGTAGCGTAGTAACGTAGGGGAAAGTAGCCGCGGCTGAACACGCCCCATAGAGTAACGTAGGGGAAAAGCAGCCGTGGCTGAACGCGCCCATATACAAACGGTGGGGGCAGGTAAGCCTTTAATTGCTAGTTGCCGGCCTACCTAAGGACTCTGCACTATCCGATTACTTACTACGTGGCCGGACATGACAATTTTCGGATCACGCGATGGGCTGATGTCACGGCCGGCCAATCACAAGACTAGATAGAATCAGCTGATTAGTAGTGACGACATTTCCGCCCAGCACTTGTGTTGTTCATTTCTCCCAGTGCTGTGGTGGTGTGAAGACGGTGCTTTTTCTGCGAGAGAAGTGTTTGCATATGGCACAAAATATAGCTGCAGTTTCAGAAGACAGTGTGGATTCTAAGTTAGAAAAAGTTCTTGAATCACAAATACCTTTTCAACAGCTTTATAGATTAAATTATTTGGGTGTGGAAGACATGGAATCAGCTACAACTTTCCAACAAGCTCAAAATCTCCCATTACCGCCGCCAACACCAACGGAATTGTGGACAGAGGAAGAAAAGAATGCTTTACATGAAAATATAAGATACTTTGAAAAAATGATTGAAGCGGCTCGTAAAGCAACGGTTAATGCTGGCAAGTTTTGTGAACTACTGACGATTGGAATGACGCGGTTTTAAAACAGAAACAGCTATATATAACCACCTGCCGTTTGACCTACAAAGCCCTCTACCTCGCCTGAGACTGTGACGGGCTTCTAAAAATAGTAACGGTTACGCGTAACCGCCTGGCTAGCAGTGAAGGCTCGGCTGTTGAGGCCACAGGGACGACCTAACAGCGTGAAGGCCTGCGTGGTGGGGTTTGGACTACTGACGATAGTATGACGGGCTTCTAAAAATAGTAACGGTTACGCGTAACCGCTTGCAAACATTTCTCCTGAAAACCTGCTTCAACGCCTGCACACCTCCTTTTCAGGCTGCCTTTGGGCGGCCGCCGATAGAACTGAAACAGATCCTGTGATTATTGATTCAGGATTCTGAAGGTGCTTCGGTGGCTGTCTTGAATTTACGACGTTCAAGTGTGAACAACAAAAAGCCCCCTTCACTTTTCCCACAAGCACTGTCCTGTCTATTGTGTGTTTGTTTGTTGTTTGTTGTTGTTTGTTTGTGTTTGTTGTTTGTTTGTGTGTGTGTGTTTTGTCCTACCCTACGCACGCACGCCCCCCACCCCCACCCCCACCCCATGCACGCACGTCCCCCCACCCCACCCCACGCACGCACGTCCCCCCACCCCCACCCCCACCCCACGCACGCACACTCAAGTCATCCACAAGTTCTTAACTGAAGTTACCCCAAGTCACTTCTAAGTCATCCTCAAGTTCTTACTCAAGTCATTCTCAAGTTGTCCTCAAGTCATCCTTAAGTCATCCCCAAGTCACCCCAAGTCACTTTTAAGTTCTTAACTGAAGTCGTCCTCAAGTCATCCTCAAGTCATCCCCAAGTTAACCTAAGATCATAACTAAGTCATCCTCTAAGTACAACCAAGTTCTTATTTAAGTTATCTTATCAAAAACAATACAATCTATGTTTTATCTTAAATAGTAGGTGTCTAATATAGTACACACACGCCTCAAAAAACTCGTCATCGTTAAGGATGTCTTGCTCAGCGTCTTTGGCGGTAATTGGTCAGCATAGATCTTAATGAAGTTCTTACATCCTAAGCAACCACATTGATTACAATTCTGGTCTATGGAAATGTCTTTTATAGACTCCATGTCTTTATTTATTGACTTTTATCATTTTAAACAAGTAATAATCCGCCATGATCTATTTTTATCAAAAAAATTTTAAAATATTATTGCATTATAAATGGATCAAAATGATGTTTTGTTATTGGCGGGTTTTGGCGTGCTGTTGTCTTTTTCTGTATTTGTGGTTCAGGTTGTTTTAACTTCTTTTGTTTTTGTTGCCATTGGTTATATATTTTATAACCGTAATAACCGCCCCCAGCAGCAAGGGCGCCAAAAATGGCAACAGTTTTAAGTTCAATATTCCATGAAGACTTGGGGCCCTTGAATCGCATGGAGTTTTTATAGCTGGCATTGAATCAACTTGTTCTGACGTTGCGGTGTTATTTTTCATGATGAGTTATATTCTGTAACATTATTTTTTTTGTCTGTTCCACTCTGCTAATTTTTTTCCTGCTTTAACACGCCAGGATGAGGATGCTTTTCACTGGGCCCACCTGATTCAGTGTTTTCTGATTCTGCTGATTTTCTGGCTTGGTTACTTTCTCCACCTGATTCAATGTTTCCTGATTCTGGTTCTGATGATTTTCCAGCTCGTTCATTTTGAAGGGAAATAAAGTCTATATGATTAAAAGTAATTAATCCCATGATTAATGGCGATAACAATGTTCCAAATCTGTAATACAGATCACACCCTAGAGACTCTAATGACTTTGTTAAAACTGGATCTTGCGTTAAATCATACGTAAGATCTTGTTCAGAATCAATGGGAGCAAATCTACTGACTAGTTTAGTGTACAAACTAAGAACCGTTTGCCCAACGCTTTTTACCATTCTCGACCCCAACTGCGCCTCATACCTGTTATGATACTTTATAATGTCTTGTGGCGACATCTGTTGAATCTGTTCAATGCTGAATTCAGTTCCGAGGAACTGTTTTGTTTTTCCACACGCCGCCAAAGAATACAACCTCTCCTTTTTGGGCATAATAGCTTGGTCATCAACTTGATCATTCATAAGTTCAGGAAGGTTTAGGCTACCTTGTGGCTGTAGTAGATCATCGATGTTCATGTTTTTTATTAATTATAATTATTTTATTTTCTAAAAATGAGCACCGAAAAAACTGTTGCCAACCTTGTATACCATTCTGCTGTTATTGGAGGTCTAAGTGTAGGATACTCAATGCTTGGTAAAAGCTTGTTAAGAATTAAACCAGCAGATCTTGGCAAACTAGACTTTGAGGATTCAGCAAAGCTAATTGCTATCATTGCAGCTTCGTTTGCCACGAAAGATTTTCTAGTCAAGCAAGGAATAATTCCAGACAGTATAAATATGTAAATAAAAAAATACCTTTATAAAAAATGGCTTCACTCGTAATGATGATGGGTGGCGCTGTGGTGAATGCGCTTGCTTTTAGCGGAAGTAATTACGCATTTAGTAAACTGCGAGATGAAGGCGAGAGAAAAAGACATAACAAAGCTGTGGAGCAACTAAGCTGCAGCACAAGATCGCTATGAAAAGCAGAGAATTGAGCAGTTAGATTTTATTAATATACTCTAAAAAAAACAGGGGCATGCAGCTTACACATTTAAAGATGTTGATCAAGCGATAAAAAAAATTTTTATCTTGTAACAGGCAACAATCGAAAACATTGCCCCCCCCAAAAATTTTCAGTGACTTTTATAAACCATCAAAAAACAAAGATGAAAGAAATCGGTTTATTGCCCTTTGGCATGACTGTCGGTATTTTGTTGCGCATAATATTGGCTGAATAAAAAATAACAAAATCTATTATTCCCAAAAGGATTTTGGAAGGGAATAACCAGCAATCAAAAAGCTAAGCCAAGCAGGGGGAGTCAGTGAACAAACAGCAAAAGAATGGTTATCTAAACAAGCGATTTGGCAAATTTATTTCCCTGCCCCCAAAAACGAATACAGAGACCACATTTTGGAATACAATACCGAACGACACCCATCAAAGGATCTTCTATATTTACCCTCTGATACGATTAGAACGAAAAAGATTTAAGTACGCACTCACAGTCATTGACAAAAGCTTCAAGATACAAAGATGGGGAAACCTTTTAACACAAAAGAGTGCTTCTGCTTTTGCTTTTGCCATACAACTGATATACCAACGAGGCCCCTTAACTTATCCTCGCATGATTCAAGTTGATGATGGGAAAGAATTAAAGGCCAAGTGAATCAATTATTGTTGAAACATAGAGTTACCATTAAAAGAGGCATCCCAGGAGTTCACAGATCACAGGCTTTAGTTAAAAAAACTTTAACAAACAGTTATCTGAAAGACTTTTTTCCTACCAGTATCACAGAGAGTTAATTGACAATTCTCGCAACCCCAGAATGGGTTTAGAAGACTGCCCTCAGTTTTGCGCGCAATGAATAAAAGAAGAATTTAAAGGGCTAAAAACCAGTACAAGCAATCAAAAAACAAACAAAAAATGTTGTTGAAGGAGAGCCTTTATCCGGCAAACTATTACCATTTTGGTTTGAAAGTAAGGACCTTTTTTACCGGGGAAGCAGAAGGGGACACTCGCTCAGGGCAACAGATCCAGTTTGGAGTGTTTGATCCATATGAAATAAAAAGAATTGTAAAAATGAATCCGCCCTTTTATTATTTACGAGAAACTGACACAACAAAACAACCAGCTCCTCAAAGATCTTTTGTGAAGGAAGAACTGCAGATAATCCCGCCAAAGACACAGTTCCGCTTTAATTAATTTACGTAAATATATTTGAGTTTAAAATGGAAGCCAGAAGGAAGTGCAGAACGAAACAAGAATGGTAAAGGAAGAGACCTTGAAAATGATACGGGAACATTTCATGCTGTAATGCTATAAGGAAACTTTTCGGGGATTAATCAATGCATGCTAAAAACATCCAGATCCAAACCCCACAAACTCAAACCCCCAAATTGGGAAAAGAATATCTTGAAATAATAAAAAAAAATTCGAACGCGTCAAGGGAAACATGAGAAAAGATTTAAATGAATTGGATGAAACTATGATTGATCTTTTAATAAAAGTTGAAAAAATATAAAACCCCCCCCCGTTTATGCGGTCCTCCAGTGCCCGATTGCATATGAAAACCTGGATTAACAAACACCCGTTTTTTGTGTTTGTTCCCATCTAATGACTTCTTTGTTTACAACAGTTGTGTTGATCTCATGTAGATTAGATCGCAGTTTTACGTTGTCATGATGAAAAGTCTTATTGTCAAACAATGCTTCTTTGTAGTTGTCATGTGATATTGTTTGACTGCACAACACTACGAGATATTCCCTTTGCTTTCTTAATGATTTTCTCCTGGGTCGAAATACTGTACATTTTCGACCTTAAACCAAAAAACTCCTTAATCACCCCTCCGGGTTAATTCATCCTTCATCTTTCCTAAAACCTTCTTGTTAGTAAATGATGTAAAGGCGAATCTTTAGGGTAATCAGATGTACCCATACCATCCCGCATGCCCTTTCGCTATTTTGGGTTTCCATGTCTTTATAGATGTCTTCAGGGGGGATATCTATAAAAAAAATATCTGTATCCTGTGAAAGACCGGGACTCGGATACAAGGTTTAAATAGTCAAAAAAAATTCTAACAAAAAAAACTTTAAAATTTAAAAACGGTAAACCCAATAAATACGGTTTTGCCCCAAATTTGACTTTTTTTTTTTTTTTTCCATTAGCCAAAAGCTGACATAAAAATCTTTAAAATCCTGATAATTATTTTTGAAGTCAGCAAATTGCTTCGTTCTCTTTGGTGACCAATCTGACATTTTTACCCTTGTGCATTCTCCATATCTTTCCGAAACAGCGTTGTTCATCAGCTTAAAAAAAGTCTTTTTCAAACATCTGTGGATTAGTTCTAGATCGGGTTTTTCTTCATGATGTAGGTTTCTAAACGTTCTTGATCGAAAGCAATTATACGAGAACAGCTGCCCAGTTTTAAAAACCATCTCTTAAATAAAATTGTAGAAGTCGTAATGACATACATAATTTTTTTGCCCCGAAATTAGGCACAAGTTAGGGGCCTCGGGATCATCTTTAGGCTTCTGCTGCTAACGGGTAGCCCCATTATGCGGGTCTGGATTTCATGGGGATTTTCAATCAACTTCCCAGAATGTATCCGCCTGTTGATTGGTAAAACGCCCAACCACTTTAAGCCCTTTAATATTTTTTTGACCCGTGTGCATTTTTAAAGTTGCGTAATGGGGGTGATTGCGCCAATTTCCCCCATACAGATTGTTTGGGATCTAAATACTGAGATAGTTAAACCTTTTTCTTGGATCAAAACGCCAAGTATTTTTTTGTTTGCTTTACATAATGATGCACGCCATACAAAATTTCCTCCACCAATCCGTTTTCAATCCCTCTAATCATTGGGAACTGACAATAAATCAATCTGTAATTTCCCGTAAACTTTTAAAAAACTCCCAAATATCCCGGCGCAGAAATTAATGCGGGATCCAGCTGTAATGTTTTAGCGGCTTTCTGTAATTTTCAAAAACTCTGCCAACAAAAGGTACGGCCACCAGTAGGAGTCATGATAGTCCCCCCATCGTTTTTAAAAAACTCAAATTTTGCCACCACTTGGCATGCGGTAATCAGAATCACATGCCTTTCCTCTAAACTAAAAAAGAACGCGCCTTTAGGCGGAAAATGAAACTTTTGTCAAACCTTTTCCAAATGTTTTTGTATTCAAAGGTAAAAAACCCTTTCTAACAAGCGTTGGTCAAAAAATTCTTGGGGGGGGGGGATTGGCAGGACTTTAAGGAAAAAGCCATGACTCAATGAACCCATCATGTGCGCAAGAGTCAAAAAAGACATTATTTTTTAAAAGGGAAACAATTACTTTTCCGATGACTGTGCAATGCATGACCCCCTGAAGGGATTGTTTTCTGCTTGCATTATAAAAGAGAGTCGTAACCCGCAAGTTTGAAAGAATACAGGCAGCTTCCTTCTTTGGGTTTAAAATTTAGTTGAGATTGATTTACTGTCGCTGCTCCTCTGAACTTTCCGCTAAGTGATCATGGCTCTACTTTTGGATTGGCTTCCTCACGAGTTCTAAACCACAAATCCAACAATTTGGGGAGTCATACTGTTGTTTTCTTCAAAGGGGTCCCTTATATTCAAAAATTCAGATTAAAAAACACATTTTCGCACTTTCTGCACGTTCAAAAGTATTCTCAGCTTAGGCCCTCATATAATTTTTGGGTTTGAAAGAAAAGCCATCTACCTGACAATAAAAGAAGGGAAATGAACAAATCGATGAATCCATTAAGTGTTTTTTTGAAAATTTTTGTGGCGCGGGGCCCCTTTATAAGGAACAATGATGATTCCAAGTTCGCGTAAACAACTATGGTGAATTTTTCAGGGCCCTTTCCTTCTTTTAAAACTAACTTTAGATCCAGGCGGGGGCGTAGTTAGTTCTGTATTACAGTCAACTGGTTGATACAATGTTTCTTATGTTCAAGGGCGGCTGGAACGGATGGCATTCTTGTTAAATTTTCTACAGAATTCTTGTTTGCCATGATTTTTTGAAGTATGGGCCAATAATCTACTCATTGTGCGTATCAATGTGTAATGTGGTAGCCCCGCTGGTGAAAACATTAGTAGTAAGTCAACATGATTTTTGTCTGGCTCCGCCAATCGTTGGACTGTTCTTGGACACTTTAAAATCGGCTGTAGATTTGTTTCCTCACTCCCATGTGTAGACATTAACAGTTATTGGTTTGTTTTGTTCTTCAAACTGATCAATGGAATCCACGCTAACGGAAAGGATATTCCACTAAAGTTAAGACATTGATGTAAGGGTGATAGTGAGACACTCTCTCTGCGTTTTTGCGGACGTAATGCAGCCTGCAAGAACACACCAATAAAACATTTGTTGTCTGTATTCTTTATGTTTAGAACTGCTCTTTTTTGCAACTAATGCTTGAGGTAGTGGAATGTAAGCCTTACCAACAATCGCGCATACTTAGCCTGTTTTAATCTGATCTCTAAGACTTCGCCCTCTGACCAACCAGAGCCCCTCATTTTGGCTTCTTCAGCAGCCACATCAAACTGTGTAAGCAGTTGGTCTGCCCAACCAGGTGTTAAGTCATTATGAGAAAGTATAGTCTGTTGTTTAGTCGAGACCCAGACTTCTAGATTTTCTTCATTTATTGTTACATAGTCGATTAAAACAGCTAACATTACTTTAACTGGCGGGTCTATTGTTAGTTTAACCTGGAACTTGAGAAATTGCATGAGCAACACTTGCCTGTACGCTTGCTGGATCAATGACTTCTAAATCAATATCATTTAGTGCTCTTGACATACGCTCTCCCTTAAGCATTCCTTCAAACAATTCGTCCCGGTCCTTCAAAATCTTAGCCATGCTGATTTCTTTTCTAACTCAAAATATTTATTTAAATTAAAAAAAAATACTTAATCAGAATCAATATCAACGGTCTTTTTACGCTTTGGACTCATAAACTAAAGTAAAAAAACACCTTTTGGCGTTTGTTAAATGTGAGCTGTTTAGAACAGAGTTTAATGTTTCGTTTACTTTTTTTAAGCATTCCTTTTTATCTGCTCGGCTCTGGCTGTTGAGAAAAACTTGCCCTCGCCTTTCTTTGAAAATCAAACTTTTGTCTTTTATAGTCATCAAAATCGGCCTGTAAACGATTAAATTCTTCATCCGTGATGTTTGGGGTCAACTAGCGCTTTATTTATGTCAGTTTGAACGAGCTAAGTTTTAGCTGTTATAGTTGAACCATAGCTGTGTGCTTTTGGAGTTTAGTTTTTATTTTTTTGCTAGCAGCACTTACAGCTAATGAACACACGCCAAGAGCTAAAGACAAACCTCCTAGAGGTAAAGCTGCGGTGCACCAACACCTGTTGCTAAAAGACCAACACTCGTTCCTGCTGAATAGGCACTTACAGTTGATGCTCCAGTATTAACATATGTAACAGCATTACAGGCAGCAGAATACCTCGTTTGGTTTTGCTGTATTTTGAAAGGTCTTGCTCTAGTTTTTGTTGCATTTGTGTAATATTGGTTAATCTGAAGGTTTTTACAGCAGAGACGACCCTGGGTCAATGTTGCCTTCTATAGCAGCAGAGACGCCTGCTATCTCTTCTGTAGGTACTTTTGGATAAACGTCAACAGGCATGCTTTTTAAAAAGTAAAAAAATAATTTAGTAATCTATATCTTTAAATCTGTTATCTTTAATATTCAGCTGTGTATCAATTAATAAAAACAAATGTACATTAAGCGGTTTATCAGCATCTTTCTCTTTCCAATTTGAAGGTTTATTACGTCTATAATTTTCCCTCCCGCTTCCATGCAACTGATTATCCTCTGTTGACCTTAGGTCAATCCATAAACCGTATTTTGTTGCTAAATAATCGTCAAGCCTAACACTGTGAAGGTGTAGATCTTTAGACACAAGTCTGCTGTTGGACTTCTACCCCTCCCACCCCCAAACAATTTTCTTAATTTCGTCAAAATGCTGATAAGGTCCTAAGCCCGCTAGCATAAATTTGGTTAGGACTACCATCAATCGAACATTGTACTTTCGTTATTTTTGGATTAAAACACTTTTCACTTGCTCTTGCGAATGGTTCTTCATCTTCACACAGCAATAAAATACCTTTAAGCGATTTTACTGTGACACTAAGATTAAAATTCCATATAGCGTCTGCCCTGCTTTTAGGATATGTTGAATGATGGCGCACTGCTTCGTAATATGTTATAAATTGTGGACTGATATTGTTGCCCAATCAGCCTTGCTAAATTAGGGTTGCTAACAACATCAAACTCTAACGAGATGTCAGAAATGCTGTACTTTTGCTTCGGTGTCTGTTGATCTAATAACACGTTTGTATTCGTTAAAAGTTAGTTTCGTATGACAATCTGTCTTGTAATGCTCCTTGAAAGTATGGGGCATGCGCTTTTAACAACTCAAAATCTAAGGGAATGGAAAAGCGATTTCCAAACGCATAACTTACAGCTAAAGCCCTTTTGCTGCTTTTTTCCCCCTGAGGCGAGTTCGGCGCCTATTCTAAGTTTTAGTGCTTCTTCATTGCCGATTCCTTGAAACGCAAGATCATCCCTTTCATTCGCGGTTAGCCATAGATCAGAATAGGTTAAAAATATGTCTGCATTGTGTAAAGAAAATATATCTTGCCCCTCAAGTTTTATAGAAATTTTCTTAACGATTGCCCGACCTAGATTCTGGACAACTGTTCTGGTTGGGTCTGTTGTTGAAGCGAGGTACTATTTTGAAAGTAAGTCCGCGCAGAGCCTGGCACAATCATTTCATCCGCTCCTAGGTCTGGAAATCTGACAGTAAGAATTTGATCCGCATCAATAGTAGACGGATTATTTGGAACAGTAATATTCCGTTTATTCCCTTCACGCCACGGGGTTCTTTCAGCTTTCTAATACGGGTCAAGAATCGAGCCATATGTTTGTGACATTTTATAAAACAAAATAAAAAGTTAATTATTTAAAAAATATGGCAGGCCCGAGAAGATGAAGATTATGATGTTTTTAGATCCTGAAGACAACACGAGCGAAATGACTCCTTTGATGCAGCATCGCTCAACGGCCTCAATGTGGCATGAATTAACAGAACCTAAGGTCAAAAACAATTTTACCAAAGTTTAGACATAGACCCTCCCGAATTTATAGCCCCTGATGATTTGAACTAAAAGGCGGCCATTTGTATGCGAAAAAAAGATCAAGGACAACTTGTTCGGCTTACAGATAAACGAGACCCATTAAAGTTTTTAGCCGGGGGTACAATTAGACAAAAACTCAGTGTGAGAGATCAAAATCGCCTTGGTCTTGTTAGACCGAAATTAAGGGCGGAGGCATTCTAAACTTCAAAACACACTGCAGGAACTCCCGACAGATAACCAAATGCAAAACATGGAACTTAAAGAATTAAATCAATCGGCAGAGAATTAATAAATGCAATAGAAGCAGAAACCAGTTTTTTCAGAGAAACAGCATTAAAGACTATACACGACTCACCGCTACCCATGCGAGAAATAGCGGCCCTTGATCATGCTTTGAGAAGCATTAGAGGTGAATTAACAAACAATTTAGCAAAACTAGGTGAAATAGATGAGCAATAAAAAAGAGAAAAAGAAAAACTCGTTGAGGCTGATGAGCGCCAACTTAGGGCATGATATTAAAGAAAGAATAACCCAAAGACTAAAAGATCTTGAACAAGAAGATCAGCAAGACTAGAAGTGTTGTCTACTAACCGAGAACAATTACGAACTCAAGTGAGCAGAATAAGAGAAACTATCCAAAAAATTTATATGAAGACACGACACTAGCAGAACGAATACGAACACTGTTTAGAAACAGGGAGTCACATTAGCAAGCGTTATAACGGCCTTAGGATTTGCAATAAGTACACTGGTGATGGCTATTACGGGTGGTGGTGGAGGTCAAAGCCCAGTGCCTCCATCGCCATCCCCTCCATCACCACCTGATAAACGTGGGTAAAAAAACAGCTTGATCATCTTGCGAGTTTATTAAAAAAATTAGCTGGTAAAGCTATAGACTCTTTACCTGGTATATTTGGGGGTATTGTTAGCTGGCTTTTGTCTACTGCAGGCAAAGTAGTTGGCTTTATGGCCGAGCATTTATGGCATTAGTTCTCTTAATAGTTGGGTTACTAATTTAGTAAGATAAAGACCAAGTAATCCTAGGGCCCGTTAATCCAAAAACAAGTGCTGCCTTTTCAAATTCATGGTCATTATGTTTTTGGACTTCGTGGACTTTGTGTACTTCGTGGTCTCAACGGCCTTTGGCTTTGAACCTCGGGGATTGGGTGACTTAATCTTGGGGGGTCATCGTGTTTTTTTATTGTTTGTAATATTACTGGCTCAGAATTTATGTCGTTTTTCCCAACCTTCTGTTCATTGCCTGCCACAAGGATTTCATTATTGTAGTTTATTATTGTGCCTATCTGGAGTCTGAGGTCAGAAGGCAGCATGTATAAACCAGCGCCAACAGCAAAGTCTACTTTTGATCTTGCGTATTGTAAAACATCTTGGTACCTTTTTATACTTGAAGGTAAATCAACTGTAGAATTAATGGCGTCCACTAAATTTGCTAAGTAATTTTTTGTGCAAACAAAACCAGTAGAAGGATCAGTTTTTGCTCGACCTCGTTTGTGCTTGCGAACCTAGCAAACACCAAACATAAGTACGAATAGAGTCGTTTATTCGTTCTATTCCCGCTTTAGTTAAGCCCTCAGATATGTCTAAGAAAAATGTTGTCCATGCTGTTTTATGCTCTTGCTCTATAGACCCGAGGTGAACAGCTGTGCCTGAAGAGAAAGATGTGTAAGGAGGATGCCAGTCATAGTTAAAACTTTCTGTGCACGCCCAAAATAAGGGGTGCCTAGACCATGATTAAAGGTCCAACTTTTGTCTAAAGTCGTCTTGGCCTTAATATTGAATTCTTTACAGATCCTTTCAAAAGCCTTCATGTCTATTCTGTTGCAAAATGGTTTAAAAACGGTTTGTCATTTGGTAATGGAGCTTGCAGTTCGGGTCAAAATACGTCTGAAGGTGTAATAAAAATGAAACCTATACACTGACCACCAAAAGGATCAGGGATGATTTAAATGATCAGCATACGGACACTCCACCCCCAGTTGATGCACAAAACACAGCAAAGTTTAACGGGTTCTGATAAAAGCATCGGATGACAAAAAACCACACTTTTGCGATGTAGTCTTTTTAATAGGGGGTTAAGATATCTGCTTAATGGAGTACTACCTTTTATGAAAGGTGTCAGTCTGGGTCACAGAAATGTAAAGAGTATCAGTTTTTTATATTTTTAAGATTGTAGTGCGGCCCAACAGAATATTTTGCATCAGTTATTTGAATGCACTCTTTTTTATTTCGTTAAAAAATGTTTGTAAAAATAACAACTCCAAGACCGCCCTTCGTTTTTAAACATGCTGTTAAGAACGATTGCGGAACCAAAATGGTCGCCACTCCATGAAATATTCTACAAAGTCGTATGGTTTAATATAACTGAATCCAGGAAGAATAATAAGGTTCTAAAAGTTGACAAATCAGGGAACAAAGTTAGCCATTTTAACCATACCTGATGGTTTTTAAACGGGTTTTGCTCACTAAAAAAAGAAATGAGTAACTTCGACATTACTCTCAAACTTAACAATGCAAATCAAAAAAACAATTTTAAACTTTCAAGCCTTTGAAGAAAAAGGGAGGTTACTATTTTGATAAAGAGCTAGCTAAAAATGTTAGGCTTTGCAGCTGACAATTATAGATTTAGAGTTACACCAACCAAAACTACTTATTGTCACGGTCAAAATAAACTCAACCAAATTCTTTGTCAATCGCCACCACCCCAGTTGGACTTAAGCTCTAACGCAAATATTCGGGGGCGTCAGGGGCGGCCCCATGGTTCGGATCCAGGCAATTAAGCAAAGGGGGAGGCAATCCTATCCTCCACAGAGAGGGTCGTCCAACCAGACGGACTAAATAGCTGACCGACGCATTCACCTGTCGCCTCAGCCAATTAAAGGCTATTTTAGCTCTCGTGGAGACAGCACTGTTTTGCCAGACGACTAAGCGTTGGCCGAATGTCTCGATTGGTCTGCCAGCCAACGTCGTGGAGCCTACCAGACTCATCTAGCCAATTTAGAGTGACCATGTCCACGACTTAAGCCACACGGCGCCAGTTAAGTAGGGAAGGGGGGAAGGTAGTGTGTGGGGGGGTGAAATCTAGCTATAAATTAAATGACCAATTGACCACCACAGAGAGTAAGGTGTGTAGGCGTGACTGTCAGATTTGAATAACCAAGGGAATTAGAGGGAGATAACTTCGGGGTGTCAGGGGTAAAAATACTGACCAATGGTACTCCCCCTTTTTTGGGGACAGATCGGAACCCCAATAAGAGGATGTGAGAGTGAGAGAACGGCAGAACGAGGGGAGAACGAACAGAGAGACAGAGAGAGAGAGGTCTGAGTGTAACTCTGAGGAGAGAAAAGCAGAGAGATGAGGGGGGGAGAGAAGAGAACCAAGTTGAGAGAGTAGCATGAGATAGTCTGCAGAGGAAGGACGAGGAGAGATGTGGAGAGAAGAGCTGCTAACTAATGAGGAGGAAAAGAAGAAAGAAAAAAAAAAGGAAAAGAAAAGCAACCATGTCCATTGATAAGACAGACTAGAAGAGAGAGAGAGAGAGTGCAATGCGTTAATGCAGGAAGAAAGAAAGGAGAACAGATCGATTTTGATGTCACTGTTCTATCCTCACTGGGGTTCGACCTCCAATTTGGCCAGCGCCACTTTCATCAGCAGTCCAGCCTGCCCGGGTGCCAGCAGTCCACTTGACGGTGCAAGTAGACCAACACCAGTGCCAGCAGTTGTGTCGTGTTGTGAAAGTGACAGTGAAAAGAAAAAGAAAAGAAAAGAAAAGACAGTGATTCGGAATAGTTAAGATCACCTGGCAGGTAAAGTAGAAATCTGTTTATTACCCGGGTTAGTTAATGATGTTTTAGATAAATGATTTGTGAGTTCAGGAAGAGAAATGTTTTATTTTTTTGATTCCATATGCATTGATGTTTCGTTCTATGATCATGTGTAGTAAAGTTATAGACTTTACTAGTGGTTTGATGTGACGAATCCCATGATATATGAATGAGATGTAAGCAAGCTGTGAGTGTGTTTGGGCTGTGCGCTAGTCCTTCCCCCATCGACATCACCCGAGGTTGCCCAATTTATTGGCGAGCCTGCCAGGATATTCTGGCCCATTTATTAAAATTGTTCAACTTCTCAGAGAGAAAGCTGGGTGGGATTTCAAGTTTGTAATCCTAAGAAAAGGGGGTTGTCTTACTGAAATGTTCCCAAGATAGTTAAATACTAGGTTTGGGCATTGCTTTCCAAGATAGTTAATACTAGGCTTGGCATTTCAGCCCCAGATACTAATTTCGCACAGTTTGCCTATAATTCGCTCTCATAGTTGGGTCAGGCGCTGGGCGTCTTATAAAAACTAATTACGTTGTCCAAGCTAATATTATCTTTCCCATAGGATTGTGCTATTACGTCACTCGTGCCCGGAAACCACCAGTTTGGCTGTCGTAGTAATAAAATCTTGTTAAAAAGAGGAAGATATAATGGCGGAAGAAAAGAACACCCCTATTGAAAAACTTGTGAGCGTCGCTCGTGATCTAGGTACCAGGAGATGAGTTGCGGCATTCGTTGAAAACCAGCAAAAGATGAAAGAGATAAACGTCCCGGAAAGACGCCGTATCGCAGTAGAGGCGCAGGAAACAGAAAGATTAAGGATTCAGGCTAATGATAATCAGGCTAGGGAAACGCGGGAAACAGAAAGACTAAAGGTTCAATTAGAGTTGGAGAAAGTGAGAATACAAAGGGAGACCACCGAGGATGGTAGCTCACTTTCCAGTGACTCTGTGCGCAGCTATGCTCCCCGCCCCAAAGTTGCCAAAATTCTCTGAAGGAAACCGATTCGATTGATGCATACATCAGTCGTTTCGAAACGTTTGGGGACCAGTCGGGGTTTGGGCCTTCAGAAGAGTGGGCAGTCATTTTGTCAGCGTTATGACGGGTAAGGCTTACAAATTTTCACTGCTTTACCAAAGCAGAACAACAGTCTGATTTCGGCGCTGTAAAGGAATCGTTGATAAAAGGATTTGACCTCACAGGAGGAGGGGTTCAGGAAGAAATTTCGTTCAGCTAAATTACAAGCGGGTGAGACGTACACTCAGTTTGGTGCACGTCTAGATCACTATTTTGAGAAATGGTTAGAGTTGAGGGGGACGAAGAAGGAGTTCGCTGAATTGAAAGAGTAGTTATAAAGGGAAAACAGATTTTGTCAGGTTGCGGCCCTGAGTTAACTATACATTTGAAAGAGAGACAGCCAGAGACAGCAGGAGAGTTGCTGAAGTTCGCAGGGGTTTGTATAGAGAGGCACGTTTGGGCACTAAGGTGCGGGAGAAACAGGTGCTAGGCACAGGTAGAAGAGTGAAAGGGGAGACTGGGGGAGTTTTCTGCAAAGTCTGCAAACCCAGGGTGGGGCAGAAGGAAGGGCAAAGGGACATTAGTGTTTCATTTGTCACAAGAAGGGACATGTGGCGAGGGATTGTCGCATGAGGTTCCAGAAGGCAGAGCCTTTCAAGAGGTGGATAAGGGTCGTCAAGGGAAACGACCTGCAGTGGAACCAAAAGGGATTCAGTCTGAAGGGGTGGAGTGCAGCCTATGGCTAGCACTGGACAGCAGTCAGTGTCAGGGATAGAGGGCACAAGGCTGATTTGGTTTCGTTACCAGTGGAAGAAGGGGGGATTGGCCACAGAGGTGAAAGTGTTACGAGAACGGTTTGTTCATGCGGGGTAGTACGAACAACGCTGGTCGAGAAAAAGGGGATTTGACAGGGGAAATCCAGACCTGTACTCTAATCGATGGCAAATGTGAGGGAGTTTCCAGTTGCTAAGATAGAAATACGTACCCCTTATTTCGGCGAGTTGTCTGCGTTGGTGATGAAAAAACCCTTCATGATTTGATCATCGGAAAAAATTCCAGGTGCAAGGGATCCAGGGGGTCCTGAGTTGTTGACTGCTACAGGGGCAGCAGTTCAAACCACGGAGCAAGAAGGAGGGAAAGGTTGATAAACCGTTTGTCGTTCCGGCAAAGGGAAATCAGGCATAGATGTGTCGCCTGATGAGTTTAGGGCAGCGCAGGAACAAGACCCCTTCGCTCGTGAAGTCTTGGGAGTTGGAAGAGGTGGAAGAAACAGGAGGTTAGAGGGGGTGAGACAGAATTTTCTTGTGAAAGGCGGGCTGTTGTACCCAGTGTTCACCAAGGGAAAACAGGTAAGGTGACCCACCAGTTAGAGGTACCAGCAGGTTATCGTGACACTGTCATGTCAGTGGGTCACGAGTCGCTCATGGCGGGTCCCTCTCGGCACCAGCAAAACAGCTGACCGAATCTTCGTGATTTTTTATTGGCCAGGGGCAATGGCAGACATCAAGCGTTTTTGCATGTCATGTGAACGTGTGTCAAAGGTCAGCCACAAGAGGGGTGAAGAGGAAGGCGCCTCTTAAAAACATCCCCCTTAATTGACACACCGTTCAGGAGAGTGGCTGTTGATTTGATTGGCCCTATCTCGCCCTGTTCCAAGGTGGGCACAGGTATGGAACATGTAAGTTTCAAGGGAAGGTTTGCAGGAGGCTAGGGTCGGTCAGAAGAAGCAAAATGACAGGGGAAAGGGGAGGAAGCAATCCCCCAAGGTGGGGGATCAAGTCCTGTTACTGCTTCCCACGGGTCCCCAAAAAAGCTGCTGATGCATTGGAAAGGACCATTCACCATCACTGAAAAGGTCGGTCGGGATTACCGAATTGATGTGAATGGGGAAAACCCAAAAATTTTCCATGCAAATTTCCTCCGCAAATATAATTCAGGTGAGACTCAGCACATAGGCGCAGCAGCAATCATGGATGAGGTGAAAGAGACCCAGCAGAAGAAGGGGAGATTTTGTTGCCTAAGTTTTCCCGAAGAGTCATACAGGGATGTGTCCCCTGTATGAAGGGCTAAGACAGTAGGAGTTTCCCAGTTTTGTTGTCGGGGGCGACCCAAAGCAGCCGGAAAGAGGAAAGGTGGAGAAGATGAGAATTCAGAGAGACCAAAGACCAAAACAGAAGTCCCGGAGTCTGCTAGGTTTTTTTTGGGTTCTAGGGAGTTTGTCCCAAACTTTGCTGCAATCACGAGCCTCTCAGTGATTTGGTCAAGGGAGGGAAACCGGCAGTGGTCGAGTGGTCAGACGCTGCAGAGCAAGCCCCTGCAGACGTGTTGGAAAGACTAGGTTCCCGTCCCATCTTGAAGCTACCAGATATGTCCAAACCAATTTTTGTTGCGGACAGATGCATCAGGGGGTGGGGTAGGTGCAGTATTGCTGCAGAGCATGAAGAGGTCGAGTTTCCTGTGAGGTATGCTAGCAGGAAGTTGACAAAGTGTGAAGAAGGGTACGCAACGGTGGAGAAGGAGTGCTTAGCTGTCGGTGGGCCGTGCAGAAGTTCCACAAAAACTTGTATGGGGAAAAAGTTCGTGATAAGGACAGATTTACCAACCACTCAAATTCCTGCAGGAGGCACAGCTGAAAAACAGCAGGTTCTGCGTTGGGCAATGGCACTGCAGCCCCACAGGTACCGAGTGCAGTACATTCCCCGGTCGACAGAATGTCCCGGGGCTGACTATTTAAGCCGTGTAGTCTAGCAAGCTGCAACTCAGAGGAAGTCAGTCATATCCGGGGTGCTTTGTTGATAATATGGGTTGATGACAGTTATGTTGATTGGATATGGGTTCATTCCCCGTTGGCTATTGTTATATTTTTTTTGTGAGACTTGTTTATGGAATGTAGTTATGCTTGGAGCATAAAAGTCGCTTGGGTTAGTGATACATTATTTGCAATAAGTGAGGATGGAGATTCCTCAGTGAAGTGTCAAAGGATCGTGATCATACTATATTGTGCTTTTCATAGAATTTTTGAAGAGAAGATGTGGCAAATCCGCAAGTAGGGGGAATTGCATAGGTGCGCACAGAGGTCGTTATAAAATGAGTCGAAATACGCAAGAGTGCACGTCAATGATAACTCATTGGAGTGGTATTCACTAATGATATATGTTATAATTTGTAAACCGGGTTTTTGTAAAGTATTTTTCAAACTTGCACGTGTAGCTGTGGGTCAGCAAATTCGGTTGTTGTCTTTTTTGTACCGTGTTTGAGACAATGCGGGAGCATGGTCTTTTGCAAGGGGGAAATTGTCCGGTCAAAATAAACTAACCAAAATTTGTGGTCAATCGCCACCAGCCCAGTTGGATTAAAACTCTAAACGCAATATTCTGGGCGTCAGGCGGACGGCCCCATGGTTCGGATCCAGGCACATTAAGCAAGGGGGAGGCTAATCCTCATCCCCACAGAGACGGTCTGTCCAACCAGACGGACTAAATAGCTGACCGACGCATTCACCTGTCGCCTCAGCCAATTAAAGGGTATTTTAAACTCTCGTGGAGACAGCACTGTTTGCCCGACGGGCTAAGCTGTCTGGCCGAATGTTCGATTGGTCTGCCAGCCAACTCGTGGAGCCTACCCAGACTCATCTAGCCAATTAGATGACCAGTGTCCACGACTAAGCCACACGGCGCCAGTTAAGTAGGGAAGGGGGGAAGGTAGTTGTGGTGGGGGGTGAAATCTAGCTAATCAATTAAATGACCAATTGACCACCACAGAGAGAAAAGGGGTGTGGCGTGACTGCATGATTTGAATATCCAATGGAATTAGAGGGAGATAACTTCGGGGTGTCAGGGGTAAAAATACTGACCAATGGTACCGCCCTTTTTGGACAGATCGGAACACAATAAGAAGGATGTGAGAGTGAAAAACGCAGAACGGGGGAAACGAACAGAGAGACAGAGAGAGAAAGGGCTGAAATGTAATCTCTGAGAGAGAAAGCAGAGAGTGAAGGGAGGGAGAGAGAACCAAGTTGAGAGATAGCATGAGATAGCTGCAGAGGAAGACTGAGGAGAGAAGTGGAGAGAGAGGCTGTAACTAAGAGGAGAAAAAGAAAAAAAAAAGAAAAAAAAAAAGAAAGAAAGCAACCATGTCCATTTGAAAGAGCAGACTAGAGAGAGAGAGAGAGAGTCAATGCGTTAATGCAGGAAGAAAGAAAGGAGAAAGATCGATGTTGATAGTCACTGTTCTATCCTCAAATGGGTTCGACTCATAAATGGGCCAAGCGCCACTTTCATCACGTCAGCCCCCCCCGACCGGTGCCAGCAGTCCAGCTTGACCGGTTTCAAGTAGACCAACACCAGTGCCAGCAGTTGTGTCGTGTTGAAAGTGACAGTGAAAGAAAAAGAAAAGAAAAGAAAAGACAGTGATTCGTGAATAGTTTAAGATCACCTGGCCAGGTAAAGTAGAAATCTGTTTAACCCGGGTTAGTTAATGATGTTTTAGATAAATGATTTTTTGAAGTTCAGGAAAGAGAGAAAATTTTATTCATTTGATTCCTATGCATTGATGTTTCGTTCTATGATCATGTGTAGTAAATTATAACTTAATGGTTTGATGTGACGAATGCATGATTATGAAAAGAGATTGTAAGCAAGCTGTGAGTGTGTTTGGGCTGTGCGTATGTCCTTCCCCCATCGACATCACCCGAGGTTGACACTTATGAGGGAGAAAATCCGCTCGATCTTGCATTACATTTATTACTCTATGTTCTTTGGATGAGCTGAGCACTGATGAAAACTTATTTTGATGGAAGGCCCTCAACTGTTTTAAGAGCTCTTCCATCAGGGAAAGCTGCATATTGCGATTATGAAATTATACAATTCCCTAATTTACAGTTTAAAAGATTAGTTTGTGGGAGGGTTGGATCATTTAAAATAAAAATCAAAGACAAAGCAGGAAAAGTTGTGAAATGTGATAACCTACACATTGTTTTAGAAATAAAATAATACGTTACTAAAAAATAATGTCGCGTGGGCCAGAAGAATCAGGAGTTACATTAGCGCCTGTGAGGTGTATAACTTTAGAATTAAAAGACCTTGCAGACGTTACAGACTTTGAACAAAATGTGAGATAGGCGCTTTGTATGGTTTTGAGTACACTAAAGATGGTGATTATAAACGTAAAGAGGTTGGCGACAGCAAAAAGTTTCCTAAACTAGAACAACTGCGCAATCTAGAAGCAAATAATGTTGGTCAGTATGAATATAAAATAGTTCGAAAACCTGACCTCAAATGGCACTTGGAACCATATTAGAATGGGAAATATAATTTGAATTCATAAGCCCATTTACATTTTTTGGCCGTCAAAAAAGTTTCAGAAAAGCATTCAACTCTGGCCCTTTACATGTAAGTCTTATGCCGAACGACAATAGTCGGAAAGAAATTGAAATAACGCCGTATGGAAATAAACAGTACATCCTCCACAGAAAAGAAACAGTTTTAAAGGACGCTTCTACAAAATTACAGTTCTTTCCACAAATGAAATTAGGAGATACGTTCACAATGATATTTGAAATTTCTGTCTTAAAAGATGAGGCGAGGAATGGGGCTGTGGGGGTCAGTGACGTCCTTTTAAAAGGAATTCTAATTAGCTGGCAAAACTTAGACGTTGAAAAACTTAAAGTTACCATCGTCGTTCTTCACAATGGTGAGGATATTAAGGTCATAACAACAAGCAAAAAAATCAATATTAGTCTAAATATAAACAATCTTACAGCACTGAATTGGATTAATATTACACATTTAGATCTTATAGGGTTTTATTATACTGAACAAGTTTTGACAGAGAGCATGATAAAAACAATAACTGGATTAGATTAAATTCTGTTATAAAACTATGGAGCAGTTAAACTTTATGACAAAAACTCCTCATTGTCCATTAATTTGTGGACAAACTGGTTGTGGGAAAACAATATTTATCCTAGACCTATTACAAACAGTTTATCGCTATAATTTTGATTATATTGTGATTTTCTGTCCAACACTTAAATGGAACAAAGCATATCATGATAGAAGGTTTATATGGACAGATGATAACATATTTTTAGTTGATCCTAGCAATAAACTAAGTGAGTGTTTAAAACAGTTTTATAGACTGTTTGAAGGAACGCAGACACTATTTATTATAGATGACTGTTCGGCAGAAAGAGACATAGTTAAAAAAAGAAACACTTTATCAAAACTGGCTTTCAGTGGAAGACATGCTGGGATAAGTGTGTGGATTTTATGTCAAAAATATAACTCAGTTTTAAAAGACTTTAGAGAACAATTAAAGACTGTAGTTTTATTTCACATGAAAGACAGAGACTCATTTGATGAATGTTTGCGTGAAAATGATGTTATTGAAAATGATCAAGAAAACCGCAGGATTAAGCAAAAACTGAAATCTGAAAAGTTTAGTAAATTAGTATTGAAAACGGATAACCCTACACAGTATGTTTGTTTGTAGGGTCGTTATTTTTTGGTTATTGAAGTCTTACTTGTCAGAGAACAGGAAAACCTTCATTCTGGGTCACTTTCGCCCGAAAACTGGTTGAGGGCGAAAGTGAGCCAGAATGAAGGTTTTCCTGTTCTCTAGCGCCTATTCTCGGCTAGAGACCAAACTCTAAGCGCTTTACAATCCACACTCGTTTACACGACTGGCTGCCTACCTGGGTAGTGCCGACTGAACAGCTGCCAGCTGGCGCTTCATTCAGTCGTTTCCCGTGTCATCCAGTCAATATCGTTCAATATCGTGCACTCAATTTCCTTACTTCCTTTATTCTTTCCATTTCTCACGCAGGGTGCATGCTATGTGTAACTAAAACGTTGTCATATTCAATAAATAACGTATACTATTCAATATTCAATAAACAATATATGCTACAAATGTAACATTCCACAAAAGGAACATCCCTGAAACACGACATTCCACAAAGCGACGTTCCACAAACTCAAAACCCAATTAAAGTGACTCTCCCAAAAGCTATGTCATCCCAAACTGACATCCCACAACTATGACATCCCACAACCATGACATCCCACAACCATGACATCCCACAACTATGACATCCCACAACCATGACATCCCATAAACATGACATCCCACAACCATGACATCCCACAACTATGACATCCCACAACCATGACATCCCATAAACATGACATCCCACAACCATGACATCCCACAACTATGACATCCCACAACCATGACATCCCATAAACATGACATCCCACAACCATGACATCCCACAAACATAACATCCCATAAACATGACAAACTACAACCATAACATCCTACAACCATAACATCCTACAAACATGACATCCTCAATCATTACATTCCACAAACATGATATCCCTCAAACAATACATCCTTGAAACATGACATCCTCAATCATTACATTCCACAAACATGACATCTTACAAAAACGACGTCCCAGAAACATGACTCCCCCAGATACGACATCACACAAACACGACTTCCCCAGACATGACACCTGGAAAGAAATATCACACACACACACACACACACACACACACACACACACACCGTATGCACACACACACACACACACACACACACACACACACACACACACACACACACACACACACACACACACAGCATAGCATATATTTTTCACTTTATGTGGTGCTTGTTATACGAGCAAAATCGTTGGCCATCCACTTCAAGTTCAGATGATGGGTTCAAAAACATTTTTGCCTGACTACTTTCATCGCCTCCAACCATACCCTTACTCAAGAACAAGAACAAGAACAAGAACACACACACACACACACACACACACACACACACACACACACACACACACACACACAAGAAGGTGGAATGGGAAGTGCGTGTGCGAATGCAACACAGACTAAGATTTTATTGGGTTCTGAGAAGAACAAGGAGGTGATGTGGCTCAGTGGCAGGGCACTGTGTTAACAAGTGATGTGACTCAGTGGTAGGGCACTGTGTTAACAAGTGATGTGACTCAGTGGCAGGGCACTGTGTTAACAAGGAAGTGATGTGACTCAGTGGCAGGGCACTGTGTTAACAAGGAAGTGATGTGACTCAGTGGCAGGGCACTGTGTTAACAAGGAAGTGATGTGACTCAGTGGTAGGGCACTGTGTTAACAAGGAAGTGATGTGACTCAGTGGTAGGGCACTGTGTTAACAAGGAAGTGATGTGACTCAGTGGCAGGGCACTGTGTTAACAAGTGATGTGACTCAGTGGTAGGGCACTGTGTTAACAAGTGATGTGGATCAGTGGTAGGGCACTGTGTTAACAAGTGATGTGGATCAGTGGTAGGGCACTGTGTTAACAAGTGATGTGGATCAGTGGTAGGGCACTGTGTTAACAAGTGATGTGACTCAGTGGCAGGGCACTGTGTTAACAAGGAAGTGATGTGACTCAGTGGCAGGGCACTGTGTTAACAAGTGATGTGGATCAGTGGTAGGGCACTCTGTTCGCAGTCCAGACATCGCGGATTCGAGTCCTGCTGATGACCAATATAAACTTCGGCAACCTGGCTGTCCATGTGACTCGACCTCATGACCTGAACGTGTGACGGCGTCAGAGCAGAGACTAGAAGATTGGATCCCTTACCACCACCACCACCCTCCCCCTTCCTCCCCCCGCCCCCATTCACCCACTTTCCCGGGATGGTTATCTAGGCTTCCCAGTCCAAGTATTAAGGGTTGGTTGTCGACGTTAAACCTGTTGGTATCTGAAGGAAGTTGAGCTGTGGGAAGCTGTCTGTTTCGACCAGCCTTCCTCTCTCCGTGTCTCTCTCTCTCTCTCTCATAAGCCCGCCTCATCTCACAGAGAGAGAGAGAGAGAGAGACATTCAAGCAGATCCTCTCGATCAAAGTCAAACCATGCGTGGCCCCTTACGTCCATCAGTGACACCCCCCCCCCCCCCTCCCCTCGCACTTCATCACCACTAATATCATTCGCGACTTACGGCAGCACCAGGCAAGCGCACGCTTGTAATTGGCCAACAGAAGCCGGCAGCGACCAATGGTTACGACCCATGCATGACGATCCCCAGTGTAGCGCCATTCTAGCTCCGCCCTGGGGTATTAATCACTCGTCTCGTGGGGCAAGATGTCGGACTTGGCTCCGCCCACCGACGGCCGGAAAGTGCGCGTGATGGAAGAGTTTTGTCAGGAACAAGAGAGGAGAGCGCTTCAAGTCCTCTCGACCTCTTGTACGCTAGATTACTTTCAGCCAGTGCGTCCGGCCGGCTCCATTATTGGGGAAAGTGGTCAAGCACCGTTTCAGCGCCCAGAAGAACGTCAGACTTTGGGTTGTTGTGTCGGTCATATTTCCGCCGTCTGCTTGGCCTAAAGCGGCCTCGATTTGGCGAACACTTGCTTTTTGACTTGTAAGGCGACTCCGGTATTGGATTATTATTGGAGTGGAGTTACGTGTCACCGATTCGATGACTTCAGAGCAACTCCACATCACTGAAAATAATCTGTGATACAGTCCACTAAGGATATGGTTCGTCGGCATCAGTGTTTCGTTTTCCTTTCAGCCGAGCTGAAGGACTGCAGCGATTGAATTTCCATCGATTTGTTTGTTCGTTCCTTGTTTTGCCATCGATTTCCTCGTCATCAAATAATGACAATCATCGACAAGCTACTGTATTGAGCCGATTCTCTTCGATTTTTTCAGCTGAGTTCAGACGTCATGGTGACGGTCACGGCCGGCGAAATGTCGTCTGCCGCCGACAGGGTGAAAGCAGACGACAGCGCCGTGAGCCTGTCGCACAATGTCGGGGAACTGGAAAGGCCGGGCGGCCGGGGTGCAGACGACAGTGTCATCATGAACAATTCCGGAGGCTCCGTGGACAGTGGACTCAACGACAGCAGCGCCAGTGTGGAGAGCTGCTCGGACAGGCTGACAGTCACGGCGGCGGAGGACGAGGTTCGCTTAAAGCACGACGACATGTTGAAAGACCAGCTGGGCTTCGAGTGCATGGACGACAACCGCCACTCACCGCCTTACGACAAGAAAGGTGATTGGAGAGTCTGTCTGTCTGTCTGTCTGTCTCTCAGCTTCTGTCTGTCCGTCTGTGTCTGTCTGTCTGTCTGTCCGTCTGTGTCTGTCTGTCTGTCTCTCTCCCCTCTCTCTCTCTCTCTCTCTCTCTCTCTCTCCTCTCTCTCTCTCTCTCTCTGTGCCTGTCAGTCTATCTGTCTGCGTGTCAGAGAGAGAGAGAGAGAGAGAGAGAGAGAGAGAGAGAGAAGGCAAGCTAGTGTGCTGCCTAAAATGTACTTAAAATTCTTACTGAAATACCATCTCTTGCGCACGTACACACGCACGCACGCACGCACGCACGCACGCACGCACGCACGCACGCACGCACGCACGCACACACACACACACACACACACACACACACACACACACACACACACACACACACACACACATTATGGCATCCGACAAGATTTGTTGAAGAGAAATGCCAGACTGTCCATTTCCTGTATGTGGTCAGTTATGCACAGAGTAACAGACTAGTTGATGAACTACATCGTATTTGTGGCCACATTGCTGTCGGCATTTCTCGCTGTTTTGGTTCAGTAACAGACTAGTTGATCAACTACATCGTATTTGTGGCCAGTTTGCTGCCGGCATTTCTCGTTGTTTTGGTTCCGGTATCGTTATGGAAATCAAGATAACATGTGGACACACACACACACACACACACACACACACGCATGCACGCGCGCATGCACGCATGCGTGCGCATAATCGTACGCTCTGCATCATTCAAACGCAAACACACACACACACACACACACACACACCACACACACACACACACACACACACACACACACACACACAGGGGTATTTGGGAAAGGGGAGGGAGAAAATAACACTCTGAAGACGATGTTCCGTATGTAGTTTAACACGTACACACACAAAAAGCAAAACAAAACAAACAGGCAGACAAACAAATAAACAAACCACCAAACGATCAGAACTTCTTTTTTCTGTGTGTGTGTGTGTTTTTTTTTTCCCCCATACAATGTCTTGTGCGAGAAGGAATCGACAAAGGACACATATTTTTGCACTTTAATCTCCCCCCCCCCCCCCCCCACACACACACACACACACACCTGTTCTCAGCCCCAGTCTCAGCTCCCGGACATTGTCCTTTAACTTTTTTTTTTTTTTTTTTTTTTTTACGCGTCTCTCTCTCTCTCTCTCTCTCTCTCTCTCTCTCTCTCTCTCTCTCTCTCTCTGTTTGGACATCATGTTTATGTGTTTATTTCTAATCATTACGACTTGTTCGAAGAGATCAGTGACTTTCTTTTCGTCCTTCGCTTTTTATGTCTTGAATGTTATCTGTCTTGTCTGAATGCATTGCGGGTTTTTGTTGTTGTTGGTGGTAGTGTGGTTTTTGTTGTTGTTGTTGTTGCTGTTGTTAAGATTTTTTTTATATTTAAATTAACTCCTTTTAGCGGCGTAGTAATCTCTTCTTAGCTCATGTTTTTAATTTCTGCCTGCAGTCGCCCCACTTTGGAATTAATCATTGTTTGTTTTGTGTATAGGTATCTTTTACATGGGTTCATTGTTTGTTTTGTGTATGGGTATCTTTTACATGGGTTCATTGTTTGTTTTGTGTATGGGTATCTTTTACATGGGTGAAATTAATCATTGTTTGTTTTGTGTATGGTATCTTTTACATGGGTTATTTCTTTGTGAAATTAATCATTGTTGTTTTGTGTATGGGTATCTTTTACATGGGTTATTTCTTTGTGAAATTAATCATTGTTTGTTTTGTGTATGGGTATCTTTTACATGGGTTATTTCTTTGTGAAATTAATCATTGTTTGTTTTGTGTAGGCTATGGGTATCTTTTACATGGGTTATTTCTTTGTGAAATTAATCATTGTTTGTTTTGTGTATGGGTATCTTTTACATGGGTTATTTCTTTGTGAAATTAATCATTGTTTGTTTTGTGTATGGGTATCTTTTACATGGGTTATTTCTTTGTGAAATTAATCATTGTTTGTTTTGTGTATGGGTATCTTTTACATGGGTTATTTCTTTGTGAAATTAATCATTGTTTGTTTTGTGTATGGGTATCTTTTACATGGGTGAAATTAATCATTGTTTGTGTATGGGTATCTTTTACATGGGTTATTTCTTTGTGAAATTAATCGTTGTTTGTTTTGTGTATGGGTATCTTTTACATGGGTTATTTCTTTGTGAAATTAATCGTTGTTTGTTTTGTGTATGGGTATCTTTTACATGTGTGAAATTAATCATTGTTTGTTTTGTGTATGGGTATCTTTTACATGGGTTATTTCTTTGTGGAATTAATCATTGTTTGTTTTGTGTATGGGTATCTTTTACATAGGTTATTTCTTTGTGGAATTAATCATTGTTTGTTTTGTGTATGGGTATCTTTTACATGGGTTATTTCTTTGTGGAATTAATCATTGTTTGTTTTGTGTATGGGTATCTTTTACATGGGTGAAATTAATCATTGTTTGTTTTGTGTATGGGTATCTTTTACATGGGTTATTTCTTTGTGAAATTAATCATTGTTTGTTTTGTGTATGGGTATCTTTTACATGGGTTATTTCTTTGTGAAATTAATCATTGTTTGTTTTGTGTATGGGTATCTTTTACATGGGTTATTTCTTTGTGAAATTAATCATTGTTTGTTTTGTGTTTGGGTATCTTGTACATGGGTTATTTCTTTGTGAAATTAATCATTGTATGTTTTGTGTATGGGTGTCTTTTACATGGTTATTTCTTTGTGAAATTAATCATTGTATGTTTGTGTATGGGTATCTTTTGCATAGGTTATGTTTTTGTGAAATTAATCATTGTATAATTTGTGTATGGGTATCTTGTACATGGTTGTTTCTTTGTGAAATTAGTCATCGTATAATTTGTGTATGGGTATCTTTTACATGGGTTATTTCTTTGTGAAATTAATCATGGTATGTTTTGAGCATGGGCATCTTTTACATGGGTTATTTCTTTGTGAATATTATTAATGATTGTATGTTTTGAGCATGGGTATCTTGTACATGGGTTATTTCTTTGTGAAATTAATCATTGTATTTTTTTAGTTTGGGTATCTTTTACAACGGTTATTTCTTTGTGAAATTAATCATTGTATGTTTTGTGCATGTTTATCTTTTACATGGTTATTTCTTTGTGAATATTTTCACAAAAGTTCATCCGTTTACAATGATTTCATTTGATTTCTTTTGGTTCATTTGCAAGATTTATACGGTTTGTTTATCGTTTTCTTGGTTTGTTGGTCATTCATAATATGTATATGAAAAATAGTACTTCCAATGTTTGAAACATGCATGCACACACACACACACACACACACACACACACACACACACACACACGTTGATGTTGTTGTTAAATTACACACACACACACACACACACACACACACACACACACACACACACACACACGTCGATATTGTTGTTAAATTGAAGAAGAACAACAACAACAACGCACGGCACACTTATTCATGCCTGCATGTGCGTACGCTGTAGCGTGAAATTATCATTGGATCGTTTAGGAGATGAAAAATGCAATTTACATACTTTCACACAATTATAACTTATCTGTGTATGCTACATGTAGTTAGAACTAGGTGCTGGTCGAAGAAATAGATGGGTTAGTTTCAAAGTGATGTGTATGCTACATGTGGTTAGAACTAGGCGCTGATCGAATAAATAGATGGGTTAGTTTCAAAGTGATGTGACTGCAGATAGAAATTGAAACAAAGCTTTAAAGGAAAATTATTATTCCGTCATGTAATTTGTTCATCTCTTTCGTCCGGCGGAGTAGTCATGTTTCTTTTACGTTTGAAGAAATAGATGTTCTTACTGACTGTTGTGATCTACGTAATGTCAGACATGAACACCTTACAGCGGACTTCATGAAAACTTTGTTCAGAGATGTTCCACCCGATTTTTTTTCTTTTAAGTTCATGAAAGAGATGAACATTTTTTCATCAGGTCAAAAATTTTATGAAAGAAGGGGTTTGAAGCTGTTTTTACGTGTTTTCTGTTTTTATAACTTATGACTTTTTCTCACTTATATATATATATATTGTTGTTGTTGTTGTTGTAACTTTTGTGTAAGGAATTAACTTTGGCTTAAACAAACCTTTAATCACAGTTACATAGAATATATTCAATACAATGAGAGCAGCAACAAGCTCAAAACTTACAGTGAGTCGCACAATGTAGCATTGCCCAACTGATTAACTTGACGGCTCCAGTAAAAAAAAAAAAACTATTATATTTTGCACCGTATCATGACAACTATGCTTTATTGCTTCAAATGAAGTAAGCGCGTGTTCAAAAATGAGAGAACAAAGACTGTTAGGTCAAAAATTGGTGATAAGAAACAAGGTGTTCAAGAGAATGGGAAAATGATTAAAGAGTGACAAGAAGAGAAAAAACAACGCAGATGTCAGTACTGAGAAGACTACGATTTCTAACGGGCGTGACAACGGTCACAGTGACAAGATGACAGCTCTGACATTGGCCGCTGACGGTCGGCTGAGCCGTAAACATGAATTCCTTTCAGTCAGAACTGGACCTTGGCGTGGTGTGGCAGCCTGAACGACTTGTCACCGGACCCTGTGGATGTCCACCGGTCTGTGTGAAGAAGGTGGCCAGAGAAGACATGACCACAAACCACCGGTCTGTGTGAAACAA
>CM031620.1:469039-471539 GCA_018398815.1 Conus ventricosus | reverse complement strand
ATGTTAACTCCGAGGGAAAAATCCCCCTGTACCGAAACGGCCCGGCGGAGATACGAATCCGCAACCCCAGGATCACCAGGATTACAAGTCCGGCGCTCAACCACTGAGCTGTTCCGACTCCCATGAATTTGTCTTTGTCCTTGGTTGATCACCTTTGTCTTTGCTACTTTTATCAAGATGCCCCCCCCCCCCCCCCCCTCCCCCTTCTCCCCGTCCTCTGCCTTTTACAGAACTAAGAAGGGTGGGCTGTAAAAGTTAAAAAAAAAAAAAATTCAGAAAAGAGGAAAAAGAGTAAAAAACAAACATACAAACAAACCAAACTCACAAACAAAACAAACACACAAACAAAGCAAACACACACACAAACAAAACAAACACACACAAACAAAACACACAAACAAAACACACACAAACAAACAAAACAAACACACAAACAAAACAAACACACAAACAAAACAAACAAACACACACACACACACACACACACACACACACACACACACACACACACACACACACACACAAAACAAACACACAAACAAAACAACACACACACACACAAACAAAACACACAAACAAACAAAACAAACACACACACAAACAAAACATACACACAAACAAAACACACACACACACACACAACAAACAAAACAAACACACAAACAAAACATACACACACACAAACAAAACACACAAACAAAACAAACACACACACAAGCAAAACAAACACACAAACAAAACAAACACGCACACAAACAAAACAAACACACAAACAAACAAAACACGCAAACAAACAAAACACACACACACACACACACACACACACACACACACACACACACACACACACACACACACACTTGTTTATCAGTAAATGAAACGTTAAGTCTGAAATTTCACAGCACAGAGCTAGAGAAAAACTCAAAGAAAGATAGTTATAACTACGATGATGAACGTAAAAAGGAAATCTTAAATGATCGTGTCTTACCAGAATTATAAAGGTAATGATTGGACAAGGTAATGTTCATGACCATTGAACACCACTTGGCAAGATTTAGTTCGTAAGGTCCACTCCAGGTGCAAGTACAATCATAATCGGCACTATTATGATGGACATGATTTACGCACGCGCGCGCGCGCACAACACACACACACACACACACACACACACACACACACACACACACACACACACACATAGAGAATGTCCGCGCATTTACTGGATCAACATATTCTGAAATTATTTTTCCATGCATATGTTACATACAATCTGATACAGGTCCTACCTGAACATGCTGGCACTCGCCCAGTCAAAGCTACATATGCTACATACAATGTGATACAGGTCCTACCTGAACATACTGGCACTCAGCCAGGCAAAGCTACATATGCTACATACAATCTGATACAGGTCCTACCTGAACATGCTGGCACTCGGCCAGGCAAAGCTACATATGCTACATACAATGTAATACAGGTCCTACCTGAACATGCTGGCACTCGGCCAGGCAAAGCTACATATGCTACATACAATCTGATACAGGTCCTACCTGAACATGCTGGCACTCGGCCAGGCAAAGCTGTAACACTGAACCACTGGAACGCTTGTACAGATGTTCTCTTAAACCGATATTTCTGAAATGTTCTCTATACGTTACTGACTGTAAAGAACTAGAGATGCCCCCCCCCCCCCCCCCCCCCCCCCAACTTGCAACCTGAATTGCTTTAATCTGCCTTTATGTACATAATCATGAAGAACCTAGATCCTGCTTTATCTAAGTGTGCTAAAATTTCAATGAATACTGTTCGTAAAAACATACTTTACTCATTCCCCGTCCCAGAACCGATCCTTTGATGTGTCTTCTATTACTTCATGGTTCGGAAACTCTGGAACGAGATCCCTGATTACTTGCAAACTAGAAATAGCTTATCTTTCTTATCACATGACAAATGACTGATGGCAAATCTGCAACTACATTTGTTTGAATAGTCTCTTGTTGTGACCACAATGTTTCTTAGTGAATGTTGCTGTGCTGTCTGTTCTTGTGACCACAATGTTGCTGTGCTGTCTGTTGTTGTGACCACAATGTTTCATAGTGAATGTTGCTGTGCTGTCTGTTGTTGTGACCACAATGTTTCATAGTGAATGTTGGTGTGCTGTCTGTTGTTGTGACCACAATGTTTCATAGTGAATGTTGCTGTGCTGTCTGTTGTTGTGACCACAATGTTTCATAGTGAATGTTGCTGTGCTGTCTGTTGTTGTGACCACAATGTTTCATAGTGAATGTTGCTGTGCTATCTGTTGTTGTGACCACAATGTTTCATAGTAAATGTTGCTCTGTCTGTTGTGACCACAGTGTTTCATAGTAAATGTTGCTGTGCTGTCTGTTGTTGTGACCACAATGTTTCACAGTGAATGTTGCTCTGTCTGTTGTTGTGACCACAATGTTTCATAGTGAATGTTGCTGTGCTGTCTGTTGTTGTGACCACAATGTTTCAT
>CM031620.1:454039-466539 GCA_018398815.1 Conus ventricosus | reverse complement strand
CGTAGGCGCTGCGTTGTTTTCCGTGGACAATGGAGAAGGCCGTAGAGACTGTATAATAAGCTACGGACGATCGAGTCGGTTAGCGACCTTTTTTTTTTTTTTTTGAAAAAGAGAGAAATAAAAAAAAAAGGAAAAGAAAAAGAAGTGATGTACACTCATTCTACTTTTGTTCTTTTTTTCTTTTTTTTTTTTTTGGTCGACGACTATCGATTCGGGTGAAAATGATGATATTCATGACTTTAACATTGCATCAGTTGAAACGGAAAAGTAAGGCTTTGTTCTCCTTTTAAATAGAGTATCTTTTCACCCTCTTCGTTCGGAAAATGGCTTGAATCAGCTCCATAGAGTCGTGAGCTGGCTGCTCTCTCTCTCTCTCTCTCTCTCTCTCTCTCTCTCTCTCTCTCTCCTCTCTCTCTCTCTCTCACTCTCTCCTCTCTCTCTCTCTCTCTCTTCCCCATGGGGATTGATCGCATGTTAATGAATATGCACACCCTGACTGATGTCAGACATGAACCAACAATGGAATCTTGTTAGTGAAGTGGAAGCACATTGATCATCGCACGTCTTTGATTAGTCTTTGATTAATTAAGGCAGTTGTGGAAGAAATCTATGGTGTGTGTGTGTATGTGCGCGCGCGCGCGCGCCTGTGTGTATGTGTGTGTGTGTGTGTGTGTAAAAGTCAGTGTATGTATAATTGTATGTTGTGGTGATTAAAGTGACGGTGTGTGTTTGTGTGTGTGCATATGCGCGTGTTTTTAAAAGCTTATCACTACATGGAATGACCATGTAAATTGATATTTGTATCATTGTGGAAAAGTATGACTGCGGGACGAAAGTCTACACCCCCTTTTCTCCCCTCCCCTCCTCCATATCCCAATCTACCTACCCAGCCTTCACCCCCCCCCCCCCCAAACTTTCCCCACAAGACTGTAGGACAGATGCTCAGAAACTAACTCAAAGACAGTCATTACCTTCCCTACAAGACTCTGGGACAGATGCTCAGAAACTAACTCAAAGACAGTCATTACTTTCCCTACAAGACTCTGAGACAGATGCTCAGAAACTAACTCACAAAGACAGTCCTTACCTTCCCCACAAGACTCTGGACAGATGCTCAGAAAGTAATTCAAAGAGAGTCATTACTTTCCCTACAAGACTCTGGGACAGATGCTCAGAAACTAACTCAAAGACAGTCATTCGTTCTCCCCTATCACCCCCCCCCCCCTCCTCCACACCACCATCTGCCTCTCCTCCCCCACCCCCCACCCTGAACAATCCTCTGCCCTTTTCCCCTCAAGAGTCGATAGATATGTAGAAAAACGTCCACCCTGAACAATCCTCTGCCCTTTTTTCCCCCTCAAAGAGTCGATAGATATGTAGAAAAACGTCCACCCTGAACAATCCTCTGCCCTTTTTCCCCCTCAAAGAGTCGATAGATATGTAGAAAAGCTAAATCCCCTCAAGAGTCTATAGATATGTAGAAAAGCTAAATCCCCACAAGAGTCTATAGATATGTAGAAGAGCTAAATCCCCTCAAGAGTCGATAGATTTGTAGAAAAGCTAAATCCCCTCAAGAGTCTATAGATATGTAGGAAAGCTAAATCCCCTCAAGAGTCGATAGATATGTAGAAGAGCTAAATCCCCTCAAGAGTCGATAGATAAGTAGAAAAGCTAAATCCCCTCAAGAGTCTATAGATATGTAGAAAAGCTAAATCCCCTCAAGAGTCGATAGATATGTAGAAAAGCTAAATCCCCTTAAGAGTCTATAGATATGTAGAAAAGCTAAATCCCCACAAGAGTCTATAGATATGTAGAAGAGCTAAATCCCCTCAAGAGTCTATAGATATGTAGAAAAGCTAAATCCCCTTAAGAGTCTATAGATATGTAGAAAAGCTAAATCCCCTCAAGAGTCTATAGATATGTAGAAGAGCTAAATCCCCTCAAGAGTCTATAGATATGTAGAAAAGCTAAATCCCCTTAAGAGTCTATAGATATGTAGAAAAGCTAAATCCCCTCAAGAGTCTATAGATATGTAGAAGAGCTAAATCCCCTCAAGAGTCGATAGATATGTAGAAAAGCTAAATCGAGGAAAGACAATCAGGTCCTATGTAATAAAGAAGGTGCATGCATAATTGATGGCTCCTTGACGATAAACTGATGTAAATCTCTGTTCTCTCCAAGACATATCCAATTAGGTAGAAGACTTTCAATGAAACGAATAATGTGAAAGTGGGATGGGGGAAAGAGGGATGGGGGAAGAAGAGGATAAAAGGAGGTCATAAAACATGTATGTGGTCTCCGACGTTCTTTGGTGAGGGCATTCACACTAAAAATGTTCAGAATATGACAAATCGGAGATTGATGTGACAGAGTTGGAACAAAATGAAAGGAAACGAAGGACTCTTGTTTGCTTTAATATTCTTTAAATTAGAATTCCGTTGTTTTTGTTTATTAGTCCAAGAATGTTAACGAGCCGGTATAACAAAACTCACCATTGCTGTCTGGCTGTGGCCTAATTGTGAGAGTCACTCCTGGTGCTGCTTTGTGCAAGTCTGCATCGTTACTGTCCACTCTGTGCCTAATTGTGAGAGTCACTCCTAGTGCTGCTTTGTGCAAGTCTGCATCGTTACTGTCCACTCTGTGGCCTAATTGTGAGAGTCACTCCTAGTGCTGCTTTATGCAGGTCTGCATCGTTACTGTCCACTCTGTGGACTAACAGTGCGACTGTCTTACTTCATTATTATTGCTCTCTTTAACTCTGCCTCTTTCTTCTTCTTCTTCTTCTTCTTCTTCTTTTTCTTTGTTGTTGTTGTTTGTTTTGTTATTTCGTTGTCGGCGTCTGCTGTGTGTATTTTTTCCTGCCCTTATGGCCCATTTTCACGTCTCATTGCCACAGATTTCTGTGTGTGTGGTTTTTTTGTTTTTGTTTTTGCTGGTCACAGTGTATAAACTGGCAGCTTTGCATGTGGTAATGTGGCAATGAGGCACAGTGGTCACAGTGTAAAAACTGGCAGCTTTGCATGTGGTAATGTGGCAATGAGGCACAGTGGTCACAGTGTATAAACTGGCAGCTTTGCATGTGGTAATGTGGCAATGAGGCACAGTGGTCGTGGTGTATAAACTGGCAGCTTTGCATGTGGTAATGTGGCAATGAGGCACAGTGGTCACAGTGTATAAACTGGCAGCTTTGCATGTGGTAATGTAGCTACGAGACAGACTGTAGTCCTACTCACTGTCCACTGTGGTCACAGTGTATAAACTGACAGCATGTGGTAATGTAGCAACGAGACAGACTGTAGTTCTACTCGCTGTCCTCTGTGGTCACAGTGTATAAACGGACAGCATGTGGTAATGTGGCAATGAGGCTGTCAGACTGTAGTCCTACTCACTGTCCACTGTGGTCACAGTGTATAAACTGACAGCATGTGGTAATGTGGCAGTGAGGCTGTCAGACTGTAGTCCTACTCACTGTCCACTGTGGTCACAGTGTATAAACTGACAGCATGTGGCAATGAGGCTGTCAGACTGTAGTCCTACTCACTGTCCACTGTGGTCACAGTGTATAAACTGACAGCATGTGGTAATGTGGTAATGAGGCTGTCAGGCTGTAGTCCTACTCACTGTCCACTGTGGTCACAGTGTATAAACTGACAGCATGTGGTAATGTGGTAATGAGGCTGTCAGACTGTAGTCCTACTGTCCACTGTGGTCACAGTGTATAAACTGACAGTATGTGGTAATGTGGTAATGAGGCTGTCAGACTGTAGTCCTACTCACTGTCCTCTGTGGTCACAGTCTACTCGGCAGTATTTGTCTACTCCTGCGGGGCTTTTTCGTCTTTTTTTTTCCTTTTTATAACATTTTTTGCTTAAACTTCTCTTTTTATTTCTAGGGCCATACCTTTTCTTTTAACAAATCTTAAATAAATGGTAGCGAACCGCCCAGAGAAACGTGGACAAACGAGTCACAAGACAAAACACTACGCGTTTCGACCTCTTAGGTCTTCTTCAGGTAAGACACAAACGAATAGAACAACGAAAATTCACTTAGCTTTGATCGCTTCAGAGTTCAGCGCAAGGAAGAAGGCGTACATTAAAAAAAAGTTTCTTATAAATAATGGGTGACGGTATCTAGTAGCAGAAATATATCGGGGTAATCTATAAATGATGAAATTGATCATGTATTGGATATCCGATTAAATAATGTAAATAATGTCATGTTTAAGTGTGATTAATCATTTGCACACCATGAACGACATGTGACTTGATTAGATAAGATGTACAATGAATGGTAACAGACGGCTTGTCCTGTTAATCACGTACAGTGTATATTTTGCTCCACATCAAATAAACAACACATTAACACTTGTAACGCCGCCCAAGTGTGACAATGTTATTGAGTTTATCACGCCGTCTCTATGTGCACAGTTTCGTTCCGCCACGTTTCCTTTGAACAAGGAGCTACAGGTATTCAGATTTGTGAGCAGTGATTAGCACGAATTCAAAAAAAAAAAAAAAAGATAACAATACGGTTAACGACGAAATATCATCTACGGGCTTGTTCTGTTCTTCCTTCAGAGCAAGAAGAGTGTGAAAGGGAACTCATGACTCCTTCTCTGTACCCACTGCAAAATAGTTCCACTGCTGTTACCTGGAAACTCGATGTTAATTGTGTGATGCATTGCTGGTAGTAATTTAGAGGATGGTGGGAGAAGTGGTCTGCCCCTTGGTCACGGAATGGATCAAACCGACCAAAAAGAGAAATATGGAGGTTGATTGGAAATTTAAAAAAAAAAAAAAAAAAAAAAAGCGTTTTCACAGAACTCGAGTAATTCGTTTCTCACATTTCATTAGAACACAAATCTAAAGAAACGAATAGAGCAGTGTTTCGACAACGTTTTACGTCGACCTTTGACATCACTGACAGTTAACCTCCTCAGCAGCGATAGCCTCAGTACTGTATGTAGCAGCGATAGCCTCAGTACTGTATGTAGCAGCGATAGCCTCAGTACTGTATGTAGCAGCGATAGCCTCAGTACTGTATGTAGCAGCGATAGCCTCAGTACTGTATGTAGCAGCAATAGCCTCAGTACTGTATGTAGCAGCGATAGCCTCAGTACTGTATGTATGTGTTGGAGTGCACATCATGACACTGCCCACAGTTTCAGTAACTTCACATTGTTCCGGAACACGTGGAATACGTTCCATGAACTTCACATTGTTCCGGAACACGTGGAATACGTTCCATGATCATGACACTGCCCACAGTTTCAGTAACTTCACATTGTTCCGGAACACGTGGAATACGTTCCATGATCATGACACTGCCCACAGTTTCAGTAACTTCACATTGTTCCGGAACACGTGGAATACGTTCCATGAACTTCACATTGTTCCGGAACACGTGGAATACGTTCCATGATCATGACACTGCCAACAGTTTCAGTAACTTCACATTGTTCCGGAACACGTGGAATACGTTCCATGAACTTCACATTGTTCCGGAACACGTGGAATACGTTCCATGATCATGACACTGCCCACAGTTTCAGTAACTTCACATTGTTCCGGAACACGTGGAATACGTTCCATGAACTTCACATTGTTCCGGAACACGTGGAATACGTTCCATGATCATGACACTGCCCACAGTTTCAGTAACTTCACATTGTTCCGGAACACGTGGAATACGTTCCATGAACTTCACATTGTTCCGGAACACGTGGAATACGTTCCATGATCATGACACTGCCCACAGTTTCAGTAACTTCACATTGTTCCGGAACACGTGGAATACGTTCCATGAACTTCACATTGTTCCGGAACACGTGGAATACGTTCCATGATCATGACACTGCCAACAGTTTCAGTAACTTCACATTGTTCCGGAACACGTGGAATACGTTTCATGAACTTCACATTGTTCCGGAACACGTGGAATACGTTCCATGATCATGACACTGCCAACAGTTTCAGTAACTTCACATTGTTCCGGAACACGTGGAATACGTTCCATGAACTTCACATTGTTCCGGAACACGTGGAATACGTTCCATGATCATGACACTGCCAACAGTTTCAGTAACTTCACATTGTTCCGGAACACGTGGAATACGTTCCATGAACTTCACATTGTTCCGGAACACGTGGAATACGTTCCATGATCTTGCTGGAGGAATCTCAGATCCACTTTGGGGTCCACACCAATACTCACTGAAATTGTCCCAGTCCACATAATGTATCAGCTCACCAGATTTCATTCTATCCATTTCAGTAGGTTTTGTATGGTCTCACCGACACCTCAACAGGCTTCTGGCATCATTAGAGGGCTTGAGCTGTAGTGTGTGTGTGTGTGTGTGTGTGTGTGTGTGTTTGTGTGTGTGTGTGTGTGTGTGTGTTTGTGTGTGTGTGTGTGTGTGTGTGTGTGTGTGTGTGTGTGTGTTGTGTGTGTGTGTGTGTGTGTGTGTGTGTGTGTGTGTGTGTGTGTGTGTTGTTGTTGTTGTTGTTGTTGTTGTTGTTGTCGTCGTCGTCTTCAATTCAACGTCTTTCAACATTAACTGATATTAGACGAAGAGAACGGGTGTGGAGAGGGAAAGCATGAGGAGTAGGTGGTGGGTGGGTTATCTTGCAATCATATACAAAAAATGCATCTTTGCCATCTTTACAATGCTGTATAAAAAAGGTATGGGAAACCCACTTTAAATAAGTATTTTGAATCATAACAAATTATAACAAATGTCCCATAGGACTGCGTAGTAAACAGTTCGCAAAATCAAACAACAAACTAAAGTTCTCAAAGATACTTTTAGGAGAACTTTCAGAAATTGCCGGTAAAATAGGTCTCAATCTCTGGCATTCCAGAAGAATGTGTTGGTTTGAAATTTGTTCACCACACAGACATTTAACATTCTTGCTGAATTTTGTTTTGAAGGCATTAAACTTTATCCTATAAGACAGCGAAGTAATGTGTCTAAATTTGAAAATGTTACTATAGTTCACAGTTATTTTGTTTGCCAAATCATCGGAATTCATTAAAATACTGGAGAATTTCTCCTTCCTTTGGAGAAATTTGAAATTTTGTTCCACGATGCTTGCTCCAGTAAATGATACCCTTATGTAACGGATAATGGAATTTGTACAGATTCCCTGTCTTGCCTTGCACCTTTTCTTGCGGCTCTATCAGTACAGTCATTTGAATACAATCCAACATGTGAAGGAACTCAACAAAAGGCAATACTGGTCCCCTTTGAACTTAACATGTTAATCATTTTGATAGATTTCTATGAGAATTTTGGATTTTTTTCTTGTAATCAAATGAACGTTTAAGCATACAGTACAGACTGAGAATCGACGCAGAATAAAATGTGAAACATGGAAGATCAGCTATGTCATTAAGAGCCATAAGTCTACGTACGAGTTCGGCGGTAAATATTGATCGAGTTTTACCAATGAAGTATGACTTTTCTTTTCTTTTAAGCTGGGATTACAAAACCTGAACCAGCACGATGATCATCTAAGAGTGAGCCATCTGTATATACCTTTACGTGATTGGGTATTTGTTCACTAGGTACAGTCGAACTTCACTTGGCATAATATTTGGATTCTCATTCTTCTTCACATCAGCGTAATCGATATCAAAATGTCGTTTATTCATCTCCCAGGTAGGGTAAGGAGAAACCACTTGCTGTGCATCAGTATTATGTGGATTTATTTCCGACTTTTTAAATAAGTCTGATACGTGTGTGTGTGTGTGTGTGTGTGTGTGTGTGTGTGTGTGTGTGTGTGTGTTTTTTCTCCTCCTCGCTCCTTCTCCTCTCTCTCTCTCTCTCTCTCTCTCTCTCCTCTCTCTCTCTCTCTCTCTCTCTCTCTCTCTCTCTCTCTCTCTCTCCTCTCTCTCTCCCCCCTCTCTCTTGAGACAGGCAATAGATCAGCAACACCGGACGTTGACCCACAATCTACACCCTCACCACCCCTACCCCCACCCCTCTTCCACTCACCGATGAACCCATAATCCACCCTCACCATCCAGTACAATAATAATGAACAGACGGCAGAAAAGACACCGCCACAATAATAATAAACAGACGGCAAACAAGACACCGCCATAATAATAATATAGACGGCAGACAAGACACCGCCAGCGCCCCAGCCTCGCGTCTATCTCAACCGGCGTTCTGTGGCCCAGAGGCTGAAGAGGGTGGTGTGGTCAGGTGGTGTGGTCAAGACAGGGTCATCCCACGCTGTCGTGGTCCTCAAGAGGCTGTCCACGGCTGGTGGGGACCACGCCACCAAAGGAGACCGACTGTGGGAACATGTGGGCCGACACTGACCTACCGGGCAGTCCTCCTCCTGGATGGGGCGGCAAAGAGTGCGATATATGGTGCGGAGAGCGAGGGTGGTGCGGCAAAGAGTGCGATATATGGTGCGGAGAGCGAGGGTGGTGCGGCAAAGAGTGCGATATATGGTGCTGAGAGCGAGGGTGGTGTGGCAAAGAGTGCGATATATGGTGCTGAGAGCGAGGGTGGGGCGGCAAAGAGTGCGATATATGGTGCTGAGAGCGAGGGTGGGGCGGCAAAGAGTGCGATGTATGATGCTGAGAGCGAGGAGATGAACTGCATGGTGTGGCAAAGTGTGCGATGTATGATGCGGAGAGCGAGGGTGGTGTGGCAAAGAGTGCGATGTATGATGCGGAGAGCGAGGGTGGTGCGGCAAAGAGTGCGATGTATGATGCGGAGAGCGAGGAGATGAACTGCATGGTGTGGCAAAGAGTGCGATGTATGATGCGGAGAGCGAGGGTGGTGCGGCAAAGAGTGGGATATATGATGCTGAGAGCGAGGGTGGTGTGGCAAAAAGTGCGATATATGGTGCGGGGAGCGAGGGTGGTGTGGCAAAGAGTGCGATATATGGTGCGGGGAGCGAGGGTGGTGTGGCAAAGAGTGCGATATATGATGCGGAGAGCGAGGGTGGTGTGGCAAAGAGTGCGATAAAATAGGTGCGGGAGCGAGGGTGGTGTGGCAAAGAGTGCAATATAATGATGCGGAGAGCGAGGGTGGTGTGCAAAGAGTGCGATATATGATGCTGAGAGCGAGGGTGGTGTGGCAAAGAGTGCAATATAGGTGCGGAGAGCGCAGGGTGGGCTGCAAAGAGTGCGATATATGGTGCGAGAGCGAGGGTGGTGTGGCAAAGAGTGCGATATATGGTGCGGAGAGCGAGGGTGGTGTAGCAAAGAGTGCGATATATGGTGCGGAGAGCGAGTGTGGTGGCAAAGAGTGCGATTATGGTGCGGAGAGCGAGGGTGGTGTGGCAAAGAGAGCGATATATGGTGCGGAGAGCGAGGGTGGTGTGGCAAAGAGTGCGATATATGATGCTGAGAGCGAGGAGATGAACTGCATGGTGTGGCAAAGAGTGCGATGTATGGTGCTGAGAGCGAGGGTGGTGGGCAAAGAGTGCGATATATGATGCTGAGAGCGAGGGTGGTGTGGCAAAGATTGCAATATATGATGCGGAGTGCAAGGGTGGTGTGGCAAAGAGTGTGATATATGGTGCGGAGAGCGAGGGTGGTGTGGCAAAGAGTGCGATATATGATGCTGAGAAGCGAGGGTGGTGCGGAAGAGTGCGATAATATGGTGCTGAGAGCGAGAGTGGTGTGGCAAAGAGTGCGATATATGATGCGGAGAGCGAGGGTGGTGTGGCAAAGAGTGCGATGTATGATGCTGAGAGCGAGGAGATGAACTGCATGGTGTGGCAAAGAGTGCGATGTATGATGCGGAGAGCGAGGGTGGTGCGGCAAAGAGTGCGATGTATGATGCGGAGAGCGAGGGTGGTGCGGCAAAGAGTGCGATGTAATGATGCGGAGAGCGAGGGTGGTGCGGCAAAGAGTGCGATGTATGATGCGGAGAGCGAGGGTGGTGTGGCAAAGAGTGCGATATATGGTGCTGAGAGCGAGGGTGGTGTGGCAAAGAGTGCGATATATGGTGCGGAGATCGAAAGTGGTGTGGCAAAGAGTGCGATATATGGTGCGGAGAGCGAGGGTGGTGCGGCAAAGAGTGCGATATATGGTGCGGAGATCGAGGAAATGAACTGCATGGTGTAGCAAAGAGTGCGATATATGATGCTGAGAGCGAGGGTGGTGTGGCAAAGAGTGCGATGTATGGTGCTGAGAGCGAGGGTGGTGTGGCAAAGAGTGCGATGTAGGTGCTGAGAGCGAGGTGGTGTGGCAAAGAGTGCGGTGTGTGGTGCTGAGAGCGAGGGTGGTGTGGCAAAGTGTGCGATGTATGGTCTGAGAGCGAGGGTGGTGGCAAAGAGTGCGATGTATGGTGCTGAGAGCGAGGGTGGTGGCAAAGAGTGCGATGTATGGTGCTGAGAGCGAGGTGGTGTGGCAAAGAGTGCGATATATGTGCGGAGAGCGAGGGATGAGCAGGAGGAGGTGGGGGGGGGGGGGTGGAGGAGCGTGTGCGCGCGCGCGCGCGCGCGCGCGCGCGCGCGCGCGGTGTTTTGTGTGTGTGTGTGTGTGTGTGTGTGTGTGTGTGTGAAACCTGTTCCCACGAAATCTTAGCTTCGTTAACATGAGGTAGCTGTTTTCCCGACGAAAACGGTTAACATAAAAAAGTAAAGAAAAAAAAATAAAGAAGGAGAGAGAGAGAGAGAGAGATCGTTGTAGCAACTGCTTTGACTAGCCCCCCCCCCCCCCCCCCCCCCCCCCCCCCCCCCGCCTCCCCTCTTTTTTTCTCTCTCTTTCTTTAAAATCCAAGAAAACCGTAATAGTTATTGATGGTCTGCATTTATGACGTACCTCCCAGACGCTGACATTGATTCACATAGCTGTGTCCTCCTTTCCCTCCCTCCTTGGCAGACAAACTTCCATTTCACCACAGTTGTATCGTGTATTTCTTTCTTTTGCCCCCCTTTTCTCTTTCTTCTTTTCGATCATTCTGTCTTTTATTTTAATTTGATGCTTATTTGCTATGCTGTTGTCACTTTGGCATCAGTCTTCAGACCTCCGCCGTAGAGTCTTGTGAGCATATTCCATGAAGAAAGGGCTTTATATACGAATTTCTTGTTGTTCTGTTGCATTTATAATTGTATTCATATTGTGACTGGGCTAAAATGAAATATTGTTTGAACTAAAACCGTAATAATGTGATTTCACCTAGGGGACAAAAAGTATCATCACTGGCAGAGAGCCTTTGAATTCTTCTTCCTGCCTACTACGGGGATGAGTGTATCATCACTGGTAGAGAGCCTTTGAATTCTTCTTCCTGCCTACTACGGGGATGAGTGTATCATCACTGGTAGAGAGCCTTTGAATTCTTCTTCCTGCCTACTACGGGGATGAGTGTATCATCACTGGTAGAGAGCCTTTGAATTCTTCTCCTGCCTACTACGGGGATGAGTGTATCATCACTGGTAGAGAGCCTTTCAATTCTTCTTCCTGCGTACTACGGGGATGAGTGTATCATCACTGGTAGAGAGCCTTTGAATTCTTCTTCCTGCCTGGGACGGACGGAGAGTGAGCCCAAATCTTGTTGTGGGGATGAGCACTCTGCTCACTGAGATGAGACATTTGAAACAATTTTCTGTTATGGGGAGAGAGAGAGAGAGATGGAGGAGATGAGAACCCGCGAGATGAGAGAGAGAGTGCCATATATGCTGAGAGAGAGAGAAAGAGATGTCGATATGCTGAAGAGAGAGAGAGAGGAGAGAGAGAGAGAGAGCGAAAGCTGAGAGAGAGAGAATGCGAATATGCTGAGAGAGAGAGCGAGATAGCGAGGAGGAGAGAGAGAGAGCGAGAGAGAGAGAGAGAGATGCCTAGTATGCTAAGAGAGAGAGAGAGAGCGAGAGAGGAGAGGAGGGAGAGAGACGAGAAGAGAGAGAGAGAGGGAGAAGAGGAGAGAGAGGAGAGAGAGAGAGAGAGACATCAGCGACGCCCCTGAGACGAGTTTCAGAGACTGGAGAACTGGCAGGATGGCTAGCGTCTTCCGGCGAGGACTGTGAGAGGCAGGGATGTGCTAGGACACGGTGACACTCGCCCAGCAAGCCCCCATTCTCCTCACCTCATATCAAGGAAACGCACATGGGAGGTGGAGCCAACCACTACTTAACTTTCTGCGGACGATTCAAGAGATGAGCCCAGCGCTGCACAGACCTGACCCAGGCAAACGCCATCTGTCCGGTGTGGGAAGAGTGGTCGGTGAGACCACTGTACTCACAACCACGCCGCCCGTGGGGGGTGGGGGGGGGGGGGGGGGTGGGGGGGGGGGGGGGGGGGACACAGTGAGTCTGGCTCTCCGCTGACCGTCCTGTTGATGGATGGCAGTGAGGGGGGGGGGGGGGGGGGGGGGGGAGGGGGAGGCCCAGGCTGAGAGACAAGGGGCCCAGAGTGGGGGAGAAGAGTCATGATTAATACCGGGCGGAGGGGGATGGGGGTGTGGGTTAGGGTTTCCTGTGTGTGTGTGTGTGTGTGTGTGTGTGTGTGTGTGTGTGTGAGTGATGATGATGATG
>CM031620.1:449039-451539 GCA_018398815.1 Conus ventricosus | reverse complement strand
ACACACCATAGCATGACACTGTCTTGGCGGTGGCCGTCTGATGGCCTCAGGGTGGCCACACACCACAGCATGACACTGTCATTGGCGGCTGGCCGTTGATGGCCTTAGAGTGGCACACACCACAGCATGACACAGTCATTGGCGGCTGGCCTAGGGTGGCCACACCCATTGCAGGTAGGACGGGGTCCTGCATCAGGACCTGGTGACCCGGGGACCCGTCACATGGTGTGTCCCGCACTCAGGACCTGATAATAATAAAAATAATAATAATGGGGGATTTATATAGCGCCTTCCCCGGCACAAGGCGCTTTACAAAGGGAGAAAAAATACAATTGCTAAATGTAAAGAAAAAGCATTGAAAAAACGGCTCAGGGAAAAGAAAAACAAAGGCTCTCTCCCATTTCTCCCACGCGCAAAACCCAAATCTCAGACAGACACACAATACACAACAGCCGCAACAAACACAAATACTAAGCGATCCACAAAAACAACAAGAGTCAATCACTAAACTGGTATGACTGTCTTCTTAGTATTGTTTGAAAAGGTGGGTTTTCAGGGAGGTTTTGAAGGAAGAAAAGGTTTGAGAATGTTTAAGTCATAGGGGAGTTTTTTCCAGAGTTTGGGAGCTGCGTATGAGGGAAAAAATCGTTCGCCCATGCTGTTTACGGGTGGGGACGGTAACTGGGAAAGCGGAAGGTCCTGGTGTCGGTGGAGGAGCGGAGCGTTCGTGATGGAATATACTTGAAGGAGTCGGAAAGATGGCAGGGGCATCGCCAGTGAAAATCTTGAAGCAGAGACAACAACATTTGTTTTTAAATTCTTTCTTCAACGGGGAGCCAGTGCAACTTTTTCAGGAGAGGCTGCAGGGTTGGGTCTAGGAGATTTGCAATGAGACGGGCTGCAGAGTTCTGTACACGTTGGAGGGGTTGGATGACAGTTGAGGGACAGCCAAAGGAAAACACAGTTGCAGTAATCTACCCTTGAAAGGATGTATGATGAAACGAGAGTTTTTGTGGCGTCTTCAGTGAGATAGGGTCGATAGCAGCAATTCGTTTAAGTCCATGTAAGCTAACTGACAAGTTTTTGTGACATGCTGTTTCTTTGGAAGGTCACTATCAAGGAAAACACCAAGGTCACGAACAGTGTTTGAAAATTCAAGTGCTGGAACCTAATGTCAAAGAAAAAGGGAGCGGATCAGGCCATGATGTGCCCGCTTTGAAAAACGGATGGCTTCAGTCTCTCACAGTTTAATTTAAGCTTATTTGCTGAATCCAGGTCTCAATATCAGAAGTACAAGATTGAAGAGTAGAAAAAAGGGGTGAGTAGTCATCGATGACAGAGGAATGGAGCAGCTGAGTTCATCCGCAAACTTTCGTGTGAAACGGAATGGCCGTGGATGACATTAGACAATGGAGTGGTGTACAAAATAAGAGGACGGTCCCAGCACGGATCCCTGAGGCACGCCAAAAGGGAGGTTAGATTCATCAAAACGGTGGTCACCTACTGGATGAAACCTACTTGGATGAACTGTTTCCTATCTAAAAGATAAGAACAAAACCAATTTAAAGCTGTTTCCTGATGCAAAAGTGTATTTCAAACGAGAGAGAAGGTTTCATGGTCTATGGTGTCAAAGGCTCCCCGAAAGATCTAGCAAAAGAAGGACAGAAATTTTGTTTTCGTCTAAGGAATTTAAAATATCATTGAGAATGCGAAGGATGGTGGTCTCCGTGCTGTCCCCAGGGCGATAGGCTGACTGATGTGGTGTGAGGAGGTTTTTTGAGGCCAGATGGTCAGAGAGCTTTTTGAAGAATGACTTTCTAAAGAATTTGGATAGGAAAGGAAGATTTGAGATGGGTCTGTAATTTTTAAGAACGTTGGGATAAAGACTGCTTTTCTTGAGTAGAGGTTTAACAAGGGCGGTTTAAAGTCAGTGGGAACTGTGCCAGAAGAAGAGACTCGTTAAGAATTTTGGTGATGGTAGGAAGGAGAGAGTTTAAGGTGTTCAAAGAGGAGTGGGGTGGGAATGGGGTCAAGGTCACAGGATTTTTTTCGCAGACTGTGTGATGATTTTACGAACGTCTGCTCGGACATGGCAAGAACTCACAGAGTGTGGTACCGTTAAAAAAAACAGACCTGATGACCTGGTGACCTGTCCACACTGGTGTTTCCTGCACTCAGGACCTGGTGACCTGTCCACACTGGTGTGTCCCGCACTCAGGACCTGGTGACTGGTGACCTGCCCACACTGGTGTGTCCTGCACTCAGGACCTGGTGACCCGGTGACCTGTCCACACTGGTGGTCCTGCACTCAGGACCTGGTGACCCGGTGACCCGCCACACTGGTGTGTCCTGCACTCAGGACCTGGTGGGCCTGTCCACACTGGTGTTGTCCTGCACTCAGGACCTGGGGACCTGGTGACCTGTCCACACTGGTGTGTCCTGCACTCAGGACCCGGTGACCTGTCCACACTGGTGTGTCCTGCACTCAGGACCTGGTACC
>CM031620.1:445492-448939 GCA_018398815.1 Conus ventricosus | reverse complement strand
TCTTTGCTAAGCCGCACAATACCAAACCCATTAATAGTTAAAGCATGTTTTACTTTACTAACCCAGTTACAGTGTCCGTTTTCCATTTGAGAGAGAGAGAGAGAGAGAGAGAGAGAGAGAGAGAGAGAGAGACAGACAGACAGACAGACAGACAGACAGACAGGCAGACAGACAGACAGACAGACAGACAGACAGACAGACAGACAGACTGACTGACTGACTGACAGCAGACAGACAGACAGAAACAGAGAGACAGAAAGACGAAGAGAAACAGACAGACAGAGAAAGAGACAGACAGATAGGCAGACAGACAAACAGAGACAGACAGACAGACGAACAGACAGACTGACAGACAGACAGACAGGCCGAAAGGCAGACAGACAGAGACAGAGAGTCAGAGAGAACTCAGAACTCTGAACTAAGAAAAATTGTTATTCGATCAAGGATTAAGATTTTAGGCGGAGCCTTTTCCTCCGATCTGTCTTTGCTAAGCTAAATTATGCAGTGAGATTTAAAGACAAGAAATGGAGGGGAAAAAAAGAAAAAAAAGGAATCTTTTTTTTAAATACAGGCACATAGGAATATAGAGTACATGATCACACACACACGCATTTGTATGCAAAGGTTTGGCAAAAGCATGCATATAAACGCAATCATTAGATGCAGACAACAACAAGAAAATGGGTGTGGGGGTGGGGACGTGAGACAGGGGATCTTTGCAGCTCCTGTGTACATTGAATCTACTTTCCTATGATGAATTTTTGCTGCAGAGTCCCAGACTACAGATGCATAGTTGATGTGAGAGAGACAGTGAGCTTGGAAAAAAGTTTTTTTTCGGGTGTTTGTATCTATGTAAGAGTTCAGTTGTCTAAGCATGAAGAGCCAGCGAGCCAGCTTGTTAACGACAGATTCGATGCGGGACTGCCACTTCAGTTCCTCGTCTACAATCACTCCCATGACTTGGTGCTTATGCACTTGTTCTATGGCATTGCCATCTGAAATCAGACTGAGACTTAGAGTTTCTGTTTGGTGTTTCTGTCTAGAAGTGATTGCTATGCTTTTTGTCTTCCTAGGATGAATTGTCATGGAATTATAATTACACCATTTCCAGACATCGTTTCAACCTTGCTGCAGATCGCTATGGACTGTTGGTAAGTCCACTGCACTGGAATGAAGGGAAGTGTCATCAGCACAAAACACACAAGATACTCGGATGTGAAATTGATAATTGGAGATAATTTATAAACTAACAGAATAGAAGCATCCCTAGAACAGAACCTTGGGGCACTCCACATCTTGTAATGTTTGTAGATGAGAAGTTGCTATTGCTAAAGACAAATTGTGTTGTGTTGGTCAGATAAGCATTCAAAGAATGATATTTTGCTCGATCTCAGAGATATAAAATTCATTTTTAAGTAGTATTTTGTGTTCGACAAGATCAAAAGCCTTCATTAAATCAAGAAAAACAGCACCTGTTATTTAGCTTTAATTCATTGCGGATAACCATGTAATGCGGAGAAGGAATAAGGCAGTTTGGCAAGAATGCCGATGGCGGAAACCCGATTGAAATGAGTGGAGAAGTTTGTTACTTTCAAGATTTTTGCATACGATGCTTGTGGAGATGTTTTTCAAGTAGATTTGATACCACACAGATGAGAGAAATCGGTCTAAAATTGGACACAGGGATAATTTTTGCCCATTCAAGAGCAAGTGGGACTGTGCCTTATTCTATGCACATGTTGTTTATTAATGTTAGGGTTTCAGCTACATATAGGGGAGTGCAAGTTTTAAGAGGGAAGTATTCATTTTGTCGGGTCCCATTGACTTGTTTATTCTTGAGGCCGGTCATGAGAGGGCCAACTTCATGGACAGCAAGCGGAGAGAGAGACGTCACACAGAGACAGGAACAGAGAGAGACACATACAGAAAGAGAAAGTAAGACACACACACACACACACACACACACACACACACACACACACACACACACACACACACACACACACATACACACACACACACACACACACACACACACACACACACACACACACACACACACAATGAGAGACACAGAAAAAGAGACAGAGAGAGGACTGAGACAGACAGACAGACAGACAGACAGACAGACGAACAGACGGACAAAAAGACAAAAAAAACAGAGTCCCCAGGAACCACATCTTCAGCCCTGCGTACTCTTCCCAGCTGACGACGGCATCCTGATGGCAATAGCTGACGACGGCATCCTGATGGCAATAGCTGATCACGGCATCCTGATGGCAATAGCTGACCACGGCATCCTGATGACAATAGCTGATCACGGCATCCTGATGGCAACAGCTGACCACGGCATCCTGATGGCAATAGCTGATCACGGCATCCTGATGGCAACAGCTGACCACGGCATCCTGATGGCAATAGCTGATCACGGCATCCTGATGGCAATAGCTGATCACGGCATCCTGATGGCAATAGCTGACCACGGCATCCTGATGGCAATAGCTGACCACGGCATCCTGATGGCAATAGCTGATCACGGCATCCTGATGGCAATAGCTGACCACGTCATCCTGTTGGCAATAGCTGATCACGTCATCCTGATGGCAATAGCTGACCACGGCATCCTGATGGCAATAGCTGATCACGTCATCCTGATGGCAATAGCTGACCACGGCATCCTGATGGCAATAGCTGACCACGTCATCCTGATGGCAATAGCTGATCACGTCATCCTGATGGCAATAGCTGACCACGTCATCCTGATGGCAATAGCTGACCACGTCATCCTGATGGCAATAGCTGATCACGTCATCCTGATGGCAATAGCTGACCACGTCATCCTGATGGCAATAGCTGACCACGTCATCCTGATGGCAATAGCTGATCACGTCATCCTGATGGCAATAGCTGATCACGTCATCCTGATGGCAATAGCTGACCACGTCATCCTGATGGCAATAGCTGACGCTCCACAGCCACACACAGCCGACTCCTGACGACACGCTAACAGCGATAACATTCCCCAGTCGTCTGGCCCGCCACAGTGTCCCAAGGCTGTCCTCCCCCTTCCCCCCCCCCCCTCCCCCTACTCACAGCAGCAGCAGCGACACCTGCTGGTTCAGGCAAGCTGAGAGGCGGAAGGAAAAGACAAGGGCGACAACCGTGTTAAAACAACGCCCATGCTGACTTTGATCAGCTTCTGGGGAAGGCCTCCGGCTTCCACAGCTTACTTCCCTTTGATATGACGTCAGTTTCCGTGCAGGTGGGTGGCGGAGCCCAGTCAGTGACAGGAAGGGAGGTAAGTTGTGAGTGTATAAAGGGAGAGTGTACCAACATTTACAAATCTGGTTTTCTTTTGTTTTGGTTTGGTTTGGTTTGGTTTGGTTTGGTTTGGTTTGGTTTGGTTTTGGTTTGGTTTTGGTTTTGGTTTGTTTTGTTTGTTTTGTT
>CM031620.1:412992-440492 GCA_018398815.1 Conus ventricosus | reverse complement strand
AAAAAAAAATAACGGCAAAATAACGGTTTAACGGTTATATCATCGATATGCACTTTTGAAACAGGTATTTTAGTCCTCACTGGGCTAAAGCCTGTGTACATATCAAATTTCATCCAAATTGGACAATATGTTAAGAATAACGGTTTTTAACGGTCAAATTTTGGAACACTATATAGAAGTGCCATTTGTGTGTGATAACCTTTCTATATACCAAATTTCATTAAAATCGACCTATATGTAAGAAATAACGGCAGAATAACGGTTTTTAACGTTTGTTTAATCCATTTTCAGCATGACATCACTTACATATGGACAGAGGATCCGATTGGTCACAAGATCATCCAAACCGCTTATAAATTGGCCAAGTACTTTCTGAGATATTCCGTAAAGAAGAAAAACCGTTACAGGCCGTTACAACCGTTAGTAACGGCTATAACGGGGCAAACTAAAACATCAGGCATCATCCGTGACCCATAATGAACATACCTGCTAATTTTCATAAAGGTCGGCCAAGTACTTTCTGAGATATTCCATAAAGAAGAAAAACCGTTACAGGCCGTTACAGCCGTTAGTAACGGCTGTAACGGTAAACTAAAACGTCGGGCATCATCCTTGACCCATAATGAACATACCAACAAATTTTCAGAAAGATCGACCCAGTAGTTTTGTCTGGAGCGAATGGAACACATTTTGATCACGGACACACAGACAGACATACAGACACACAGACAGACACACAGACAGCATTTCTTGGTTCCCATTCTAAAGTACTCCCTGTTCTTTAAGAACTGGGAGTACAAAAAGAAGAAGAAGAAGAAACGATGGACTATGAACATTGTAGAGTGGACAGGGAAACCATTTTTAGGCCCCGAGACCTTGACACACACCAGACAGAACTGGGGGAACCTGGTGAAGTGTTCTTCACTGTGGTGCCTAGGTGACTCCCCACACAACACCTGGTGAAGTGTTCTTCACTGTGGTGACTCCCCACACAACACCTGGTGAAGTGTTCTTCACTGTGGTGACTCCCCACACAACACCTGGTGAAGTGTTCTTCACTGTGGTGCCCAGGTGGACTCCCCACACAACACCTGGTGAAGTGTTCTTCACTGTGGTGACTCCCCACACAACACCTGGTGAAGTGTTCTTCACTGTGCTGCCTAGGTGACTCCCCACACAACACCTGGTGAAGTGTTCTTCACTGTGGTGACTCCCCACACAACACCTGGTGAAGTGTTCTTCACTGTGCTGCCTAGGTGACTCCCCACACAACACCTGGTGAAGTGTTCTTCACTGTGGTGACTCCCACACAACACCTGGTGAAGTGTTGTTCACTGTGGTGACTCCCCACACACCTGGTGAAGTGTTCTCCACTGTGGTGCCCAGGTGACTCCCCACACAACACCTGGTGAAGTGTTCTTCACTGTGGTGACTCCCCACACAACACCTGGTGAAGTGTTCTTCACTGTGGTGACTCCCCACACAACACCTGGTGAAGTGTTCTTCACTGTGGTGACTCCCCACAAACACCTGGTGAAGTGTTCTTCACTGTGGTGCCCAGGTGACTCCCCACACAACACCTGGTGAAGTGTTCTTCACTGTGGTGACTCCCCACACACACCTGGTGAAGTGTTCTTCACTGTGCTGCCTAGGTGACTCCCCACACAACACCTGGTGAAGTGTTCTCCACTGTGGTGACTCCCCACACAACACCTGGTGAAGTGTTCTTCACTGTGCTGTCCAGGTGACTCCCCACACAACACCTGGTGAAGTGTTCTTCACTGTGGTGCCCAGGTGACTCCCCACACAACACCTGGTGAAGTGTTGTTCACTGTGGTGACTCCCCACACAACACCTGGTGAAGTGTTGTTCACTGTGGTGACTCCCCACACAACACCTGGTGAAGTGTTCTCCACTGTGGTGCCCAGGTGACTCCCCACACAAACACCTGGTGAAGTGTTCTTCACTGTGGTGACTCCCCACAAACACCTGGTGAAGTGTTCTTCACTGTGGTGACTCCCCACACAACACCTGGTGAAGTGTTCTTCACTGTGGTGACTCCCCACACAACACCTGGTGAAGTGTTCTTCACTGTGCTGCCTAGGTGACTCCCCACACAACACCTGGTGAAGTGTTCTCCACTGTGGTGACTCCCACACAACACCTGGTGAAGTGTTCTTCACTGTGCTGTCCAGGTGACTCCCCACACAACACCTGGTGAAGTGTTCTTCACTGTGGTGCCCAGGTGACTCCCCACACAACACCTGGTGAAGTGTTCTTCACTGTGGTGACTCCCCACACAACACCTGGTGAAGTGTTCTTCACTGTGGTGACTCCCCACACAACACCTGGTGAAGTGTTCTTCACTGTGGTGACTCCCCACACAACACTGGTGAAGTGTTCTTCACTGTGGTGCCCAGGTGACTCCCCACACAACACCTGGTGAAGTGTTCTTCACTGTGGCGACCAGGGTACTCCCAACGAAGTCAAGGGAGAGGGAAGATATTCTTTTCTCTGGGGAGGGAGCGAGGGAAGGGGTAACAGGGGAGGGGAAGAAGGGGATGAAGGACGGAATGGGGTCAAGAGTGTCTGTCTGTCTGTCTGTCTGTGTGTCTGTCTGTGTGTGTGTCTGTCTGTCTGTCTGTCTGTGTGTCTGTCTGTGTGTCTGTCTGTCTGCCTGCACGATAACTCGAAAATATTTGGATAGAGCTTCAAAACACATTCTAGGGTTACTAGTGATGTCAGTGGTTACAAGTGGTTCTATTCCAAGTATTTTAGCGAAGTTTGGACATGAGTCAAGCAATAAGAAAACGAATAAATAAGTAAATGAATGATGATGATGGATAACAGTAACAACAACCAAACAACTGCACCAACAACAACATCAACAGCAACAACAACAACAGCAATATAATAATAATAATTATAATTTAAAAAAAATAATAGTGATGATGATGATGATGATGATGATGATGATGATGATGATGATGATGATGATTGTCGACATCATCATCGTCGTCATCATCATCATCATCATCATCATCATCATCATCATCATCATCATCATCATCATCATCATCATCATTATACTTTGGTGTGCAGTTTTGATTTCTGCGGAGATCTTCATGCGCGCAGGGCGGAGTCCTTTTCTTTGAACCTTTTTTTCACGCCATAGTTTCCTAACAGTTTGTCAAAAACAAAGACGTGAAGTATTTCTACGTGTGTGGGGTCACACCAGGCAGCGCCAAAATTTCCTCACAAACAAAGACGTGAGGTATTTCTGCGTGTGTGGGGTCACGCCAGGCACCGCCAAACATTCCTCACAAACAAAGACGTGAAGTATTTTTGCGTGTGTTGGGTCACACCAGGCAGCGCCAAACATTCCTGACAAACAAAGACGTGAGGTATTTTTGCATGTGTTGGGTCACACCAGGGCACCGCCGTGTGTGTGGTCACACCAGGACACCGCCGTGTGTGGGGTCACACCAGGACACCGCCGTGTGTGGGGTCACACCGGGGTCACACCAGGACATCGCCGTGTGTGGGGTCACACCAGGGCACCGCCGTGTGTGGGGTCACACCAGGGCACCGCCGTGTGTGGGGTCACACCAGGGCACCGCCGTGTGTGGGGTCACACCAGGGCACCGCCGTGTGTGGGGTCACACCAGGGCACCGCCGTGTGTGGGGTCACACCAGGACACCGCCGTGTGTGGGGTCACACCAGGGCACCGCCGTGTGTTGGGTCACACCAGGGCACCGCCGTGTGTGGGGTCACCCCAGGGCACCGCCGTGTGTGGGGTCACACCAGGGCACCGCCGTGTGTGGGGTCACACCAGGGCACCGCCGTGTGTGGGGTCACACCAGGGCACCGCCAAACATTCCTGACGTGACTCAGAAGCAATGCAGTGTCCCCTCTTGCGGGTTGCCTGATCTCGTCTTTATTTTGACTGTCGGATCCCTATATACAATAAACTAATAATTCCAAGGATAAGTAACCGAGCACCATTCCAGCAACTTACAGAGCAGCTTGGTGTTGCAATGACTGCAAGAAATATTAGATTATAAACAAAGCTTGCTCTTATGTCTTAGATTGAAGAAATAGGGTAGATAAGCATTCATATCTACAGCGGTAGATAATTCTGCCACTTATTCTTCTTAAAACCGAAAAGGCAGAGGAGTCAAGTTATCACTTTCCGCGGTCACTGAGAAGAAACAATCAGGTTTCAAAATACCGGTATCTGACCAGGAGTTCTATGTTAGTGAGTTTCCTCCCCATTGGAGAATGTCTCTCCCTTGGAGACTATAAGCTTGCTGAAGGCTCATTTTGAGAAGCATTTATTATTCCCCATTCACCCACTCGAGCATATACTGTTAGTTAGGCAGAATTATCTACCACTGCAGATATGAATGCTTATCTCCCCCTGTTTCTTCAATCTAAGACATGAGCAAGCTTTGTTTATGATCTAATATATATATATATATATTATATATATATATATATATATATATATATATATATTTAGAGAGAGAGAGAGAGAGAGAGAGAGAGAGAGAGAGATGATGATGATGATGATGATGATAATCTTTATTTCCAAGGGTAACAGATAAGCAAACACATGCTTTTTTTCATCCGGCCCTCGCCCACTAAGGGACTAACTAAGCATGACTAGCGACTACTAAGCATAACTAGCGACTAAAACTTGCAAAAATTATAACAAACTCACATATCTTCACAAATGCATTAAAACTTGATAAATTGTTCATCCATTAACATTTAAGGCATAGATGACATAGAAGAGAGAAAAAAAAATCAGCACACACAACATAGAATAAGCGATCCTCCTATCGAAGAGAAAGAGAGGGGGAGAGAGGGGGGGGGGGGGGGGGGGGGAGAGAGCAGAGAGAGAGAGAGAGAGGGAGAGAGAGGAGAGAGTGAGTTACATTCCTTTTGTAAAATATTAACATACAGCAAGCTGCTAAGGATAATAATTAGACAACTACAATGCATCAGTAATATCAACTTTTTTGTTTGTTTGTTTGTTTCTTTAACAATGATATAATATGGTTACAAGGCAAGACAAGAACGAGCAGTACTACAATCAATTATCAGTTAGCAACAATAAAGTCCTAGCGTCAATAGTCATAACGCTCATTATCATGGTGTGTGTATGTGTGCGTGTGCGCGTGCAAGCGCGCGGGCACGCGCGCACGTGCGCGCGCGCTTGTGTGTGTGTGTGTGTGTGTGTGTGTGTGTGTGTGTGTGTGTGTGTGTGTGTGAGAGAGAGAGAGAGAGAGAGAGAGAGAGAGAGAGAGATATGCCATCATAATCTTTCTCCCCCCCTCCCTCATCTTTTCTTCTTCTTGAACTGTTCATACACTACCCAAAACCATAATTATAAACTTAGTGACAATACATCAATACGCAGCCGTAAATACGGAGAGAGAGAGAGAGAGAGAGAGAGAGAGAGAGAGAGAGAGAGAGAGAGAGAGAGAGAGAGAGAGAGAGGAGAGAGAGAGAGAATGATATTTCCTTTTCTTTCATCCAAAATAATATATATAACTGTTCAAAAAAAGAAACGCAAAATGAAATTTTGCCACCTGGGGTGGACCATACAGTTGAGAACACGCCAAAAACCGGCCCTGATGTATGTCTTGAACGTCGACGTGCTAGGATAACATTGATTCAGGTTGTCACTATGTGCACGTGCGTGTTGTGGGCCAGGTGCGACAGTGCAAACATTGGGTTGTGCTTCTGTTGTTTCGCCTGCAAAGCATGCCCAACTCAGTGGTGAACACACATACACACCATGGTCATAGTACAGTATAAAAGCCGGGTCATTTTGGCAACCGGCAGGCACACCGTACCAAAAAACAGCATGCCACGTTTGAGCCATCAGAGAGAGAAAACGCCCTGGGTCGTTTGCAAGTTGGTCAGAGTGCAACTGATGTGGCCCATGCTTTGAATGTCTCCCCCAGTACCATATGCCGACTTTGGACTCGCTTCCAGAGGACAGGGTCATCAGCTGATGCCCGAGGTCAGGCCGACCTCATATCACAACGCCAGCCCAGGACCGCTTTATACGGCTCAGACATCTCCGCAATCGCTTCCTGCCGGCCTCGTCCACTGTCCAGGCATGCGCTGGTGTCCGTCGCATCTCCGACCAGACTGTCCGGAACAGGCTGCATGCTGCTGGGCTGAGGGCTTACAGGCCCCTACGTGGCAACGTAATGACGGGGCGCCATCGACAGACCAGACTGCAATGGGCTACGCAACACAGACACTGGACACTGAGGAACCATTGGCGACACGTCTGGTTCTCGGATGAGTGCAGTCACAGTTTCTGCTGCAGCGCCATGACAGGAGGCGAAGGGTTTACCGCCGGGTTAATGAACGCAACCAGCAGAACTGCGTCGACGAGGCACCTCCGCATGGTGGCGGCAATGTCATGGTATGGGGGGCCATCAGCAACACAGGCAGGAGCCAGCTGGTGCGCGTGGAAGGTCACCTGACAGCCCAGCAGTACGTCCAGGTCATTGTTCAGCCACACGTCCTGCCTCTAATGGCCACTCCCAGGGCCGTGTTCCAGCAGGACAACGCCAGGCCCCACACAGCACGCCTGACCACAGCCTTCTTTACCGCCAACAACATCAACACCCTGGCCTGGCCCTCTCTTTCCCCGGATTTGAATCCTATTGAGCACGTTTGGGACGTTTTGGACAGACGCCTGAGAGTGAGGGCCAACGCCCCAGCGACTCCAAATGAACTGTTCCGGGCATTGCAGGCGGAGTGGGCGGCCATCCCACAGCAGACAATCAGGAACATTATTGCTTCATTGCCCCGCAGATGCAGGCTACCATTGCAGCCAGAGGGGGTCACACCCGTTACTGACTTTGGAAGCGGCCTGGCGATTTCCCTGAGGGTCTGGGGCTGGTTCTTTACCACAGCATTACAGGGGAGACTTCTGTCCTACTGATGACCTGTTTTTGTCATTTTCACATTAAACGTGTTGTCACAATGAGCTTCAATAAATTGTGTTTCAAATCGGCAGCTTGGCATTTTGCGTTTCTTTTTTTGAACAGTATAAAATTTGAAAAACAAGCAACAATACATCAATACAATCAACAGTTACCAGGGCAGGGCACGCATTTATCATCATATAGATACAATGCTTCAACAAATCAAAAATATTAGGACATCAATCAGTTAGTGACAATGCATCAATAAAATCAGTGATCACAACATTCATTCATCATGATATAATTACAGTCATTAACAAAACCAATGTAACCATATCTTTCAATATATCATTATCTGGTTTAAGAAAGAGAGAGAGAGAGAGAGAGAGAGAGAGAGAGAGAGAGAGAGAGAGAGAAGAGAGAGAGAGAGAGAGAGGAGAGAGAGAGAGAAAGAGAGAGAGAGAGGGGGGGAGACAGACAGACAGAGACACAGACAGATACACAGACAGACAGACGGATAGAAATAAACACACACACACACAGACGCACACACATGCACACACACTGCACGTCCGCGAGAACACTGGCAAGTGAACCTGTGTACAAATATAGAGTTCATCATTATCTCGGCCATTAAGCTTATCTCTGCTATCGGACTACCTCTTCAAAGTACACAGAGAAAGTCGTTTAGTACTGAAATGAACCCTCTCCTAGTCGGCCTTCCTGGCCCAAACTTCCAGTTGGTAAATATTATAGTGTTAGTACTTGCCTGCCCAGCACTCGCGCAGATGCTACAGATATACACACAGACATTACACATGCACGTATTCATACGCACTACATTCATGCAACACTCTCTTCAGAGAGAGAGAGAGAGAGAGAGAGAGAGAGGAGAGAGAGAGAGGAGAGAGAGAGAGAGGGGGGGGGGAGGGAGGGAGAGAGAGAGAGAGAGAGAGAGAGAGAGAGAGGAGAGAGTAGAGAGAGAGAGAGAGAGAGAGAGAGAAATAGAGACACAGACGCACACACAGACACACACAGGCACACACAGACACACACAGACGCACACACACACACACACACACACACACACACACACACACACACACACACACACACACACACACACACACACACACACACACAACACTTTACTGTTAACGTTGTACTCTTCCTCTTCCCTACTCCTGTACCCTGTCCGTATTCTGGAAATGTACATTGTGCCTTTGAAAAGAAATTACAATATACAGTGTACATCTGAAGTATCTTTTTTTCAATTTGGCAGTTGAAATAAAAGGAAGAAGAAGAAGAAGAAGAAGAAGAAGAAGAAGAAGGAGAAGGAGAAGGAGAAGAAGGTATACTCACAATAGAATGAAGGCCTGTCTTTCAGGCATACAGTCGACTGCAGATAAGAATTTGATCACAGATCCTCAAATTCTCTGGATTTGTTGTTGTTGTTGTTGTTGTTGTTGTTGTTGTTGTTGTTGTTGTTGTCGTACCCTGGCTAAAGACCTCAAAGATCATATCGAACAGCAGAACTACTTGAGCACTATGGTAAAAATGCATCAGCTAGGGATGAGAACATTACGTGTGTGACCATTTTTGATTACCCTGCCACGTGGGCAGCCACACTCCGACTTCGATGGATTTTGGAGACTGATGGTGTTATGCTAGGAGCTTGTCACGGCTGAAGACAATCCCCGCATAACTGTGGTGAGCATAACAACATTTTGATGTAGCCTTGGTGTTCTAGCCTATGTCAACTGGATTGACACAGCCCAACAACATTTTGATGTAGCCTTGGTGTTGTAGCCTATGTCAATTGGTCTGACACAGCCTAACACCATTTTGATGTAGCCTTGGTGTTGTAACCTATGTCAACTGGTCTGACACAGCCTAACAACATTTTGATGTAGCCTTGATGTTCTAGCCTATGTTAATTGGTCTGACACAGCCTAACAACATTTTGATGTAGCCTTGGTGTTCTAGCCTATGTCAATTGGTCTGACACAGCCTAACAACATTTTGATGTAGCCTTGGTGTTCTAGCCTATGTCAATTGGTCTGACACAGCCTTAAGTCAAAGCACATTTTTCTGGATGTGATCGAGGTCAAGGGACATAACTCTGGATGTGATCGAGGTCAAGGCACATTTCTTTGGATGTGATCGAGGTCAAGGGACATTACTCTGGAGGTGGTCGAGGTCAAGGGACATAACTCTGGATGTGATCGAGGTCAAGGGACATAACTCTGGATGTGATCGAGGTCAAGGCACATTTCTTTGGATGTGATCGAGGTCAAGGGACATTACTCTGGAGGTGGTCGAGGTCAAGGGACATAACTCTGGATGTGATCGAGGTCAAGGGACATAACTCTGGATGTGATCGAGGTCAAGGCACATTTCTTTGGATGTGATCGAGGTCAAGGGACATTACTCTGGAGGTGGTCGAGGTCAAGGCACATTTCTTTGGATGTGATCGAGGTCAAGGCACATTTTTTGGATATGATCGAGGTCAAGGGACATAACTCTGGATGTGATCGAAGTCAAGGCACATTTCTTTGGATGTGATCGAGGTCAAGGGACATTACTCTGGAGGTGGTCGAGGTCAAGGCACATTTCTTTGGATGTGATCGAGGTCAAGGGACATTACTCTGGAGGTGATCGAGGTCAAAGGACATTACTCTGGAGGTGATCGAGGTCAAGGGACATTACTCTGGAGGTGATCGATATCAAGGGACATTACTCTGGATGTGATCGAGGGGTAAGGCCCTGCTTCCTCCAGTTGCTTGGCATAAAGGGAAGTCACTCTGGTTGACTTTGTGCCCTGATGGCGGAGGTGTATCCATGCGGGTCTGTCAAGTGTGGTATGCTCCCTAACAACTGTGTCCATGCCGCAAGTCTGGAGTTTGACCTTCAGTGTGTCCTTATGCCTCATGAAGAGTCTGTCCTGATCACGCTTCAGTGTGTCCTTATGCTTCATGAAGTCTGTCCTGATCCCTCTCCAGTTTGACCTTCAGTGTGTTCTTATGCCTCATGGAGAGTCTGTCCTGATCACTCTGGAGTTTGACTTTCAGTGTGTCCTTATGCCTCATGAAGAGTCTGTCCTGATCACTCTGGAGTTTGACCTTCAGTGTGTCCTTATGCCTCATGAAGTCTGTCCTGATCACTCTGGTGTTTGACCTTCAGTGTGTCCTTATGCCTCATGAAGTCTCTCCTGATCACTCTGGTGTTGACCTTCAGTGTGTCCTTATGCCTCATGAAGTCTGTCCTGATCACTCTGGAGTTTGACCTTCAGTGTGTCCTTATGCCTCATGAAGTCTGTCCTGATCACTCTGGAGTTTGACCTTCAGTGTGTCCTTATGCCTCATGGAGAGTCTGTCATGATCACTCTGGAGTTTCACCTTCAGTGTGTCCTTATGCCTCATGAAGTCTGTCCTGATCACTCTGGAGTTTGACCTTCAGTGTGTCCTTATGCCTCATGAAGTCTGTCTGATCACTCTGGAGTTTGACTTTCAGTGTGTCCTTATGCCTCATGAAGTCTGTCCTGATCACTCTGGAGTTTGACCTTCAGTGTGTCCTTATGCCTCATGAAGTCTGTCCTGATCACTCTGGAGTTTGACCTTCAGTGTGTCCTTATGCCTCATGAAGTCTGTCCTGATCACTCTGGAGTTTGACCTTCAGTGTGTCCTTATGCCTCATGAAGTCTGTCCTGATCACTCTGGTGTTTGACCTTCAGTGTGTCCTTATGCCTCATGAAGTCTGTCCTGATCACTCTGGAGTTTGACCTTCAGTGTGTCCTTATGCCTCATGAAGTCTGTCCTGATCACTCTGGAGTTTGACCTTCAGTGTGTCCTTATGCCTCATGGAGAGTCTGTCCTGATCACTCTGGAGTTTGACCTTCAGTGTGTCCTTATGCCTCATGAAGAGTCTGTCCTGATCGTGCTGCCCTTGCAGGCGACAGGGTTAGACCATTGTACCAACAAAGAAACACCCACCTAAAGAACACGAAACAATGAATGAATTATCCTTGAGGATCTTTCCTTGTCTACTTTGTGTCTGCATTTGTGCCAGACGAATAAATGTCGTTCGCGACATTGGTTTGGGGCTATGAGCGTGTGATTGTCCCACCCTTGAAGTAAGAGTTATTTTTCTTGTTCTTTATTGAACATGGCGATAATTTCAATTATCATGCAGATTTGCTCTTGCTTTGAGTTGTGTTTTGTTTAGCCTGACTACAAAGAAACCAAGTGAATGGATCATAAATGAACAAATGAACATAGAGCTGAATCAATGGCTGGAGGACACACACACACACACCACACACACACACACACACACACACACCTCTACATATCTTCACACACACACACACACACACACACACACACACACACCCGCCTCTACATATATTAACAGCCGCAAAACTTCAAAAAGTCCAGTCAGTTTGGTTTTATAGCCTAGCCGGGCCAGAGACCATTCGTATCAGCGCGGTCACCCCAACAAACACCACCAACAAAAGTCACTCCCCAATCAATTTGTTCGACCTGTCCTATCCGTGCTTTTACTGCCTATCGAAATCATCATGGTGTACAGGTCCTTCCTAACCCACGTGCATGACATCAAACGGTACAGGGTGCAGCCGCCTAAGACGTGATCAGAGCTACAAAACCTGAACTGAATGCTTCACACTGCTCTGTGTGTGTGTGTGTGTGTGTGTGTGTGTGTGTGTGTGTGTGGTGTCGTATCGTGTGTGTGTGTGTGTGTGTGTGTGTGTGTGTGTGTGTGTGTGTTTCCCCTGGGTCTATGTTGTTCAATTCGTTTTGGACTGTTCATGCACCTTGCCATTCTTAGAGCTTCCATGGAAGTGATCAAGGAGGGCTGTACATTTCTTTTGTTCGTTATTTATTTGTTTGTTTACTTTTTATTTCTTTATTTTTAGGGCTGAAATGGGGGACCCGGGGAAGGGAGACAGACGTAGGATGGTTTGGGGAGGGAAAAAGGGAAGCTCTCTCTCTCTCTCTCTCTCTCTCTCTCTCTCTCTCTCTCTCTCTCTCTCTCTCTCTCTCTCTCTCTCTCCATTATAAAAAAAGTTATACATATGAACAATTCTATGCCGGCTGCACACCCGCCATTCGTATTTTACTCATTCATACCTTTTGAAGAGTGAAGAAGCTCCATGGTGCATTCCATGTCATGTGCCACTCACAATGAAACAGGTTCTTTTAGAGTGTTGGGACTTGCATGATGTGAGACACAAACATTTTACAGCAGATTCCATGAAAACCTTGTTCAGAGATGTTCCGCCTGATGCGATCTTTGAGTTCTTGAAAGACATTAACATTTTTCATCGGATCTGAGATTTTACTGTAGAAAGATTTTTAACAAAATTTCGGATGGGTATTAAGATGTATTTTAAAGAATTGTGTGAATGAATGACTTGTGAGTTGATTTTAACGTGGTGACAACCTTGATATGGCCCTTTGCGGTCGGCTGGGCTATAAGCATCATTACCTTACCTTACCTTATCTTGGTTTATTTTTTTAAAGATATTTGATTCAGGATCAACCAACAGGTCAATATAGGTCTGAGATATGGGGTCTTGACAAAGCTGCCATCCACTATGAAGCAATACATACATTTGCTTTGAAGAAATTTTTGGGTCATACCCTATGTATCTAGTTTCAGACGTTCGATTGGTTTGTTACTGGCTGAAATTGCTACAAATGGAAGACAGTAGAATACCCCGCAAAGCCTATAATATTCTATACGACATAGATGCAAGAGGAAAGATTTATTGGATAACTAAAGTACGTCTAGTCTTCGTTTGTTTGAATATGGGTTTGGTTTTTAATGGCTCAATTAAGGTGTTGGAAATGCACATGAATTTTTAAGCCTTTTTCGTCAACGCCTAATTGATTATCGTTGGCAAAAGTGGTCTGACCACATCTAGAATAGCGAAAGATTTGGATTTGACAAAAGTTATTGTAATTTCATGATCTAAAACCTTACCTGTCTCTCGACATGGATAGACATTTGAAATTTGTAACCACGTAATTCAGACTTGGTGTCTCAGAATTAGCTGTTCATCACAGTTGATACAGATCTGCTGATAGTAATGGGCTGTTTTGTCCTCTGTGCAATGAATCACAGGAGAATGAAGAACATTTTATCCTTTGTTGTCTGCTTACAGGAATATTCAAGCTGAATTTATCAGGCAAAAATATTATAGGCAACCATTCTTATCTAAATTGGTTTTGTTGATGTCGTCATCCTCTGCCCAAGATGTTATTAATTTCTTCTTGTTTTTATACAAGGCATTTAAGGTAAGAGAATTATCTATTTCATAATCAGAATGATATGCTCATATTAATCTCATTATCGTCAATAATTTCAATTAAATGTAGGTCTATTGTGCTTTTCTTTTTTCTTCGTAGGTTTTTGTGTATAATGTACTCATCCCTTCATTAGGGGCCAAGGCTTATGAATGATTAAACCATCCAAATCCGAATCCGAATTTATCTGTGTCTGTGTCTGTGTCTGCGCCCTTTCTATGTCTCTGTCTGTCTGTAGGTCTGTCTGTCTGTCTGTCTGTCTTTACTTAGAGAATAATTCAGCCAGTGGTGAGCCAGTTCACTGGTAGGCCAGTGAATAATTCAGTTCATGAATTATTTCTTCCCTCAGTTTGTCAATTAGTTAGTCAATCAATTAGTTAGTCAATCAATTAGTTAGTCAATCAATTAGTTAGTCAATCAATCAGATATTCAGCAAGTTTTACAAATCACTCAATCAATTAGTTAGTCAATCAATTAGTTAGTCAATCAATCAGATATTCAGCAAGTTTTACAAATCACTCATATGCTGATGAGTTAATGGTTGTATTCATTTGCTTGTACTTTAATTTCTTCCTGTGTTTGTTCGCTTTGCTAGTTTGGCATTAAGCTTCTTAGCTGGTTAGCTTAACACTTAGCTGGTTAGCGTAATACTTTGATGATTAGCTAACTGACCAATCAATAGATAAGTGTCACATTTTTACGAATTTGCTTCCTTAGCCACTAACTCACGTCGGTCAGAACCTTGAATACCTTGTGTCCACCACAACAACAAGAAAAAAAGATTTTTTTTTTTTTGGTGGCATCAGTTCTCGGATCAATGGAGCACCTAAAGTGATTTTTTTTTTTTAAACTTTTTTTTTCTTTTTTTCTTTTTTTTCCCTAAGGCCAAAATCCACCTCTTCATTTTTTGGTGCTTCACCCTGTCTTTATCTGAAAAAAAAAAAGCGGAAAAAAAAACAAAAATGATTTCCACTACTTGTTTTTTTTTCTTTCTTTTTCTTGTTTTTTTCTTCTTCTTTTCTTTCCCAACCAGTCTCTTACACACCATGCATAGTCTGTGTGTTGTCTTACAAATGGACATATTTTTGCTGATTTTAGTGTTTTGGCAATTGATACAAAGTGTCTGGGTTTGTTAATGTACTAATGTGTGATGTACTGGCACACTCACTCGGCTAATGTGTTGCTTATACAAACGAAACAACATAGATGAGACCAAGGACTTAATTATTTTGAATTTTTCATTTTGTTTTAAAATAAAATAAAATAAAATAAAAGTTAATTAGATGGTGAGTTGGTTGGTTTGCTAGGTTACTAGCTAGTTGGTCAGTTTGGCGTGCAAAGTGGTTTGATAGCTTAATCTGATTACCTCCCGCCCCCCACCCCCCCCCCCCTCTCTCTCTCTCTCTCTCTCTCTCTCTCTCTCTCTCTCTCTCTGCTAGTGTGTACGCTTTTTCTTTCTGCCTGCCTGTCTGTCTGTCTGTCTGTCTGTCTGTCTGTCTCTCTCTCTCTCTCTCTCTCTCTCTCTCTCTCTCTCTCCCTCTCCTCTCTCTCTCTCTCTCTCTCTCTCTCTCTCTCTCTCTCTCTCTCTCTCAATGTGCACTGTGCAAGATCGTGAGCCTGGCGTTCATGTTTTGGTACATATGTGTGTATGCTTTAGTGTTTGTGTGTGATTTAGTATGTGCGTGTGTCTGTGTGTATGCATCTTTGTGACTGTGATAGAAACAGTGTACGCGTGCACGCACGCACACACACACACACACACACACACACACACACACACACACACACCACACACACACACACACACACACATGCACACACAGAGGCGGACAGACAGACAGACAGGCAGACAGACAGACAAACAACTCGCGCGCGGATTCACAAGTCCCCCATCAGCCGCGATTTACGACATCACACTGAATTTCAGCTTTTGTCCAGTCGACCACTCCAACTGCTCCACAAACATATCCAGTCGACCACTCCAACTGCTCCTCAAACATATCCAGTCGACCACTCCAACTGCTCCTCAAACATATCCAGTCGACCACTCCAACTGCTCCACAAACATATCCAGTCGACCACTCCAACTGCTCCGCAAACATATCCAGTCGACCACTCCAACTGCTCCTCAAACATATCCAGTCGACCACTCCAACTGCTCCGCAAACATATCCAGTCGACCACTCCAACTGCTCCTCAAACATATCCAGTCGACCACTCCAGCTGCTCCACAAACATATCCAGTCGACCACTCCAACTGCTCCTCAAACATATCCAGTCGACCACTCCAACTGCTCCTCAAACATATCCAGTCGACCACTCCAGCTGCTCCACAAACATATCCAGTCGACCACTCCAACAGCTCTTCAAACATGGATACCTGAGACAGGCCTTCTACAGTGCTCACAACTGCTCCACAAACAGGGATACCTGACACAGGCCTTCTACAGTGCTCACAACTGCTCCACAAACAGGGATACCTGACACAGGCCTTCTACAGTGCTCACAACTGCTCCTCAAACAGGGATACCTGAGACAGGCCTTCTCCGGTGTTAAGAAAAAAATGGAGTGGGCTGGGGTAAATAGCGGGGGAGATTAAAGTGAAAAAAAAAGGGGGGGGGGGGGGGGTTAAAGGTTGGGGCCGGGGTGGAGAAAGAGACAGATGAGGGAGGGAGGGGGGGGGGGGGCATTAAAATTGTACTGACAACCTCTCGACGCATCTCGTCTCCATTGTGGCAAAACATGGACTCCCCCAGTCGGAATTACGATCATCTTTTTCAACGCCGCCTTCTCTGAAGTACCCTTACCTCCCCTGAAAAAGGCCGAATCAAAGAACAAGTGACACGATAACTCCCAGAGGGCGCCACTGGGGAGGCTATGGACCCCCTTGATGATTTGGGGGGACAGACAAAAGGGGGAGAATATTTTAGGGGGGGCACGTGTTTTACCCACTTCGCGGCGGGCTCACATCTTCCTCGCCCTTTACGCTTCATTTGATTCTCTTCTGTCTTCTTCTGCTCTCTCTCTCTTCTTTCCCTTCTCTCCTTCTCTCTCCTCTCCCTCCTCCCCCTTTTCCCCTCCTCCCTTCTCTCTCTCTCTCCTCTCTCCACACATACACACACACTACACACACAACACATGATTATGTATTAGTTTTTGTGACTCAAGGGTAAATTATGACGTAAATTTAAAATGACATTTTAAATCATACAAAATAAATGGACAAAGAAGGGATCAAAACTAAGGGCCGATGATTTGGTGCCCAAAGCCAATTTATTTTTTTTAATCACGCTTTTTCTCCGTAGTGTTATAAGTGGAAGGCTGATTTCAAGTAGTAGGGGATCGATGTACATGGTAGTGATATTTTTGAAGACGAACCCACCGAAATAAAGCTGAAATGTTTTGTTATAAAAATTTTGTAATGCTGTGTCGCCGGAGGATTTTAAAACTCCTTAAGAATATTTATGTGCTCAATTGTACCACCGCATGGTTCGGGGGGCTAATTTTTTGTTTGGAACATTGTAGTGTTAATACACGGAGAAGTAATATTTGTTTTAGATCAAGGGTACTCGAATCTTAGTATTGGTTCCAGGCTTGGTGAAATTGTGTTCCCGGGATTCAATATTGATTGCGATTTTTTAAATCGCGGTTCTTCATGGTTTACTGTCTTTATGAATCTGCGGTTCTTCATCTTGATTGCGTTTTTTTTAGGAATCTGCGGTTCTTTTTCCCTATGTTTAATGTTTTATAATCTTCATTTTTCATCTGGGATTGCTTGCTTTATGAATCACGGTTCTTTTTCTTGAATGTTGTGCCTATAAATTTGCGTTTTCTTCCGATAGTTCGACGTAATATATTGGCTTGCTGTCCCGAACCCTTTTTCTTCATCCTTTTTTTGTAAGGGCTGTTTTCCGTGGGGGGCCCTTGGGTTATCCTTTTTCGTCTTATTTTAATGCTGTAGACTGTGGTTGGATACTGGGGGAACTGAATATTTGAATATAATAATAGACACGTGGACGGCCCCCGGCGAGAATGTGATTATATCAAATACGTAATATACGCTGATATATGATGATTAATGTCTATTATTGATAAATTTCTTGATCTAAGCTGAAATGACATGTATTAATTTGTACCAATTCACTGAATGTATTTTTGAGGTTCAGGCAGCAAATTATAAAAAAAAAGAAATCAAACTCTGTGTTGCCGGGCTACCATTTTCGAGGTGGGGTGTTTGTAGGGAAAATTTTACACGATCCAAACTTTTAAGCGAGGCAGACAAAAAAACCCACGCTTTCGCACCCAAAACGAAACACGGTGACCCCCATTAAAGTTTTTTGCTATTGAATTAAAAATAGCCTTAGGGGAGGATTTTTTGACCCAATAATTGCCCAATTAAAGTGATAGTCACGTTCACAACTTTCCTTTAAACAATTGAGTTGGTTGTATTTTTTTTTTTATGACGTTTTTGTCTACTTTTTTTCCCGTCTCCACGAAAGGGGGTATCCCTTCGTATAGTTTCTGGAGAACAGGCCTAGTTCAGTTCTTCCTTCCTTTGTGGGCTTTAATTTTTATTATTTCAGCATCTCTCAGTATTTCTTTTCCATCTTTACTTGGTTTGTGTTGCTTCTTCAGCATTTTGGGTTCTTTTTTTTAATGATGCGTGTGGAGGGGCTGCCCTAACAGTTTTGAAAAAAAAAAATTATTAGTTGTTTCATTGAATGCTTATTTTAAAAACAACAACAACAACAACAACAAAACTTTGATTAATTGTTTTTACCTCATGCCATTGCTTGATTTATACTTGTTGCGAAAATTTAGCATTGATTACCGATTGTTTTTTTTCTTTCCCCCCCTACCCTAAAATCCTGTTTCATTGTTTATCTCTATCTTTGGTTGGTTGGTTTGATAATTTTTGTTTTTTTAAGAGTGATTGCCTTTTAATGCTTGTTTAAAAAAAAAAAATCCTCTTTGGAATTCATATATTTTAGTGGACGGGGGTTTCAAATTTTTTTTTGCTTTATAGAAATTTTTTTGTATTTGATCCATTAGGGTGTTTTGGGTTTTTGACAGACATTATTTCATATTTCATGATGGCACAGAAGGCAAGGAAAAAGTCCTTTGGTTCCCTGGGGACGAGGACAAATTTTCCTAAATATTTACAACGAGGTAAGGTAGTGGTCCTGGGGGGGAGAAGATTTTTTTTGGCCTATGTTACAATTAAATGCCCGACAAAAGAAGGGGAAAAGAATGCATTGAAAGAATTTCAGTTGAGAGTACAGGAAGAAGAGATAACTAAAAGAGAGCAGATACGATACAAGGGGAAACTAAAAAAACAGTTACAAAAAACTTCCAGCAGGTGGGTCCGGGACAGGACAGTGAGAGTCAGGGTTGGGGGTTTTCCCGGGTTTAACGCCCCTCGCCCAATTTTTCCAAGTTGCCCCCTTTTTAAAAAAAAAAGATGAAAACATTTTACTTGTTTCTTTTTAAAACCCCATGCTCTTCCTTGGATGGTCTGAGATTTTGGGGTAACATCCTGCTGCACTACTTGGGGTTTTCTGCTTTAACTCCTATCACAGCCGCTAAAATAATTTTGTTCTTACGAGTTTTGAACGAGAGCTTCGAAAAAATTTCAAGTATCCAAGGGTTTTTCGTAAGCTTTTTCGGGGCAACCACTCCGAGACCGTCGAGACCTTTTGCATTAAACTTGGGCGTTTTTTTGACCCGTTGGTCTCTTTGTAAAAAATTGAAAGTCTTTGAAAGATCGGGTGGATCTTTTTTTTCGTACTTTTTTTGGAGGGGTTCTCAAAGGATTGGCCACTTTTTTTGTGAAGAGATGTGAAAACTTTTTGTGAAAATATCAAGTCTGCAGAGTCATACAGATGCTCACCAAAACTAAGGTCTTTCTGGGAAAGCAATTAAACTTTTTTGCTTCTTTGGTACAAAACCCGGGTCAGTTTGATAGAAAATCCATACTGTGGTCACCCTGACAGAGAAACAATACTCTACTTTTCAAAACAGTGGCCCTACTCTGTTACTCACTGATCGGGGAAGTAACTTTGGTGGTACTGTTTTGGGGTCATCAGAGCTTGGTTCTCACGGTCGGGAAATGACTTTGGCGGTAGTCGTTATCGGGCGTGGCGCCCTTATACCCTGCAGTAAATTCCTCAAAAGTGCTTTTATCAGTTTGCAAATGTTGTGTTAATTTTTTTGGGAAAAAGACAGGGCATGAGCTGCTAGTGCCATGGAAACGGTAGAAACCCCTGTAAATTTGCACCCTTTGCCACCCAATGAAGTCCTTTTGTTTTTTGTAACTCCACTTTGTCGGGGAAATCGGCCCACAGCAAAAAAGTTTAGTTTGTTGTTCGTTCTTTAACTCCTTCTGCTTGCTACTGCTGTGGTTTTTACAGGCAAAATTGCATTGGAGTCTGGTTCTGTAATGGCACTTGAGTCTTTCTACGTAACTGTGCACTATTTGTGGCGTTCGCAAACGGTTTGTTTTTTGACAGTCAGATGTTAGGGAAACCCCGCGAAGGTGTTTCTTTTTTGGGGCGTTGGGGGTGATTTTCCCCTGGCTACAGTTTTATCAGTTGTCCCTTTTTTTGTGGGGATTTGACTTTTTGTGTCTTGGGTAGTCCTTTGCGACCATTTTGGGGTAATGGCCCCGGAGTTTCGTAGCGGGGACTTTGTGGTATCTGGTGAACCTTTCTTTTAGCCGCCGTTAAAAGGGCTGAGCTAAACATTTGTGGACAAAAAGCCTTTTTTCTATCCCTAATGATCTAACATTTCCCGTTTTTGACTTGTTCTGAACAAAGGATAGTCATTTAATCTTTCTTTCATTAACGCTTCTGATGTGTCCCCGCTATGACTACTTTGATGTTTACCACAGTCGTTCTTTCACAAGGACTTCATCCTGGGTCAAGATACACCCTTTGCTTTGAACAGAAAGGTTTTTCTGAGGGGTTTTCCAGGAGTTGTCTTTCTGTATCCCTCTCCTAGTCTTTGACTATTCGGAATGGTCGTACATTGGTGTCGTCCAGGACTGTATGACGCTTTAAAACCCATTTCCCCTTAACTTTTCCATGGGATCTTCTATGCCAATAAGATGTTCGTTATGTACATTTGTTGGCTTGTCGACAGCAGTTCCATGGAGTTTGCGTGCAGTCTTTATGATTTTTAGGACATTTTACTTCTAAAACCCGGTTTTTTTTCCCGGTTATGTACATTAAGGGTCCCTCTTTCAACAATGTCCCTGTTAAAAGAAATTTATGAAAAACCCCTTTTCTGCGAAAGAGGGTTTTTGAAGAGAGAGGTACATATTGGGTCGAATCATTTAGCCACGAATAGCAGTATGCATCCCAGTTTTGTTCGTCAGGAAGAAAGATTTTACGTGCGGGTTTTACTCCTTGTGTGCTGAAGCTTGAGGAAGATTCAGGGGGAACTTTTCTTCTCACCTGTGTGTTGTTATTTTTGATTGGTTAATCTTTTGTGTTCAGGACTGATCAGTTCTGTTGATTTGGTGCTGTTTTTCCAGTAGAAGATTGTTCTTCACCCTCCCATCGCAGTCCCCCAAAGTTGGGTGAATCGCAAGAAGGCATCACACTATTTTGCGGAATGTTTATCCATTGTCTCTACCCCGTGGGGGTATGGAGAGGCGACTGAGTGTCATAGACATTTTATGGCATTATCACTGGGTGTGGGTGCAGGGGCCCGTGCCCAACCTTTTTTCTACCCCGGGGGGATGGAGAGGCTGACCGAGTGGGGGGAGTAGACATGGGGGGGTCTCTACCCCTGTGGGGATGGGGAGGCTGACCGAGTGGTCAGAAACATCGTATATGCATTGCCCTCCAGGTGTGGGGGGCGCCCATGCCCCGCCGCCGTTTTCTACCCTGTGGGAAAGGGAGGTTGTCCGTGAGGTCATAACAAGCACATGTAAAAGGGCTTAGAGTTCGTTGGACGACAACTTTGTTTTTTTTGTTGTGTGAAGTCCCGGAAAAGGGGTCCACGAAACTCTTCCGTGAGCGCTTCGTTTTCCGTCGAGGAAGTAATTTGTGGTTTTGGGATTTTCTTTTGTTTACTTCTTTTTTAAAAAAACAATTTGGGCATTGTTTTTTTCTTGAGGGGGGGGTTTGGGTAAAAAAAAATAAATTTAAAAAAAAAAAAAAATGGGAAAAAAAAAGAAAAAGGGGGGAAAAAAGGGAGGTTTGTGTCAACCTAATTTTTTTTTTTAATTTATTTTTCTCCCATTTATATTGGGGAGAGGCGACTCAAGTCTTTGCATCGTTTCCTGTGATGTGGGATACTTTTGATGACGATACCACCGGAATATGAAGCATGAAATGTATTTGTTATAAAATGTTGTGAATGCTTGTCGCCGAAGGCTTAAAACTCCCATAAGAATATTTATGTGGGCCCAATTGTACCCCCGCATGTGTTCGTGGGGGGGAATTTTTTTGATGGAACTTTTTAGTGTGGGAAAAACGGAGAAGTTAATTTTTTTTGATAAGGGGGGAACGGGGGGGGGCGAATCTTAGTATTGTTTCCATGGGCTTTGGGAAATTGTGTTCTCCGGGATTCAATATTGATTTTGTACTTTGGAATCGGGTTCTCTATGGTTTTACTGGCTTTAAAATCTGCGGTTCTTCATCTGGATTGCTGGTTTTTTGGGGCTGCGGTTTTTCTTCATGGTTTACAGTGCTTTAGAATCTTCAGTTCTTTTATCTTGGGTTGCTTCTTTATGAATCTACGGTTCTTCTTCTGTGGGAAAGTTTGCCTTGGGAAATTTGCGGTTCTTCTTCCCATAGTTACGTAAATATTGTGGGTTGCTGTGCGAGACCCTTTTCTTCTTTACGCTTGTGTTTTGTGAACGGGGGGGAGTGGTTTAGTGGGGGACCTTGGGGTTTTCCTTTTTCGTCTTATTTTAATCTGAGACTGTGGCTGGATACTGTGGAACTGAATATTTGAATAATATAATGAGACACTTTGGACGGGGGGCCGGCGAATAGTGAGTTTTATCAAGAAAAGTAAAAATGAAACGCTGATATGGATGATTTAAAAGGGCTTTTGTTTGTGATACTGTCATAGCGTGTAATGAATGTATTAATTTTTACCAATTCACAGAAAGTATGTTTTATGGGTTCAGGCAGCATAATTATAAAGAAAAGAAAACAAACTCGTGGTTTTCCTGGCTATCCATGTTTTGTATGGGGTGGGTGTGTGTAGGGGAAAAATTATTACCGCATCCAAACTTTTTAGAGCGAGAGTCAGACAACAAAACAAAGCACCGCCACCATACAAAAAGTAGTATGTATGTAGTATTATGAGAGTAAAGTTGAGATTAATTTTCGGCAACACAAACAGGGATCCTGGAATTTGTTGGGAAGGGGTTGATGAGAAGAATTATTTTACACACTAATGGGGCCACGCCGGGGCCAAGCGGGGCCCCCTTTCAAATGGTTCCGCCTTCTGCAATGCTGCATCCGTCTCGGCCGTCGTCGTCGTCTTCGCCGTCGTTTGGTTGTTGATGTTGTCGTTGTTGTTGTTGTTGCTGTCGTCATTGTTTTCTTCTTGTTGTTTTTGCCTTCCGTTCTATTTCGCCACTTTCATGCACAATCCTGGGATTGTTTGTTTGCAAGGCCATTGGATCTTATGACATGGCCACACCAACGCTGTTGTCTTTCCTTGGCAGATGTCATTGGATCTTATGACATGGCCACACCAACGCTGTTGTCTTTCCTTGGCTGATGTCATTGGATCTTATGACATGGCCACACCAAACGCTGTTGTCTTTCCTTGACTGGTGTCATTGGATCTTATGACATGGCCACACCAACGCTGTTGTCTTTCCTTGGCTGATGTCATTGGATCTTATGACATGGCCACACCAACGCTGTTGTCTTTCCTTGGCTGATGTCATTGGATCTTATGACATGGCCACACCAACGCTGTTTCTTTTTCCTTGGCTGATGTCATTGGATCTTATGACATGGCCACACCAACGCTGTTGTCTTTCCTTGCTGATGTCATTGGATCTTATGACATGGCCACACCAACGCTGTTGTCTTTCCTTGGCTGATGTCATTGGATCTTATGACATGGCCACACCAACGCTGTTGTCTTTCCTTGGCTGATGTCATTGGATCTTATGACATGGCCACACCAACGCTGCTTGTCTTTTCTTGACTGATGTCATTGGATCTTATGACATGACCACACCAATGCTGTTGTCTTTCCTTGCTGATGTCATTGGATCTTATGACATGGCCACACCAACGCTGTTGTCTTTCCTTGCTGATGTCATTGGATCTTATGACATGGCCACACCAACGCTGTGTTGTCTTTCCTTGCTGATGTCATTGGATCTTATGACATGGCCACACCAACGCTGTTGTCTTTCCTTGGCTGATGTCATTGGATCTTATGACATGGCCACACCAACGCTTTGTCTTTCCTTGGCTGATGTCTTTGGGATCTAATGACATGGCCAAACCAACGCTGCTTTCTTTTCTTGACTGATGTCATTGGATCTTATGACATGGCCAAACCAACGCTGTTGTCTTTCCTTGACTGATGTCATTGATCTTATGACTTTGGCCACAACCAACGCTGTTGTCTTTCCTTGACTTGATGTCATTGGATCTTATGACATGGCCACACCAACGCTGTTGTCTTTCCTTGGCTGATGCCATTGGATCTTATGACATGGCCATACCAACGCTGTTGTCTTTCCTTGGCTGATGTCATTGGATCTTATGACATGGCCACACCAACGCTGTTGTCTTCCTTGGCTGATGTCATTGGATCTAATGACATGGCCACACCAACGCTGTTGTCTTTCCTTGGCTGATGCCATTGGATCTTATGACATGGCCACACCAACGCTGTTGTCTTTCCTTGACTGATGTCATTGGATCTTATGACATGGCCACACCAACGCTGCTTTCTTCCTTGGCTGATGTCATTGGATCTTATGACATGGCCACACCAACGCTGTTGTCTTTCCTTGACTGATGTCATTGGATCTTATGACATGGCCACACCAACGCTGTTGTCTTTCCTTGGCTGATGTCATTGGATCTTATGACATGGCCACACCAACGCTGTTGTCTTTCCTTGGCTGATGTCATTGGATCTTATGACATGGCCACACCAACGCTGTTGTCTTTCCTTGGCTGATGTCATTGGATCTTATGACATGGCCACACCAACGCTGTTGTCTTTCCTTGACTGATGTCATTGGATCTTATGACATGGCCATACCAACGCTGTTGTCTTTCCTTGACTGATGTCATTGGATCTTATGACATGGCCATACCAACGCTGTTGTCTTTCCTTGACTGATGTCATTGGATCTTATGACATGGCCATACCAACGCTGTTGTCTTTCCTTGACTGATGTCATTGGATCTTATGACATGGCCATACCAACGCTGTTGTCTTTCCTTGACTGATGTCATTGGATCTTATGACATGGCCATACCAACGCTGTTGTCTTTCCTTGACTGATGTCATTGGATCTTATGACATGGCCATACCAACGCTGTTGTCTTTCCTTGACTGATGTCATTGGATCTTATGACATGGCCATGCCAACGCTGTTGTCTTTCCTTGACTGATGTCATTGGATCTTATGACATGGCCATACCAACGCTGTTGTCTTTCCTTGGCTGATGTCATTGGATCTTATGACATGGCCATACCAACGCTGTTGTCTTTCCTTGGCTGATGTCATTGGATCTTATGACATGGCCACACCAACGCTGTTGTCTTTCCTTGGCTGATGTCATTGGATCTTATGACATGGCCACACCAACGCTGTTGTCTTTCCTTGGCTGATGTCATTGGATCTTATGACATGGCCACACCAACGCTGTTGTCTTTCCTTGGCTGATGTCATTGGATCTTATGACATGGCCACACCAACGCTGTTGTCTTTCCTTGGCTGATGTCATTGGATCTTATGACATGGCCACACCAACGCTGTTGTCTTTCCTTGGCTGATGTCATTGGATCTTATGACATGGCCACACCAACGCTGTTGTCTTTCCTTGGCTGATGTCATTGGATCTTATGACATGCCACACCAACGCTGCTTTCTTTTCTTGACTGATGTCATTGGATCTTGTGACATGGCCACACCAACGCTGCTTTCTTTTCTTGACTGATGTCAGGAGATCTTCAGAAGGTCCAGTGTGTAGCCGGGTGGTTTGGCAGCTCGTTCCTTGTGAGATGATCTGTTTATCGGATGTTCAGTTTCTTGCGGTCACACCTCATCTTCATGCTTTGGATTCTACTCTTCCAAACCAGCTGTGGTCTCCATGTCTTGCATGCACACTGGAAGATGGAATCTATTATAGCTGCGCGAACAGGAGCAAGATCCTGTGTTTCATGTAGACGTTCCTTGTTCTTCTGCATGGGTTTTAGTCTAGACAGTGCTGATATGTTTCATGGAATTGTTCCTTGTTCTTCTGTATGGGTTTTAGTCTAGACAGTGCTGATATGTTTCATGGAGACGTTCCTTGTTCTTCTCTATGGGTTTTTAGTCTAGACAGTGCTGATATGTGTCATGGAGATGTTCCTTGTTCTTCTGCATGGGTTTTAGTCTAGACAGTGCTGATATTGTCTATGCAGTCTTTGAGGGGATTTCTGGTGAGGATTAATGATTTTTACTAATGGATTCCGGTTAATAAACTGTTGAATAATTTCTGGCTTCTGTCCATGAACGGTAACATCAGTAGTAATGGTGACGTTGCGGTGGGGCTTTCACCTTTTTCTCCTCGGCACTGATTTCTGTGCTGTCATTGTTGATGTTTAACCCAGTCTTTGAATCAGCTCGGCGAGTTCTTATTTTCAGCCTGCCAGGCCGTCGATGCCATCCGCAAAATGAAGGTTCGTAATGTTTCTTCTTCCTCCGGTACTGACTGCGCTCACATGATTCCCGAGTGCATCAGTCAGTATGCCTTTAACGAATATGCTGAAAAGTATGGGAGATGGAAGACACCTCTGACGAACTCCAACTGAAGTATGGAACCAGTCTTCAGCCGCCACACTTTATGAGCACTGCACCAGTTGCTTTGAAGTACAGTTGCTGGATGGTGTTTATTACTTTCGCCTGATATCCAATTCCTCCACTGTGGCTCACACCAGCCTCTGCCACCCTCTGTTGAACGCTTTCCTGAAGTCTATGAAGTCACTCTGGTGTTGGGGATTTTTTTGCAAAGGTTATACGGGTTATAGATCGGTTCCATGGCACTCCTGTCTTCGCGGATTCCTGCCTGGTTTTCAGATATGATGGCATGTCTGCTTGTGACTGTCATCTTTTACGCATGATTCAGAGCATTTGCCTGCAGTGCTGACGGTCGTGAGTTCGATTCCCATCCATCTGGGGTCGGGCTGTTTTCGGCTTGGAAACCCTCAGTGTCCACCCAGCGGTCACTGGAACCTGATTCAGTTCTCTGTCCACCCAGCGGCCAGTGATGTCTGATTCAGATCTGGGAAAGGAAAGGCGGTGGTCCTGTCGTTGCCATAGATACGCTGACCATCTTACAATTGATGAGAACATAACGATTGTTTTCCCTAACCATCAGTCATGGCCTGACAAATGCCATGTGAGTGTTTGTCGGTGCTGATTTTCTAATCCAAACTGAGAGAGAGAGAGAGAGAAAGAGAAGAGAGAGATGAGAGAGGAAGAGAGACAGAGAGAGAGAGAGAGAGAGAGAGAGAGAGAAGGTTATAATCTCTACAATCCTGCTCCTCACAGATACCAAACTCCGGACGCCACCAAGCAGGCGCCACTCTCCGACAGAAGAAATCGTCTGCTTGCTTGCGCATGAAATCCGCCGAATCAGTCCACTTAATCGACTCCACCTGCCGACAATCCGCCGATACCTTGACGTCACGCCGAAAATGAGAATCAAATTCACAGCGACAGCCCGCTTTCAAAGAAGCCCCCGACCTGTGATAATCAGACAGACAAACGGCGGCGCTGACAGGAACCGCGCGACAGACTTGGACATTGACGGTTTCAAAACATGAAATAAAGTCAGTTTTGAAAAAAAAAAACAAAAAAAAACCCAACCCTAGTAGCTGAAGGCGAGAGTAATGAAGCATCGAGGCGCATTCATGGCACAGTTTAGTGCAGAAGGTGGCAGAGTGCATCTGAAATATCAAGGAGCCGTGACGGGGAGGGGGGGGGGGGGGGCGGGAGGGGAGGTC
>CM031620.1:397838-410338 GCA_018398815.1 Conus ventricosus | reverse complement strand
GCACAACGCCTGAATACACTATCACACAAGTGGGACATCGCCATAATAACACTGCCACACTAGTGGGACAATCGCCATAATACACTGCCACACTAGTGGGACCTCGCCATAAATACACTGCCACACTAGTGGGACATCGCCATAATACACTGCCACACTAGTGGATAATCGCCATAATACACTGCCACACTAGTGGACAACGCCTGAATACACTGCCACACTAGTGGGACATCGCCATAATACACTGCCACACTAGTGGGACAACGCCTGAATATACTGCCACACTACATTTGTCTTGTCGCGCGCAGGGCCAGGCCACATTCCACTAGATGCAGTCAATATGAAGTCGTCCTCACAGTCCACTAGATGCAGTCAATATGAAGTCGTACTCAGGCCACATTCCACTCGATGCAGTCAATATAAGTCGTCCTCACAGTCCACTAGATGCAGTCAATATGAAGTCGTACTCACAGTCCACTAGAATGCAGTCAATATGAAGTCGTACTCAGGCCACATTCCACTCGATGCAGTCAATATGAAGTCGTACTCAGGCCACAGTCCACTAGATGCAGTCAATATGAAGTCGTAACTCAGGCCACAGTGCACTAGATGCAGTCAATATGAAGTCATACTCAGGTCACAGTCCACTCGATGCAGTCAATATGAAGTCGTACTCAGGCCACAGGCCACTAGATGCAGTCAATATGAAGTCGCACTCACAGTCCACTCGATGCAGTCAATATGAAGTCGTACTCACAGTCCACTAGATGCAGTCAATATGAAGTCGCACTCACAGTCCACTCGATGCAGTCAATATGAAGTCGTACTCAGGCCACAGTGCACTAGATGCAGTCAATATAAAGTCGTACTCAGGTCACAGTCCACTAGATGCAGTCAATATGAAGTCGTACTCAGGTCACAGTCCACTAGATGCAGTCAATATGAAGTCGTACTCACAGTCCACTAGATGCAGTCAATATGAAGTCGTTCTCAAGGCCACAGGCCACTAGATGCAGTCAATATGAAGGCCACAGGCCACAGTCCACTAGATGCAGTCAATATGAAGTCGTACTCAGGCCACAGGCCACTAGATGCAGTCAATATGAAGTCGTAATCAGGTCACATTCCACTAGATGCAGTCAATATGAAGTCGTAATCAGGTCACATTCCACTCGATGCAGTCAATATGAAGTCGTACTCAGGCCACATGCACTAGATGCAGGCAATATGAAGTCGTACTCAGGCCACAGTGCACTAGATGCAGTCAATATGAAGTCGCCAGGAGGCAACCCACCAGAGGAGGAACTGCACTACTGCTGAGTCACGTCTGTGGTGTTCATATGAGATGTTCTGGCACAACGACGACGACCACGACACGATGCTGATGTTAGTAATGCATGGAGATGAATGCTAGTGATCTTGATGGTAATGAGGATGGTGATGAAGATGATGATGATGATGATGATGATGATGATGATGATGATGATGATGAGATGATGATGATGATGATGGCAGATATGATGATGATGATGATGATGATGATGATGATGTGATGATGAATGATGGCGATGATGAAGATGATGATGATGATGATGATGATGATGATGATGATGATGATGATGATGATGATGATGACTGTGATCGTGATTTGCTCCTAAATGTAGATCCCGACGAGACTCGAGTCAACAAAACACGAGAGATACAGACACTGTCACGCACGAACTGACACAGGTCGCCTCAGTGACAATTGTGGAGTGTGACCCGTCCAGTGCCAGGTGGCAGTGACCGTGAAGTGCGTGAATCTTGCCGGGAATTTTGCTTACCTGTTAACTCTTGGAGGGGGGAGGGAGGAGAGTGTCAAGCTCGTCGGAATAGTGAGGTTTACGTGTGTAAACTAACGCTCGTGAAACTGGAGTTCTTCGGTGTGTATGGGGAATTCCGTGAATGTGAGTGCTGTCTTGTGAGTTTCCCGAGGTGAACTCGAGTGTCGGGGTTGTCTGCAAGTTAGTACGAACTGAGGCTTATCCGCGAAGGTTGGGTTGGCCTCGTGCTCATGTTTGTTTCTGCCGTTGGGGGCAGGAGTCTTGGTATGCCCTCGACCGACTTTTGAAGGTTTGGGCTACCAGAGAAGACGGTCGGTGTTTCGGTGTTCAGCGACGGGTTCTGCACGTACCAGGGCGTTGGCTGTCTGGCAGTGTCCCGGCGACTGAGGGTGTCGTCCAGTGTGTCGTCCGCGTCTTGACTGTCGGTGTCTGGTGTTCAGCGGCGGTTCTGCACGTACCAGGCGTTGGCTGTCTGGCAGTGTCCCGGCGACTGAGGGTGTCGTCCAGTGTGTCGTCCGCGTCTTGACTGTCGGTGTCTGGTTTCAGCGACGGGTTCTGCACGTACCAGGGCGTTGGCTGTCTGGCAGTGTCCCGGCGACTGAGGGGTCATCCAGTGTGTCGTCCGCGTCTTGACTGTCGGTGTCTGGTGTTCAGCGACGGGTTCTGCACGTACCAGGGCGTTGGCTGTCTGGCAGTGTCCCGGCGACTGAGGGTGTCGTCCTTTGTGTGTCGTTCCTGTTGTTCAAGGTGAGCGTGTAAAGTAATGGAAATTCTGGAGGGCTGTGTAGTTGGTTGTTTTGTAGATATCATGGTTTCATCAACTTTTGTGTTTCAGTTCCCGGAACGGGAGGATTTCCGTTTAATTTGATTTTTATTTGCAAAGATTCTTTTTATGTGAATTTGGCTAAGAGGAGAGATTTAAATGTGCGGAAGTTTAAAGAGAAGGGATATAATTTGAATTTAAGGTCGGGGGGAAAACCCGTACATATGGGAATGAAGTAATGTGGCAATTCCGGTCTACACTGATACAGATAGGTGGATGTGTTAAAGCGGTATTGATGTGCTAAGACAATATGTTGTACGGGGTTAGTGGTCGCTGGTGTACAGAAATACTGGTTTCAAGTTTTGATAAGATTGGTTATTTTCTGAGTGTACGTTGGTATCGGAGGACGGGAACTTTTAATATTAAGAGGACTGTCACGCGGTGCAGGCCAGGTACGGAGGGCAGACTGCTTGGTGATGTGTCTGGGCGTGTGTGAGGTTTATCGAGAGGTGACGGGTGGTGGTACCTCGGATAGACAACGTCTTGTAGAAGTTCACTTTGGTGTTCACGCTTGGAACTAAACTGGGGTGGATGGGCGGAAAGGAAAAGTAGGGATCATTATATTAATAAGAGTTGTTCTTTTGTTCAATTATTGTTAAAGATTTGCGGGTGAATTCATGATTGTGTTGTTACTTGGTATAGGTATTACGATTGGAAAATAAGAGAAAAAATAGCAGATGATAAGAATAAAAGGGTGTTTAAGATATTTGGGAATTGTGCCTCAGAAGCTTACATTTGATGTATATATGTATGTATGTGGTTGTTTTAGTCGACGGGGGTCGTCAGTATTCAAAGATGTTTTCCGCAGCATTGTGGTGTCGGTAGACAATGTTATAGCAGCGCTCGGAAATCCTGTCGAGATTATGTAATTGGTGATTGCCCCAGCGCTTGATAATTTCCGATGACATTTGTAGGATTGTGATTGTGCCTGCTAAGAATTTGATAACGGGTTCAATTATTATTTTGGTTTTGCTTGAAATGTGTTGATCTATTAAGCATGTTACTGAGTAATCGATCCTGAATTGTGACCGGTACTGTCGTCACTAACGGTCGGATTGTTCGTTTGTTCGTTGCAGTGAATATGATTATAATCTTATTGAATCATTGTCTGGAGACCTCGATGGGAAATGAAGTCGTGACATGTAATTCAGATAGTGTAATCACTTTTATGAAGGAATGGTTATAATTATGTTGTGGCTGTTGATGGAAGTGGAAAGTCAATGAAATTGGTTTAAATGTGTAATGGAACATTTCTGGTGTGAGAGAATCTTGATGTCAAGGTGGCTGGTTGTATAAGTCAAGATTTAAAGTTCCAATTAGCTGTCGCACTTTGGGTTGTGACATGTAAACACCGAGAACCATTTACTTAGTGAAGCAACAAATAAGTATAACTGTATTCTTCTGTGGTAGTAAGACATTTCCTTTTGCACAGGTTCCGGCGAGTTTTGTATACCTCCCCTACACGGCAAATCCGTGAGGGTCGCCTCTCAGGTGGTGGGAGTTGGCACCGCCATCCCCACTGTCATCCCTGCCCACTTCTCTGCCGGAGTGGGGACGCACCCGAGCCGCAGGATGCGTTCCGGTCGGGACGTCATCTCCCTTCCACAGTCCGAGGGCGTGGCAGTTCCTCTGACTTCACTGTCTTCAGGGTGGCGAGCGTCTTGAGGGCCCACCGCAGTATTCCATCAGCGTGTGACTCGCGGGTGTGGTTGGTGCCCGGTAGGGAGGGAACCGCGTTCTTCGACGTGTCACAACGTTCCTCTCCTGTTTCGTATCAAGCGCTTCAGTGAAGGTTTTGTGTTTTGGCGGTGCATTAGTGTGAGAGCGCCGTCAAGCAGACCGACGTTTTCATAACCATATCGGGAAACGCTGTGTTGCCGTTGTTTGTTTTTTTTTGTGTGTGTGTGTGGTTTTGTGTTTTTTTTGGAAGTGGAAGTTTTTTTTTTTGCCTGTGTCAAGTACCCCGCCAGGGACTTCAGATGAAGTATTGAAAATATACATGGGTTCGGTTACCTGAACAATTGGGGTTGAATATTTGGGGTTAAGCTTGGTGTCCGATGGTTTGACACCGGCATATAAATTAGTATAAGAATACATTTGAAAGAAAAGAGACATCGCGTGGGCATCTCAGGTTTATGAGGTATCAACCTTGTTGGTATTTCAGCCTGGGGTATACCAGGGGATGTGATGATGCACCCTTGTTCCTTCGGGTATTAGTCTTTGGTGGGCCGAGGTGTGTATTTGTGCCTCCTGAGGGAAGGGTCGTTAAGTGTATAGTGCAGTACATGCGTTGCACTGGTATGCAGAAGGGGCCATGCGTTGATGGTCGGGTATTGGTAACATAGTTGGATTGTTTTGGGGTTTTGTTTTTTTTTGCCTGTGTGGGTTGGATATATATAGAGGTCTGGTGTTTCATCTGCCATTCTGTGGTGAGTGCGTGTGTGAATGCAAATAAAGCCTTTTGTTTGTGCAACCGTATTTTCTTTTGTGTGTGTGTTTGTTGTGTGGCGTTTCAATACTCAGTGAAAGGGGGAAAGGGGTGGTTATAACGGGGGATATATTAATACATATATCCCTGTCTACTGTCTTATACAGTGACAGACACCAGTCATGTTAGGAACATCAACGGAACACTCAAAATCTGCGTTCCTCAATTCAAGTCTTGCGTTATTACATTTCACGACAAATCATCTCTACAACGGCAATACAAACAAGATCATGGCGATTTCGTTTTCTTAACCCATTAATATATCCAGGATAGTATAAAACATGGGACAATACTGAATCCCCCCTCCCTCCCTCATCCTCCCTCCGCCTTCACCTCCTCCAGAGAAGCTTGATGGAATGTAAAGGACAATTCCATGTAAGAAAAGCAATACCCCAGTTAAGTGTTTATACACCCACTATGAAAGGAGAGAAAGAAGAAAATAAAAGAAAAAAGGACAAACAGAGAGACACACACTGGAGTTTATTACTTTGAACCACTGAAAAAAGGATTGGCCATTACTACGCGTGGCAGGCATCAAAGGCAGCCCATGGTGTGAACCATTCTAACTCTGTGCCGGCCTCCTCGCTTCCACCCGAACCTCCGGCTCCTCTTCCTCCTCTCCCCCCTTCCCCTTCTCCCCTTTTCCCCTAGACTTCCACCCCCCCCCCCCCCAAACTCTCCCCCCCCCTTGCTCCCCTGTCCCTTTTCTAAGACACTTCCCCAATAACAGAAATCAGAACATAAAATTGTAATGACGAGCCAGGCCTCGTGCGGAGGACGGGCCCTAAGACTTAGTTTATGGGGCCAGTGGCAATCCTCCCAGCCCACCTCCCCAGCTTAGCCATATTGGAAAGAGAAAGAGAAAGATTTCAGCGGTCAGTCCAGAAAGGGTGGGTGGGTGCGTGGGTGGGTGGTCTCCCTTTAGTTCAGCTCTCGCAGAGGGAGGGGGTGAAGGCGAGGCGTTATTGACGAGTCGGTGTAGACAAACTGGGAGAGCCCCTATGAGAGCCGGAGTGAAAAAGATCCAGAGGGCCTGCCCGTGGTGTAAAGTTTTATGAGGACTCCTCTCGCTTTACACTTCAAACGTCGGAGGGCAAGCACACCCAGCTGGCTCTCTTCTTGATTACAGTGGGCCCCTCGTCTTAGAAGAAGCAAAGAGACACCAAGCCAGGAGAAGATTACTCTTCATCCCCGACGATCAGAGCCGCAGAGCTATTAGTTCCCTTCTCTCTCTCTCTCTTGGACGTTAGCAGTGACGTAAGATTTTGATCCTTCCAGGTCAGGTTTGTAGGGGGCTAAGACCATGTGAGAGCGATGAAGCAACGATCAGCCATGGCCCTGGTCGGTTCTGAGGAGACAGGAGTCAAGGACTGCTGTTATGGGTATGCTGGAATAGTCATGGCTGCCCGACCGACCCGGGCAGGCGATCGCTCTCGTCGGGCATGTAGTGAATCCTGCGAACCTCTCTTCCTGGTAAGGTACTATTTTAAAGCATCTGCCGTGAACAATCAAAACTTCATCTGCCATGAACAATCAAAACTTCATCATCTGCCATGAACAATCAAAACTTCAGCATCTGCCGTGAACAATCTAACCTTCAGCATCTGCCGTGAACAATCAAAACTTCATCATCTGCCGTGAACAATCAAAACTTCATCATCTGCCGTGAACAATCAAAACTTCAGCATCTGCCGTCAACAATCAAAACTTCAGCATCTGCCGTGAATAATCAAAACTTCAGCATCTGTCGTGAACAAATCAAACTTCAGCATCTGCCGTGAACAATTCAAACTGCAGCATCTGCCGTGAACAATCAAAACTTCAGCATCTGCCGTGAACAATCAAAACTTCAGCATCTGCCGTGAACAATCAAAACTTCAGCATCTGCCGTGAACAGTCAAAACTTCAGCATCTGCCGTGAACAGTCAAAACTTCAGCATCTGCCGTGAACAATCAAAACTTCAGCATCTGCCGTGAACAATGAAAACTTCAGCATCTGCCGTGAACAATCAAAACTTCAGCATCTGCCGTGAACAATCAAAACTTCAGCATCTGCCGTGAACAATCAAAACTTCAGCATCTGCCGTGAACAGTCAAAACTTCAGCATCTGCCGTGAACAGTCAAAACTTCAGCATCTGCCGTGAACAATCAAAACTTCAGCATCTGCCGTGAACAATGAAAACTTCAGCATCTGCCGTGAACAATCAAAACTTCAGCATCTGCCGTGAACAATCAAAACTTCAGCATCTGCCGTGAACAATCAAAACTTCAGCATCTGCCGTGAACAATCAAAACTTCAGCATCTGCCGTCACACGGTCATGCGTGCAATTGCACCCATCCTCACTCCTTCAGCACCCCCCCCCCTCTCTCCTCCCACCCTCCCATCCCCCTTCATACGCAGGTAACGTGTAATAAAGGGCACCCTATCAACAAACAAACAAGCAAACAGGCAAACAAACAACAACAACCCCCCCCCCCCCCCCCCCCGCAACAAAAACAACAACAACAACAACAAAACAGAAAAGAAAAAAGAAAAAAAAAGAAGGAGAGAAAGAAGAAGAAACAGAAAAAAGAGAAAAAAAACCCGACTGTTTAAAAAAGATGCGATTTCAGACTGGTAAAAGATGCCAACACAAGCATGATGCAGGAGACGGATTGCAAGAAACGCTTTGTCACGCTCCGTGGAGGTTGTTCACATGGACACAAACAAGATGGCGACAATTGTAGTCGGATTCTGCTTGTGATATTTCCATTCGGTTTTATGTGTGGTATTCATATGATGATGATTCTTTCACTAACGTCACTCATCTATCTATCTATCTATCTATCTATCTATCTATCTATCTATCTATCTATCTATCTATCTATCTATCTATCTATCTATCTATCTATCTATCTATCTACTATCTATCTATCTATCTATCTATCTATCTATCTATCTATCTATCTATCTATCTATCTATCTATCTATCTATCTATCTATCTATCTATCTATCTATCTATCTATCTATCTATCTATCTATCTATCTATCTATCTATCTATCTATCTATCATCTATCTATCTATCTATCTATACACTATCTATCTATCTATCTATCTATCTATCTATCTATCTATCTATCTATCTATCTATCTATCTATCTATCTATCTATCTATGCTTGTGTGTATGTATATATACACGCACAAACACACACATATACATACATACACACACGCATGCATGCACGCACACAGATAGATAGATAGATAGATAGATAGATAGATAGATAGATAGATAGATAGATAGATAGATACATACATACATACATACATACATACATACATACATATACAGAGAGAGAGAGAGAGAGAGAGAGAGAGAGAGAGAGAGGAAGAGAGACAGACAGACAGAAAGACACACGCATGCACACACACACACACACACACACACACACACACACACACACACACACACACACACACACACGCTCGCGCGCGCGTGCACACACAAAGTTAGAGAGTGTGTGCATGCATGCATTTAACATGCAGAGAGAGAGAGAGAGAGAGAGAGAGAGAGAGAGAGAGAGAGACAGAGAGAGAGAGAGAGAGAGAGAGAGAGAGAGCGGGGGGGGGAGGGGGGCAGACTTACACACAGACACACAGACACACAGACAGAGAGAAGATGCTCGGCCACGCATTTCCGGTAATTCTGTAGTATTTACCTGAGAGAGAGAGAGAGAGGAGAGAGAGAGAGAGAGAGAGAGAGAGAGAGAGAGAGAGCAGCTTGTGAGCATCTTGCTGAAGGACTGGGGGGCCTTTGTGGCCGAGGTGAGGCCGAGGGCTGGCCCTAGCTGTGGCCGTGTCCACACAGATGCACAGGATTTGAGGATGCTTGTTCCAGGACCGGGCTGGTTAGTTCTGTGCTGATGACGTCTTTATGACGCTGGCGGTCACGTGCTAAGGAGGGTGAAAAGGAGGACTGTTCGCTCAGCGGCAGAGGGGGGTAAGGGAAGGAGGGGGGGGGTGGGGAGGGAGGGGGTGGAGGAAGGGGAGGGGGGCAGGGTGGAGGTTGTTAGGGGCATGGGCTCATTGGAACGTAAAGAGGGTGCTGTGTTTGTTGTTGAAGGCTGTGTTGTTTGAGGCTGTTGTTGACACAAGGTAGAAATGAACTGACACCCTGTCTCCATCCTCACCACTCTTCCACACCATCTCCCCCCCCCCCCCCCCCACCTCACCCACTCTGTCCACCAACATGACAAAGATCACAAAAACAGATTTCTCCCCACAGACTAAAATGACAAAACCCTCGGATCTCATATTATTGGACTGTTTCCCAACCTGTACTTGCCCAGTATATCCTGTTGTGTTTTTATCTTAGGAGACAGAAAATTTACCAGACCCTGATACACACTATGTTTTTTCTTTCTGCTGCTAATGTTGTATTGCAAGATGTGACGATGTTGGAATTACTTAAATTGAATGTCTCAATCATCTGTGCCCAGCAAAACCTCTGGTTTTCATGTGGCACGAAAATATATTCTTGTTCATGTTCTTACACACACACTACACACACACACACACACACACACACACACACACACACAAAGCGCAAAATAAATACAAACAGGCCCCTGAACAGTATCCCGGTCCATAGACTAATGAACTTAGTTTTAAGTACTAGCACCACTACTGCTATTTCTCTTGCTGCCGCTGTAGTTACTGCTAGCAGTACTATTTTCTATTGTTACACTCACAATAATAATCATACCAAATCTACCCAGACTTACACTAGCAGAATACGACATCACTTGAAAAACCTTTAACCACACCCGAATCGAACACGAAAACCACACACGTCAGGATCCCCTCCGCTTTCCCCCTTTTCCGCACCCCCTGTCCCTTATCAACCCCCCTCCCTCTCCTGCCCCTCCCCCCCCCCCCCCCCCCCCCCCCGCCCTCCAGCCAACGACAAACGCAAACAGTTTGCTTCTTGATGGCGGGGTCATCAATTAGCAGGATGTCGCTAAAGAAGTCTGGCTGACCACGCTGGTCACTCCACACACAGGTGGTCAAGTTGACACCCGCTTCAACACTCAGGCCGTTTAACCAGGAGAAGATAACTGTTTATGACCTCTCGCGCATCTTGGCCGCATCTCGTCTCTTTTTAAAACAAGCTTGGAGAGTCACCTCGCTTGTCGCCGGACGGTGCGCTCGCTCGGAAGTGTGAAGAGAGTGATCGGCCTTGTTTGTTCGCGATGGTTGGCAGTGTCGCTGTGATAGGGCGGGATATGGGTCGGTTCGCAGAAGGTGTTCAGAGCGACTCTTCTGCCAGACTGATAATGGGTAACATTCGTCAGCTGACTGGGAACAGCTCGGTGTCTGTGTGGTGTACTAAACGCTGATTTGTTTAGCTTGAATGGCCTTGTTACTTTAAGGCATCAGGACGAGAAATGACAATCACTGGTGTACTAAACGCTGATTTGTTCAGCTTGAATGGCATTATTACTTTAAGGCATCAGGACGAGAAATGACAATCACTACCATGCATTTATCATTTGTCATCGCTGCTTTTTCTTTTTCTGTCTTTCTGTCTTTCTTTCTTTCTTTTCTCTGTCTTCGGTCAATTCAGGCATTTCATCTTCGTTGCAAGAAACCACTTTCTCGGTACAGTTTAGAATTATTTGTTCTGATGTGATTTACATGTATATCCCTCACCCCCCCCCCCCCCCCCCCCAATCCGTCCCCTTCCCACTTCCTCAGCAAGCTACGTACACATTGCCGCTCTCCCTTTCCTCTCCTCACCATAAACACGGGCACACGCACGCGTCACACACACACACACACACACACACACACACACACACACACACACACACACACACACAAGCGCGTGCGCGTTTTTAGTTTTTCGATGTTTCACAAATGTGACTTTCCATGGTAAACATCAGAATTTTCTCGGTGATCATTTACGCCGAACATTGAGGCCTCTACGTTTCTTCCAGTAAACAGTGGTCGTTCATATCTATACAGCAACAACTATAATATCAAATAACGATGTCGATAACGGATGTGGTCGTTCATATCTATACAGCAACAACTATAATATCAAATAACGATGTCGATAACGGATGTGGTTGTTCATATTTATACAGCAACAACTATAATATCAAATAACGATGTCGATAACGGATGTGGTCGTTCATATCTATACAGCAACAACTATAATATCAGATAACGATGTCGATAACGGATGTGGTTGTTCATATCGATACAGAAACAACTATAATATCAAATAACGATGTCGATGACGGATGTGGTCGATCATATCTATACAGCAACAACTAAAACTATCAAATAACGATGTCGATAACGGATGTGGTCGTTCATATCTATACAACTAAAACTATCAAATAGCGATGTCGATGACGGATGTGGTTGTTCATATCTATACAGCAACAACTAAAACTATCAAATAACGATGTCGATAACGGATGTGGTTGTTCATATCTATACAACAACAACTAGAAATATCAAATAACGATGTCGATAACGGATGTGGTTGTTCATATCTATACAACTAAAACAATCAAATAACGATGTCGATAACGGATGTGGTTGTTCATATCTATACAACTAAAACTATCAAATAACGATGTCGATAACGGATGTGGTTGTTCATATCTATGCAACAACTAAAAATATCAAATAACGATGTCGATAATGGATGTGGTTGTTCATATCTATACAACTAAAACAATCAAATAACGATTTCGATAACGGATGTGGTTGTTCATATCTATACAACAACTAAAACTATCAAATAACGATGTCGATAATGGATGTGGTTGTTCATATCTATACAACTAAAACAATCAAATAACGATGTCGATAACGGATGTGGTTGTACATATCTATGCAACAACAACTAAAACTATCAAATAACGATGTCGATAACGATGTGAAATCACGTTCTTTGCGAAGCCTGATGTGCCCCTTTCATGGCGAAAAAGCTGTTCAGAGCCGGCTTTTTATCATTTGACCTGAACCCCTCCCTCCCTCCCTGAACCCCTCCCGCCCTCCCTGAACCCTCCCTCCCTCCCTCCCTACTCCTAGACCCTCCCCCAGTCCAATCCTTGCCTCCTGCCGAATCCAGCCGATCCTTAATTGAAAAAAAAAAGGATGTGAACGTCCAAATGAAAAAAAAAAACCTATTTATGGATTGTCCTGAGATAAAATCGTTGGAACGGTGTGGCCCTTTGAGATTACTTAAAAATAAGTGTAACAAAAATTGGACAGATGTGTTCGCAGCTTATGCGAATTTCTGCAATCACGAGTCTGTAAATGAAGCACAAGAAGTATTAGCGGAACTCTTGTTTGACAATGA
>CM031620.1:390338-392838 GCA_018398815.1 Conus ventricosus | reverse complement strand
TGTGCTCTTTTGGAAATGAAGTTGCTAGGATTTTGAAGAATTCTTTCCCTATGTTTGTTTTGAGTTTCCCGTCGTATGGGGGGTTATACCATATGATTTTTCTTTTCCTATTTTTCTTGCTTTTATTTGTGTTGTTGTCCGGGTTGTATTGTAGTTTGTAATTGTATCCACTTGTTTGTAGTGCCTCCTGGTATTCCACTGCTGCATTGTTGAACACTCTCTCATTGCATGACAGGTTTGATAGTCTCTTGTTTATGCCATGGGGTATGGTCTTTAATACAGATGGTGGATGGTTACTTTTGGTGTGTACATAAAGAGGTGTATCGTTGGGTTTCTTGTATGGTTTATATATATGGTTGTTGAGATCCAGTGTTATGTCTAAGTAGTTCACTACCTTTTTGTTTGCTTCAATGGTGATCTTTAAGTTGTGGTTTTGGAAGATTTTGCATAGTTCTTTCTTCTTGTTTTCGATGGTTCTTGGGTTGTTTGTTAGTGCAGCAAGGCCATCGTCTCTGTACAGTCCGACTTGTTTTCCGAGTTTTTTCTTGATGTTGGACAGCATGAATAGTCCGACCAGTTCACATGTTTCTGCACCATCATATGAACCCATGGTTACGTCGAATGTTGGGTTTCTGTTGGTTTTCCTGATCCAGGTTTCATTTCTGTTGTGTAGTAATGTTTTCTTGGTGTGGAGAATGATTTCCATTTCTGACCCTGTTATGTCTGTGTGGTTACTGGCAAACTTCAGGGCTTTGGAGAGTAGTTCCTCATCTATGGATGGGTAAAAGTCTACTATGTCAAATGTGATAAATACTGTATTACTTTGTTTATTGAGTTTTTTGAACCATTGGATAACTTCGTATGTGTTCTTCCAGAGGTTGTAATCAGAGTTTGATTTTATGTCCTTTGTTATTTTTTTTTCCAGGATTTTCTTGCTTATTTTGCCTAATTCAGATTTCGATGGGTTTATTAGTCTGCATGTTGGATTGTTATGAAAGTTGGGTTTGTGGTCTTTGAGTGTTATGAAAGCTTCTTTTGTTGCTGTCGCTTCTATCCTGTCACTTAGGTCTATGCGCTCTGCAAGTTCTTTATCTTTAGTGCGGATACTGTCATATATATTTTTGTCAGCTTTTTTGTAGTAAACTAGCAATTACTACAAAATGGAACCAAAGGAATATTCCCAACTCCTAGACAAAAACATCCAGAAAAACTACAAAAAAGCTGACAAAAATATATATGACAGTATCCGCACTAAAGATAAAGAACTTGCAGAGCGCATAGACCTAAGTGACAGGATAGAAGCGACAGCAACAAAAGAAGCTTTCATAACACTCAAAGACCACAAACCCAACTTTCATAACAATCCAACATGCAGACTAATAAACCCATCGAAATCTGAATTAGGCAAAATAAGCAAGAAAATCCTGGAAAAAATAACAAAGGACATAAAATCAAACTCTGATTACAACCTCTGGAAGAACACATACGAAGTTATCCAATGGTTCAAAAAACTCAATAAACAAAGTAATACAGTATTTATCACATTTGACATAGTAGACTTTTACCCATCCATAGATGAGGAACTACTCTCCAAAGCCCTGAAGTTTGCCAGTAACCACACAGACATAACAGGGTCAGAAATGGAAATCATTCTCCACACCAAGAAAACATTACTACACAACAGAAATGAAACCTGGATCAGGAAAACCAACAGAAACTCAACATTCGACGTAACCATGGGTTCATATGATGGTGCAGAAACATGTGAACTGGTCGGACTATTCATGCTGTCCAACATCAAGAAAAAACTCGGAAAACAAGTCGGACTGTACAGAGACGATGGCCTTGCTGCACTAACAAACAACCCAAGAACCATCGAAAACAAGAAGAAAGAACTATGCAAAATCTTCCAAAACCACAACTTAAAGATCACCATTGAAGCAAACAAAAAGGTAGTGAACTACTTAGACATAACACTGGATCTCAACAACCAATATATAAACCATACAAGAAACCAACGATACACCTCTTTATGTACACACCAAAAGTAACCATCCACCATCTGTATTAAAGACCATACCCCATGGCATAAACAAGAGACTATCAAACCTGTCATGCAATGAGAGAGTGTTCAACAATGCAGCAGTGGAATACCAGGAGGCACTACAAACAAGTGGATACAATTACAAACTACAATACAACCCGGACAACAACACAAATAAAAGCAAGAAAAATAGGAAAAGAAAAATCATATGGTATAACCCCCCATACGACGGGAAACTCAAAACAAACATAGGGAAAGAATTCTTCAAAATCCTAGCAACTTCATTTCCAAAAGAGCACAAACTGTCCAAAATATTTAACAAAAACACTGTCAAACTATCGTACTCATGTATGCCCAACCTCAAAACCTGATTGACGCATCCAACAAAATGAAAATCAACACAGCAAAGAAGGGTGAAGAAAGGAAATCTTGCAATTGCACGAGAAAGGAGCAGTG
>CM031620.1:375338-382838 GCA_018398815.1 Conus ventricosus | reverse complement strand
GTCGAAGGGGAAAGGGAAGAGAAGGAGGAGGAAGGAAGAAGGGTACTGGAACCCTGCCGTCAGTACCGTCTGACCTTTGCTGAAAGTCTTAGCCACTCGCTTTGATGGGCGAGGGGAAAGTGGAATTCACGCACACAGAAAACCCATTGAATCAAGTCTTCTCACACGATGCAGGTAAAAGACTGCATTAAATCAACAGGTTATAAAACAAATATGAATTATCTTCACCCTTCTCTCACTCACGCTTAACGTTTTCCTTCCTTAGGAAATAAATCAACACAGCGACCATCGCTAATAACTGCCACCACATTTGCAAATATAATTCAATGGCACAACTGTCACATTTATAAACACATTTCAAAATAACACAAATTTCCAACCATCGCATCGAACGACAAATCATGCGTACGCCCCGCTCGTGAACATAAAACTCGTTCTCCTTGCCACACAAACAGACGGTGGCCGAAGGAATAAAAGTCCGGCGAATGTGACGGGGGCGGACGAGCGAGACAAGCAAGTTTCCAACCCTGAATCACCAGGTTCTCTCCCTTCCCCACCGACTACCGCATCACCAGATACATAAACGGGAGAAAGAATTTTGGAAATAATTTAGAATGGCAGGTTAAAGATTGAATTAACCAGAGAAAAGGTCTCACACAATATTTCTCTTACAATTTCGAAACAAAAAAAAAATTGCGCAAAAGCGAAGACTAAGCCGGCTAACAACAACAAACCAAAACAAACAGACCACGAAACTGATGCTTACCAGCTACCCGTGGGTGACCCCGAAGAGGCGGGTCAAAGGACTCTCTCTACCCTCTGTCCAGTCGAGGGGACAGAGGCAAAGATGCGGAAACAGAAGAAATGATGTCCCTCTCCTACAGGCCGACTGCAGGAATTGAAAGTACTGACTGGTATTTCCTCGACGAAAAGGGTAAAGAACCAGGACGGGAGCAGGCCCCCCCAGAGACATCTTCCGCTCGAGTGAAGAGCTAACCTCCCCCAGCAATGGCGGCCACATGCCATGCTGCGTCACAGAGTGAGCATACTTCAAACTAAAAGAAACGAAGCACGTGCGACAGGTAAAAAGACAGGCGAGAGGCCGATAGACAGAAAGTTCGAGAGAAAGGTACCGGCCACCCGTGAACTTGCAGGATGAATAGCACGGGCGGTGGAATTAGAGAGAGGGAGAAAAAGAAATCAAACGTTGGTGAACCACACCAAGGTGCAACTGCACCACAAGCCACCCTAAGGGACGGATACACGACCCAGCAACGACAATAAACAAAAAAGTAATTCCGCCACCCTAGGTGGGTCGAAGTCGTAGGCCTCGCGACAAAACTCGTGACAAACCCCCCTTCTAAAAGCATTTTTTTCTCTGAGATACAGGCTCCTTTGAACCTGTCGCATGTGCAACTTCAAAACCCAAGGGGCCCGAACCCAACTTTCTGGGATCGACAGAGTACGATGAATCCAATACAAACATTCCACGTTTAGAATCACACGGGGAAATACATAATACTACATTTATCAAACAACTAAGCAAACCTTCCAACCTGAAAGTAACAATCCGAACATTGGTGATTCACTACCGTTAACCTCACTGAAGTGACAACTGTCACTACACCTGATACAAGAGACCAAAAGGGATATAACCCTGGTTGAGGGGAGGTGCCCCTCTGACTGATTTTCCAATATGCTAACTACGGAGCTCGGCTAAGATAGTCAGCATCCGTATTACAGGAACCCTTGATATGACAGAAAGTGAACGCATGACCTGCGGTTCCACTGCCTAACTCATGAGTCGATGACTGACTGGCCGGATCCGGGTCCGGGCACTGGAGAGGATGATGATCGCTCTCAGTAAAAAACTTCCGGCCGTACTTCTTCTTGGGCACGCCAGTGCGCGTCCAAATCTGCCTGAGAGATTCGCAACAGTAGGGGCATCGATAGTCCTAAGCGGGACAGCCTCTGGTATCGACTCGCAGATTCTACCACTACCGAAGTGTAGCGGTGACCGCGATCGGATGGAGGTTTAAAGGGGTCCCACCAGGTCAACCCCAACCTTGCTGAATGGCTCCCCAACCAGAGCACTGACCCTAGGGAACACGCTTCAAGCGCCCCTTTAGGCTTTTGTCCGTTGGCAGACATCGCAACTGCGGCAGTACTGCCTAACCTGTGAGTTCATCCCTGGCCAGAAGAATCCTGCCTAACTCGCTCGAGAGTCCGTTTGGGAGCCCATATGACCGCCATGGGGGAATCGTGGGCCTGCCGGAGGACGACTCTCTCAAGCTTTGGGGAACAACAAGCTCTTGGCCACCCGATCTGCCCAAAGGGAAAACCCTAAAGAGGATCCCCTTGTGGGCTTGAAGCTCCCTTGGCGTGTCGGGCAGACTGAGCGGGACGATCCACAAGTTGTCGTAGGCGTTGGAATCCAAGTCCCTGCCTGAAGACGGATAATGCTAGCAGATGGGCCCCTTCCCAAAGAACCTCGTTAGAGATCGGCTGAAGAACGGGACGCAATTCCTGTCCCGCTTTTAGCTTTGGGCGCTGTGGTGACTCCACACACGCCTGTAGGGGCAGATCCGTAACACGGACTGACTGCGCCCGTCTGCGAAGGTGATAGTATTCCCTATGATAAGGGAATACAGAGGTCGCTCCCCGCGATAGCCCATACTTCGCCACAGAAGTAGGGGTGGAGATAGGAATAAGTACAGAAGGAGGGGTGGAGGTAAAACCAGCTCCAACCCGCACACATCATAACTAGCGCCCCCCCGGGGCCCTTAGGGGAAACTAAATCCTTATCAAAAAAGAGCGTTGAAGCTCCCGAATCCCTGTTGGTGTCGACCAAGGATGAACCAACAACAGAAAGAAACACTGGACACTCTGTACCACCAGAAGCTTGGATAGAACCCACGTTAGCCGAGGCACGAGGATGCTGGAAAGGACTAGCCCATGACTACCAGCGGCTCTAGGGCATCTTTCCTGATGTGGCCAGGACGACCACAAAGAAAACAAAAATCGAGGTGTGAGGTCCCGAGGGGACTGCCTGCCTTTTTTCACCCCACTAGCAGTTGTCGGCCCCTAATTGCTACTAAATCCTGTGGAGGGCTTCCTTCCGTATCTGGGCGATGCCCATAAGCCCTGCGAGCTTCAGCAAACACCTCACGGTGTGAATCGCAGCCGCGAAATCCGAGGTGCTGTCTCGCCTATCCGGATCCTCAACTCTGGGGACACAGTGTTGGTGAGCTGTTCAATGAGGATCGATCCTCCACCCCAAAACTTAGCTAACTGACGCCATTTACCCTAGCTTTTTTGCGCAGTCTATCACCAACTGCACAAAGGGTCTCATCATTATTCTTCTTCATGGACCTAAACTTCCTCCTGTAGGTCTCTGGGGGTAAGGTGGAAACGCTTACGCAGAGCCAACTGCATGTCTGCATAAGACGCACCTTCATTTAGAGTGAGCACACACTCCCTTGCAGCACCAGTTTAATCCAAAAAAAGGTGCATAGCCTTTTGCTCCTCAGACAATTGTATGAACAAGCAACCTTGTCGAAATGCTCTAAGAACATATCAATGTCCTCACTAGGTCTGAACTCTGGAAGCTTTTTAAATTTGGGCCTCTAACTCTATCACCTGCTGGTGATTAACTCCCTGGTTTTACAGAAGCGGGGGGCCCGCGAAAGAAGTTGTTCCATCTCCTCCCTACGCAGAGCCTCCATCCTGTCTAGTTCTTCCCTACGGAGGGCTTCCTGCCTGTCAGCCTCTTCCCTACGCCCATCCTCGTGTCTGGCAGCCTCCTCTCTACGCTAGCAGCCTCCTCCCCACGCTGATCAGCCTCCTCTCTATGCTGAGCCTCCTGTCTAGCAGCCTCCTCCCTACGCTGAGCCTCCTGCTTAGCAGCCTCCTCCCTACGAAGAATAGCCTCTTTTCCCTTTTGCATAACCCCTGTCTGTCAGTCTCCTTCTACGCAGAGCCTCCATCCTATCTAGCTCTTCCCTACGGAGCCTTGCCTCTTCCCTACGTTCTTCCCTACGCAGGGCTTCCTGCCCCACAGCCTCTTCCCTACGCAGAGCTTCCTGCCTAGCAGCCTCTTCACTACGTTGGGCCTCATCCTCCGCGTCGCTGTCGCTCTAGAAACATCAGGACGGAAAATGAATGTTCCCGGGCGGGTTCACCACTCCCCAAAACCGGGAGGATATCCGTCTGACCCTCCCTTGGTCCGACTTTCCCATAAAGGGAAAGTCTTCTGGGCATGCCCCTTACGAGGGAAGCCTGGAGAGGAGAAGGTTTTGGTCTCTGCGACTCAACAGAAGCCCACAGTTGCTTCGCTATACTCTGACGCTTCCGAGCGGAAGTGCCAGTCGGGGTCTCGACAGGGAGACCCCCCCGCGAAGAGGTATAAAAGTACTCACTGGCTACCCGCTACGCACTGGAATAGGTAGAAGTTTTCCGTAGTCGAAGTACTGGTACTAATAGTAGGGACTACAGTACATTTTTAATACCCTTCTTCTTCGACGCCCCCCGTCGCCATACCACCAGCACCGGACCCTCGCCATGACAACAATATCCTACAGTTTTCCAAATACAGGGGAAAAATAAACAATTCCACTAGAGAAAAGAAACAAATATTTTAGGGGCGTGTGTATAGTGTGTATGTGTGTGTGTGCGTGTGTGCGGACAAGTTCCGGCTGCTCCCACTCTGGCAACACCGCGCTCTACAGCACGACAACAGTGCGGTGGGCTCACCGAAAAAAAACGAAACAAAACTATGTCCGGCTGCCCCCACTCTGGCAAAAACCCCCGCTCTACAGCACGAGCAACAGTGCGGTGGGGCTGGCCGAAAAAAAAAACAAAACAAAAACTATGTCCGGCTGCCCCACTCTGGCAACACCGCGCTCTACAGCACGAGCAACAGTGCGGTGGGGCTGGCCGAAAAAAAAAACAAAACAAAAACCTAGCAGACAAAATCCGGAGAGAAAAAAAAAAACACTAGCGTCCGATACAACCCCCCGTACTCAACAACCCGGTAGAGAAAAAAAAACAAGAATTGGCTAAATAAAAAAACAGGAATGGAAGACTGAGCGGCAACAGAAGGGCAAGACTTACGGCCGACCTGCGTGAGGTACCCGGCGGAAGGGGGTCTGGACGCGGTCGACTCCCCTGGTCTCACCTCGACTCCCGAGCACGCGGATGTTCCCTCAGGCCACAACAAGACTCCTTCACGCTAGAGTCACCCAGCCAACCACCCACGAACAAACCGACAAATGACTAAACATATACAAAAACAGACAAAACTAAACAGGTACTCTGCGAAACGAGAGAGAGACAGCCAGAGCCCCCCACATCCGGACGAGCCCCCACAATTGTCACGACCCACCCTGGAGGTCTGCCCTGACAGGATCGGTCTAGGTGGGAGTGAAGGGAGTGACTGACCCCCACACGCTCCGCAAGAGGGGCCACACAATTAAAAATTACGATACAACACCCCATTTATTCACACCAGCCAAATAAAAATTCAACACACGCCCCCATGCACGATCACAATAAAGCACTCCAACGCACACAACATGCACAATCACGATCAAGCATTCCGACGCACACAACATGCACAATCACGACAAGCACTTCACGCACACAACATGCACAATCACAATCAAGCACTCCCCCACCCACAAAATGCACGATTATAATAAATATTTCGCCATACGACGCACATGATCATAATTACAGCATTCCAGCACATATGACAAACACACAATTATAAGGAAATATTTCCAGTATCGTCCCTTTCCTCACACCAGGAGGGGCGTCCACATCCCTGTCCCTGCCAAGTCCGCAGGGAGCACCCTGTCGCACTAGGTGCTCCGAGCCGGGTTGGTTCTCGCAGGGAGTCGCCCAAAGCCGACACCCTCGACTTCCAAGCGGGCAGTGAGAGCGTGTCCGGGGGGGGGGGGGACGTAGCTGTTACTGGAGGTCCTGGACGGGGGGCCAGGCCGGCCATCAAGACGGCGGCGTCTCTACCAGCCCTCGGTCCCGACCAAGGCGTGGCCTCGATCAGCGTGTGGCACCATCCCGTCCGTGGTCTCAGCCAGAACGTGGCCTCGACCATACGTGGCACCATCCCGATCGTGCTCAGGTGAAGCCCCGGAGGGGGGGAGGACGTAGCTGGAGGAGAGTCGAAGAGGAGGGAAAAGAAGAAGGAAGGAGGAAGGAAAAAGGGTACTGGGACCCGCCGTCAGTACCGTCTGACCCTTGCTGTCAAGTCTTTGCCACTCGCATGATGGGCGAGGGAAGTGGATTCACGCACACAGAAAAAACCCCTTGAATCAATCTTCTCACACGATGCAGGTAAAAGACTGCATTAAATCAAAGGGTTTTAAAACAAATATGAATTATCTTCACCCTTCTCTCACTCACGCTTAACGTTTTCCTTCCTTAGGGAAAAAAATCAACACAGCGACCATCGCTTAATAACTGCCACCACATTTGCAAATAATAATTCCAAGGCACAACTGTCACATTTTATAAACACATTTCAAAATAACACAAATTTCCAACCACGCATCCGAACGACAAATCATGCGTACGCACGCTCGTGAACATAAAACTCGTTCTCCTTGCACACACAAACAGACGGTGGCCGAAGGATAAAAGTCCGGCGAATGTGACGGGGCGGGGCGAGCGGACCAAGCAAGTTCCAACCCTGAATCACCAGGTTCTCCCTTCCCCACCGACTACCGCATCACCCGATACATAAACGGAGAAAGAATTTTGGAAATAATTTAGAATGGCCAGGTTAAAGATTGAATTAACCAGAGAAAAGGTTTTCACACAATATTTCTCTTTCAATTTCGAAAACAAAAAAAAATTGCGCAAAAGCGAAGACTAAGCCCGGGTAACAACAACAAACCAAAAAAAACAGACCACGAAACTGATGCTTACCAGCTACCCGTGGGTGACCCCGAAGAGGCGGGTCAAAGGACTCTCTCTACCCTCTGTCCAGTCGAAAAGGACAGAGGCGAAGAAGCGGAAACAGAAGAAATGATGTCCCCCTCCTACAGGCCGACTGCAGGAATTGAAAGTACTGACTGTACTCTCGACGATAAGGTAAAGAACCAGACTGGAGCAGGCGCCCCCAGAGACATCTTCCGCTCGAGTGAAGAGCTAACCTCCCCCAGCAATGGCGGCCAACATGCCATGCTGCGTCACAGAGTGAGCATACTTCAAACTAAAAGAAACGAAGCACGTGCGACAGGTAAAAAGACAGGCGAGAGGCCGATAGACAGAAAGTTCGAGAGAAAGGTACCGGCCACCCGTGAACTTGCAGGATGAATAGCACGGGCGGTGGAATTAGAGAGAGAGAGAGAGAAAGCAAATCGAAGTTGAGCTGAACCACACCAAGGTGCAACTGCACCACAAGCCACCCTAAGGGACGGATACACGACCACAGCAACGACAATAAACAAATAAGTAATTCCGCCACCTAGGTGGGTC
>CM031620.1:367838-370338 GCA_018398815.1 Conus ventricosus | reverse complement strand
TTGCTTGATCGGTTGATCGATGATTTAGCTGGTCAATTATTTGGTTTGGTTTTCTCTTGTTCTGAGTCACTTCCGTGTCATTAGTTTCGCTCCATGTTCCGGCTCCCCATGCACACCCACACCCCGACATGTCCCGCCGGTACTGCTTTCCACAGAGACCAAGCAGTCAATATCAAATCGTCAAGAGGCAACCCACCAGCGGAGATTCTGCACGGCTGCAAGTCACTTTAGGGGTGTTTACTGCTTTGACCCCCTTCTGACGACAGTCAGGTTAGTTTGAAAGGGAGGTGACCGCAGGCGGAAATTGAAACAAGTTTTAGATGTAATTTTACGTAATTCCTTCGGTCAATATGGACAAACATTTTTTTTTTTTTTTGGTCTTGTAATTTGTTTGTAGTGATCGAAACGCGTCGTGTTTTGTCTTGTAATTTGTAGAGATCGAAACGCGTCGTCTTTTGTCTTGTAATTTGTTTCTCCACGTGGACCAGCGGAGTGTCTGGACACCAAGATTGCGAAATGGCGAAGCCAGGGTGCATGAGCTTTCCGCTCTGCAAGGTGCCACCGTTTCCGTGCTGCGACAGATCCCATGGACCGTTCTGTCTTGGCGTCCTCTGCAAGGTGCCACCGTTTCCGTGCTGCGACAGATCCCATGGACCGTTCTGTCTTGGCGTCCTCTGCAAGGTGCCACCGTTTCCGTGCAGCGACAGATCCCATGGACCGTTCTGTCTTGGCGTCCTTGACATAAACTCACTGAAGGTGTAGACCGCCGGCGAGTTTCAAAGAGGCGAGAACTGGCGAGGTGCATGGCGAGGTTCGTGGCGAGGTGCATGGCGAGGTGCGTGGCATGGCGAGGTGCATGGCGAGGTGCGTGGCGAGGTGCGTGGCGAGGTGCATGGCGAGGTGCGTGGTGAGGTGCATGGCGAGGTGCATGGCGAGGTGCGTGGTGAGGTGCATGGCGAGGTGCATGGCGAGGTGCGTGGTGAGGTGCATGGCGAGGTGCGTGGCGAGGTGCATGGCGAGGTGCATGGCATGGCGAGGTGCATGGCGAGGTGCATGGCGAGGTGCGTGGCGAGGTGCGTGGCGAGGGGCTAGGGCAAGGGATGTTAAAGGCAAGAGAGAGTCAGGAAACGGGCCAAGCATAGCTTAATTCTATCAGTACAGCTACTTCATCAAGATGTGGTCGTTGCTATTGAAGGGCCAGGGTTTGGATCGTTTAAGCCACCAGTCAGAGAGCATTACCACTTCACCTTCCCCCTTCACAGCACGTTACGACTATCGAATAGCATTCTTGTATGCAAGAGACCCCAAGACAGTCTGACAAATTCTCGCCTATTTCTTGCCCCGCTTGCCGCGAGGATGCGCTAGGAAACGCTAATACTCCCCGAGCAAGCATGGCCTCTGTGAAACGTGTCTCCAGAGAGAAGATTGACACAGGTCACCACAAGTGCAGGGTGTGAAGGACACGAATCCCACAAACAATGACCCTAGTGGGAATCGAACTCATAACTTTCCAGTTTGTAATCTGTGACATTAACCACTGCGCCAAGGCAGCTGCTAATTAGTCGATTTATTGATTGACCGCGTGACCGATTATTTGAAAACTCAATCTGGTAGACTTGAAGAAATTATTTGACATGTACATGGGATGATTCATTACTTGATGTACATTTATTGTCTGACTGGTTGACATATTTTTTTATGGATTGATTCTTTGAGTGATTAGTTGGTTTATTCATTTCATCGTTTACGTAATAAGAAAGATATTTAAATTTTAACAGTCATCCTTTTCATGAAACATGAAACAATACATTTTCTTCTTCGATTTTCACTGAGTTTCTTTTTAAGTATTAGAAGGCTTTTGTCCCATATAAACTCGAAACATATCTTCTACAGCACTTTACTGTCATTACCAAGTGTGTTTAGTTTGCGAACTCACAGGTTAATTAGATTGAAGTTTGCCAAAAGGAACACAGCCTGTTTTTGTTCAGATTGTTGACAGAACGTCAGCAAGCTAACCTGCAAATTTGCTTTGGGCTGAATTTTTGGTTTATCATTTAAAAATTAAAAAAACAGGATTTCAAAGTGTCTAGGTTTCCATGTCCCTGTGGGATTCCATGTAATGCAGTGAATTTTGTTCCATACGCCAAGCCGTGCTGGGTTAAGGTGAAGTCCTGAGACACCCCCCCCCCCCCCTCCACCCACCCATTGATACCACCTTAAAAAGAAAAGCCTCTAGCCCTTAGAGATAACCATTATTTTGTTTGCATTGTAGATGAGTTGATTTTAAACGGCGAGAAGCTGATCTAAAAAGCAGACTTTCAACATCACTTGTGCTTTTCACCTCTGTCTCTTGTTTCTCATCTTCTCCTCAAACTCCGAAGAGCCAGTTGGGCGTTGTGGTGAAGGACCATTCACCGGCTGCCTTCAGTTCTGTCGGTCACGTGTAAAGGCCTTGGTCTCCGCGATTGGTCCCCCCTGTCCATTCTGCGATGTTGTCACT
>CM031620.1:340338-362838 GCA_018398815.1 Conus ventricosus | reverse complement strand
GAAGATCTTGACAAATATTTGAAAACACAGCTTTGTGAGCTGCCTTCCGATCCATTTGATGAAACCAAAACCTTTGAAACTGTTCAAGAAATGACCCCCATCTTACACCGAGCTTGTTACTCAGTGAAAGATGACGAAAGGAAATCTCTTTCTCAGGCTCTTTTTTTAGGGCATTGGCTTCAGAAAGCAAAGACAATTTTGAAACAGTCAAAAACAAAAAACTGGGAGTCTTATCTGAAAGAAGATTTGCTGGTTGATCTAACTCGTGCAAGAAGACTAATTGAAGTGTCATTTTGTTTCTATTCTTATCCAAAATTTCACAAACTCGCGATTTCTTTCAATGAGTTATACAACAAACGAAAACTCATTCTGAAATACATACAATCCAACCCCAACTTTAAAGCATTCTGGCATGATACACATGACGTGTTAGAACCTGCATGGCAGGAGTAATTGAGCCACTTCCACAGCCAGTTTTACTACCGCTGGCCTGGCATTTTGCCAGCATTGATCCGGCTAGAAAGCACCCAAGCAATACTGGGTCAATCAGGCGAGCTCGCCTGTTTGACCTAGAAAGCGCACGAGCCACGCTGTAGTATGACATGACTCTAATATAGTACCGTTCGGCTGTTTGATTGTTTAAAAACGCAGTGTGCCCTTATGCAACTGGATAACGATTTTTGAATGTTTTGGCAAACAAACTAGATAGGGTTAGGCAGGCCTTAGTACATCTACCAGTATGGAGAGGAGTAGTGTGTGGCCAGCACTATCTTCATATAAATGCTCCAAATATACAATGACGGATGTACTAACTACTGGCGATTAGAGCCGCCATAAAAGCTTGGCTACAGCAATTACTGCTGTAACTCTGCCAAAGCCAGTTGCAAGCCTGGTTGAGAAAGAGGAGCACAGCAAACTAGGCCAAGTCTTACAAGCACTGTCCTGTCTATTGTGTGTTTATTTGTTTGTTGTTTGTTTGTGTTTGTTTGTGTGTGTGTGTTTTGTCCTACCCACGCACGCACGTCCCCCCACCCCCACCCCCACCCCACGCACGCACGTCCCCCCACCCCCACCCCACGCACGCACGTCCCCCCACCCCCACCCCACGCACGCACGTCCCCCCACCCCTACCCCACCCACCCCACCCACACACATGCACACACTCAAGTCATCCACAAGTTCTTAACTCAAGTTACTCCAAGTTACTCCAAGTCAAGTTGTCCTCAAGTTATTCTCAAGTTATCTTAAGTCATCCTTAAGTCATCCTCAAGTTGCCCTAAAGTCATCCTCAAGTCATTCACAAGTTCTTAATAAGTTCTTGATCAAGTTCTTACCCAAGTTAACCTAAGATCATAACTAAGTCATCCTTTAAGTACAACTAAGTTCTTATTAAGTTATCTTATAATTATCAAAAAAATACAAGCTATGTTTTTATCTTAAATAGTAGATGTCTAATATAGTACACACACGCCTCAAAAAACGTGTCATCGTTGAGGATGTCTTGCTCAGCGTTCTCTGCATAGATCTTAAGGAAGGTCTTACATCCGAAGCAACCGCATTGATTACAATTCGGGTCTATGGAAATGTCTTTTATAGACTCCAGGTCTTTATTTATTGACTTCATCATTTTATAATACGCCATGATCTATTTTTATAAAAAAATTTAAAATTAAGTTCTTAAAATATTATTCCATTATAAATGGATCAAAAATGATGCTTTGTTATTGGCGGTTTTGGCGTGCAGTTGTCTTTTTCTGTATTTAGCGGTTCAGGTTGTTTTAACTTCTTTTGTTTCTGTTGCCATTGTGTATATATTTTATAGCCGTAATAACTGCCCCCAACAGCAGCAATGGCGCCAAAAATGGCAACAGTTTTAAGTTCAATATACCATGAAGACTTCGGGGCCCTTGAATCACATGGAGTTTTTATAGCTGGCATTGAATCAACTTGTTCTGGCGTTGGCGGTGTTATGTTTTCATGATGAGTTATATTCTGCAACATTAATTTTTTTTGTCTGTTCCACTCTGCTAATTTTTTTCCTGCTTCAACACGCCAGGATTTTTAATGGTCTCCACCTGATTCAGCGTTTTCTGCTGATTTTCTGGCTTGGTTACTTTCTCCACCTGATTCAGTGTTTTCTGGTTCTGATGATTTTCCAGCTCGTTCATTTTGAAGGGAAACAAAATCTATATGATTAAAAGTTATTAACTCCATGATTAATGGCGACAATAATGTTCCAAATCTGTAATACAGATCACACCCTAGAGACTCTAATGACTTTGTTAAAACTGGATCCTGCGTTAAATCATACATAAAATCCTGTTCAGAATCAATGGGCGCAAATCTACTAACTAGTTTAGTGTACAAACTAAGAACCGTTTGCCCCACACTTTTCACCATTCTAGACCCTAGCTGCGCTTCATACCTGTTATGATACTTTAAAATGTCTTGCGGCGACATCTGTTGAATCTGTTCAATGCTGAATTCAGTTCCGAGGAACTGTTTTGTTTTCCCACATGCTGCCAAAGAATACAGCCTCTCCTTTTTGGGCATAATAGCTTGGTCATCAACTTGGTCATTCATAAGTTCAGGAAGGTTTAGGCTGCCTTGTAGCTGTAGGAGATCATCACTGTTCATGTTTTTTAATAATTATAATTATTTTATTTTCTAAAAATGAGCACCGAAAAAACTGTTACCAACCTTGTATACCATTCTGCTGTTATTGGTGGCCTAAGTGTAGGATACTCAATGCTTGGTAAAAGCTTGTTAAGAATTAAACCAGCAGATCTTGGCAAACTAGACTTTGAGGATTCAGCAAAGCTGATTGCTATCATTGCAGCTTCGTTTGCTACGAAAGATTTTCTAGTTAAGCAAGGAATAATTCCGGACAATATAAATATGTAAGAAAAAAAATACATTTATAAAAAAATGGCTTCACTCGCAATAATGATAGGCGGCGCTGTGGTGAATGCGCTTGCTTTTAGCGGAAGTAATTTCGCGTTTAGTAAACTGCGGGATGACAGCGAGAGAAAAAGACATAACAAAGCTATGGAGGAACTAGCAGCTGCACAAGACGCCTATGAAAAGCAGAGACTTGAGCAGTTAGATTTTATTAATGACACACTGAAAAAACAGGGGCATGCAGCTTACACATTTAAAAATGTTGATCAAGCAATAAAACAATATTATATTGTAACAGGCAAACCAATCGAGACATTGCCCCACCAAAATTCAGTGACTTTTATCAACCATCAGAAAAACAAAAGATGCAAGAAATCGGGTTTATTGTCGTTGGTATGACCGTCGTGTATTTTGTTGCACATAATATTGGCTGAATAAAAAATGAACAAAATCTATTATTCGCCAAAGGATATTGGAAGGGCATCACAGCAATACAAAAGCTAAGCCAAGCGGCTGGAGTCAGTGAACAAACAGCAAAGGAATGGTTATCTAAACAAGCGATTTGGCAAATTTATTTACCTGCGCCCAAACGAATACAGAGACCACACTTTGTCAATACAACTCCAAACGACACCCATCAAATGGATCTTCTATATTTACCCTCTGATAGGATTAGACGAAAAAGATTTAAGTACGCACTCACAGTCATTGACATAGCTTCAAGATACAAAGATGCGGAACCATTAACACAAAAGAGTGCTTCTGCTGTTGCTGTTGCCATACAGCTGATATACCAGCGAGGCCCACTAACTTTCCCTCGCATGATTCAGTTGATGATGGAAAAGAATTTAAAGGCCAAGTGAATCAATATTGTTTAAAACACAGAGTTTACTATTAGAAGAGGCATTCCGGGAGTTCACAAGATCACAGGCTTTAGTTGAAAACTTTAACAAACAGGTTAGCCGAAAGACTTTTCTCCTACCAGTATCACAGAGAGCTTATTGACAATTCTCGCAACACAGAATGGGTTAGAAGACTGCCCTCAGTTTTGCGCGCAATGAATAATGAAGAATTTAAAGGGCTAAAACCAGTACAAGCAATCAAAAGAAAACAATAAATGTTGCTGAAGACTCCAGTACACCCAGCAAACTATTACCGTTTGGTTTGAAAGTAAGGTACCTTTATTTACCGGGGAAGCAGAAGGGGACACTCGCATCAGGGCAACTGATCCGGTTTGGAGTGTTGATCCATATGAAATAAAAAGAATTGTAAAATGAATCCGCCCGTGTATTATTTACGAGAAACTGACACAACAAAACAACCAGCTCCTCAAAGATCTTTTGTGAAGGAAGAACTGCAGATAATTCCGCCAGACACAGTTCCGCTTTAATTAATTTACGGTTCTCCAGTGCCCAATTGCATATGAAACTCTGGATTAACAAACACCCGTTTTGTGTTTGTTCTATCTAATGACTTCTTTGTTACAACTGTTGTGTTGATCTCATGTAGATTAGATCGCAGTTTTACGTTGTCATGATGAAAAGTCTTATTGCCAACAATGCTTCTTTGTAGTGTCATGTGATATGTTTGACTGCACAACGCTGCGGATATTCCCTTTGCTTTCTTAATGATTTTCTCCTGGCTCGAAATACTGTACATTTTTGACCTTAACCCCACATACTCCTTGATTACCTTCAGATAATTCATCCTTCATCTTTCTAAAACCTTCTTGTTAGTAATTGAATGTAAAGGCGAGTCTTTAGGATAATCGGATGTATCATACCATCCCGCATGTCCTTTAGCTACTTCCATTTCCATGTCTTTATAAATATCTTCAGTAGGAATATCTATAACAAAACTATCTGTATCTGTGTAAAAGTACTCGGACTCTGGATACGAGGGCTTAAAGTAGTCATAAAGAAATTCTAACATCAAAAGCTTTGATAATTCTAAAACGGTAAACCCAATAAATACAGGCTTGTCCAATTTGACTTTCTTTTTTTTCATCATTATGCCAAAAAGCTGATCATGAAATCTTCTGAAGTCCTGATAATTAGGTTTGAAGTCAGCTTAATTGCTTCATTCTCTCTGGTGACCAATCTGACATCTTTGCGTTTGTGCGGATTCTCCATAGTCTTTCCAAAACAGCTGTTGTTCATCAGCTTGAAAAAGTCTTTTTCTGAAGCATCTGCGGATTTAGTTCTGAGGTCAGTGTTCTTCATGATGTATGGTTTCATGAACTGTTCTTGATCAAAAGCAATTATGCGATGAACTGCTGTCAACTTCAATCCATGTCTTAAATAAAATTGCAGAAGTCTGTAATGACAGACATAATTTTTTTGCCTCGAAGATTAGGCACAAGTTTAGGTGGTTCTCTTGGATCCATCTTTAGACTTTCTGCTGCTAATGGATAGTCATTATGCAGGTCATGGAGTTCATGAGGATATTCTAAGTCAACTTCTAGAATGAAACCACGCTGCTGATCAGGCGTTAAACTGTTCAACCACTTTAATGCCTTTTGAATATTATTCGTACTGTGTACATCTTGAAGTTACGTAATGGAAGTGATTGCGCCATTGCCCAACCATACAGATTGTTTGGTCTAAATACATGAGATAGTTAGACCTTTACTTGGATCATAGTCGTCCAAGTATTTGTTGTTTGCTTTACAGTAATGGTGCGACGCCATACTAATTCCTCCACGCAATCCGTTTTCAATCATCTGAATCATTGGTAAATCTGACAATAAATCAATCTGTACTCCAGTAAACTTTAAGAAAGCGTCCCAACTCATCCGGGTGCAGAAATATAATGCGCAGGATCCAAACTGTAATGTTTCATGCAGGTCTTCCTAATAATTTTCAAAGACGTCCGCCAACAAACATGCATCAGCCATCAAGTATGAATCATGATAGTCTCCCATCGTTTTACAATCTAACTTCTGCCACGCATCTTGAGCATGCTGGTAAATCGAGTCGCTGACCCCCTTTCCTCTAAGACTAGAAAAGAACGCGCCTTTAGGTGGAGTGTATCTTCGTCAAACCTTTCCCAACTGTTCATGTATTCATAAGGGTAAACACCCTTTCTAACAAGAGTTGAGTCAAAATATTTTTCCGTTATTGGGCAGGCCTTTAAGGACATAGCCAGTGCCTCTAATGAGCCCATCATGTGTTGCATAGAGTCGTAGAAAGACATGTTATTTAAAGTGAAACACATGTACTTTCTGATGACTGTGCAATGCATGCTACCCTGAAGGCGCTGGTTACTGCTTGCATTATAAGGTGAGAGTCATAACCTCGCAAGTTGTGAAAGAATACAGGCAGCTTCCATGTCTTTGGATCAACTTTAGTTGAAGATTGCATTTACTGTGCGCTGCACCTCTAAACTTCCCACTAATGTGATCATGGTCTCTTACTGTGGGGTTTACACTCTTGGGCGTTAGCTCATAAACCGCAAATCCAACAATGCGTGGCTGAGTCATGCTGTTGTTGGTCTTCAGGCGCCATTATGATTTCAGATAAGTTTAGATTATTAGAAACAGGCGTTACGCACTTGCTGCATGCGTTTTAAGAATGTTTCTGCAGCATCTGGCCCTCTATATAAATTCTGGCTCTGAATAAACGCCATCCGACCTAACAATAATGAAGGCAAATGAACAAATCTGATGATTACTCATTAAGACTGTTTTTCGTAGTTTTTGTGGTGCTGGCCCTTCATAAGGAACAATAAGCGACTCGAAGTCTGCGTAAACTACGTATGGAGAATTTCAGCCGTTTCCAGTTCTTAAAACTAACTTTAGATCCTGGCGGGGGCGTAGTTAGTTCTGTCTTACAGTCTACAGAACTTTTACAATGTTTTATATGTTCAAGCGCGGCTTGAGCGGTTGGAATTCTTGTTAAACATTTTCTACAGAATTCTTGTTTATGTTCATGTTTTGAGTATGCGCTAATAATCTGCTCTTGTGCGTATCAATGTGTAATGGGGCAGCCCTGCTGCGAAAACATTAGGAGTAAGTCCACATGACTTTTGGCTGGTTCGCCTATTGTTGGACTGTTCTTGGACACTTTAATTGGCACCAAATTTGTTCCTATCCCATGTGTATACATTAACAGTTATTGGGTGTTTTGTTCTTCAAAACTGATCAATTTGGTCTACACAAACAGGAAAGAGATATTCCATTGAAGTTAAGATCTTTGGTGTATTGCCGATAGTTAGTCACTCTTCTGCGTGTTCGCGGACATGATGCAGCCTTGCAAGAACGCACCACATGAAACATTTGTCGTCTGAATTCTTTATGTTTAAAACTGCTCTCTTTAAAACAACTCCCGAGGTAGCGGAATGTAAGCCTTGCCTACAATCGGTGCATACTTAGCCTGTTTTAATCTAATCTCTAAGACTTCGCCCTCTGACAACCAGAGCCTCTCATTTTGGCTTCTTCAGCGGCAGCATCAAACTGCGTAAGCAGTTGGTCTGCCCAACGGGTGTTAAGTCATTATGAGAAAGAATAGTCTGCTGTTTAGTTGAGACCCAGACTTCTGGGTTTTCTTCATTTATTGTTACATAGTCGATTAAAACAGCTAACATTACTTTAACTGGGGGTCTATTGTTAGTTTACTTGGAACTTGAGAAATAGCATGAACAACACTTGCCTGTACGTTTGTTGGGTCAATGACTTCTAAATCAATATCATCAGTGCTCTTGATAAACGCTCTCTCTCGAGCATTCCTTCAAACAATTCGTCTTGTCCTTCATATATCTTAGCCATGCTGTCTTTCTTTTCTAAGCCAACATATTTATTTAAATTAAAAAAAATACAACGGCTTAATCAGAATCATATCGACGGTCTTTTTGCGCTTGGACTCATAAACTAAAAGTATAAACACCCTTTGGCATTGTTAATGTGAGCTGTTTAGAACAGAGTTTAATGTTTCGTTTACTTTTTTTAAGCATTCCTTTTTTACTGCTCGGCGTCTGGCTGTTGAGAAAAACTTGTCCTCGCCTTTCTTTGAAGATCAAACTTTTGTCTTTTGTAGTCATCAAAATCGGCCTGTAAACGATTAAATTCTTCATCCGTGATGTTTGAGTCAACAAGCGCTTTATTTATTGTCAGTTTAAACGAACTAAGTTTAGCCGTTATAGTTGAACCATAGCTGTGTGCTTTTGGAGTTTAGTTTTTAATTTTTTGCCAGCCGCACTTACAGCTAATGAACAGGCGAGAGCTAAAGACAAACCTCCTAGAGGTAAAGCTGCGGGTGCGCCTATGCCCGTTGCTAAGAGACCAACACTCGTTCCTGCTGATAGGGCGCTTATAGTCGATGCTCCAGTATTGACATATGTAACAGCATTAAAGGCAGCAGAATACCTTCGTTTGGTTTTGCTGTATTTGAAAGGTCCTGCTCTAGTTTTTGTTGCATTTGCGTAATGTTTGTTAATCTGAAGGTTTTTACTTCAGGGGTTTCTACTATCTTTCTTTTGGCGGCGCTGTAGGCACATTTGGATAATGCTTAACAGACATGCTTTTTATAAAATGAAAAATAATTTAGTATAGTACATCTTTTAATCTGTTATCTTCAATATTCAGCTGCGCATCATATATTAAAAACAAATGTACATTAAGCGGTTTATTCGGCTTCTTCGTCTTTATCAATTTGAATGTTTATTACGTCTCTCACAGCTCTCCCGCTTCCATACAACTGATTATCCTCCGTTGACCTTAGGTCAATCCATAAACCGTATTTTGTTGTTAAATAATCATCAAGCCTAACATTGTGAAGATGTAAATCTTTAGACACTGGTCTGCTGTTGGATTCTACCCTCCCACCCCCAAACAGTTTTCTTATTTCGTCAAAATGATGATAAGGTCTAGCCCGCTAGCGTAGATTTGGTTAGGACTACCGTCAATTGTACATTGCACTTTCGTTATTTTAGGATTAAAAAACTTTTCACTTGCTCTTTTGAACGGTTCTTCATCTTCACCACAGCAATAAAATACCTTTAAGCGATCTTGCAGCGACGCTAAAACTAAAATTCCATATAGTGTCTGCCTGCTTCTGGGATATGTTGTATGATGAATCACTCTGTCGTAATATATTGCTAATCTTCTCTGATATTGGTGCTCAATCAGCTCTGCTAAATTAGGGTTGCTAACAACATCAAACTCTAACGAGATGTCAGAATGCTGTACTTTGCTTCGGTGTCTGTTGATCTGATAACACGTTTGTATTCATTAAAAGTTAGTTCATATGACAATCTGTCTTTTAATGCTCCTTGAAAGTATGGCGCATGCGCTTTTAACAACTCAAAAATCTAGGGGAATGGAAAAGCGATTACCATACGCATAACTTACAGCTAAAGCCTTTTTGCTGCTTTTAGCCCCTGAGGCGAGTTCGGCGCCTATTCTAAGTTTTAGTGCTTCTTCATTGCCGATTCCTTGAAACGCAAGATCTTCCCTTTCATTCCCGGTTAGCCATAGATCAGAATAGGTTAAAAATATGTCTGCATTGTGTAAAGAAAATATTTCTTGCCCCTCAATTTTTATAGAAATTTTCTTAACAATTGCCCGTCCAGATTCTGTACAACTGTCCTGTTTGGGTCTGTTGTTGAATCGAGCGCTATTTTGAAAGTAAGACGCGCAGAGCCTGGCACAAATCAATTCATCCGCTCCTAAGTCTGGAAATTTGACAGTAAGAATTTGATCTGCATCAATAGTAGATGGATTATTTGGAACAATAATATTCCGCTTATTTCCTTCACGCCAAAGGGTTCTTTCAGTCTTCTAATGCGGGTCAAGAATCGAGCCATGTGCTGGTGTGGCATTTTTATAAAACAAAATAAAAGTTAATTATTTAAAAACATGGCAAGAATTGAAGCTGAAGAAGATTAGATGTTTTTGATCGTGGAGACGACATGAGTGAAATGATCCCTTTGACACGGCATCGCTCAATGCGGCATGAATTAACAGAAAGTAAGGTTAATCATTTTACGAAAGTTTAGGTCAAGACCCTCCCGAATTTATAGACCAAATGATTTTGAATTAAAAGATGATCATTTGTCTGTAAAAAACGATCAAGGGCAACTTGTTCGGCTTACAACTAAACCGACCCATCAAAGTTTTTAGCCAAGAGTACAATTATACAAAGACTCAGTGTGAAAGATCAAATCGCCTTGGTCTTGTTAGACCGAAATTAAGGGCGGAGGCAGTTTCTAAACTTCAAAACACACTGCAGGAACTCCGACAGATAACCAAATGCAAAACATGGAACTTAAAGAATTAAATCAATCGGCAGACGAATTAATAAATGTAATAGAGGCAGAAACCAGTTTTTCATAAGAAACAGCATTAAGACTATACACGACTCGCCGCTACCCATGCGAGAAATAGCGGCCCTTGACCATGCTTTGAGAAGCATCAGAGGCGAATAACAAACAATTTAGCAAACTAGGTGAACTAGATGAGCATATAAAAAGAGAAAAAGAAAAACTCGTTGAGGCTGATGACGCCAACTTAGGACCTGTATTAAAGAAAGAATAAGACAAAGACTAAAAGATCTTGAACAAGAAAGATCAGCAAGACTAGAAGTGCTAACTACTAACCGAGACCAATTACGAACTCAAGTGAATAGAATAAGAGAAACTATCCGGAAAATTTTATATGAAGACACAACGTAGCAGAACGAATAAGAACATTGTTTAGAGAGCAGGGAGTCACATTGGCAAGCGTTATAACAGCCTTAGGATTTGCAATAAGTTACACTGGTGATGGCTATTCAGGCGGTGGTGGAGAGCAAAGTTCAGTGCCTCCGCCGCCATCGCCTCCACCTGATAAATCATGGGTAAAAAAACAGCTTGATCATCTTGCAAGTTTATTAAAAAAATTAGCTGGTAAAGCCGTGGACGCTTTACCAGGAATATTGGGGAGTATTGTCAGCTGGCTTTTGTCTACTGCAAGCAAAGTAGTTGGCTTTATGGCCGAGCACTTATGGACATTAGTTCTTGTAATAGTTGGGTTACTATTTAGTAAGATAAGACCAAGTAATCCTATGCCAGTTAATCCAAGAACAAGCGCTGTCTTTCATTCTGGTCATCGCGAACAGAGTCCGCGAGCTTTGCTGAGTCTTCAATGACTTTGGGGGTTTGGACTTCGGGGATTAGATGACTTAATTTGGTGTTTCTTTTATTGTTTGTAATATTACTGGCTCAGAATTTATGTCGTTTTTCCCAACCTTCTGTTCATTGCCTGCTATAAGAATTTCATTATTATAGTTTATTATTGTACCTATCTGGAGTCGAGTCAGAAGGCAGCATGTATAAACCAGTGCCAACAGCAAAGCTCTACTTTCGATCTTGCGTATTGAAAACATGTTGGTACCTTTGAATACTTGAAGGTAAATCAACTGTAGAATTAATGGCGTCCTCTAAATTTGCTAAGTATTGTTTTTGTGCATCAAAGCCTAGTAGAAGGATCAGTTATGCTCGATCTTGCCTGTGCTTGCGAAACCTAGCAAACACCAAACGTAAGTACGAATAGAGTCGATTTATTCGTTTCTATTCCCGCTCTAGTTAGGCCCTTAGAAGTTGTCTAAGATAATGTTGTCCATGCTGTTTTATGCTCTTGCTGTAGGGACCAGCTGAACAGTTGGACCAAAAGAAAGTTTTGAAAGGAGGATGCCAGTCATAGTTTTACTTTCTGTGCGTGCCCCGAAAATAAAGGTCGCCTAGGCCATGATTATGATCCAACTTTGTCTAAAGCCTGTCTAGATGTTAATATTGAATTCGTTACAGATCCTTCAAAGCCTTCATGTCTATTCTGATTGCTGAGTGGATAAATGGTTTGTCATTTGGTAAATGGCGCTTGCAGTTCAGTCAAAATACGTCTGAACGTGTAATAGAAATGAAATCTGTACACTGACCTCACCAAAGGATCATGTGATTAAATGATCAGCATACGACACTCCACACCCAGTTGATGCGCAAAACACAGCAAGTTTAACTGGTTCTGATATAAACTGCATCGGATGACTAAACCACGCTTTCTTGGTGCGGTCGTTTTCAATAGGGGGGTTAAGATAGCTCTTCAATGGAGTACTCACCTTTTTATGAAAAGAGGCAGTTGGGTCACAGCAATGTCAAGAGTATCAGTTGCTATATTTTTAAGATTGTAGTGCGGCCCAACAGAATATTTTGCGCCAGTATATTTGAATGCACTCATTTTTATTTCGTTTAAAAAATGTTTGTAACAATACAACTCAGACCGCCCTTCGTTTTTAGAACAGCTGTTAAAAACGATTGCGGAACCAAACAGTCCGCGCTCCATGAAATATTCTACAAAGTCGTATGGTTTAATATAAGCAAGCCAAGGAGAATACAAGATTCTAAAAGTTTACCAAAGCAGGGACCAAAATTAGCCAGTAATAATACCTGATGGTTATTACGGTTTGCTCACTAAAAGAAGCAATGAGTAACTTTGACATTACTCTCAAACTTACATGCAAATCTAAAAACATTGTTAACATTCAAGCCTGAAGAAGTATCTTACTTTTTTGATAGAGAGCTAGCTAAAATGTTAGGCTTTACAAACTGGCAATCTACCCACTTATAGTTTTAGTGCTGCGCCAGATGAAACTACTTATGAGGGGGAAAGTCCGCTCGATCTTGCATTACATTCATTACTCTATGTTCATTTGGATGAGCTAGAGCACTGATGAAAACTTATATGATGGAAGGCCCTCAACTGTTTTAAGAGCTCTTCCATCAGGGAAAGCTGCATATTGCGATTATGAAATTATACAATTCCCTAATTTACAGTTTAAAAGATTAGTTTGTGGGAGGGTCGGATCATTTAATATAAAAATTGCAGACAAAGCGGGGAAAGTTGTGAAATGTGATAACCTGCACATTGTTTTGGAAATAAAATAATACGCTACTAAAAAATAATGTCGCGTGGGCCAGAAGAACCAGGAGTTACTTAGCGCCTGTGAGGTGTATAACCTTAGAATTAAAAGACCTTGCAGACGTTGCGGACTTGAACAGAACGGTGGAGATAGGCGCTTTGTATGGTTTTGAGTACACTAAAGATGGTGATTATAAACGCAAAGAGGTTGGCGAACCAAAAAGTTTCCTAAACTAGAACAGCTGCGCAATCTAGAAGCAAATAATGTTGGCCAGTATGAAATATAAAATAGTTCGAAAGCCTGACCTCAATGGACTTAGAACCATATTTAGAATGGGACATAAAATTTGAATTCATAAGCCCATTTACATTTTTTGGCCGTCAAAAAAGTTTCAGAAAAGCATTCAACTCTGGCCCTTTACATGTAAGTCTTATGCCAGACGACAATAGCCGGAAAGAGATGAAATAACGCCGTATGGGAAAAAGCAGTACATCCTCCACAGAAAAGAAACAGTTGTAAAAAAAGCTTCTAACAAAATTACAGTTCTTTCCAAGCAGAAAATTAGGAGACACGTTCACAATGATATTTGAAATTTCTGTCTTTAAAGATGTGGAGAGGGATGGGGTTGTGGGCGTTAGTGATGACCTTATAAAAGGAATTAATATTAGCTGGCAAAACTTAGACGTTAAACGCCTTAACGTTGTTGTCGTCGTTCTTCACAATGGCGAGGATATTAAGATCATAACAACAAGCAACAAAATCAATGTTGACTTAAATAGAAACAATCTTACAGAACTAAATTGGATTAATCTTACACATTTAGGCCTCATAGGGTTTTATTATACTGAACAAGTTTTGACGGAGAGTATGATAAAAATAATAACTGGATTAGATTAAACTCTGTTAATAAAACTATGGAGCAGTTAAACTTTATGACAAAAAACTCCTCATTGCTCATTGATTGTGGGCAAGACTGGTTGTGGAAAAAACAATATTTATCCTCGACCTGTTACAAACAGTTTTATCGTTATAATTTTAATCATATTGTGGTTTTCTGTCCAACACTTAAATGGAACAAAGCATATCATGATAGAAGGTTTATATGGACAGATGATGACATATATTTAGTTAAACCTAGCAATAAACTGAGTGAGTGTTTAGAACAGTTTTTATAGACTGTTTGAAGGAACGCAAACACTATTTATTATAGATGACTGTTCGCAGAAAGAGACATAGTTAAAAAGAGAAACACTTTGTCGAAACTAGCTTTCAGCGGAAGACATGCCAGGATAAGTGTGTGGATTTTATGCCAAAAATATAACTCAGTTTTTAAAAGACTTTAGAGAACAGTTAAAGACTGTAGTTTTATTTCACATGAAAGACAGAGACTCATTTGAAGAATGTTTGCGCGAAAATGATGTTATTGAAAATGACCAGGAAAAACATAGGATTAAACAAAAACTGAAATCTGAAAAGTTTAGTAAATTAGTATTAAAAACGGATAACCCTGCACAGTATGTTTGTTTGTAGATAATCGTTATTTTTTGGTTATTGAAGTCTTACTTGTCAGAGAGCAGTAATATGTGATTCTAGGCCACTTTCGCCCGAAAACTTGTGGAGGAGCAAGTGGGGTAGAGTCGGCATTTATACGTTCTCTACTCTCCAATGACTTCAAACGAATGCCACATACAGCACCAACCCGCCAGCACATATGTCAGGACAGAGCCTAGAAAACAAAGAATACAGTCCTGAAAGTTTTTCCTTGCAAGCTTGCCCATACTTCCCCCAAATTATTCTTTCATCTCACCAAAAGACAAATGAATGAATAAGTAAATGAAGACATAAGTAAGTAAATAAATAAAATAAATAAATAAATAAATAAATAAGTAAAATAGAAATAAAGGGAAAAGAAACAGTCCAAATTTCCATTTTTGACGCGACTAACCTCGTTTGTAGCCATACTTGGCCACCCGAGTGCCCAAAGAGGACACCACAAGGTGATAACAAGGCCCTCGACAAGACCGCTAATCCCAGAACAGGCCTCTGCTCATTTCCCCTGCCCCACACGTACCCGGGCTAACTCGGGTGGCTACGGGTAGTCGGGGCGACGTTTGATCTTAGTGGGGGTGTGGGTGTAGGGGCAGGGGTAGGAGGGAGACAGTGATGATTAATATCAAACAGAAGCCGTGATCTTTGGCGGGAGGGGGGGGGGGGGGGGACCAATCAGCTACCTACCCTGTTAAAGGAACACGAAAGTCTTAACTCAACAGAAACTCCGGTCTTTCATTTCAGATTATGGATTCATTCATGCACGTTTTGTTGCAATTAAAGAGAAAATATGTTTAAATTAAGAAAATAGAAGAAAAACAACAACAACAACAACAACAAAACAGAATGTTTAAATTAAGAACAGAGAAAACAGAAACAACAACAACAACATCAAAACAGAAATTACTGCAGATGTTTTCATCTGCTGGTCTGCTACTATAAATACAATGACTGGTCACGTGACACACATGACATAAGAAAGCAACTGCACAGTAAGAGCTGCAGTCGTGCAATGCAAACGCTGCAATCTTTTCGGGCAGCTGTTGGTTCGTCGGCTTCGCATTATCTGACTAAAAACCTGACCAGGCTTTGCAAGATGTCTAAAAATGCGAAATCGCCAAAGATGACGGTCTTACTTAAAAAGGTGAAGTATTTTCTGTCATTATTGATGAGCAGCTGCAAAGAATGAAAGCACCAAGGCAAGGCACACGGCAATAATAATAAACACCAAGGCAAGGCACACACAATAATAATAAACACCAGGCAAGGCACACACAATAATAATAAACACCAAGGCAAGGTACACGACAATAATAATAAACACCAAGGCAAGGCACACACAATAATAATAAACACCAATGCAAAGTACACGACAACAATAATAAACACCAAGCAAAGTACACGACAATAATAATAAACACCAAGGCAAAGCACACAAAATAATACTAAACACCAAGGCAAGGTACACGACAACAATAATAAACACCAAGGCAAGGTACACGACAATAATAATAAACACCAAGGCAAGGTACACGACAGCAATAATAAACACTAAGGCAAGGCACACGACAATAATAATAAACACCAAGGCAAGGCACACACAATAATAATAAACACCAAGGCAAGGTACACTACAAAAATAATAAACACGAAGGCAAGGCACACACAAATGATAATAAACACCAAGGCAAGGTACACGACAACAATAATAATAATAAACACCAAGGCAAGGCACACGACAATTATAATAAAAACCAAGGCAAGGCACACACAATAATAATAAACACCAACGCAAGGCACACACAATAATAATAAACACCAAGGCAAGGCACACACAATAATAATAAACACCAAGGCAAGGCACACACAATAATAATAAACACCAAGGCAAGGAACACGACAATAATAATAAACTCCAAGGCAAGGCACGCACAATAATAATAAACACCAAGGCAAGGTACACGACAATAATAATAAACACAAATGCAAGGCACACACAATAATAATAAACACCAAAGCAAGGTACACGACAATAATATTAAACACTAAGGCAAGGCACACGACAATAATAATAAACACAAACGCAAGGCACACACAAAAATAAATAAACACTAAGGCAAGATACACGACAACAACAATAATAATAAACACGAAGGGAAGGTACAGGACAACAATAGTAATCATAAACACCAAGGCAAGGCACACGACAATAAACACCAGGGCAAGCACACACAATAATAATAAACACCAAGGCAAGGTACACGACAATAATAATAAACACCAAGGCAAGGTACACGACAATAATAATAAACACCAAGGCAAGGTACACGACAATAATAATAAACACAAGGCAAGGCACACACACAATGATAATAAACACCAAGGCAAGGTACACGACAACAATAATAATAATAAACACGAAGGCAAGGTACACGACAACAATGATAATAATAAACACCAAGGCAAGGCACACGACAACAATAGTAATAATAAACACGAAGGCAAGGTACACGACAACAATAATAATAATAAACACGAAGGCAAGGTACACGACAACAATAATAATAATAAACACGAAGGCAAGGTACACGACAACAATAATAATAATAAACACGAAGGCAAGGTTCACGACAACAATAATAATAAACACCAAGGCAAGGCACACGACAACAATAATAATAATAAACACGAAGGCTAGGTACACGACAACAATAATAATAATAAACACGAAGGCAAGGTACACGACAATAATAATAAACACCAAGGCAAGGTACACGACAACAATAATAAACACCAAGGCAAGGTACACGACAATGATAATAAACACCAAGGCAAGGTACACGACAATGATAATAAACACCAAGGCAAGGTACACGACAACAATAATAAACACCAAGGCAAGGTACACGACAACAATAATAAACACCAAGGCAAGGTACACGACAACAATAATAAACACCAATGCAAGGTACACGCCAATGATAATAAACACCAAGGCAAGGTACACGACAATAACAATAAACACCAAGGCAAGGCACACGACATGACTGTAACCTCGCTGTATCTCAATAATAATAAACACGAAGGCAAGGTACACGACAACAATAATAATAATAAACACGAAGGCAAGGTACACGACAATAATAACAATAAATACCAAAAAACAGTAAACAAGTGGGTATTTTTGCACCCATAAGAAAACCGAACACAGAGTAACTTTTATTCAAGACTGGCACAGCTTTTAAACTTGAATAGTCAGACAAATACATAGACGACAATCTAATAGTGCCTGCAGGCAATACAAATATATCTGCCTTCAAAAGGGATTGCGATGGTTCCCTTATGCAGCGAGTGAAGAGTTTTCATATCTGTAACATATTTTCTTAATTTCATGTTCCGAGTTTCTCCATCTTCAAGCCCCCCCCCCCCCCCCCCCCCCCCCCCCCCCCCTCCTCCTTAAGTCCAAATCTTTAACAAGTCTCGTTTCCATAGAGACAACAAATAACGGCATCTCGGACAAACACAACAACAAAGCATGAAACTAAAAATGAATAAATAAATAAATAAATAAAAACCCGCTTTCGCTTCAGTTCAACTTTTTGGAGCATGAGGTTTGAAGGCTTGGGTGTTGCTAAAGGCTGTCAGTAAAAGAAAAAAAAAAAAAAAAAAAAAGTTGTAAAAGAAAGAAAACACAACTGCGATTGTTATTGAAAAGTTCCAAGGTCTTTTATTTACACTGATGTTTGATTTCAGGGACGTTTAATATTGCATACGCGCGCGCCCGCACACACACACACACACACACACACACACACACACACACACACACACACACACACACACACACACACATCTTATTATCTCATGTTTATCTTAGAATTTAACTAACTTGAAATTACCGTTTAGAATCTGTTTTAACAAAAGGCCAGAAAAAGTTTGAATTTTTTACAGATAGTAAGTCAAGAACCGTGGGAAAGTACACTCGACTATTCATTCGTCCAGCAAAATCAGTGGTAGATTTAAAATTCTCTTACTCCCAGATTTTTTTTCATGCCAAAATATTTGTTAAGAAAATGACAATACCTTGACAGTATAGCGTATAAGCTTGCATTTGGTAGCGAAAAAAAAGGCGTAATGAATGAAAATAATCCAATGAAAATACAAATCCCACTATCTTTGCAGGAAGGTAGTCGCCTTTTGGAGAAAAAAAAGGTTTGTTGGAGTTTTCTGGAAATTAAACAAAAAGAGACTGATGTTCAAAAGGAATCCACACACATGTCAACATAAAAATGAGAACAATGACTTCAGAGTGGAGCAAAGCTGATTTCAGATACGGATAGTAGAGCCACTGCACTGCAGAAAGTCCTCACAGCATCTTGTAGAAGTATTATGCACACTGTATGTACAGCCCCTGGGATGTACTGACCGTTATCACAGCATCTTGTAGAGGTATCATGCACACTGTATGCACAGCCCCTGGGATGTACTGTTATCACAGCATCTTGTAGAGGTATCATACACACTGTATGCACAGCCCCTGGGATGTACTGTTATCACAGCATCTTGTAGAGGTATCATACACACTATATCCTCGGCCCCTGCAATGTACTGTGTCTAGTCAATCTTGTTCATTAAGCTTCATCATCATCCCAGGGGTGATTGATTTCTACTGGAATCAGGACCCGACTGCACTGCTCACAGACGGTTACGGCAAACTTAGCTGTGTGCCAAATGGCTGGCTTGTACAAGGCTTAATGGGGAGGGGGAGGGGGTGGGAAGGTTCCTGGGTGCCAGGTAGATTGGCAAAAATGGCAATTTTGCCATGTTGAAGACTCTAGGTCCCTTTTGTCCCCCACCCCCCACGCCCACCTTGAGTGTCACTGATCATGTCCTGTGATAGACAGCTGTCAAGCAAAGCACTGTCTACGCTGCACATTTCAACAAGATCTGTGGGCTATTCGACCCAATGTGGTGCCAATAGTTGTAAGCAAAGCACTGTATACGTTCCACATTTCAACAAGATCTGTGGGCTATTCGATCCAATGTGGTGCCAATAGCTGTAATCTAAGGAAGAAGGGATGGGGGGGGGGGGGGGGATAGGCGGTGTTGATTGGGTATAGATAGAATCGGGTATTTCAGGAGCCAGTTGGTGTGGAAGTTAATTCTGTTTCCATTTATATGACAGCGGCTCCATTTTAAAAGTTTGGCATCTTTCAGTCTTCTTCTTCTCCTCCTTATTCTTCTTCGTCTTCTTCTTCTTCTTCTTCTTCTTCTTCTTCTTCTTCTTCTTCCATCAGTTGGTTTGGTTTGGCGGTTGAAAACAACAGATGGAATAGACCTGTTCCGGAAGGAAGAAATCAGGGGAAGATAACCCCTGTCTTTCCATTGCAAACAGAGTTACCCTTTTCGGCTTATGGCTCAAACAAACAGGTCTAGAGAGTCAAATATCTGATCCGACACGCACGCCAGAATAGCGTTCAGGAAATTTACTGCGTTACCAGCACACCCTTTCACACCCATGTTTTGCCATGTTCTCTCCCTGACTGATCCGTTCAGCTGACTGGTGGTGAAACATTGCTGTGGGCGTGCCTCCCAGCGACATATGTCCCATGAAAACGGGGAGTCACTCTCACTGAAGGCAATTCCTAACACAGGTTACCTCCCTTACATCGTTTCTTGACAGCTGGTGAGAATGACATCTTAGACACTGCTTAAGAACGTTGAACTGGGTATCTTTAGTGGTGGAAACACGCCCGACAGTCTTGAACGGCCCCATGTCCTTTCATAACCAAGCTACGTTCACTGGATCAGGCAATTTGCACTTCGCTGCCGCGTTTGAACTACCCCCACTAAACTAACCGCTTCCGGCGTGCAGGCAGCGAAAACAAACGAAGAGCATATGGCTAGCGGGGTTGACGGGGGTGGGCGGAAAGGGAAAGGGGGATAACTAACAGGAAGATAAATCAAGGTAATATCTGGAAAGTCGAACAAGTAACACTGCGCCAAGTCCTCGCCACTCACAAACATGTTGACAGTTTTCGGTGAATCATGCTGCCTGCCTCGGATGTTATTAGATGTAAATAAAACAAAGCCGAAAGAAAAAGCTTCAACATCGCAGTCCAGGATTCAGCTTCTCGCCTTATGTATACCAGCGCGTAGCCGTTGTCTCAATCGAAAAAAAAAAATTCAGATAAAGATAACGCCTGTCTTTCCATTGCAAACAGAACTACCTCTTCTCAGTTTTTGGTCTAGCAAACAGATCTAGACAGTCAAATGTTTGTCCCTGTCTTTCCATTGCAAACAGAACTACCTCTTCTCAGTTTATGGTCTAGCAAAGAGATCTAGACAGTCAAATGTTTGTTCCTGTCTTTCCATTGCAAACAGAACTACCTCTTCTCATTTATGGTCTAGCAAACATAGATAGTCAAATGTTTTTGGGTTTTTTTTAAGCGAACGTAAGGAGAACGATTTGGATATCTACTGTCTGCATTATAAGAGGCGCACCATATTACACACATACTACGGCATTTGCTTTGGCCATGTCCACTAACAGCATGTTCGCCATGAAAATGGCGGGGTCACTCTTGCTGAACGCTAGTTATCACAGAGATTACCGCTCCTGCCGATTTCCGAATAATGTTTACCTGATGAAATGCACAGCCCGACATATAGGTGAAGTGAGTCACACCAACAAACAGCATATCGTCACACCCTCAAACAGCATGTCGTCACACCATCAAACAGCAGATCGTCACACCATCAAACAGCATATCGTCACACCATCAAACAGCATGAGTCACACCAACAAACAGCATATCGTCACTCCATCAAACAGCATATCGCCACACCATCAAACAGCATATCGTCACACCATCAAACAGCATGAGTCACACCAACAAACAGCATATCGTCACTCCATCAAACAGCATATCGTCACACCATCAAACAGCATATCGTCACACCATCAAACAGCATGAGTCACACCATCAAACAGCATGAGTCACACCATCAAACATGAGTCACACCATCAAGCAGCATATCGTCACACCACCAAACAGCATATCGTCACACCATCAAACAGCATGAGTCGTACCATCAAACAGCATGAGTCACACCATCAAACAACATGAGTCACACCATGAAACAGCATGAGTCACACCATCGAACAGCATACCGTCACACCATCAAACAGCATATCGTCACACCATCGAACTGCATGAGTCACACCATCAAACAGCATGAGTCACACCATCAAACAGCATGAGTCATACCATCAAACAGCATGAGTCGTACCATCAAACAGCATGAGTCACACCATTAAACAGCATGAGACACCATCGAACTGCATGAGTCACACCATCAAACAGCATATCGTCACACCATCAAACAGCATGAGTCACACCATCAAACAGCATATCGTCACACCATCAAACAGCTTGAGTCACACCATCAAACAGCATGAGTCACACCATCAAACAGCATGAGTCACACCATCCCCTGTTTTCCCTGGGTCTATAACTGTTTTCCCCTGGGGTTCCCAGGTCTTTCCCTTAGCTTTATAACTGTTTTCCGTGGGTCCAAAACTGTTTTCACCTGGGGTTCCCAGTTCTTTCCCTTAGCTTTATAACTGTTTTCCCTGGGTCCATAACTGTTTTCCCCTGGGGTTCCCAGGTTTTTCCCTTAGCTTTATAACTGTTTTCCCCTGGGTCCAAAACTGTTTTCCCCTGGGGTTCCCAGTTCTTTCCATTAGCTTTATAACTGTTTTCCCCTGGGGTTCCCATTTCTTTCCCTTAGCTTTATAACTGTTTTCCCCTGGGTCCATAACTGTTTTCCCCTGGGGTTCCCAGTTCTTTCCCTTAGCTTTATAACTGTTTTCCCCGTTTTCCAAAAGAATCATTATGGTTTTCCCCCATTTTTTTCCAAGCCGAAGAATCACATGTGTTTTTCCAGTTTTCCAAGGAAAACCATTATTATCGGTCATATGCCTAAGGACTACAAGCGTTTTCCTTACATGTGCAGGGTAAACAGTTAATATCCTTAAGGTCAAACAACGAAACAGTTGTAATTACTTGGAAAATTTATGTGATCTTTAGGATAATAAGTGTTTTTTTCTTTCGCCATGTACTAATAACATCTGTGCATATGCTGTTTGTTATGGCAA
>CM031620.1:332801-340238 GCA_018398815.1 Conus ventricosus | reverse complement strand
ACGTTGTTGTGACAAGCATTTTTATGGCAAACGTTATGGTGAACATTGTTATGGTAAACACCGATCATAGGTGCTTTCGCGATGATGTCTGTTTTCCTCATGAAAACGAGCATAGTAGTTATTATCCCAAGAAAATAGGGAAAGTAATCATGATCTTGGGTTAAAACAGGGAAAACAGTTATTATCATCAGGTAGAGAGGCAAGTTGTGATCCTTAGAAAAACAGTTGTGGTGCATGTTTTCCCTCTTTTCGGTATTTTCTTCCGGGTATAATATCTGTTTTCCTGCGGAAAACACCTAGTATCGTGTGTAGCAAGTATAATATCTGTTTTCCTGCGGAAAACACATAGTATCGTGTGTAGCTAGTATAATATCTGTTTTCCTGCGGAAAACACCTAGTATCGCGTGTAGCTGGTATAATATCTGTTTTCCTACGGAAAACACCTAGTATCGCGTGTAGCTGCTAGTCTGGTCCCCTACAGGAAGGCGGTATGGGGAGAAACGGGAAAACGATGGATGGCCTACATTGCAGACTTGATGAGGATGCCACATGCAGAGACCGAAGTCTTAACACATATCGACAGAACTGGAGGAACCTGGAGAGAGCTGTTCTTCAGTGTGGTGCTCCAACGACTCTCAAACCAAACCAACTAATGGAAGAAGAAGAAGAAGAAGAAGAAGAAGAAGAAGAAGAAGAAGAAGAAGAAGAAGAAGAAGAAAAAGAAACAAATGAAGAAGAAGAAGAAGAAGAAGAAGAAGAAGAAGAAGAAGAAGAACAACAACAACAACAACAACAACAAGTACGAGAACAAGAACAAGAGGAGGAGGAGGACGACGACGACGACGACAAGTATAACAACAACAATAACAACAAAATAGTCTACTGAACTTTGATGAGTTTAGAGGTCAGATAAAAGAATTTAGTGCTTAAAGACCGCTCGTACTTCTTTTTCTTTTCTTTAGCCGCTGCACCATAATGGGTAGCGCCAGATGATTGTGGGGCTTGCACGCGGCGTTTACATTCTGGCGCAGAAGTCACAGGGCAAATGCCTGGAGTTTGTTGCCCTCGTAGCGTGTTCTTTGGAGAATTCTGCCGACGGCCTGTGGCAGACTACCTTGACGTGTACACAGTCCTCGTTCTCAGAGCCCTTAACATCAAGGACAGATTACGGAGAACGCTTCCGTGTGGCCGTCAAGGACAGATTACGGAGAACGCCTCCGTGTGGCCGTCAAGGACAGATTACGGAGAACGCTTCCGTGTGGCCGTCAAGGACAGATTACGGAGAACTCCTCCGTGTGGCCGTTCTTTTTATCTCAGCTGCTGTCCTGTCATTCTATGCTGAACGAAGACTGAGGACTCTCTCTCTCTCTCTCTCCCCCTCTCTCTCTCTCTCTCTCTCTCTCTCTCTCTCTCTCTCTCTCTCTCTCTCTCTCTCTCTCTGTGTGTGTGTGTGTGTGGGGGGGGGGGGGGGGGGGGGTATACACCTGTTCTGGAAAAAAGAAAGTGCCAATGGAATAGTTGTAAAGAGGCCTTTTTTCTCTCCCCTGCTCAGAAAGAAATACAAACATGTCTTTGCTTTGCACATGATATTGGCGTATATAATATTGGCTGAAAGTCCCTATTTCATTAGGAGCCAATATATGCGTTCAAATGTTTAATTGCGTTTAATAGTTCTTTCAAGTCTCCTAAACTAAAGCACGTTGGTATTCAATCGCATAACCAATTTATCAATAAAACAAACAGAAACAAAAACATTCCATTTACCACCACCCCCACCCCCACTCTCCTTCCTCTGCTCCCCATGCACCCATCTTCCCTTCTTTTGTTCCCCACATTCCCCTCTTTTGTTCCCCGCCTTCCTCTCTTTTGTTCCCCACCTTCCCCTTTTTGTTCCCCAAATTCCTCGCCTTTGTTCCCAACCTTCTCCCCTCTTTTGTTCCCCACCTCCCATCTTTTGTTCCCCACCTTCTCCCCTCTTTTGTTCCCCACCTTCCCCTCTTTTGTTCCCCACCTTCCCCTCTTTTGTTCCCCATCTTCCCCTCTTTTGTTCCCCACCTTCCCCTCTTTTGTTCCCTTCCCCTCTTTTGTTCCCCACTTTCCTCTCTTTTGTTCCCCACCTTCCCTCTTTTGTTCCCCACCTTCCCCTCTTTTGTTCCCCACCTTCCCCTCTTTTGTTCCCCATCTTCCCCTCTTTTGTTCCCCATCTTCTCCTCTTTTGTTCCCCACCTTCCCCTCTTTTGTTCCCTTTCCCCTCTTTTGTTCCCCACCTTCCCTCTTTTGTTCCCCATCTTCCCCTCTTTTGTTCCCCATCTTCCCCTCTTTTGTTCCCCATCTTCCCCTCTTTTGTTCCCCATCTTCCCCTCTTTTGTTCCCCACCTTCCCCTCTTTTGTTCCCCATCTTCCCCTCTTTTGTTCTCCATCTTCCCCTCTTTTGTTCCCCACCTTCCCCTCTTTTATTCCCCACTTTCCTCTCTTTTATTCCCCACTCCTCTTTGTTCCCCTTCCTCTTTTTGTTCCCCACTTCCCCTCTTTTGTTCCCCACCTTCCCCTCTTTGTTCCCCACCTTCCCCTCTTTTGTTCCCCCCTTCCCCTCTTTTGTTCCCCCTTCCCCTCTTTTGTTCCCCACCTTCCTCTTTTGTCACTTCCCTCTTTTGTCCCATTTCCCCTTTTCCCCACTTCCCCTCTTTTGTTCCCCACTCTTCCCTCTTTTGTTCCCCTTCCCTCTTTTGTTCCCTGTTCCCCTTTTTTTCCCCACCTTCCCCTCTTTTGTTCCCCACCTTCCCTCTTTTGTTCCTTCCCCTCTTTTCCCTTCCTCTTTTGTTCCCATCTTCCCCTCTTTTGTTCCCCACCTTCCCTCTTTTGTTCCCCACTTCCCTCTTTTGTTCCCCTTCCCCTCTCTTTGTTCCCCTTCCCCTCTTTTTTCCTATTTCCCCTATCTTTGTTCCCCCTCCTCTTTTGTTCCCCACCTTCCCCTCTTTTGTTCCCTCTTCCCTCTTTTGTTCCCCTTCCCCTCTTTTGTTCCCCTTCCCCTCTTTGTTCCCATCTTCCCCTACTTTTGTTCCCCACCTTCCCCTCTTTTGTTCCCCACCTTCCCCTCTTTTGTTCCCTCCCTCTTTGTCCCTTCCCTCTTTTGTTCCCCTCCCCTCTTTTTTCCCTTCCCCTCTTTTGTTCCCCTTCCCTCTTTTGTTCCCACTTCCCCTCTTTTGTTCCCCATCTTCCCCTCTTTTGTTCCCCACCTTCCCCTCTTTTGTTCCCCTTCCCCTCTTTTTGTTCCCCTTCCCTTCTTTTGTTCCCTCTTCCCCCTCTTTTGTTCCCCACCTTCCCCTCTTTTGTTCCCCACTTCCCCTCTTTTGTTCCCCTTCCCCTCTTTTGTTCCCCATCTTCCCCTCTTTTGTTCCCCATCTTCCTTCTTTGTTCCCTTCCTTTTGTTCCCCATCTTCCCCTCTTTTGTTCCCTTCCTCTTTTGTTCCCACTTCCTTTTTGTTCCCCTTCTCCCCTCTTTTGTTCCCCTTCCCCTTTTGTTCCCTTCCTCTTTTGTTCCCCACCTTCCCCTCTTTTGTTCCCTTCCCCTCTTTTGTTCCACTTCCCCTCTTTTGTTCCCCATCTGTCCCTTCTTTTGTTCCCACTTCCCCTCTTTTGTTCCTCCCCCTCTTTGTTCCCTTCCCTCTTTTGTTCCCTTCCCTCTTTTGTTCCCCATCTTCCCCTCTTTTGTTCCCCATCTTCCCCTCTTTTGTTCCCCACCTTCCCTCTTTTGTTCCCATCTTCCTCTTTTGTTCCCCCCTTCCCCTCTTTTGTTCTCCTTCCCCTCTTTTGTTCCCCATCTTCCCCTCTTTTGTTCCCCATTCCCCTCTTTTGTTCCCACCTTCCCTCTTTTTGTTCCCATCTTCCCCTCTTTTGTTCCCCTTCCCCCCTTTTGTTCCCCCTTCCCCTCTTTTGTTCCCCATCTTCCCCTCTTTTGTTCCCCATCTTCCCCTCTTTTGTTCCCCACCTTCCTTTTTGTCCTTCCCTTTTTGTTCCCCTCTTCCCCTCTTTTGTTCCCCTTCCCCTCTTTTGTTCCCTTCCCCTCTTTTGTTCCCCATCTTCCCCTCTTTTGTTCCCCATCTCCCCTCTTTTGTTCCCACTTCCCTCTTTTGTTCCCTTCCCCTCTTTTTTCCCCATCTTCCCCTCTTTTGTTCCACCCACCCTTGTTCTCCCCTCTTTTGTTCCCATCTTCCCCTCTTTTGTTCTCCAATGTCCCCTCTTTTGTTCCCCACCTTCCACTCTTTTGTTCCCCATCTTCCTCTTTTTGTTCCCCACCTTCCCCTCTTTTGTTCCCCATCTCCCCTCTTTTGTTCCCTTCCCCTCTGTTGTTCCCATCTTCCCCTCTTTTGTTCCCCATCTTCCCCTCTTTTGTTCCCACCTTCCCCTCTTTTGTTCCCCACCTCCCCTCTTTTGCTCCCCATCTTCCCCTCTTTTGTTCCCCTTCCCCTCTTTTGTTCCCCACCTTCCCCTCTTTTGTTCCCCATCTTCCCCTCTTCTGTTCTCCACCTTCCCCTCTTTTGTTCCCCACCTTCCCCTCTTTTGTTCCCCTTCCGCTCTTTTGTTCCCCACCTTCCCCTCTTTTGTTCCCCATCTTCCCCTCTTTTGTTCCCCACTCCCTCTTTTTTTCCCCATCTTCCCCTCTTTTGTTCCCCTTCCCCTCTTTTGTTCCCCATCTTCCCCTCTTTTGTTCCCCTTCCCCTCTTTTGTTCCCCTTCCCCTCTTTTGTTCCCGTCTTCCCCTCTTTTGTTCCCAAACTTCCCCTCTTTTGTTCCCCATCGTCCCCTCTTTTGTTCCCCATCTTCTCCTCTTTTGTTCCCCTTCCACATAAATAATTGTTTTCCCCTTCTTGACGAGTGCTTTCAGAAACTTTCCGTGTTGACATTATCACATACACACGCACCCAAGTAGATTTGGCAAAAAAAACATTGATTTTCATTGTTCACGCCAGTTGCAACTTGCTTCTCTCGAAATGTTGCACACCCCGTCTAGTTGTAAACCTCAGTTTTGTGGGCCTGTTTGGCCGAGTGGATAAAGCCTTGTTCTATGGGCCTGTTTGGCCGAGTGGATAAAGCATTGTTCTATGGCCCTGTTTGGCCGAGTGGATAAAGCCTTGTTCTATGGGCCTGTTTGGCCGAGTGGATAAAGCCTTGTTCTATGGGCCTGTTTGGCCGAGTGTATAAAGCCTTGTTCTATGGGCCTGTTTGGCCGAGTGGACAAAGCATTGTTCTATGGGCCTGTTTGGCCGAGTGGATAAAGCATTGTTCTATGGGCCTGTTTGGCCGAGTGGACAAAGCATTGTTCTATGGGCCTGTTTGGCCGAGTGTATAAAGCATTGTTCTATGGGCCTGTTTGGCCGAGTGGACAAAGCATTGTTCTATGGGCCTGTTTGGCCGAGTGGACAAAGCATTGTTCTATGGGCCTGTTTGGCCGAGTGGATAAAGCATTGTTCTATGGGCCTGTTTGGCCGAGTGGATAAAGCCTTGTTCGATGGGCCTGTTTGGCCGAGTGGATAAAGGCTTGTTCTATGGGCCTGTTTGGCCGAGTGGATAAAGCATTGTTCTATGGGCCTGTTTGGCCGAGTGGATAAAGCATTGTTCTATGGGCCTGTTTGACCGAGTGGATAAAGCATTGTTCTATTGGCCTGTTTGGCCGAGTGGATAAAGCATTGTTCTATGGGCCTGTTTGGCCGAGTGGATACGGTATTATTCTGTGGGCCTGTCAGGCCGAGTGGGTAAAGTATTGTTCTCTTGAGCGCTCCTGGGGTTCAATCCCTGAGGGATGCAGGTTAGAAGAGGATGTACAGCTTAGAGTCAAGCTGTGTGCAGGCTGCAAACAGGGCCCTCGGACGACACTGAAAGCCATGCCAGAAAAAGCTCCCCAAACCACTAGCAGACATCGTTTAGTGCCCTCGGACGCACTGAAAGCCACGCCAGAAAAAGCTCCCCAAACCACTAGCAGACATCGTTTAGTGCCCTCGGACGCACCGAAAGCCACGCCAGAAAAAGCTCCCCAAACCACTAGCAGACATCGTTTAGTGCCCTCGGACGCACCGAAAGCCATGCCAGAAAAAGCTCCCCAAACCACTAGCAGACATCGTTTAGTGGCCTCGGACGCACTGAAAGCCATGCCAGAAAAAGCTCCCCAAACCACTAGCAGACATCGTTTAGTGCCCTCGGACGCACTGAAAGCCATGCCAGAAAAAGCTCCCCAAACCACTAGCAGACATCGTTTAGTGCCCTCGGACGCACTGAAAGCCATTCCAGAAAAAGCTCCCCAAACCACTAGCAGACATCGTTTAGTGCCATGTCATTCTTGGTGAAAAAGCAGGGACATCTCTGCCTGTTTTCACCACGACTTCTTGGCGTTTCATAATCTCCCCCTTTCCACACTGCACAATCATTTGAAGCGAATTGTTTCTATATTTAGAGTGGTAGTTCTCATGACACCATCCTCGCTGAAAGAAAATCTGCGCGTGCCCCCAAAGTTTTCTCTTTTTTTTTCTTTTTTCTTTTTTTTTTCCTTCCTCCAAACCGCCGAGGGAGGTCGAAAAAGATTAAATTCTCAACAAGGCCGGTAACTGCTCAGGTGCTTAGCTTCAGATGGTCACAACGAACGGGGGAATACCTCCATCTGTCGCTCCGCCTACAAAGGAAGGATTGGGTGCGATAAGTATCGCCGGTGTACCTTGAGAAACACGTTGACTGAATCACAGAGCGATAAGACCAACAGCTTCGAATTCTCCACCGCCAAGTACATTGCCCAGTGGAGAAGCTATTATGATCTGATCTGGTCCAGTTGATGGGATCGGGTAAGGATTTGTGGTGAGCTAAGACGAGCGAGAGGCCAACAGGATGGAGAGGAAAGAGCGGCTGTAGGGGCGGTGAAGTGGGAGATCAAAGCAGTAGGTCCGTTAGTTCGGATTCCTTTCGTCGTTCACACAGAGCCAACACTCTAGCATCCACACCTCCCTCTATCCCCACCCCCACCCCCATCTCGCACACCACTCCCCCCCCCCCCCCCCCCCCCCACACACACACACTCCCAAGTCTAATCTATGGTTCAGTTTGGGGGTTTTATCTTCAAGGCGATAAGTGCCAGGTGTTAGTGGGCATCACGTGTCGAGAATTTGAAGATGCGAGTACGTGTTGTGTCAGGTATGTGAGCATCTCGCTGTGTTTTACTGAAAGAGAAATTTGCACGGGCGCTCGAAGGAGATGCGATCGCGTTTGCACGTTCACATATATACACACTCACGCGCGTGCACACATACAGTCATGAAAATCCCCAGTTACGTGTGTGTGTGTGTGTGTGTGTGTGTGTGTGTGTGTGTGTGTGTGTGTGTGTGGTTGCGTGCGTGCGTGCGTGCGTGCGTGCGTGCGTGCGTGCGTGCGTGTGTGTGTGTGTGTGTGTGTGTGT
>CM031620.1:292801-327801 GCA_018398815.1 Conus ventricosus | reverse complement strand
GAGAGAGAGAGAGAGAGAGAGAGAGAGAGAGAGCAGAAGAAGAAGAAGAAGAAGAAGAAGAAGAAGAAGAAGAAGAAATGAAAAAGGAAAAAGGGATCATCAAACTGTATCAGCATCAGACACTATTACAAAAGTCATTAAGATCAAGCATTTTCTTTTTTCTAGAGCTGACAACTTCTGCGACATACCTTGCGAGAAATCGTATTACATTGGTATCGTCAGTGGATAACAAATCACGTCAATTATAACGTTTTTCAACTATTATCTCGTAGAGCTGAGACTTCAATCTGATGTCTTCATATTCTTTACAATCAAATACTAAATGTGCTTCATCTTCTCTCACTTCATTTTCACACAACATACAGAGAGAGAGAGAGAGAGAGAGAGAGAGAGAGAGAGAGAGAGAGAGAGAGAGAGAAGCAAACAGGTCATTGCACAGAATACACAACCAGCCAATCATATGACCTTCGCAAATGACTATTGTTTCAAACATTCATAGCCAAGTACGCAACATCATGAAACTGAAAGAACCCGGATTACTATCCCATAATCCTCCCTGGATAAGTTTGCGCCATCTTGGCTTCTCTCTCTCTCTCTCTCTCTCTCTCTCTCTCTCTCTGTCAAAGCTGTCGCTTGCCAAGAAAGGCGTAGGTGATATGTTGACGACAGGCAGACAATTAATTACGAGGCCAATCCCGTCAGGTAAGAGAGCGAGGTAAGTCTGGGTGAATTAATTAGCAGGTTTTCTGACGCGGCGGCGGCTCTTTCATCTCGTGTGATGACGGGCGTGTATCTGTGAGCGTGTTGATGGATGGCACACCTTGTCAGGTGACCGATGATCCGCCCCTGTCCCTCTCTCTCTCTTTTTTTTTTTTTTTTCGCTTTAAGGTGAAGCTTGTTTGGGACGCTGTAGAAAATCAGGCATAAAATATACTCCATTTCCGTGTATGCGTCTGTGCGCGAGCGCGCGCGCTTGTTTGTGTGTGTGTGTGTGTGTGTGTGTGTGTGTGTGTGTGTGTGTGTGTGTGTGTGTGTGTGAGAGAGAGAGAGAGAGAGAGAGAGAGAGACAGAGACAGACAGAAAACAATCTTTATTATCCAAAGTGATGGATCAGCATGCTCTGCTTCTTTGACCCAAAAGTGCAAAGTAAATTTACATAATCAATCGTTTTTGCAGTGCGTATGCATGCACGAGCGCGTACGCGTGAGTGTATTTGTGTGTACATGCGTGTGCTTGCGCGCACGGGCATGTGTATATATATGTGTGTGTTTGCATATATGTATGTGGATGCATGTGCATGGACGTGTGTGTGTGTGTGTGTGTGTGTGTGTGTGTGTGTGTGTGTGTGTGTGTGTGTTTGTGTGTATGTGTGTGTAAGTGTGTATGTGCGTGTGTGTCTGTGTCGGTCTGTCTGTCTATTGGTCTGTCTGTCTGTCCGAACATATTGAACTTTAACATTGATATGTTCTCGACAAGTACAAGCCCTGGCATAATTAACCTTGACAGAGCCGTAAGCATTATTAGGACCGTTCCAGCCATTCCCCTGCCTGATGATGTCACCCAACAATCGAGGCAGTGAGCTGCGATCTGTATTTTCAGCAATATGTTCAATATAACAGACATGACGACTTGCATCCTTTTTGTGTTTCTTTTTGTGTGTTTGTTTTTCTTCTTTGTAGATGTCGATCAGAGGAAATCATTATTCTAATCGCTGATGAAAGACATCAGATCATTTAATTCAATGTATACCAAACAGAAGTGCCAATATAAAGTGAATATATTACCTAATATATAACTGATTACTTTACGTGGAACAGGCATTGACAACATAGAGATATGTTTTGCCAGATATAGCCAATTGAAATAGGAGTCTATCGTTGCGGTGAAGTGAATTAATCAAACAAGGCTTCAGTGAATCAGGTGCTTTAAATGGTAAAATCCTAGGTGAGCGCTTTAGACGCAGTAACGCGTCATGTATGTTACGTCAAAATATGATGACGCACATTTGGAAAGTGTCGACGACCTACCAATCAAGAAACGGGAAACTGATGTTCACATGTCTATATTAGTTCATTAAAATAGATCTGTGCCATGAATTTTTATCACGTAGGAAAAGAGTGCAGGTTTCCATTGCGTAATAGCCTTAGCAAAGTGATCAAGGTCGGGAAACCACACATTGTTGCTATTAATAGCAATGGGGCACGGTTGAAAGAAACAAAACTTAATCAAAACGTTCAGTGTCAAGAGAGTCTTCAGTCGTGTTTTTGCACACACGGACGTGTGTGTGTGTGTGGGGGGGGGGGGGGGGGGGGGGGTGAACAGCGTTTAGTGCATCGAGCAGAGCAGGTCCAGGGACGTGCAAGAGCAGTTAGGGTTCTACAGAACTAGGAGAGTCAAACGGAAGACTGCTGCCTGTGTGTGTAGTTCAGTGACTGATTGCTGACGTTAGTCTGAGTTACCATGGAATACGTGAAGACTGGAAAGGAACTAGGCCTTGCAGGTGATGAACTCAGGAAATATGTTCAAAAGGCTGAGGAAAAGGCTGCAGCAAGAGAACTGGAAAGAAGAAAAATAGAACTGGCAGCTGAAGAGAAGAAAAGACAAGAGCAAGAAGAACGTAAAGAGAAGAAAAGACAGGAAGAATGTGAAGCGAAGTTAGATGACTAGAAGAAGAAGAACGGGGAAAACAGGAAACGACAGCAAGATAGAGAAAGAGAAGAGCGAGCTGCTGAAAGAGAATTGAAAAGACTTGAAATAGAACATCAAGAGAAAGAAAAACAAAGAGAATTTGAACTGCGGATGGCAGAAGTGAAAGCTCAAAACGGCGAGCGCATTTCCCAGTCAGAAACTGAAGTTGCCAAGAGGCCATGTCTTCTAGCGTTTGTGGATGAGACAAACAACCTCGACAGTTCTATGGAAGGTTTAGACCGCCACTCTGAAGCCATGAGATGGCCAAAAGAGCCATGGGCTACTAACTTAAGTGCCCTTTTGACTGGTCACGCCCTTGAGGTATACTCCAGACTACCCCGAGAAGAAGCGCATGAATATGAAAAACTCAACACTGAACTTATGATTTTTCTTAACAAAGGCTTCCAGGAACGTTTCCGGTCCAGTAGGCCAGAGAACGACGAAAGTCCCGCTCAACTCCTAACCACGATTTAAAAGTATCTAGAAAGATGGCTGGAGTTAGCCGGAAGAAAGACAGACTGTGATGGCTTGTCATATTTGGTCCTGAAAAAAATAATTTGTAGAATCAGGCCCTAAAGACCTCACATCCCACCTTCTACAAGAGAAAGACCAGAGCCTGAAATCCTTGACTGAAGTTGCCCAGAGGTTCCTGGAGTCTCACAACCGGACCCTTGACACTGGATCAAAACCATCCACAAGCTGTGGTCGACCTGACCTGGTTCCAAGGACATCAACTCCACCGTTAAATGCTTCAACTGCGGACGCCAGGCTCACAAGGCTGCTAAATGCAGACTGCCCCAAAATCTAGATAAATTTAGTCCTCCACACTTCAGTCATGAAGATCGAATAGACCAGCGCCAGGGTGGAAATGAAAGAAACCTGACATCTGCCTGTGTCGCCATCAGAGAAAGGAGTCAGGAGAGACAACCATCGCAGAGGAGAAGGGGATCTACCTGACGTCAAACCCGTGACAGCCCTGAAGAGCATGAGAAAGTGGTGCAATGTGCCTTCTTAAACCGTGCCAGGAGTGATTTGAGTGTTATGCCTGTGGTGAAGGGACATTATGATGATAAGGAAGTACAGGTGCTGAGAGATACAGGGTGCAGTGGAGTCATCATTAAGAAGGACCTTGTTCCTGAAAAAACAGTTTACTGGCAAGAACGGCTACCTACCATGGACATGTTGAAGCCGTCCTTACAGCTGACATTGAAATTTCCACACCATTCTTTTTTGGGAAGGTGAATGCTTTGTGCCTGCCCAGTCCTCTTCATGACGTCATCATTGGCAATATTGATGGTGCCCGTGCAGCTGATGATCCTGATCCTGAGTGGCCACACACCTGTGCAATAACAACGCGTGCACAATCCAAGAAAGAAAAAGAAGAGAGATCTACACCATTGAAGATCAGCAAGTCACAGAAATTCCAGAAGTAACCAGAGAGAAACTGATTCAGCTACAGCAAGCTGACCCCTCTCTGCAAAAATATGCCAGCAAAACAGACGCCACAACCAGGAACAATACCGATGTATCCTTTGTGAAGAAAAACGGCGTCATGTACAGAGAGTACAAGAAAAAAAAAGTACAACTGATGGGGCCCAGATCACTTACCAAGTTCTTGTTCGAGCCAGTCTACGAAAACCCGTGATGGAGTTGGCCCATGACTCTATCCTTGGAGGCATCATAGCAGCCTTCTACTGGCCAGGTATCCAGGGCGATGCTGCTCGCTTCTGCATATCCTGTGGCGTGTGCCAGAAGACTGAACCCAAAGGAAGAACTCCAAAGGTAACCATGAAGAAGATGCCACTAATCGAAAGACCTTTCAAGAGGGTGGCCATCGACCTCATAGGAGAAATCAAGCCAGCCAGTGAATCAGGACACAGATACATCCTCACTTTGGTAGACTATGCCACCAGGTATCCTGAGGCAGTCCCACTGAAATACATCGATACTGAGACCCTTGTTGATACCCTGATGGGCATCTTCAGCAGTGATTTTGTCGTCTGCAAGCTGAATATCTACCACAGGATCTACAACAAACTCCCACAAGCTACTGCACTTACCTGTACATGTTCACTCACCTTGTACTGAGGATGTCAACGGTCTAGCGTGTAACATTAAGTAGCTACACCAGTACATGTATGTGTTCACATGTCTATATAGACATCCCCTAAAAGGATTACCAAGCTTGCCCATATACCTAACACATCTACGCAGCAGCAGCAACTGGAGAATTTAACGAATACCCCAAATTAACGTTAATTCAAGACCGGCACAGCCTTTTGGATCTTGAATATAATCAAACAAGCACACGGACGAACAGTAACAAATAACTGATTATTTTCAAGATTGAAAAGGCTGTGCTAGTCTTGAATACTTGTTAATTTGTTTGTTCGTTTCCCCAGTTGTTGCAGCTGTGTAGCTGTGTCAGGTACAGAGTACGTGGGCAAGCTTGGAACATCCTTGGGGGGAGGGGGGATGTTTCCGTGTTTGTTCTATGTGTTCTGTGCTGTCATATCTGCCAGGCGGTTCGGTGTTGTGAGCTGCATTCGTTTGGAGTTATGGGCGTGTATTCATCCCACCACGGGAGCAAGAGTTGTCCTGCTTCATCGTTATTTACTGTTTACTGTTCGCTGCCTCGATTTACATTTCCTTTGAAAAAGGATTTTTTGTTTTAATCCATGAGAACCTGTTGATCTACTGGAGTGAAATATGTCTGAGAAGTCGCATGAATCTAAAGTAGAAATAACTTATATAAAGTAAATAATGTAAAACTTGATTTATTTTTCCGCCTTGCCCTTGTCCCAGTTCAGAAACTAAGGATAGGACACCACTACACAATAGAGTAGAAACAAGAGCAAAAATGATTCATGGTAGTATTGGAGGGAAAGAAAACATGCACACCGAAAGTATCTGTCACACACACACACAACACACACACACACACACTCACACAACACACACACACACACAAAACTACGTAGCATATACCATTCCTAAAATGAAGAAGGATATTGAGGCATCAGTCCAAACTAGTATCGGCAGCATAGCCTGAGGAAGACTGATCTTTGATTCATGAGGCAGTCATGTTCAGTACACCAGCATTTCAGTCATGTTCAGTACACCAGCCCGCATACAGTCATGTTCAGTACACCAGCAGCATACAGTCATGTTCAATACACCAGCAGCATACAGTCATGTTCAGTACACAGCAGCATACAGTCATGTTCAGTACACCAGCATACCAGTCATGTTCAGTACACCAGCAGCATACAGTCATGTTCAGTACACAGCAGCATACAGTCATGTTCAGTACACCAGCAGCATACAGTCATGTTCAATACACCAGCAGCATACAGTCATGTTCAGTTTCACCAGCATACAGTCATGTTCAGTACACCAGCAGCATACAGTCATGTTCAGTACACCAGCATACAGTCATGTTCAGTACACCAGCATACAGTCATGTTCAATACACCAGCAGCATTTCAGTCATTTCAATACACCAGCAGCATACAGTCATGTTCAATTTCACCAGAATACAGTCATGTTCAATACACCAGCATACAGTCATGTTCAATACACCAGCAGCATACAGTCATGTTCAATACACCAGCATACAGTCATGTTCAATACACCAGCATACAGTCATGTTCAATTTCACCCGCAGCATACAGTCATGTTCAGTACACCAGCATACAGTCATGTGCAATACACCAGCATACAGTCATGTTCAATACACCAGCAGCATACAGTCATGTTCAATACACCAGCATACAGTCAATGTTCAATACACCCCCAGTATACAGTCATGTTCAGTACACCAGCATACAGTCATGTTCAATACACCAGCATACAGTCATGTTCAATACACCAGCAGCATACAGTCATGTTCAATACACCAGCATACGTTATGTTCAATACACCACCAGTATACAGTCATGTTCAGTACACCAGCATACAGTCATTGTTCAATACACCAGCAGCTTACAGTCATGTTCATTACACCAGCAGCATACAGTTATGTTCAATAACCAGCATACAGTCATGTTCAGTACACCAGCATACTGTCATGTTCATTACACCAGCATACAGTCATGTTCATTACACCAGCATACAGTCATGTTCAATACACCAGCTACAGTCATGTTCAATACACAGCAGCATACAGTCATGTTCAATACACCAGCATACAGTCATGTTCAATACACCAGCAGCATACAGTCATGTTCATTACACCAGCATACAGTCATGTTCAATACACCAGCATACAGTCATGTTCAATTACACCAGCAGAATACAGTCATGTTCATTACACCAGCAGCATACAGTCATGTTCAATACACCAGCAGAATACAGTCAAGTTCATTACACCAGCAGCATACAGTCATGTTCAATACACCAGCATTACAGTCATGTTCAATACACCAGCAGCATACAGTCATGTTCAATACACCAGCAGCATACAGTCATGTTCAATACACCAGCAGCATACTGTCATGTTCAATACACCAGCATACAGTCTGTTCAATACACCAGCATACAGTCATGTTCAATACTCCAGCAGCATACAGTCATGTTCAGTACACCAGCATACAGTCATGTTCAGTACACCAGCATACAGTCATGTTCAATACACCAGCATACAGTCATGTTCAATACACCAGCAGCATACAGTCATGTTCAATACACCAGCATACAGTTTGTTCAATACACCACCAGTATACAGTCATGTTCAGTACACCGCATACAGTCATGTTCAATACACAGCAGCATACAGTCATGTTCATTACACCAGCAGCATACAGTTTATGTTCAATACACCAGCATACAGTCATGTTCAGTTTCACCAGCATACTGTCATGTTCATTACACCAGCATACAGTCATGTTCATTACACCAGCATACAGTCATGTTCAATACACCAGCATACAGTCATGTTCAATACACCAGCAGCATACAGTCATGTTCAATACACCAGCATACAGTCATGTTAATACACCAGCAGCATACAGTCATGTTCATTACACCAGCATACAGTCATGTTCAATCACCAGCATACAGTCATGTTCAATTACACCAGCAGAATACAGTCATGTTCATTACACCAGCAGCATACAGTCATGTTCAATACACCAGCAGAATACAGTCAAGTTCATTACACCAGCAGCATACAGTCATGTTCAATACACCAGCATACAGTCATGTTCAATACACCAGCAGCATACAGTCATGTTCAATACACCAGCAGCATACAGTCATGTTCAATACACCAGCAGCATACTGTCATGTTCAATACACCAGCATACAGTCATGTTCAATACACCAGCATACAGTCATGTTCAATACACCAGCAGATACAGTCATGTTCAGTACACCAGCATACAGTCATGTTCAGTAAAACCCGCATACAGTCATGTTCAATACACCAGCATACAGTCATGTTCAGTACACCAGCAGCATACAGTCATGTTCAATCACCAGCAGCATACAGTCATGTTCAATACACCAGCAGCATACAGTCATGTTCAATACACCAGCATACAGTCATGTTCAGTACACCAGCAGCATACAGTCATGTTCAATACACCAGCATACAGTCATGTTCATTACACCAGCACCATACAGTCATGTTCAATACACCAGCAGCATACAGTCATGTTGAATACACCAGCAGCATACAGTCATGTTCAATACACCAGCAGCATACAGTCATGTTCAGTACACCAGCAGCATACAGTCATGTTCAGTACACCCGCATACAGTCATGTTCAATACACCAGCAGCATACAGTCATGTTCAATACACCAGCAGCATACAGTCATGTTCAATACACCAGCAGCATACAGTCATGTTCAATACACCCGCAGCATACAGTCATGTTCATACACCAGGAGCATACAGTCATGTTCAATACACCAGGAGCATACAGTCATGTTCAATACACCAGCAGCATACAGTCATGTTCAATACACCAGCAGCATACAGTCATGTTCAGTACACCAGCAGCATACAGTCATGTTCAATACACCAGCAGCATACAGTCATGTTCAATATACCAGGAGCATACAGTCATGTTCAATACACCAGCAGCATACAGGTCATGTTCATTACACCAGCAGCATACAGTCATGTTCATTACACCAGCAGCATACAGTCATGTTCAATACACCAGCATACAGTCATGTTCAATACACCAGCATACAGTCATGTTCAATACACCAGCAGCATACAGTCATGTTCAATACACCAGCAGCATACAGTCATGTTCAATACACCAGCAGCATGCAGGCATGTTCAATACACCAGCAGCATACAGTCATGTTCAATACACCAGCAGCATTTCAGTCATGTTCAATACACCAGCAGCATACAGTCATGTTCAGTACACCAGCAGCATGCAGTCATGTTCAATACACCAGCAGCATACAGTCATGTTCAATACACCAGCATACAGTCATGTTCAATACACCAGCAGCATACAGTCATGTTCAGTACACCAGCAGCATGCAGTCATGTTCAATACACCAGCAGCATACAGTCATGTTCAATACACCAGCAGCATACAGTCATGTTCAATACACCAGCAGCATACAGTCATGTTCAATACACCAGCATTCAGTCATGTTCAATACACCAGCAGCATACAGTCATGTTCAATACACCCAGATACAGTCATGTTCAATACACCAGCATACAGTCATGTTCAATACACCAGCAGCATACAGTCATGTTCAGTACACCAGCATACAGTCATGTGCAATACACCAGCATACAGTCATGTTCAATACACCAGCAGCATACAGTCATGTTCAATACACCAGCATACAGTCATTTCAATACACCACCAGTATACAGTCATGTTTAGTACACCAGCATACAGTCATGTTCAATACACCAGCATACAGTCATGTTCAATTTCACCAGCAGCATACAGTCATGTTCAATACACCAGCATACAGTTATGTTCAATACACCACCGTATACAGTCATGTTCAGTACACCAGCATACAGTCATGTTCAATACACCCGCAGCATACAGTCATGTTCATTACACCAGCAGCATACAGTTATGTTCAATACACCAGCATACAGTCATGTTCAGTACACCAGCATACTGTCATGTTCATTACCCAGCATACAGTCATGTTCATTACACCAGCATACAGTCATGTTCAATACACCAGCATACAGTCATGTTCAATACACCAGCAGCATACTGTCATGTTCAATACACCAGCATACAGTCATGTTCAATACACCAGCAGCATACAGTCATGTTCATTACACCAGCATACAGTCATGTTCAATACACCAGCATTTCAGTCATGTTCAATACACCAGCAGAATACAGTCATGTTCATTACACCAGCAGATACAGTCATGTTCAATACACCAGCAGAATACAGTCATGTTCATTACACCAGCAGCATACAGTCTTGTTCAATACACCAGCATACAGTCATGTTCAATACACCAGCAGCATACAGTCATGTTCAATACACCAGCAGCATACAGTCATGTTCAATACACCAGCAGCATACTGTCATGTTCAATACACCAGCATTTCAGTCATGTTCAATACACCAGCATTTCAGTCATGTTCAATACACCAGCAGCATACAGTCATGTTCAGTACACCAGCATACAGTCATGTTCAGTACACCAGCATACCCGTCATGTTCAATACACCAGCATACAGTCATGTTCAGTACACCAGCAGCATACAGTCATGTTCAATACACCAGCAGCATACAGTCATGTTCAATACACCAGCAGCATACAGTCATGTTCAATACACCAGCATACAGTCATGTTCAGTACACCAGCAGCATACAGTCATGTTCAATACACCAGCATACAGTCATGTTCAGTACACCAGCACCATACAGTCATGTTCAATACACCAGCAGCATACAGTCATGTTGAATACACCAGCAGCATACAGTCATGTTCAATACACCAGCAGCATTTCAGTCATGTTCAGTACACCGCAGCATACAGTCATGTTCAGTACACCAGCATACAGTCATGTTTCAATACACCAGCAGCATACAGGCATGTTCAATACACCAGCAGCATACAGTCATGTTCAATACACCAGCAGCATACAGTCATGTTCAATACACCAGCAGCATACAGTCATGTTCAATACACCAGGAGCATACAGTCATGTTCATTTACACCAGGAGCATACAGTCATGTTCAATACACAGCAGCATTTCAGTCATGTTCAATTACACCAGCAGCATACAGTCATGTTCAGTACACCAGCAGCATACAGTCATGTTCAGTACACCAGCAGCATACAGTCATGTTCAATACACCAGCAGCATACAGTCATGTTCAATATACCAGGAGCATACAGTCATGTTCAATACACCAGCAGCATACAGTCATGTTCATTACACCAGCAGCATACAGTCATGTTCATTACACCAGCAGCATACAGTCATGTTCAATACACCAGCATACAGTCATGTTCAATACACCAGCATACAGTCATGTTCAATACACCAGCAGCATACAGTCATGTTCAATACACCAGCAGCATACAGTCATGTTCAATACACCAGCAGATGCAGGCATTTTCAATACACCAGCAGCATACAGTCATGTTCAATACACCAGCAGCATACAGTCATGTTCAATACACCAGCAGCATACAGTCATGTTCAGTAAAACAGCAGCATGCAGTCATGTTCAATACACCAGCAGCATACAGTCATGTTCAATACACCAGCATACAGTCATGTTCAATACACCAGCAGCATACAGTCATGTTCAGTACACCAGCAGCATGCAGTCATGTTCAATACACAGCAGCATACAGTCATGTTCAATACACCAGCAGCATACAGTCATGTTCAATACACCAGCAGCATACAGTCATGTTCAATACACCAGCATACAGTCATGTTTAATACACCACCAGCATACAGTCATGTTCAGTACACCAGCAGCATACAGTCATGTTCAATACACCAGCATATTGTCATGTTCAATACACCAGCAGCATACAGTCATATTCAGTACACCAGCATACAGTCATGTTCAGTACACCAGCATACAGTCATGTTCAATACACCAGCATACAGTCATGTTCAATACACCAGCAGCATACAGTATGTTCAATACACCAGCAGCATACAGTCATGTTCAGTACACCCGCATACAGTCATGTTCAGTACACCAGCATACAGTCATGTTCAGTACACCAGCATTTCAGTCATGTTCAATACACCAGCATACAGTCATGTTCAGTACACCAGCAGCATACAGTCATGTTCAATACACCAGCAGCATGCAGTCATGTCAGTACACCAGCATACAGTCATATTCAACACTCTTGTTCATAACGCAAGATTGGTTTTCAAGGCAGTGCGGAAAATAGGAGATAATGTTGGTTAGGGCAGGGAGAGAGAGAGAGAGAGAGAGAGAGAGGGAGGAGAGAGGGGAGAGAGAGGGGGGGGGGAGGGGGGGAGAGCCTGCATTGATATTATGACGAGCAATAATAAAATACAAATAAAAAATTTTAGAAAAAAAGGAAATAAAGAAACAAAAAGCGGAAAAATACAATCAAAAGTGAGAAAGAACAAAAGAAAAAAAAAAAACAGTTGCTCCACCCACCCACCCACCCACCAATCTCCACCCCAAACAAAACAGGAGAGAGAGAGAGAGAGAGAGAGGAGAGAGAGAGAGAGAGAGAGAGAGAGAGAATACAAAGCTTACGCATATACATTTCCGAGTACAGTATAAATCTTTCACGCATTGACATTTGCACACACTGGGATAGCGTGTACAGTAATTCCCAACAGCAGCTTACTTTGAAGCAGTAGCACGATCATTTTGGGAAAGTAAGTAAACTGTATGTTGATGAAGTTTGGCAATAGCATACATGTGGATAAGCATCGGTAACGTGAGGTGTCTTTTTCTGCATATCTACATAAATTGTGAGAGTGTGAAAAAATGTAAACGATTTCTTTTGTGAGACTCTGAGCTTCAATGGCATTTAAGATTAATAATGATTTAGTAATGATTATTTATGGCGCTTAATCTTACATCATAAGCCCTAAGCGTTTACAAATGCATAAAAGGTTAAAGAAAAAATAAATGAAACGAATAAGAAGATAAATATTGCAATAAGTACCATGCATCTACAAACAATGGTACATATTCACACACACACACACACACACACACACACACACACACACACACACACACACACACACACACACACACACATTAGTTGCAGAATCAGTTTGATGGGCAAGGGAAGGGGAAGAAAGAACTGCTGTTGATAGGTGAAGAGGGTTGTTTTAAGATATGCCTTGAAGGAAGACAGAGAGTTTGAACTACACAAAGATATTGGGAGTTTATTCCAAGAAACCGGAACCTGAAAAGAAAAAGAACGACCGCCATAGGTTTTAGCTCGAAATCGAGGGATTTTGAGCAGTGTTGTCGGTAGAAGAACGCAACTGCCTAGAAGGCACATAGAGACGAAGGAGATCAGAAAGGTAGGAAGAGCTAAGCCATTCAAAGATTTAAAGCAGAGTAAGGACAGTTTGCAGTCTATTCGTTTTTCGACCGGCAGCCAGTGAAGAGAAAGAAGTAAGGGAGTGACATGAGAAGATCTGGGTTGTCTGAGAATCAAACGAGCAGCATTGTTTTGTACTTTCTGGAGACGACTTAGAAGATTCTGGGGACAGCCAGCTAGAAGAGAATTACAGTAATCAAATCTATATAGAATGAAGGCAAAAACAAGGGGTTTTGTGGCATCAACAGAGAGAAGATGTCGCTCAGAACCAATGCGGCAAAGCTGAAAGTAACAGACACGGCAGACTGTGGAAACATGTTGCTGGAAGGAAAGTGCTGAATCAAGGGTAACACCTAAATTCCGTGCAGATGAAGATGTCTGAATAAGGCACTGTTCCAGTCTGACAGAGTTTTGGATACAGTCAGATGAAAGAAGTCTTTTGGGTGCAAAGAAGATCATTTCAGTTTTTTCATTGTTGAGCTGAAGTTTGTTAACTGTCATCCAAGATTTAATGTCCATGATACACGACTGTGTGCGCTGGATTGCAGAAGGTAGCTGAGAGATATCGTTGGATATGTAAACAACCTCAGGTGGAAAAGCGAGTTCCCAAGGAGAAAATCAGAAAAACAAAGACTTGTTTTAAATAGGTCAGTTCTAGGTATGGGAACTTGGAGTTTGTGGACTTTGTAGAGAGTTGTTAAATTTGGATTGAATAGTTTGAGGGACTAATACAGGTACAATGTTTTCGAATGAACATTCCTTTATTGATAGAAAACATATCCTTTAATGGTAGAGCTCCATCTTGCATGCAATGCGATTCTGTAAGGGTCTTGAGGATTTCAAGAGAATCGCTTGAAGGATACGTTAACAGATACTGAGTAAAGGTTTCATTGAATTTGCGCTGAGCGAGTCAAATAGTGTCCAACCATAATTGGTTAATAAGGCATGAATGCATTCAGGAATAATTGTCTGGCATGAAAGTTTCAAAAAATGTTTAAAACCTGCATACTGATATATTTGTGTCCTGTTTTCCCATAAAAACAATGCGTCCATGAAAGTTTGTGGTCTGTTGTTTATGCCTAAACACGAAGGCTGTCCACTTCTTAGATTCTTCTATGTCCCAATAAAAACAGAGGGGGACTGTTTTAATTGGCTTACATTCTGTGACGGTTCCTTATGAGCAGGCTTTAGTCCCTTAGTGTTTTTTAGCGACACAGGATTCACTGCTGTACGAAGTCAACAGACTTTTCTTTGATGTATTACGGAAGTATAACCCTTAGAGTTCTGTCAACTGCACTGCATGTTTCCAACTGTTTCATGTTCAAGGTCGCGTTTTGTCCAGAGGGAAGAATTTGTTGTAGGGGTTAGTTTTGTTAAAATGTAACCTTAAAGCAGAGTGACTTGTGTCTTAAAAAAAAAACCAACTCTTTTAATTTTAGCTTTTAAAACTCTGCAACCCACCATCCATCCTGCATTGTCATGTGTTTTCCCGTGTGGAACTCGGTTGCACGAGGGGTAAACGTAGCTGATTGAGCTCCTCTCACCAGCGAATGAGTTTTTTGAAACCGACGGAGCAGTCGAGATTGGGGTTGGGAAGAGTGGGAGGAAAGATAACGTGTCGTGCAAGCCTATTGGCATGCAGGTTTTCTGTAAACTGTATTTTTTTGAGGGATCCATAACCTCGGGAGCCACCACCGTTTTACGCCTTTGAGGGAAACTGCGTTGCATTTTTTTTTGTGAGATCCATACTCCGGGCTCTTGTATCCATTTTTTACCTTTGGGTTGAACCAAACTATTGTACTCCATAGGAGTGCTTTCGTCTTGACCCAGCTTTTTGTAGAATTCCTGTGATCCATACGCAGACGTGAATCCCGTATTCACGTAGAGGCAGAAGCCTGTTTTTTTTTTTCTTAACTTTTAAGCCACTGACCGGGAACGAGCCGTGCAGGGCTTTACTATTCCGGCTCCTCAAGGAGTCCCTTTCACAAGTCTAGATGGTGAGTACATTGCGTAGTTAGTTCATATCTTATTTCTTTTATTATATATATATTTTCCAAATTCGATTTAAACGAATTTGGTTTTTTCCCCTCCCAGCTATTACTTTAATTTCCTTTCAATATTTAATTTGTTTTGTTTGAGTAATTATTTTCGTTTTTATCTATTACCTTTTCGCTCATACCAACTTTAATTATTCATTTACTTCTAAGAGCCATTTTGTTTTATACAGTTACAGCAGTAAGGGCGTGTTATCCAATTTCGCCTTCCAAATATGTATTGTTGCTGAGTACTGTGTGTCGACGCGTGCCGTACCACATTCCGGTTCATGTCTTGCCCCGTGAATTTAAATTTGTTGTGTAGGGTTTAAGTGTCGTCACTTGTAAAATGCGTGTTGTTCAGGACATGGGATTTTTTATCTTACCATTTGTTGTCATGACCTGTAAATATATAGAGCCCCATAAGTTGGTGTGGCGCTTGTTAATGTTTCCTCCGGCCACTGTTAATGGGAAAGAGTTGTCCAAGTGGGATGGATTCGTTTGTTATTTAACTCAAGAGAGCCAACCCCTTGGGTGTTTGACATAAAACGGTTGTGAACGTTTATTGGAAATATGTTATGTAAACAAAATGTCATGAACAGTGTGAAATGTACTTAATTCTATATGAGAACCTGAAATTAGCGAGCCGCTCTGCCAGTGTGTTTTCGTGCCTTCCTTGTTACAACTCTCTGTAAAGGATGTCTGCTTACGACGGGTTTTTTGCTTTGCAACCATTATTATATGTAAACCCCCATCTTTTGTGTGTTTCCAGGACTTCTGCTTCTACAGCTTCTTGTTCTTGTTCTACTTCTTCTTCTACATCTGCTTCTTCCTCTTGTTTGTTTTTCCTCCTTCCCCTCACCAGTGGCTGACCTACCTGTGTGCCGCTGCTGCTGCCGGCTGACACTGTGCATCGGAGCGGGTCTCGCCGCCCATCCGTTTCTGCTGTTGCCGCCACCGGTACCGCAGCTGCTGCTGCGACCACCGCTGAACCCAACTACCTCCATCTTCTTCTACGCCCACATCATCCTCCCCTTTCCTCCCCAGTCTTCAGGCCTTCCCCCTCCTCGCCCCTCTCCCGGGAACCCGCAAGGATCTCCTCGGCCCCGGGGTCGGAACGAGGACGCACCTGCTGCCGTGCACCATCTTGGGAGAGAGACCCTTCAGGCCTGACCCCGAGCATTTTGTGTTGCGCCGGCGACCCCACTTCACTACCACTACAGCTCGTGGGTCGCTGGTGTCCCGCCCCTACTACCTGTTTTGTACAGGTGTTGGACGGGCCGCACAACTGTGTGCCGACTGGATTGTATTTCAACCTTTCATCTTCGGACCTTCGTGGTCTATTTGTTGTAACTGTATCTCCTTGAAGGAGAAAGGACGCTATCCTGTTGTGTGTGCATCCTACGGACAGACGCCGCGTCTCTCTTCGCTGGACCCTCACAGGACTGTCACACGGTTGAGACTTTGGGGACTCGTCCGTAAGTCTGGCATCCACGTTTTATTGCAGAGATAAAGGACAGGAGGCGGTAAATCAGTTTTGTCAGCAGAGCGCTGTATCATTTCTATTGTTTAGCTATGTTTGCCTGACATGAATGTTGTGTTGGGCATTTCCACATATACTTGCTTCCCAGGGTTGGTCGCCGCTGTATGGTGCGTTTTTTTTTTTTTTCTTGTGCAGGGTTCCAGTTTTATCAATGACCGTCAAAGTTTAACCATGCATTGGTTTATCCATCTTTCTGTGATGAACTGTCCCTTCGACGTTAGTCGTTTAACAGAGTGAAATTAATTGTTGGATGGTTGTAACATGCCCTTAGCAGATAACTCCCCAGTAACTACCCCTTCCAAGGGTATTGGCCCAAGACGCTCCCCTTTTGTTTTGGCCTAGCTTATTTAATTACTAGTGCTAAAAAGTCTCCTTCCGAACCGTAATCCTGTCCTTTCCCACAGTTTGTTGCCCTTTAATTGTATCTATGGCAAATCCTGGTCAACCCTATTTTTAAATTTTCGAGGGATTCAGTTTTTGGCAAGCATTCCATGTATATATTTTTAAGCTTGCTTGCCCCTATCGATTTGATTTTGGCTCTACCCAGAATCCGCCGAGGCGTGCCTGTTAGTGGAGAGATAATTCGATATTTTTGTGTGGGTGAGTGTGGGGGGTGTGGTTGCTGTGTGTGTGTGTCCTTCCCATTTATTTACATCCCTTTTTTTGAAGTTATAAATGTATCCCGACCTTATATATGTATGTAAACATGTTTGTGAACATCTGTTTTTTTTATGTTGACAGTAAAGTTTCAGTTTGTTTTTGAACTCGTATAATTCCCGTGTTGAATTTGATGTTTGTGTGGTTAGCGCGATTAGTTTGGGATTGAGCATAGCGTTTCTTCCTTGAACAATAACCCACGTGACATCACCCACCGTGACCAATTATGGTGGCTCGTCCGGGATCGCTGTGACACTTACTTGACCATTGCGCTGCCTTTTGTGTTTGTTGTTTTTGGGCGTTAGGTTTGGTGCTTGGAAATTGGTGTTTGTACGCGGAAAGGCTGTGGGAGTAGGAGGGTTATCCCCTATCGTAGTAGGTGGGTAACATTTGGAGGTTGACTAGAACCCACTACTGCTGTTTATACATTATAATGTTCTGTTGTGAAGTTGTTTAGTTAGTTAGTATATTTCCCTCACAGATCGAGAGTCCCTGACCGTGGAAACTTCCCCGTCGATTAGATTTGTGCCCCGTCCAAACGATGAATCTGTCGCGTCGGGGTAGTACCAGTGTCAGTATTCATCCTCTTTTGTAGTCTATGACTAAATAGATTTTTTTTTTACGAAGATGTTAGATCGTGTTTGTTTGGCTCGTTGTATTGTTAGGAATTGTGGTGGGAGTACACTTTATGAACGTTGTAATGGTTGGCGTTCGGAGTGAATTTCATAAATGTTGATTTTTGAATGTAGAAATATTTTTGTGTTTGGAACAGAGATATAAAACCGTATTAAGCTGTTCAATGCTCGGTGGGGGCGGGTTGTTACTGCTCGATGGGTTACAGTGTGTGTGCTCTGACACATTGGTGGGGAAGGACTTTGTTATACACTAGAGGGATTATTTTTGAGAACAGGTCCTTTGTGCAGTAGTCCAAGGTTGAGGATCTTTACTGGTTAACCAGTTACTGTATTATGATTATTGGTAGATGTTTCCGTTCCCATGGAGTTAGGGCTTCCAGCTAGTGTATGATATATTCCATTAGCCGATGTCCGCGCACCGTGTGGTTGACATACTTAGTCCGGTGAAACCAACCGTGGCCTACCGACTCGGGTTGTTTGCTAGAGTTCACTACATTGACTTGGATTTATGATTTAGGTTCTACTATACCGAACATTGATCGAAATTGTGTTTTTGGGGACCAATATGCATGCGAGCTACAGTTAACTCGCGCGTGATCAATCTTTGTAGTGTTTACTGCTCGTCGAACTTGTATAGCAAGGTGTTAGTACACTGTTCCGGAACATATCTTTCCGAAATAATCAATCGGGTTGCGAAACCATGGATACTGATAGGGTAGTGACACGATCTGGTCTCTGCAGCCTGCAGTCTGTCTGGGAAGAATGCTTCTGTTGAGATCTCTTTCCTTCCCTGCCGGAGTGTGATGTGACGACCACTGTTATAACCACGATGTCGCTGCGCCTGGGATGGTAACCACGCTGTCGGCCGGTTTCGTGAACCTCCTTCCACATTCAGGTTAACTACTCCGACTGAGTCAGTACCGTGAACGTTCCACTGTTTCCACATCCTCCAGGTCATACCCCCCCCCAATACTTTGGACTCCAACGAACCAACGAACCCCCCGATCGCCCGCCGATCGTGATATCCTTCCTGGACATTAGAGCACCGTTGAGGCCAACGTGAGAAGGGTTAGATATAGAGGAACATCTTAGAGGGAGGAAAGAGAGGAAGGTTTTTAGGAGAGCTGAGAGAGAGGTAAGACTGAGAGCGTGTGGAGGCACGTAGAGAGCTGATAGAGAGGAACGGAGGCCAAGTAAGAAGTTGGAAGAGAGAGGAGCGGGAGGCCAAGGGGGAGGTCCAAGAGAAGTGGGAGAGAAGATTTTTAGAATAGCAGAGAGGGAAGGAGAGAGGGTGCAAAAAGAACAACGAGAGCGTGAAGAGGCTGCTAGGATTAGCAGGAGAAAAGAGCCGAGAGAGAGGAAACTGAAAGCGAGAAGAGGCTACGTAGGAGAGCCGAGAGAGAGGAAAACTGAAGAGCTTGAAAGGCACGTAGAGAGCTGAGAGAGAGGAAACTGAAAGCGTGGAAGAGCACTTAGGAGAACCAGAGAGAGAATTAGAAGGGATGAGCGTGAAGAGGCCAGCTAGGATTAGTCAGGAGGAAAGAGAAGAAGATAGCAGACCAGCAGCAGGAGAGAGAAGAGTCTGAAGAAGTCGGGCAGAGACCATGCAGAGCCTGGAGCAAGCCAGGACAGAGCGACTGTCCTCTGTGGCATCAGGACATGAAGTGGGAGAACATGACCTTGGGATCGAAGAGGAGCAACCCAGGAACATAGGGGCATTGGGTTTTCAGCCGCCCAAGATCCCGCATTCCTTAGTTTCCAACCAGGGGGAAGACCTAGACGTGTTCCTGTGAACACTCGAGATCTGTGTAGAACCCTTTTGGCCATGAATGATGGTCAAAAGGCAGTATACCTGAAGGTCGAGTCTCCATGGAAATGGCTACGGACGGCGATGTCAACATACCTTCCCACCAGTTACCCTAAGAGATCTCAAAGCAGCCCCTCGCACGGCTCCCACATGACGCCAGAGTCACCTACCGTCGTCGTTTAGGACTATGAACAAGGGCCGAGACAAACCTTCCTCCAGTTTGGGGGACGATAAAGGAAGACGTTGAACTATTGGTGGATGCCTCGGATTGCCCATACCATGATGCTGTACCTACCTGTACAGCAGAGCAACGTAGCGTCTGCAGATCTAAGTATCAAAACTGGGAGAATCCCGCTCCTTCATCGTTCAAGAGCATAACCATAGCCGAAGCATTTGCGATCCAAGGCGTTTTTTCATTCCGACTCTAGACCCAACAAGAGTCCCAAGCCATCTGACCGACCGCCCCCAGAAACAACTTGCTGTTTTCCGACAATTGAAACTTACAGCGTTGCCAAGGGAACCCAGGTCCCGCGCCAAGTAATAAGACGGTTGTATTTCATGTGGAACTACTGATGCACTTGAGAAATGTGTGCCCCAAGCTGAGAGCAGCCGTTCAATTTGTGAGGCTGGATCAGGAGTCTCTGGGCACATGGAGCATCACCCCAGTCAATGTCAGGCGAACCAGAGCTCCCCACATTCGCATCCGTTGTTTCAGGGTGATTCGGTAGATGCCATTAGGGATTCTTGGTGCAATCAGCAATCTTTGAGACGCAGAGTCTATCCCGGCTGATGCTGATACTGAGGTAACCATGTAGTGAGGTGTTCGGGCTTGAGCGGATACAAGTCCAAGCGGCCCAGACAGCACTGATCCATAAGTCACAACGCCATAACTTTGAGGGCACGGTTTGGGCGATCGGCGTGGACAACAGCAAATCCCCTTGCTGATAGGTAACGTTGTGAAGATCGAGGATGGGACCGGACGGGACATCACCACTGACCGTACCTCTTTCAAGCATGTGCAAGGATGGCAACCACTCGTGCCCAACATAAGCACTAGCCACACAAACCGCCTATTGAGGCTCACTCAAAATGGAGTGCGTGGTCGAGTGTGACCCCCGACAAGGTGAAGGATACAACATCAGCGGATATCCTACCTCAATCATGTGCGAAAGAACTTGGAATCCCCACCGACACGGCGTGGAGTCGAGGTCAGACTCTGTTCATCAAGAGGAACAGGACGTTCTTAAGCGAAACTTTTAGGGAAGAACCAGAAGGCCGAACAGTTGGTTGTTCCTCGCACTCGTCCGCTTACAACGTCCCTACAGTTGGGGCAGGGGGGGGGGGGGGGGGGGGGGGGGGGGGGGGGGAGGGGAGGGGTATACGATTCCCCCAAGGCTGGACATTTAGGGTCAAGAAGACACCTCGAGAGTTCAGGCAAGAATCTGACTGGCCTGGCAATGAGAAAGATGTGCAGTGTGTCATAAAGTAGTAGTCCGCTCTTGTGACGTGTGGTCCATGTGACTGATATCACACAACACCTCCATGAGGCTACAACACAGAGTTCCTCAGGAAGGTGACACAGTACGAACACCATTCTCTACGGAGGAGTGACTTATGGGGGCCCACATCCCAGCCTCAGTTCGAGGACATCGTGACAGTCCTCGTCATGGTGGTATTATGCCACGAGATAACCCCGAATACAGTTTCACCTGAAGTCCATAGAGCTCCAACTGTCGCCGAAGCACTCTGGGTGCATGTGTACCCGGACTGAATTCCCAGACGGAGGGGGGGGGGGGCAAGTACTCTCCGACCAAGGGACACAAATTAATGTCGGAGGTTATGCACGAGTCTTCCGCTTACTCAACATACATCGTATTTTACCACGACTCCCTATCATGCGCATGCAACGTCTGGTCACGGTTTTAATGCCACACTGAAACAAATGCTGAAGCGACCTCTGCCAATAGCAACCGAATGAGTTGGAAGGGGAGTGGGGAGCTACAACCCATGTTCCTCTTTTGCTAACAGTGAAGTGCCACATGAGACCATTTCTTTTTCTTCTCCATTAGAATTGTTGAACGGACTAACGTAAGGGGGCCAATGTCCCGTATTGCAAGAACATTGTGGACACAAGAGAAACCGGTAGGATGAAAAACAGACAGAAGGTCGCATTTGATGCTTGACTTGAGGAAACAGTATTGCAGAGACCTGCGAACTGGCTGCATCTCATCTCAAGCGAGCTCAGGAGAGGATAAACGGATCTTTGATAAGAATGCTCGTGAACGGGGTTCGAACCGTGAGATGAGGTGCTCCTACTCCTTCCGACCATGCATAACAAGCTCCAGTTATACCTGGCAATGACAATGTAGAGGCTGATTAACTTAGTAGGATGGAGACATAGGCTTTTCCTGATTTCTTCTTGCTTTCTTTTCTGTGCTTGACCGCGATTTCCTCTGAACTGCGTGTATCATGACCGTGATTTGTTGGGTTGTTTTTATTTCTACTTTTTCAATGAACCTTGAACATGGGACAGGTTGGGTAGCTGGTACCTCATTAGTACCGGAGCTTTTAAGGATGGGGTGTGTGTACACTCACTGCATGTTTCAACTGACAAGTTTATTTTTACAAGTACGTTTTGTCCATAGGGAAGAATTTGTGTAGGTGGAAGTTTTTTGTAAAATGTAACTTAAGCAGAGTGTCCTTGTGTCTTAAAAGCAAAAAACCAACTGAGTTTATTTAGCTTTTTACAACTCAGCAACCCACCTTCCAACCTGCATTGACCATGTGTTTTCCGTGTGGACTCGGGTTGGCACGTGGGGTTAAACGTCGGCTGAGTGAGCCACCTCACAGCCCCTGCGTAATGAGTTTTATTTGAAACCGACGGAGGCAGTCGAGAATTGGGTTTGGGAGAAGTGGGAGAAATATAACGGTCGTGCCAAGCCTAATGCATGCAGGTTTTCTTGAACTTTATTTAAAGTTAGGTATGGCCATCCCTCGTGGAGCCCCTCCGTTTCGCCTTTGATGGAAACTGCGTGCATTTTTTTTTGGTAGATCCATATCTCCGGCCTCTTGTATCAGGTTTTATAACCTTTGGTTGAACCAAACTATTGTACTTCCAAAGGAGTGCTGTCGTCTTGTCCATGCTATTTTGTAGTATTCCAGTGATCCAAATCGTCAGTCGTGATGAATCCCGTATTCACGTAGAGGCAGAAAGCCTGTTATTTTTTCTAAACTTTTAAGCCCTGACCGTGATACGAGGCCGTGCAGTGGCATACTATTCCGGCGCTCCACAAGGAGTCCCTTTCACAAGTCTAGTTGGTGAGTACATTTGCGTAGTTAGTTCATATCTAGTTTCTTTTATTATATATTGTATTTCCAAATCGAATTTTAAAGAATTGGTTTCCTCCCAGCTATTAACTTTAATTCTTTCAATTTTATTTTGTGAGTGTTTGAGTATTATTTTCGTTATCATAATACCTATTCGTCTCATACCCAACTTTTTAATTATTCATTTACTGTCTAGGGCCAATTTGTTTTACATTTACAGCAGTAGAGCGTGTTATCCATTTTCCCTTCCAAATCTGTAGATATGCTGTGTCTGTGGTCCGTCGCGTGCCTGTACCAACATACCGGTGTCATGTCTTGCCCCGTGTTTTGTGTGTTAAGTTGGTCGTCACATGTAAATGGTCGTGTGTTCAGGACTTGGGTTTTTTTTTCTTACCATTTTTGTTGTCATTCACTGAAATATTAGAGCGCCCATAATATGTGTCGGCGCAGTTAATGTTTCCGGCCTCTGTTAATGTTAAAGAGATGTCCGCAGAGTGGGAATGAATCGTTTTGTTTTTAACTCAAGGAGAAGCCAACCCCCGGGGTAGTTTGACATAAACGGTTTGTGAACGTTTATTGGAAATATAATGTAAACAAAATGTCTGAACCGGGTGAAAAGTCTTTAATTCCTATTTGAGAACTGAATTAGCGAGCGCATCTGCCAGTTGTTACCGTGTCTGTCCCTTGTTATCTCTGTAATTATGTCGGCTTACGTGTTATTGCTTTTAGTCACCATTTTAGATGGAAACCATCTTTTGTGTGTTTTCCAGACTTCTTCTTCTACACATCATGTATCTTGTACAACAACGTTCTTCTACTTCTTGCTTCTTTTCAATTCCCTTTTTGTGTTTCCCCTTCCCCTCACCAGTGGCTGACCTAACCTGTGTGCCGCTGCTGCTGCCGTGCTGACCTAGCATCTGTAGCGTGTCACGCCGCCCTTTATGCCGTATTCTGCTGTGCCGCCACCTACCGCAGCTGCTGCTTGCGGACCACCCGCTTGAAACCAACTACCTCCATCTTCTCTATCGCCCACATTCATTCCCTCCCCTTCCTTCCACTCCCAAGTCTTCAGCCTCTTCCGCCCTCCTCGCCCCCTCTCCCGGAACCCCGCAAGGACTTCCCTGCCCCCGGGGTCGGAACGAGGCGCACCTGCTGCCGGCAAACCATTCTTTTGTGATAGGAGGACCTACACCTGACCCCGTGCATTTTGTGATGCGGCCGGCGACCCACACTCTACCACTAACAGCTTCGTGGTCGCTGGAGGTCCACCGCCCTACTGTTGTGTACTGAGGTGTTGGACGGCCCGCCACAACTGAGTGCCTGACTTGGAGTGTATTTTCCACCTTCATCTCGGACCTTCTTGGTCCTATTTAGTGAAACTGTATCACCTTGTAATGAGAAATGACGCATATCCTGTTGTGTGTGCATTCGACGGACATACGCGCTCTCTCTTTCGCTGGACCCGCACAGTACAGTCACACGGTTGAGACCTTGGGGGGATCGGTCCCGTAATCCTGGCAATCCACTTTTAAATTGCAGAGATAAAGGACAGGCGGGTTAAATCAGAATAGTCAGCATATGCTGTTATCAATCTATTGTAGCTATGATTGACTGACATGAATGTTGTGTTGGCATTTCCACATATACTTGCTTACCAGGGTTGTGCGCCTGCTTTATGGAGCGTTTTTTTTTTTCTTGTGCAGGTTCCAGTTTATCTATGTCGTCAAGTTAACCATGCATTGTTATCCAACTTTCTGTGGATGAACAGTCCCTTTCGTCTGTTAGCGTTATTAAAAAAGAGTGAAATTAATGTTAGAATGTTTGGTTTACAACCCTATACAGTTGAACTTCCCCCGTATACTACCACTACCCCCATTCCTAAGGGTATCGCCCAAGCCGCTCCCCTTTGGTTTTGGCCTAGCATATTTAATTTGATTCTATTGCTAAAAAGTCTCCTTTCCTCCGAACCGTAAACCTTTCTCATCCACAGTATTGTTGCCCTAGATTTGTATCATGCAATCCGTTCAACCCCTATTTAATTTTCTGAGGGATCAGTTTTTGGCACGCAATCCTGTTTTTTTTAGCTTCTTGCCCCTTCGATTCATTTTGGCTCTAACCCATAATCCGGCCGGGTCGTGCATGTTAGTGGAGAGAGATTCTATTATTTTGTGTGTGTGTGTGGGGGTGTGTGCGTGTGTGTGTGTGTCCCTTCCATTTATTTACATCCCTTTTGAAGTTATAAATGTATACCCGTCCTTATATATGTATGTAAACATGTTGTGAACATCTGTTTTTTTTGTGACAGTAAAGTTTCAGTTGTTTTTGTACTCGTATTTCCGTGTTTGAATTTGATGTTTGTGTGGTTAGCGCGATTGAGTTGGGATTGAGCATAGCGTTTCCCTTGAACAATTACCACGTGACATCACCCACGTGACAAGTTCCCAAAATTCTTCAGCTTGGAGGGAGAGAGAGGAGAGAGAGAGAGAGAGAGAGAGAAAAGAGAGAGAGAGAGAGAGAGAGAAACTCGAAACTCAAAATCTTTAATGAGGGTGAATAGATAAGCTGGAAGCTTTTTTACACTATGCCCGCAAAATGACAATAACCAAAAGGAACAATTACGTCGATTTGACAAAATTAAACACAGCAATAAGAAACATTTTTTTTCTTTTTTTTAGAAAATAGTAAGCAATCTCATTATAACGTATTCCCACACACACACACACACACACACACACACACACACTCACCCCACACACACACACACACACACACACACACACACACACACTCTCACACACACACACACACACACACACACCCCACACACACACACACACACACTCACACACACACACACACACCACACACACACACACACACACACACAACACACACACACACACAAAACTGGACATGCATAAACATCACATAGGCATACATAAACATTTCATAAGTCAATCATGTCATATGGCTTATAGCCCAGCCGACCACGGAGGCCAAATGAGGCTGCTACAACTTGCTTGTGTCAAAAGGAACGTCAAACTTGTGAGAATATACAGTTAAGTGAAACATAATTTACAACTGGTCAATGAGGTATTTGAAATACGCTTTTTTAAACGATGCTAAACTATTTTTCTGCTTTAAATGTGTAGGTATTTCATTCCATAATTTACTCGATGGTAGTCCTTCGGATCCGAAGATGACGTTAGCGTTTCTGCAGAGTACTACCAGAGTAAATAAGGGATGACTTGAAAAGATCAGTTCGTGGTCGAGCGGTATACAGGATATTTTTTGCCTCGAATTTTGATTAATGGGAATTTGTCATGAAGATAAGGTGGCGCAGATTATTAATAATTTTATACATAAAGACAGCTTTATTAAAGCAGCATTTTTGATCGAATGGTAGAATGTTAAGATCTTTATAATCACTAGCTTGTAGGGAAGATTTCAAGAGTATCAGCTTAATAGGGCGTCTGTACATGCTTTCTAGTGGTTTTAAGCAATTTTTGCTGGCTAAATCCCAGCATGTAGAGGCGTAGTTAATATCTGGTTGTACATATGCATAGAAATATAACTTTCTAGTATGTTGATCAAGGAAATTCTTGATTCGGTTCAACAAGAATAATGTTTTAGATAACCTTTTACACAAATCAGAAATGTGATTAGACCATGAAAGGTTGTTATCAACTGTAAGGCCTAATAATTTGTGTGATTTAACTTCTTCTAAGACTTTATCTTGTATACGTATTTTAAACAAATCAGCTTTCATATTTTGACGTTTTTGTCTGGATGTAGTCATCATAAATTTAGACTTTTGAGGATGGAGGGCCTATATGATTCAGATTAGTCACTTTGCAAGTTTATTGAGATCATTCTGTAATTTGATACATACTGAGTCAGCATCTTTGTCTTTATTATGGAGAGTGGTGTCATCACAAAAAGCTCACAGGAGAAGATATATGTAAAGGAAGATCATTTATATAAACTGAGAATAAGATAGGCCCCAGGACTGACCCTTGGGGAACGCCATAATTGAATGGCATAAGAGAGGAAATAACCGAATTTTTGAAGACTACTTGTCGCCTACAGTTAAGAAATGAGGAAATGAGTTTAAGAGCTTCAGCGGATAAACCATACAATGTTAATTTTCTTAACAGTAAATTGTGATCTATAGTGTCAAAAGCTTTAACGAAGTCGACAAAAATTGTTCCTGTGAAGAATCATTGTTTATGTTTAAATGCCATTGCTCAATTATATTAGTGAGCAAGGTGTGACAAGAATGATTTTCTCTAAAATCCGCTTTGATTAGAATGTAATAAATTATTTCATGAAATGTTTGTGAATTACATTTGATGTGTTTTCAAGGGGTTTAGATAGAATAGATGGATAGAGATCGGTCTATAGTTAGAAGGATCAATGGGATCACCAGATTTATAAAAAGGTTAGAGAGAGAGAGAGAGAAGAGAGAGAGAGAGAGAGAGAGAGAGAGAGAGAGAGAGAGAGAGGCTAATAATTCACGCTTATTTTGTCGTAAACAACAACAATAAGATTAATGCCACACTACTACCACTACTGCTACCACCACCACCCAACAAACAACGACCACTACTACTACTACCAATAGTAGTAGTAGTAGCAGGAGCAGTAGTAGTAGTAGCAGCAGCAGCAGCAGTAGTAGTTGTAGTAGTAGTAACAATACCACCACCAATTTTGATCATCAACGTCATACTACTGCTACTACTACTACAATAATGATTTAATAATCATGCTACTGCTACTATTACCACCAATATTAAAAATAATAATCATACTACTACTACTTCTACTACTACTACTGCTGCTGGGTGCTGTGCTGCTGCTGCTGCTGCTGCTGCTGCTGCCCCTGCTGCTGCTAAATAACCGACAATATGTAATAATACGTTATCAACGTTAAAGGATGTCAAATGTATTCACATTGTCCAGCGGCCCTGCAGTCCAGACGGCTACGAACGGTGAGTTACCCGATGTAAGGGAAGTAAGATAATGAGCGTGATGGAGGAGAAAAAAAAATCCACAAGATGGATTATGTCCCCTAGATTGAGGAACGGCCGAGAACGACAGTTGTACCCCGTATCACAACCCAACGATGACCACTGCGTGAACAGAACTTGGCGAATCGCCCAGCTCAACACATGACATTTAGTTATTGTGGATTTCTACCACTGGCGTTTGTTGTTGTTGTTGTTGTTGTTGTTGCTATTGTTTTAAACCTTCGTGTTGCTGAATCGTTTCTTGGACTGCCAGCTTTCATGCACTCACTAAGCACAGGGCGGGTGGTGCATCACTCAGTAGTGGGCGGGTGGGTGCATCACTCAGTAGTGGGCGGGAGGGTGTATTACTCAGTGGTGGGCTGGTGGGTGCATCACTCAGTAGTGGGCGGGAGGGTGCATCACTCAGTGGTGAGCGGTGGGTGCATCACTCAATAGTGGGCGGGAGGGTGTATCACTCGGTAGTGGGCGGGTAGGTGCATCACTCAGTAGTGGGCGGGAGGGTGTATCACTCAGTGGTGGGTGGGTGGGTGCATCACTCAATAGTGGGCGGGAGGGTGTATCACTCGGTAGTGGGCGGGTAGGTGCATCACTCAGTAGTGGGTGGGTGGGTGCATCACTCAGTAAGTGGGCGGGTGGGTACATCACTCAGTAGTGGGCGGGTGGGTGCATTACTAATTAGTGGGGGGATGGTGCATCACTAAGTAGTGGGCGGGAGGGTGCATCATTCAGTAGTGGGCAGGTGGGTGCATCACTAAGTAATGAGCAGGTGGGTGCACACGCACCTCCTTCACTCAGTATAGGGGGGTGGGTGCATCATTAAGTATGAGCAGGTGGGTGCACACGCACCTCCTTCACTCAGTATAGGGGGGTGGGTGCATCAATAAGTAATGAGCAGGTGGGTGCACACGCACCTCCTTCACTCAGTAGTGGGGGGTGGGTGCATCACTAAGTAATGAGCAGGTGGGTGCACACGCACCTCCTTCACTCAGTAGTGGGGGGTGGGTGCATCAATAAGTAATGGGCGAGTGGGTGAACGCGCACCTCCTTCAGTCAGTAGTGGGGGGTGGGTGCACGCGCACCTCCTTCACTCAGTAGTGGGCGGGTGGGTGCATCACTAAGTAAGGGCAGGTGGGTGCACGCGCACCTCCTTCAGTCAGTAGTGGGCGGGTGGGTGCACGCGCACCTCCTTCAGTCAGTAGTGGGACGGGTGGGTGTATGCGCACCTCCTTCACTCAGTAGTGGGCGGGTGGGTGCATCACTAAGTAATGGGCAGGTGGGTGCACGCGCACCTCCTTCAGTCAGTAGTGGGCAGGTGGGTGCACGCGCACCTCCTTCAGTCAATAGTGGGCGGGTGGGTGCACGCGCACCTCCTTCAGTCAGTAGTGGACGGGTGGGTGTATGCGCACCTCCTTCACTCATAGTGGATGGTGGGTGCATCACTAAGTAATGGGCAGGTGGGTGCACACGCACCTCCTTCAGTCAGTAGTGGGCGGGTGGGTGTATGCGAACCTCCTTCAGTCAGTAGTGGGTGGGTGGGTGTATGCGCACCTCTTCACTCAGTAGTGGGGGGTGGGTGCATCACTAAGTAATGGGCAGGTGGGTGCACGCGCACCTCCTTCAGTCAGTAGTGGGGGATGGGTGCACACGCACCTCCTTCACTCAGTAGTGGGCGGGGGGGTGCATCACTAAGTAAAGGGCAGGTGGGTGCACGCGCACCTCCTTCACTCAGTAGTGGGCGGGTGGGTGCACACGCACCTCCTTCAGTCAGTAGTGGGCGGGTGGGTGTATGCCGCACCTCCTTCACTCAGTAGTGGGCGGGTGGGTGCATCACTAAGTAATGGGTGGTGGGTGCAGACCACCTCCTTCACTCAGTAGTGGGCGGGTGGGTGCATCACTAAGTAATAGGAAGGTGGGTGCACACGCACCTCCTTCACTCAATAGTGGGGGGGGGGGGGGGGGGGGGGGTGCATCACTAAATAACGGACGGGTGGGTGCGCAACGAAGTAATGGGCGGGTGGGTGCACGCGCATCTCCTTCACTCTTCCGTTCCTCGTCTGCTCTGCCCCCACCCCCACCCCCTTTCCATCCTCCTCCAACAAACAGACATATGGATAAAACAAGCACGCAGACAGAAAAGAGATAGACAGATAGAGAGACAGATAGATAGATGGATGGATGGATGGATGGTTGGATGGATGGATGGATGGATGGTTGAGAGAAGGAGAAAGAAGCAGGCAGACAGGCAGAGGAGACAAACAGACTGATAGATAGATAGACAGAGAGACAGACAGACGGACGGACGGACGGACTAAAAGGCACATGTCCTCAACAAAGAGGCTGTGCCCAAGGGTGAATGGAACTGGGGTGGTCATCGAATTTCTTTTGGAACTTCGGGTCAAAAACATACGGTCATAAGCAAGCTTCTAGGGTCAGACAAAGATGTTCAAACACTAGTTCAAAGTAAGTTTCAGCCGACAGTTTAAAGAGGGATGCCCCCCTCCCTCCCCCCTCCCCCCCCCCTCCCCTCAGCATACAGGCTATAAACAGGGGTGGTGTGCGAAGTGCACCCAGATAGAGTCCAAGCCCTTGATGGTGGATGGGACCCAGAGTTTTCATGCAGGAAGGTCTGGCCGAGCCGTAGACTACATACCCACAATCCAGTTTGGAGCGGATCAGAGCCCCGTACAGATGGAGAAAAGTTTTCATATCAGCGCCCCAATCCGTGTGTGCAACAACTCTCAGAATGTTCCGTGCTTTCTAACATGCAGTTTGTAAGTATTGGATGTGACTTTTAAAGTTCAGTTTTGACTAAAATATAAATAAATTAATGAAAATAAAAGAAACACACCCCAGAAATGTGGCTTGTGTTACAGCCGGAGTGGTGGGTTTGTCCAGACGACTTTCAGAATTGGCGGGAACTAACCGAAATTGCGAAAATGGATAGACAGTAGTAGTGTTAAAAGACTGTAGTAGTGTTAAAAGACGTCTATCTGCTATGCTTGTGGGGAGAAGGGGCCAAAGGGTTCCAGAGGTCAAGGTGGTCAAAGGATTAAGGTGGTCCAGAGGCCATTGTGGTCAAGAGGTCATGGTGGTCAAGATGGTCAAGTTTTGGTGGTCAGGGGGTGAGGCTCGATGATGTCAAGTAATCTGACCTCTTAAAGCAAAAAGGTCATCAACGAGGGGCGGAAGAGAGAGAGAGAGAGAGGAGAGAGAGAGAGATGAGAGAGAGAGAGAGAGAGAGAGAGAGAGAGAGAGGCGGGGATGGAGGAGGAGGAGGTGGGAGGAACAGTTGTAGAGTTAAGAGGTGTGGTTGCATTAACCTTTCAAGTGATATTTCTGGGGCCCTTGTTTTTCTTAATTTATATAAATGACATAAGTAGAAATCCTCTCCTGGAACTACTATAAGGCTTTTGCAGATGACAGCTTAGTATATAGAACAATCAGAAGCAAGAATGATACACGCATTCTACAAGAAGATCTAAACGCTTTACAAGAGTGGGAAAGAACCTGGAAAATGGAATTTCACCCCCAAAAGTGCCAAGTGTTGCGTATATGTAACAACTAACGCTCACCAACTGGATCAGAATATTCTATTCAATAATACTATCTTAAAGAAACCAATGCTGCAAAATATTTAGGCGTGATTAGATAGTCGTCTCAAATGGAAAGAACATTACAATTTAGTATGTAAGAAAGCAAATAACATCTTAGCTTTCTTATACAGGAATATCAATGACTGCCCCCAAAAGGTTAAAGACGACTGCTACAAAACACTGGTTAGACCAGTACTGGAATATGGTTGCTCAGTTTGGGATCCATACCATCTAAAGGACATTGATAACCTCGAAAAGATTCAGAAGAGACAGCACGGTTCGTAACAGGGAACCACATCAGAGAAAAGGGAATACTAGAAGAACATGAGGAAATTACAATGGAAACCCTTAGAAGAGAGAAGAGCTTTTATCAAACTTAACATCTTCTTCAAAGGCAGAGCTAAACTAATTGATATTCCAATGGAACAACTAGTATTGAATAAAAGTAGCACAAGGAGTGGCGGTCAATGTTTATCCATACCTGCATCAAATATTGACAGCCACGTACATTCATTTCATCCTAGTTCTGTACGGCTGTGGAACTCACTGCCGGGTGCCATCAAGATTGCCACAAATGCAGTCTCATTTAAAAAAAACAAATTGATACGACAGTTTTGAGATCTGCATATGACGATTTTCTGTTTTGACTTCCCCAGATATTTTACTGTTATCTGGGCCTGAATTGGCCATTGCTTTTAACTTCTTGAATATCGAGTGCGACCCCTTGTTGCCAAATTTGCTCCAGGACCAACAGCCTGAGTCGCACTATTTTATGTGATTTTATTTTTTACTTTTTAACATGCACGCTGGTGACCTACTCGTTTTTGAGTGAACCAGTATTTAGGAAGAAGAAGAGAAGAAGTGAACTAAACTGACGTTGCGACTTCAACCGATAAGGAAAGCGAACATATTGAAGGGCTAATCACACTGTGAAAAGCAGCATCCGCTAGAAACATGCACATGTGGGAAATAAATTAATGATAAACCATTTATTTTTCAGTGACCCGTAATAAATCAGTTAGTTCCTCAATCATTAATTGATCAAATTTCATTTAATAATTCATTGTTCAACGAAGGGCAGCGCGCTGGGTTTGTAAATTGCTACCGTCAGACATCCAGCGTAGGTGCTATGTACAAGCAGTTGCACTGGGCTCCTCTAGAACAACGACGTCAGCAAATCAGGCTAGCCACCTTTTACAGTTCCACCACGGCGATATCAAGATCAACTCTGCGCACATCCCTACGCGTTACACCCATCAGTACAACACCAGGAACTCTCACGAGCAGCAGTACCATGTAGAACCCTGCTGCAGAAAACTACAGAAAGAACATGCTTCTTCCCACGCACTGGGAGGGAGTGGAACAATCTTCCAGCTGAGGCGGTGGCATCAGCCTCGCTGGAGGACTTCAGATCCTAGATATAACCCCCCCCCCCTCCCCCACTCCCCTCCCTCTCTCGCTCCCTTTCCTGGCCCCTTCGCGCCCCCCCCCCCCCCCCCCCCTTCCCCACCCCGTCACCTATCCCTCCCCACCCGTACCCTCACCCCCAGTCCGTCACCCTCCAGTATAAGCCCACCTATTCATAAGCTGATGATCCAGCAGCAGCTTTTGTTCTACTGTTGATCCGGAAACCCCCTACTACTACAGTGTCAGAATCTCTCAACTTGATGAAGGCGGACACTTAAAGAAAGAAGAAGAAGGACATTATTAAATAATTGTCAGTGACTTCGGTTTCTTTAAAGTTTGAATTCTAGTCCAGTTGGTATCTTCCTTTGTTTAATTGTGTTTCTTTGTGCGTCATTATTGTTATATATCTGACATGCTTGCTAGTAGGCTCCTATATGATATTAATACTATTCTATAGAATTTAGATCCCATAAGCTGATTCACTAATTAGGACTCCCAAATTACATTTCGTTCAAGTTGCAAAGTGAGACGACTGCAGGCGGAAATCTAAACAAATCTTAAATCAATGTTAGCGAACCGCCAAAAAAAAAACCGTGGACAAACGAATCACAAGACAATACACGACGCGTTTCGACCTCTTAGGTCTTCTTCAGCCAAGATACCAAACACTTAACAAAGCCTCATCATCAACACGTGCCACAAACCCTCTCAGAATCCTCTACACCCAAAGAACCCGACGGTCCCATCCAGCAACCTATCACCTTTCCAGCTGCAGGACTCTCTACAGACAGAAGTCTTTCTTTCCAGGACCATATCCGACTGGAACAGCCCTCCTGCCGAGGTCGGCATCAGCCCCACCCTGGAGAGATTCAAATCCCGAATCTGATCCCCCCCCCCCCCCCCCCCCCAGTCCCCACCCCCCAACATCTCCCGGCCCAGCAAACCTCTACCTCAAGCGACCGCAACCCCCCCCCCCCCCCCCCCCCCCCCCCCCCCCTCTTATAGTCTACAAAATCTTCACAATGATGAAGGCGGTCGCTAAGGAGGAGAAGAAGAATTAGGACAACGAAAATGAACGAGCGATCACTTATTACGATCGCACAGTTACATTCTAATTGAATAGCCACAAACACTAATTCCACTCGTACATACTCTACACCCACCCATACACACACCCACACACACACACACACACACACACACACACACACACACACACACACACACACACACACATGGAGGGGAGGGGTAAGACTGAGCAGGGATGGGAGGGGAAGAGAAGAGGGACGAGGGGAGAGACAGAGGTAGACTTTCACCTGTTTTGTAACTTTGGTTGGCAACCATACTATTTTGCTCATGCGCCGATACACAGAATATTGCACAGATTCTTTTTCCGGTCGTGTGCGAGAGGCAGGGACTTTCAGAACTGCTGAAACTAAAGCAACAGGTGAGTGGGGCTATTCTTGAATTCTGAGCTACCTTAAAAGATTGAAATAAGGATATCAATTTCCTTTTTTGTTCTGTTGTGAACATTTAATTAAACATGCATCTAGGCGTATGGTCAAAATGGAACTAAAATCTCCAGCTGGTCAGACCAGTCTGTTGCTGACGTGTCGGCTTGACTGTACTAAAGTGTTTACCCTACACTTTAGAAGGGTGGCTTAGTGTGACATGTTTAACTAGTGCGTTAGCTATTCCTAGTATTGGGGTTTCTACTTATGCACAACAAACACACCACTACAC
>CM031620.1:279783-281328 GCA_018398815.1 Conus ventricosus | reverse complement strand
ACAATTATGGTTATTCCTTTGATCATAATTATAATTAACCCCTTGATCACAATTGTAGTTATCCCTTTGATCATAAATATAGTTATCCTTTTGATCACAATTACAGTTATCTCTTTGATCATACTTATAGTTATCCCTTTGATCATAATTACAGTGATCTCTTTGATCATACTTATAGTTGTCCCTTTGATCATAAATATAGTTATCCTTTTGATCACAATTATAGTTATCTCTTTGATCATACTTATAGTTATCCCTTTGATCACAATTACAGTTATCCCTTTGATCATAATTAAAGTTATCCTTATGATTATAATTATCAGTTACAATCCTTAGCTGGGGGTGAACATCTGACTTGAATATCTCCCCCCTCCCCCACTCTCCCTAGCCCCGCATCCACCCTCTCCCCCTCCTCCCACCGAAAAAGTGCTAGATAAAGGAACACAATGCCTTGGGGTAATTCATGTACAAAGGAAAAGCAGCCTTCCTTTTTCCACAGCTGTGTTTATAATTTTGCTCGCTTAATGGTTTCAGGTTTACATTATAGCGGTTGTGTGTGTGTGTGTGTGTGTGTGTGTGTGTGCGTGCGTGCGTGCGGGCGTGCGTGCGGGCGTGCGTGCGTGCGTGCGTGCGTGCGTGCGTGCGTGTGTGTGTGTGTGTGTGTGTGTGTGTGTGTGTGTGTGTGTGTGTGTGTGTGTGTGTGTGAGTGAGACAGACAGACATACAGACAGTCCCGCTTAACCGTACCGACTTTATCTGTCTTCGTTTCTGCTTCTCTTGGTATTCTCTGTGGGCATCTTTTAGATGTCAAGGCTATGTCAGTTTAGAATAAATGTTAATTTATGTTGTACTTTTTCTTTTTCTTTTTTTTAACTGTTAATAAAGTGTGCGCGGATAAGCTCATGGTATATGAGCAAACAAAACTTTATTAGTTGGTGTGTGTGTGTGGGGGGGGGGGGGGGGGGGGGGGGGGGGGGAGGGGGGGGGGGGTCCTCGTGTGTTCTGTGCTCCTCTCGTCTGCAAGTTTACTAGGTGAACGCGTAGCGCAAGCTGCAGCAGCATGGAAACATGCTGAGTCATTGATTCAGCGTGCTGGCATACTGGTCGCGCTTGACTCAACGATTGTCATCCATTGTTCAGTGATGGAGGTACGCCGCTACTGACAAGTGAATTCCGACGCCTCCGTTTTCATTAATCGCGCGCAAGTTGATTGATTTCAGCGATGCACGTAGCTGGACATATAACTTTAAGTTTAATCAGTATAGTTTCTCAATCAGCTTCCTTCAGATTAGAAATCCACTTGATAGTCCACACGGACAGATGTCGTTCTTAGGTGCAGTGTCTCCTCGGGTGGGTTACCTCATGACGATGTAACACTGACTGCTCCCTGTGGATTGCCGGTGCCGGAGCTGTGGATTGATGGAGCAGGCTGTGGCTTGAAGGAGCAGGCTGTGGTTTGACGGAGCAGGCTGTGGCTTGACGGAGCAGGCTGTGGTTTGATGGAGCAGGCTGTGGATTGCCGGAGCAGGCTGTGGTTTGACGGAG
>CM031620.1:229783-274783 GCA_018398815.1 Conus ventricosus | reverse complement strand
AGTGAGAGAGCGAGAGAGAGTGAGAGAGCGAGAGAGAGTGAGAGAGAGAGAGACAGAGACAGAGAGACAGGAGAAGGGGAGAGGTTTGTGGTGAGGGTAGGGGTGGGCGGGGGGCAGATGGCGGGAGGGGCGATCACACGATGAGAATGGTCATGGCTGCTTTTGCAGGAGGCTTGGAAACGGGGAGCCCAACCTGCCGGCATCCAATGAAGCATTGGCACCGGCTGCAAGTCTGGGCTCTGAGGGACGAGGTCTCTCCCAGCCTCCCCGCATCTCTCTGTGGACTGCACCCTCAAAGCGCAGCCCCAGACGGGCCGGCGGCAGGTTATGAGGACTGCACGGGCACTGCAGTGTCCAACGGTTTACTGCTCGGACGCGTTGCGAGACACGTTTGTGGACTTTCTCCGCTCCCCTTCCCCTCCCTTGCCTCCTTTCCCTTCCCTCTCCTTCTGTCTCTGTCTCTCTGTCTCTCTGTCTGTCTGTCTGTCTATCTGTCTATCTATCTGTCTGTCTATCTATCTATTTAACAACAGGTATTTCATAGAATCAAAGAGATCGTTGGCAAATGCAGGTATTTGATAGAATCAAAGAGATCTTTGGTAATGCAGGTATTTCATGGAATCAAAGAGATCTTTGGCAAATGCAGGTATTTCATGGTTTAGGGGATGAATTCAGAAGGAAGGTAAGAATCAGACAGACCACGACCCGCGGAATTATAACTTTAATTAATAACTAATTATAACTTTAAATCATAAACTTATAAATACGTATTGATTCAAGATCCCCCCCCCACGGGGGGGGGGGGGAGGGGGACCACGGGGGCGTGAACTATAGCATTAATAATAACTTAAATTATAACTGCAAAACATCATTGAATCACAGATCACGACAGGCGGAATTATATACTTTAAAACGTCATTGAACTGATATTAGCAGGCCAAGCAATTAAACCTGAATAAACCCGATGTCAGATTTTGTTTCCTTTTTTTTTTTTTTATACTTTTCTTATCTCTTTTTTTTTTTTTTTTTTCCCTGATCAAAGTGGCCGAAAATAATCAGCATTAAAGATGACGTACCGACAACATTAGATCAAAGTGACGAAAATAATCACCATTAAAGAATGACAGTACGACACATTTGATCAACTGTCGAAAATATTCTCTATTAAAGAAAGAATTACGAACTTACACATTTGGATACGGAATTGTTATCTAATAATTGTTTATAGACAAAAGAAAAAAAAAGGGGTGGGGTAAAACAGAAACAAAGTAACGAGCAAACATAACAAACAAATCTTCTCTGTCTCTCTCCGTCTCTGTCTCTGTCGCTGTCTCTAGTCTCGGTCTGTCTGTCTGTCTGTCTGTCTGTCTGTTCTGTCTCTCTCTCTTTCTTCTCATAGATATAGCCTAAGGGAATGCTCTTAAAACCGCAAAAAATGTGGTAGATGATATTAAAAAGCAGAGAAACAGAGTATCAGATTAGTTTAGCAAAATCCAAAATCTGAGGCATTTTAGGATAAATGTTTAAAACGCCAAAACTGGGATACCAGCATAATTATGGCGTGCTGGTTTATGTAATAAATGACAAAGTCGAGAAAGATAATCAGATTACACTGCGACTTTGTGGTCTGCTTACACTTTTCAACAATCATTCCTTCAGGTAATGAATCAGTTCCCAATCGGCGGCCAGTGTCACATTTTTTATTCGGTATATGGAAACTCCAGCTGTTCTTCAATCGTTGTGTCAAAAACGGGGGTTTAATCTAGAGATTCATTTATAATCCCCTGACTTGCTTTATTGAAGTTGGTTCTTAATTTCAAAAACTTAAAAATAAAAAAGCATTGGGTCCAGATAACTTAAATGCTTCTTTACTCAAGCTTGCTCTACTTACATTGTTGATTACCTTACGTATGTTTATAATTTGGGTATTGATCAGTAATGTCTTCCCTATGTGGTCTAAAGGCAGCAAAAGTGGTTACCATTACCCAAATCAAGAGATCTCATTGATTTAAACAATTTTAGACCATATCCTTTTATCCGTTGTATCCCCCCCGAACCTCTTGAGATGCATGTTCACACACACTAACTTAACATATGGAAACATCCAAAACTGTTCCTCCCAGTTCAGTCAGGATTTCGTCAAAAAATCACTATGCCACACGGCCTTAACACGCCTATGTGTTACTTGGCTATCAGCATGCATCGTAAAGAAAATCAATGGAACTGTTTTCCTCGATTTTAAGAAAGCCTTTGATCTTGTAGACCACAAATTATTATTAAACAATAGGACGATATGTTCAAATTCCGGCTGTAGTCACCTTTTTCAGTCATATCGTGAAAGCAGGACCCTGCGTGTTTACTTAAACGGTATTTTTCCTCTGAAGGTATAGTGAGCCTTGTGGTCGTTCCACAAGGCTCTGTCCTTGGACCTCTTTCTCTTGTGTTATTTTTTAAATGACCTACCGATGCACATATCTCACAATGATGTCAGCTGTGGATTGTTCGTGACCCCCCCCGATAGTTCATCTTCACAGTATGGATACAAACATCATGTTGCTTACAATTATCGTTACAAAATACAAAGTTTCACGATATCTTAGAATGGTGCAACCAAACCGAATGGTCCGTAATCACGCACAAACAAAATGTATGGTCACTTGGATCGAGGACAGAAACATCAACGACAGGCATCTTATGTTGAGCCTAACAATGAGTGAAACTTGATCGTGCGGGTTACCGAACCCGTGTTCCTTAGGCGTCACGCTCATTGATGGAGAACTTTAAATGGCAATCAATATAAATCATGTTTGCAAACAGTTGGATCGCAATTTGTTTTTACTCAATAAACTCAGTTATTATGTTGAACCACACTATCCGGAAATTATTTTTTGGAAGCCATTGCCTTTCTCACATCAACTATGTCGTCCACTGTCTGGAGTGGTGCCGGTGAAACTCCTAAAAAAGATTCAACTCTATGACATAGAAGGGGATTTAAGAATGATTCTTCCCGACAAGTCTCTATCCATACCACGGGCAAATTCGCAAAACTAATTGATGTTTCCACGGCTGAGACAACTGAACTATAATAAGGCAAGTACATTGTATATTGTCCATGCAAAATGCCGCAAACATTTATTGCTGAGTTTATCCAAATTGGCCTTCAACGCGTATGATTCCATATAATTACATTCTCCACGTGTCCGATTGATTTGTTCAAATCGAGTTTTGCATTTTTTGGGTCTCTGTGATGGAACTCTTTACTCCGTCGCCAAAACATGTCATTCCACTGCCGTCTTTCAATCAGCAGTACTTAAAACATTTACTTGAACAATAATCTACATTTTGATCTTAGTCTCATCGCCCTACTTTTCTATGGTTCCTCTATAGTTATCAATGATAAATGTGTGTGTGTGCGTGTGGTGTGTCTGTGTGTGTGTGTGTTGTGTGTGTGTGTGGTGTTGTGTGTGTGTGGTGTGTGTGTGTGTGGTGGATGTGGAGTATGCGCATGCGTGCGTGTATGTCGTGGGCGTGTGATGCATGTGAGCGCTGACGAGCGTATGTGTCTGACTGTGTTTGTGTAATTTGTAATGGATTTTTTTTTTTTAATAATTATTATTCTTATTACTATTGTTAGTGTTAATATTATAATGTTTGCGATATTTTTCATTTGTTTCTGTCATTATTAATATGTGCAGTCTGTTTAGTTGATATGTTGTAGTAGCAAGGACCAGACGGGGAAGAAATAGGCACTGGCCTTATATATCTCTATCCTTGAGTATATTAAGTTTTGAGTCTTGAGTCTCTCTCTCTCTCTCTATTCTCTCTCTCTCTCTCTCTCTCTCTCTCTCTCTACGCTCTCTCTCTCTCTCTAGCGCTAGCGCGCGGCGCGAATTTTCATGTTAAGAGCTTAATTTTTAGTATCTTCTTTTCACGTTTATTTCTCCTCATTTCTTTTTCTATTTTCTTTTTTAAAAATTCATGTTAGACAAATGATTCTAAAGAAAAAGAGAGAGATAACAAATACCAAAACAAATAGACAAACAAACAAGCATAACAAACTCTCTCTTCTCTCTATCTCTATCTCTCTCTCTCTCTCTCTCTCTCTCTCCTCTCTCTCTCTCCTCTCTCTGTCTCGCTTTCTCACGAAGTTTCATGTTAATGAGCTTACTTTTGGTTGTCTTCATTTTCACGTTTATTTTAGCACTTCTTTTGTCTTTATTCCCTTTCCACTCTTTTACCCTTTCCACTCTATGGCTTTAATCCCTTTCCACATCTATTGGCTTTATCCCTTTCCACTCTATTGTTTTAATCCCCTTTCCAATCTATTGGCTTTTAAATTACCCCCCTTTTTTTTTCCACTGGTTGTCTTTAATCCTTTCCACTCTTTAATCCCTTTCCACTCTATTGGCTGTAATCCCTTTCCTCTCTGCTCAACTCGGGTGATGTCGATGAGGGAAGGACTGCGCACAGCCCAAACACACTCAAGACTTGCTTACAATCTCTTTAATATATAGGCATACGTCACATCAAACCCCTTGTAAATGTCTATAACTTTACTACACAAGATTCATAGTTAGAACGAAACATCAATGCATATGGAATCAAATGAAATAATAACATTCTCTCTTCTGAACTCACAAAATAATTTATCTAAAACATCATTAACTAAACCCGAGGGTAAAATAGATTTCTACTTTGACCTGGCCAGGTGATCTTATACTATTCACGAATCCACTGTCTTTTTTCTTTTCCTTTTTTTTTTCTTTTCACTGTCACTTTCACAACACGGACCAACTGCTGGCACTGGTGGTGGTCCTTGCTTGCACCGGTCATAGCTTGGACTGCTGGCACCGGGCAGTGGGGATGCTGGCGTTGGTTCTGGTTGGACTTGCGATGAATGTGGCGCTGGCCAAGTATGAGGTCGAACCACCGGTTCAGAAGAACAGTGACTATCAAACATCGATCTGTTCTCCTTTCTTTCAACATGCTTTAAGCATTCACTCTCTCCTCTCTCTCCTTAGTACTGCTCTATTGTAAATGGACATGTTGCTTGCTTTTCTTTTCCTTTTCATTTCTTTCTATTTTCTCTTCTTAGTTAGCACTCTCTCTTTCCAACTTCTCTCTTTAGTCTCCTTTGCAGGACTTTATCTGGTGCTAATTGCTCAAACTTCACTCCTCTCATCTCTCTGCCTTTCTCCTGAGAGGAAGACCACCCAGAACCTTCTCTCTCTGTCAAACCTCGGGTGATGTCAGTGGGAGGAAGGATCTAGCGCACAGCCCCCCCCCCCTCCCCCCCCCCCCCCCCCCCCCCCCCCCCCCCCCCCAACCGCCCCAAACACCACTCACAGCTTGCTCACGATCTCATTCATTATATCATGATTCGTCACATACAAACCTTAGTTATGTCTTATAACTTTACTACAATGTTATAGAAACAGAACCATCAAGCATTATGGAATCAAAACAAATAAAACATTCTCTCTTTCCTGTAACTTCACAAAGCATTTGTCTAATACTCATCTAACTAACCGGTTAATAGTTTTCTACTTTACCTGGCAGGTGATCTTAACTATTCACGAATCACTGTCTTTTCTTTCTTTTTTCTTTTTCTTTTCACTGTCACTTTCACAAACACGCTCAACTGTGGCTCTGGTGTAGGTCTACCTTGCACGGTCAAGCTGGGACTGTTGGGCACCCGGTCAGGCTGGCACTGCTGAGAAAGTGGCGCTGGCATGTATGAGGTCGAACCCCAGTGTGGATAGAACAGTGACTATAAACTAGATATTGGTTCTCCTTTCTTTCTTCCTGCATTAACGCATTGCACGCTCTCTATCTCTCTTCTAGTCTGCTACGTTTCAATGGACATGGTGCTTTTCTTTTCTTTGTTTTCTTTTTCCTTTATTCTTCTTCATTAGTTAGCAATCTCTCTCTATCCACATCTCTCCTCAGTCCTTTCCTATGCCATGACTATCTCATGCTAATCTATCAACTTGGTCCTCTTCTCTCCTCCCCTATCTCTCTGACTTTTATATCCTCAGAGTTTACACTCAGACCTCTCTTTCTGTCTCTCTGTGCGTTCTCCCTCGTTCTCCGTATCTCGCACTCTCACTTCTTCTTTTGGTGTTACGATCGGTCAAAATGGCGAGTACTTTGGTAGTATTTTTACCTTTGCCACCCGAAGTTATTCATCCATCTATTTCCATTGGAAATTTCAAATCATGACAGTCACCTACACACCTTATCTCTCTGTGGTGGGTCATTGGTCATTTTCATTATAGTAGATTTCACCCCACACCACCCACACTACCTTCCCCCTTTCTTACTTAACTGGCGCAGTGGTGGCTTAACTCGTGGTACCACTGGGCACCTCTATGTGGCTAAGATGAGTCTGGGCTAGGCGCCACGGCGACGTCTGACCAACAATGTCGCTGGTTCCACCAAATTGGCCATGATGAGCCTGAGCCAGGCGTAGACTCGTCTCGATAAGAATCGAAGGCGTACGGTCCAATACGGATTAGTCTGTCTGGGGTGGGTCGGAACCGTTCAGTGATGCCGCTACACTAAGCTTAATTGGCCGGATCGATCACATGGGGCCGTCTATGTGGAGCCTAGTATTGTTTGTGTTCATGCTTTATGTCAGAAACAAATTGGCTAGGACGATCCACAAGTTGGGTTGTGTCTTTTTTTTGTCAGTGACTATTTCCCCCTGGCAAAAAGGAACATGCTCCGCATTGTCTCAAAAAACACATCGGTACAATAAAACAACACAACCGATTTGGCTGACATTCAGCTACACGTGCAAAGTTTTGAAAAATATACTTTACAACATCGGTTTATAAATATAAAATATATCTTTAGTGAATACATCCAAGAGTTATCATTGACGTGCGCTCTTGCGGTTATTTCAATTCATTTTAATAACGACCTCTGTGCGCACTTTTGCAATTTACCCTACTGCGCGATTTGCCACATTTTTCACAATTTCTATGAAAAGCATCTAGATAATATGCTACGATCCATGACACGTCACTGAGGGAGTCATCCTTCCTCACTTATTGCAAATATGCATTTTACTAACTAGTGGACTGTATGCTACAAGCAATAACTACATTCACATGAACAAGTCTCTCTAAGAAAAAATTTGAAAAAGTCTCACTAGAAATTATGAACCATAGCAACTGGGAATGTAACCCATATCCTAAACACTAACTGTAACCCAACATATTTTCAATCAAAGCACCCCGGATATGACTGACTTCTCTGAGTTAGCATGCCTGCTAGACTACACGGGCTTAATGTCAGCTCCGACACATTCTGTCGATACGGGTTGTACTGCACGCGGTACCCTGGTAGGGCCTGCTCAATGCATTGCCCTCCGCTGCTCTCTGCTGTTTGTCTAACTGCGCCTCCTGCAGGTATTGTTGTGGTGGTGATCTGTCTATATCTCGAACTCTTTCCCATACAAGTATTGTGGAACTTCTGAAAGGCCCCACACGTCAGCTAAACATCCTTCTATACAGTTGCGTACCCTTCTTCAAACTTTGTCAACTTCCTGCTAGCATTTACCTCACAGGAAACTCGGACTCTTCATGCCCTGAGCATACAGCACCTATCCCACCACATGATGCATCTGGTCCGCAAACAAAAATGGTTTGGAAATATCTGTAGCTTCAAGTGGGACGGGACTAGTCTTTCAACACGTCTGCAGTGCTGCTCTGCAGCCGTCGGACCTTTCGACCACTGGCCGGTTTCCAGCCTTGAACCAAATCACTGAGAGGACTAGTGATTGCAGCTAAATTTTGGGGACAAACTACCATATAGAACCAATAAAACTAGCTGGACTACCTGACTTTCTGTTTTGGTCTTTGGTCTCTCTGATTCATCCTCTTCTCCACTTTCATCTTTCCGGCTGCTTGTGTCGCCTCCGACTACAAAACATAGGAACTCCCAGGCTTGGAAACCAACCAGGCTACCTTTTTTTTGGGGTTTTTTTTTTTGGTCTGGCTGTGTGATTGGATTGTCTCAACCTCTCTAAAATGCTCCTAGCTGCCTCATATGCTACTCCATGTCTCGGATGACTATCAGAATGTCATCCATGAAATTCACAACACACTTTCCAATCCGTCAATAGCTTCCTCATCATACGAGAGAAGACATGGCAGGATTGCGGTGGACCATCCCAAAAGGGAGTACTCGCCACTGGTTTGCCCATAGGGTGGTGTTTGCTGTGACTTCTTTTGAGTCGCCTCACATCAGGGCTATTTGCCAGTACCCTTGCTCAGATCTACCTGGTGAAAATATGGGCTCTTGTTGTGGCGATCTGAGCGAACAGGTCTTCCATGTTTGGTCATGAGCCTCTGCATCGACCCTTGGTGACCACTGTTTCCAGGACGTCTATAGTCGACACAGAATCGATTTGTCACTGACTTTTTCCTACATATGGACGACGGGTGCACTATTGTTGATTTGGACGGTTCAATCACCCAAGAGTCAACATCTTTTCTACTCTCCTCGATCACTTGCTTGGTGGCATATGGGATCGGTAGGCTTTAACATGTAACGGGTTCTTTCTTGTCTTGTTGTCAACCACCGTACATGTTTAGAGTGGTACTAGGCCTGGTTTATCCAGTCAGGGACCCCTTTATGTTCTAGGAGCCCCCCCTAACTTCTCCCTGTCTTCCTAATGTTAGCACCCTTCATACAGTGACTCATCCCTGTAGTCTCTTCCTGGAAACTCAGGCAACAAAATCTCTCCTGCTTCCTGTGGGTCTCCTCACCTCCCTCAATGATTGCTGCTGCCGACAATGTGTGACTCTCACGCTGAATATATTTGCGGAGTAAATTGCTATGGAAAAGTTTTGATTTCCATTCACATCGATTCAGGTGTCTGATCTACCTTTTCAATGATGGGAATGGTCCTTCCAAAGCCTTCAGCAGCTTGTTGTGATCCGTGGAAGCAGTATCAGGACTTGGTCTCCCACCTTGAGGATTGTTCCTCACCTTCCTGTCTTACTGCTTCTTTGGACGACCCTAGCTCCTGCAAATCTCCCTTGCGACCTTACTGTCTCCTCGAGCCTATTGCGTAAGTCTAACACATACTGATATGTGGTTTTGACTTCTTCGGACTCTGTTCTCCGGACCACAAGATCTTTGAGAAGGACACGGTCCCGAAACTGTCCGCCCATACAGCCGATCAAATGGCGAAAAGCTGTGCTTTCCTGGGGGCTTCCCTGTAGGCAAACAGTGCCGCTGGAGAATGTAGCTTGGTCCCAATCTGCTGGCCTTTCCTCACAGAGCTCTTTAGTTGCCTTCAGCACACCGTTGATATCTTCCACAGCCATGGCATTGAGGATGGTAAGGGGTTTAGTGAGCAGCTGTGTGATCCCTAGCAGCCTGTTGGGGGACCTCCCTCTTTCACGCCTGAGTGTGAACTGTGACCCCTATCAATGAGAAATTTGGTAGCTGGCACACACCACGCGAGAGATAGATTTCTAAAGCCATTCATCGACCTGTTGCGTTCTAAGCCTTTCAATGTCATACCGCTTCTTTTGCGGTTTGGTCGCGTAGTCCACAAGTGTCAAACACATACTGTGCCCCCTTGGGAACAGGGCGCCGATTGGGCCATAAGGTCAACATGCCACCCTCCTGAATGGCTGTGTCATTTAAAGGAGGCTGTTTATCGAGGCGCCTTCCTCTTCACCTCCCACTATTGTGGCTGACCTTTGACATCGTCACTTGACATGCAGAATCGCTTGATGTCTGCCATTGCTCCTGGCCAATGAAGTCATCAAAGATTCCGGTCGCGGTTTACAGTTTTGCTGGTTGCCGAGTTGAACCCGCCATGAAGCGACTCGTGGACCCACACTGACATGACAGTGTTCACGATAACCTGTGGTCTTAAACTGGTGTGGTCACCTTACCTTGTCTTCCCCTGGTGGTAACACTCGGTACAAACAACAGCCGCCTTTCACAATGAATTCTGTCTCACTCCTCTAACCCTCTGTTTCTATCCAATATGCAACTCCCAAGACTTTCACGGAGCGTAGGGTCTTGTTTCCTGCGCTGCCCTAAACTATTTCAGGCGGCACAGCTATCGCCTGACTTCCTTGCCGGAACGACTAACGGTTTATCAACCTTTCCCTCCTTCTTGCTACGTGTTGAACTGCGGCCCTGTAGCAGTCAACAACTCTGGGATAACCTGGATCCCTTGCACCTGGAATATTTCCATGATCAATCGTGAAGGAAGGTTTTCTCCATCACCATCCGCAGACAATCGCTGAGATGTAAGGGTCGTACTTCTATCTTTGCAACTGGAAACTCCCTCACAGTGCATCGATTAGAGTTCTGGCTGGATTTGTCCCTGTCAATTCCCCTTTCCGACCAGCGTTGTTCGTACTACCCCGCATGAAACAACCAGATGTCTAGTTAACTCTTTCACCTCTGCTGGCCAATCACCTTCTTCCACTGGTAACGAACCACTCAGCCTAGTGCCCTCCATCCATGACAATGACTGTGTCGCTGTGCTAGCCATAGGCTGCCACTCTACCCTCTTCAGACTGAATCCCTTTTGGTTACACTGCAGGTCGTTTTCCTTGTCGACACCCCTTATCCACTCTTGCAAGGCTGCTGCCTTCTGGAACCTCATGCGACAATCCCTCGCCATCAGTCCCATCTTGTGACAAGAAACACCGAATGTCCCTTTGCCTTCCTTCTGCCCACTGGGGTTTGCAGAGCTTTGCAGAGTACTCCCTAGTCTCCTTGCACTCTTCTCTCTTGTGACCTAGCACTGTTTTTCCTGCACTTAGTGCCCAAACGTTGCCTCTCTATAACCTCTGCGAACTTTTTCAAACAACTCTCATGCGTCTCTGGCCTGTCTTCTTTCAAATGTATGGTAACTTGGGCCGCATTCCTGACAAAATCTGTTCTTTCATAACTAGCTCTTTCAATTCGCGATCACTCCTTTTTCGTACCACTCAACTCTAACCCCTTTCTCAAAATAGTGATATAATAAGTGCACCAAATGAGTGTTCGTATCACCTGCTGTGTAAATTTAGCTAGAACGAAATATTTACCTGAACCCCTCCTCTGTGGAGGTCTAAATCCTTCATCATATGATTCTTCACTGCGCCGAAATCAGACTGTTGTTCTGCTGGTAACGCAAACCTGTGAAAATTCTGCCACAATGCCCTTACCCGTCAATAGGTGACGAAATGACTGCCCACTCTTCTGGAGGCCAAACCATGACCTAGTCGCAAACGTTTCGAAACGTTGTCGTAGGCGTCAATCGAATCGGTCCTTCCGAGGACTTTTGGCAATTGGGTCGGGGAGCATAGCTGGCACGATTGTCACTGGAAACTGAACTCCCTTCCTCGGTGGTCTCCCTTTGTATTCTCACTTTCTCTAATCTCTAATTGAACCTTTATTCTTTCAGTTTCATGATTCAATCTTTCCGTCTCCTGCGCTTTCCCTTAGTCTTTTGTTTCCTGCGTATCCCTTAATCCTTTCTGTTACTGCGTCATTTTGCCTTTTCTGCTGTGCTATTTCCAATGCGACACCACAGGCGTCTTTCTGCGCGGTCATCTCTTTCCATCTTTTGTTGGTTTCAACAAATGCACGAACTCATCTCCTGAGTAACTATATCACGTAGACGCTCACAAGTTGTTCAATGAGGGGTGTTCTTTTCTTCCGCCATTTTTATCTCCTTTTTTTTTTGAACAAGATTTTATAACAACGACAGCCAAATGGTGGTTACCGGACCGAGTGAAGTATGCACAATCCTATGGCTTGACAATGATTAGCTTGGGACAACGTTAGTTAGTTTTTTTTATGTCGCCCAGCGCCTGACCCAATACTATGAGAGCGATTTTTAGGCAAATCTGTGCGAATTAAGTACTATGGGGCTGAAATGCGTCCAAGGCTCGTATTAACTCTCTTGGAAGCAAGGCCAAGCCTAGTATTTAACTATGTGGGTACATACAGTAAGACTACCCCTTGTCTTTGGATTACTATACTTGCATCCCACCCAGCTTCCTCTCTGAGAAGTTGATCAATTAAAATAAATGGGCCAGAATTTCCTGGCAGGGCTCGCAAATAAATTGTTCAACCTCGTGTGATGTCAGTGGAGGAAGGACTAGCGCCACGCCCAACACACTCACAGCTTGCTCACGATCTCATTCATATATCATGCATCGTCACATCAAACCAATTAGTAAAGTCTATATACTTTACTACACATGTTAATAGAACGAACCATCTATGCATATGGAATCAACAAATAAAACATTCTTCTTTCATGAACTTCACAAAATCATTTGTACTAAAAACATGTATCTAACCCGGGTATAAATAGAGTTTCTACTTTACTGGCAGGTGATTTAATATATTCACGAATCACTGTTTTGCTTTTCTATTCTTTTTCTTGTCACTGTCACTTTCCAACACGGACACAAACTGCTGGCACTGGTGTTGGTCTACTTGCCACCGGTCCCTAGCTGGACTGTGGCACGGTCAGGCTGGGGCTGCTGGATGAAAGTGCGACTGGCCAAGTATGAGGTCGAGACCCCAGTGAGGATAGAACCAGTGACTATCAACATCGATCTGTTCTCCGTTCTTTCTTCCTGCATTAACGCATTGCACTCTCTCTCTCTCTCTTCTAGTCTGCTCTTATCATATTGGACATGGTTGCTTTTCTTTTCTTTTTTTCTGTTTTTTCTGTTCTCTTCATTAGTTAGCACTCTCTCTCTCTCCACTTCTCTACTCAGGTCCTACTCTGAGTCCTTTATCATGCGTAAATCTCTCAAACTTGGTCCTCTTCCTCTCCCCTCTCTCTCTGCTTTTTTCTCTCTCATGAGATTCACTCAGACTCTCTCTTTCAGTCTCTCTGTTCGTTCTCCACTCGTTCTCCACGTTCTCTCATCTCTACAACCTTCTTATGGGGTTTCCGTCTGTCCAAAAGGCGAGTACCTTGGTTCAGTATTTTTAACCCTGACACCCGAAGTTATCTCCTCTAATTCATTGGATATTCAAATCTGTGTCAGTCACGCCTACACAACTTACTCTCTTGTGGTGGTCTATTGGTCATTTAATTGATTAGCTAGATTTCACCCCCACCACCACACTACCTTCCCCTTTCCTACTTAACTGGCGCCGTGTGCTTAACTCGTGGACACTGGTCACTTCTAAAGTGGGCAAGATGAGTTGGTATGGCGCCACGGCCGTTACTGACCAACAATGACGCTGGTTCCACAAATTGGCCTGATGAGCCTGAGCCAGCGTTTCGATCGTCTCGCTAGTCAGCGAGGCGTCGGTCAAAACGGGTTAGTCTGTCTGGGTGGGTCGGTCCGTCTCCGTGAAGCCTCTCCACACTAAGCTTAATTGGCCGATCCGAACTGTCCAAGGACGGAGGGAAATCGTGATGGTATTGCTTAAGTGCCTATGTTGATGTTTTTCAGTCAGGGTATACTACACCAAGGTTATCTTTGCACTCATACAAGCATACTGGCTACACTCTTGCGCCATTCTAACATTCGCCTCTCTCTGGGAATGGGTTGTCACGCATTCGTCTCTCTCCTAACACGGATTGAGACAAGAAATGCAATTTCTATGCTATTATAATTAATCATGAACAATCAAATCAACACACAATGAAATATCAGACATAAAAAGATCATACTTCCTAATCCCGGGTTTTTATAAAAAGACATTTTACTGGCCAGGTTTTCACAACACACAACCACGCTTTTTCACACCACACCACAGTCTGAAAAAGTCTTTCCCGTCTTTCTTTCGCACTGCTTGGATTGTTTGATTTGCCATTGGGTGAATGGCTCCAGGCTTCAGGGCTGGGTCTTAGTGGTCGTTCTCTCGGATCTCGACTCGAACTCTCTCTTCGTCTTCTTCACCACCTCTGGGTTCAAAATTCTGTTTGTCTGGTCTTCACCAACCTCTGCGGCTTCCAAACTTAGTGTCCTTCTCTTCCAGCTGTCTTCAACCCTAAGAATTAGCTGTATCTTTCTATCTCCCAGAACACGTTTCTCGCGACCGTTCTCATGTCCTGCTCACCCTCTCCTATCTCTCTCTCTTCCTCAGCCTTTCTCTCTCTCTCCTGGTTGTTTTTTTTTGAACGTTGTTCTCCTCATGTTTTTAATAGGGAGGGAAAACAAAGGATTTCCATTCGGCATGCCTTTGTCCCGCTGTTCATCAAACCCTAGTTCACAAGTACCCTGAATTCTCCACTCGTGACATTCCACACTCATCTGCATTTACACACTCCCTATAATTGATTAGCAAACACACTCTTAGCCCAGATGGACATCGAAAAATTCCCGCCGACTTCGGTGGTCAGTTAACACTGTAATTATCTTAGGGGGTTACCTACTCTCACACGCATTCAGCCAGCCTGACAATTTAAGAACCAACACAGTGACCCAACGGCTAATACCATCTGAACAAATCCATGGCCAGTCCATTCACTGACTGTTTACACAAGAACTCAGCTGGACCGAGAATTTAGCACTCATTGGGGCACCGAGGTCGTTAGTGGTTACATACCCTTCCTTCGCCACTGGGCAGGTCCGAAACTATCTCTAGGTGTTTGTTTGTCATCTGACCACTTCGGCCGTGTGCGAGTTGGGTAACGTACCCTGGTTAATTGGTTCAATTACTTATTTTATACCACGTTCAATTGTCCATTTATCATCCTAGGTCTAATGCCTTTTGTGAGAGGTTTCACGCTCTGGCAAATTCCCCCCCACTCGAAGACATGCCCTGCATTGGCTAAAAACTTAACTTTCAAGGAGTGAAAACTCATATTTTCCATTTAATCAGTGCTAATATCGGCCTCTCAATTAGCATATTACACCAGAGAAGCACGCAAGATTTGTCTTGCAACAAAAATTATAGAGAAATCAATTACATACACACTATCAATGCAAATATCAATTAAATATGACATCTCCACCTGCTCAATGTCGTGTGGCCTTATAACCATTATGTTTGTAACGGAAATTCTCTACCTTTTCTTCATACACGTGGCGGCAACCAGCCACGACACGCATACACGTCACTGCAAAAGACCACGACACACTACATATTTTCAGTGACCGGCTTTTTCGCCCAACCATTTTTTATTTTGGATACGGTCCGTCTACTCTTTTTAAATCTCTAACCCAACTTTGTAGTTCCCGCGCGACCATGTGTTGCAATGCGCACCGAAACGTTGATTTAACCAAGGATACCGGGCTCAAGTAGTACTCTTCGCAGTCACTGCCTTTCTGTGTGGCCTTCTTACCGAGATGGCCCGGGCTGACGTCCATGTTTCTCGGGAATCTCGCCTGCCTGCGGTTGTATAGGATACGACAACAAGCTTCTTTCGTTTTTCCCGTATTGTGTGAGTGAAAGTGTTCGGTTACTATATCCCATCCTTTAAACTCTATAACCTATTGGTCCCTTCCTTAACACGTTCTTCTGCCTTGTATGGCAAAACCAAACAGTGTTTACTGAGCGAGTAGTCGCCCTTTGTTTCTGCTCGCAAGTAGAGGGGTTGGTCTCACTGGACACGCTACATTGCGTTCTGGAGTGTTTGCTGCTGGGCCTTTTCCTCACGTGATTCCTTGTCTCTGATTCGACACAGAAGTCAGCTGTCTGGTTTTCCATACCACGTGCTCTGGGATGTTTACGATCACCTGCTCATCGGCGGCTTTGGAACAGCCAAAGCTGTACAAACTCCACCTATAGAATGGCTGTATCTAATCAACTCCAGTGCCGATTTTGAATTTGCTATTGTTCCAACTTTTTGTCTACACCTCTGTGATTTTACCTGTTGAATTGTCCCTTCCAACAGGGACTCCTTCACATAAACCAGTTGCACCCCGAGATCTAATGACATTAAATATCCCCTACTCTGCCTTGTTGCTCATCCATGTTGTATCGCCTGAATCGGAGCCCCCCCGCCCCAATACAGACAAAAAATAAAAACTGTCATCTTTTCCATTCTTTCTAACTGTCTCTCATTGGCCGACCCTCATTGCTGCTGCCTTCTGTGACTTAAAATTTGCAGTCTCTAGCCATGTGCCCTGTCTTATTTACACACGAAAACAGGTCCGATCATTCCTAGCACGTGGATATTGGTTTGTCACCCTTGTTTGCTCACGTGACGCTGTGGGCCTACGGCCTGATGGTTCTGCTGGGACTCATTGCTGGTGAGTTCATGTGCAGGCACTGTATCCTCTGAATTATGCTTCCAGCTTTCTATTGTTCAGGCAAATCACGCCTCGCTTCCGGTATGTCTAAGCTGTCTCAAGTTACTTCAGCTATTGTGGTTGCACTTTTTCTTAACGTGGTTTTGTGAGGGCCGTCACAACCATAAGAATCTGATTACCTTTCTCAACAGTGTCTTGAGGCCTCAAAATCATGTCTTACTCCATTAGTTCTACCCATTTGTTGAAATAGTGGTTTCCAGTTTCTAACTCCGAACTGTGTGTATGTTCCCCTTGTTCGATTTCTCGCCTCGCGAAATTACGCCTAAAAACTCTTCTTCAGTCAAATCATATGCTTTAGGCACCGCTGTTTCACCTTGTCAAATCTCTCTGTTCACTTTGGGTAGGGTGGATACTGTGTGTATCGCACGACTGTCAATAAGGCAGACAGGTTTATTGCCCCCAGTTAATCTTCGGGCAGCCCTCGTGGCTCGGCAACCGATTCAACCGATGATTTTGGCGTCCGATGACTCAGTTTCTTCTCTGAACAGTGGGAGTTTTAAGTTCTAGGTGCGCAAATTTGTCTGGCGGGCTACTGACTCAGAAACTGGTGTCTATTTCACTGCGTTTTCAGACTTTATTCTTTCCAACTAATTTGTTGGCTAAAATTACGATTCTGCTTTCTGCTCTCGCCCTCTTGCATCTCGCTTTAGCTCTGGCAGCTGGCACTCTCTTGCATCTTACTTTAGCTCTGGCAGTGCACTTTCTTGCTCTCTGTCTAGCTTTGGCCGCTGCCTCTCTGCATTTTTTTCCTGCTACTAGCCCTCTCTGCATTTGATCCTTTTTGCTCTGGCAGCTGTACCACTTGCGTCTGCTTTTATAGCCTTTGATGCAGCAGTTTCTGCCTCTAGATTTCTTTGACATCCTCATAGCTGCTCCTTTTCCAACTTCCTTCTTTCAGCCCTTCATCTCTCTCATTCTTCTGCTGAGTTTCAATGAATGACGCAGTTCATCTACTGTATATCCCAGTTTCTGCCCTAAAACTAATCTGTTCCGCAATGGGAGGGGGAAGAATAGGGTAAAACTTTCTTCAGCCATTTTCTTTTCTTATATGTTTTTAGCACCAACTAAAACAGTTTACGCTTATAAACCGGTAAAGTTTGGTACACAGTTATTACTAAACGTTCGATGTACACAACCAATGGTAGTGTTCCTAACTATAGGGCCTTAATCTTAAACCAAGTTCTGTGAGAGTTAAGACTAGAACCTCGTTCTTCGTTTCTCTGAACGAACCTTTGTTTATACAAACCCCCCGCCCTACACTACAAGTCATTACTCAACAATCAAAGTACTTAAAGGAAAATAATTAGAAGAGCTAATTAATATTGCCTTTAGTGGACGGCTTCGCCCAGTAATACTCTAGTACTCACTTTGGTTTCCCTCTGAAATTATTTGGGCCATGTTGCTATACTGGAAGGCTCGCCACCTTTGTCCAGGACGGGGGAATTCGTGATGGTATTGCTTAAGTGCACTTAGGTGATGTTATTATCTGTCAGGGGTTTAAAACACCATGGTTATCTTTGCACTCTTACACGCATTTGCACAATCATGCACACATCAAACATTCGCCTCTCTCTGAAGGGGCGATGTCACGCATTCGTCTCTCTCCTAACACGACTGGAAACAAGAATGCTTTTTCTATGATACTTATAATTAAGCATGACAATCAAATCACACACAATGAAATTTGAGAACATAAAAGTATCATTACTTCCTATCCCGGGTTTTTATTAATTAGACTTCTTACTGGCCAGGTTTTCAACACAAACTAACCCGCTTTCACACCACACCACAGTTCTGTAAAATTCTCTTCACGTCTTCTTTCGCACTGCTTGATGGTGCATGCCCTTGTTGACTGGCTCCAGGTTCAGGACGGGTCTCGTGGTCGTCTCTCGGATCTCGACGTCGAACTCTTCTTCTTCGTCTTCGTCACCCCCACCTCTGGGTTTCAAATTCAGTTTGTCTGTCATCACCCACCCTCTGGGCTTCAAACTTAGTTTCCTTTCTCTTCCTGCTGTCTTCAAACCTCAAGACTTTGCTAGCTGTCTCTTCTATATCCCAGACACGTTTTCTCGACCCTTTACTACTGTCCTGCAACTCCTCTCCTCTTTGCTATCTCTCTCTCAGCCTTCTCTCTCATCTCTCTGGTGTTCTTCTCTTGTCACCGTTGTTCTCCCTCAGTTTATATAGGGAGGGAAACAATGGATTCCCTTCGGGCCATGCCTTTGTCCACGCTGCTTCTCATACCCTAGTTCACAACGTAACCTGAATTCTTCACTCGTGGACCATTCCACACACATCAGCAATTTACAACACACCCTACTAATTGATTAGCAAAACACTCTTAGTCCCAGATGACATCGAAAAAATTCCCCGCCGACTTCTGTGGGTAAGTTAACACTGTAATTATCTTAAGGAGGGTTACTACACTACACACGCATTCAGCCAGCTGACAATAGAACAATCAGTGGACCACGGCAATTCATCTGAAACAAATTTCCAAGGCCCCCTGCTCTTACTGACTGTTTACACAAGAACTCAGCTGAACGAGACATTTAGCACTCACTTGTGGGCCCCGAGGTCGTAGTGGTTTACACCCTTCCCCTTTACGCACTGGGCAGGTCCGGAACTCTCCCTCCTAGGTGTTGTTTGTCATCTGACCACTTCGGCATGTGTGCGGGTTGGGGTAACGTACCTCCTGGTTAATTGTGTCAATTTCGTATTAGTATTCTCCAGTACAATGTCCTTTGTCTCCAAGCGTCTAATGCCTTTTGTGAGAGGGTTTCACGATCTTGACACGAACCATGGGCCCGTCTTTGTGGCGCCTTGAATGTTTGAGTTTCAAAGCTTATGTCCGAACAAATTGGGCTGGCGACTCCACAAGTTGGGTTGTTCGTATTTTTGTCCGTGACACTTCTCTCTCTCTGTCTCCCTGTTCGTTCTCCTCGTTCTGCCGTTCTATCACTCTCAAAAATCCTTCTTATTCGTTCGATTGTCCAAAAAGGGCGAAGTACCATTGGTCATTATTTTTACCCTGATACCGTAGTTATTCCCTCTAATTCATTGGATATTCAAATCATGACAGTCCACGCTACACGCTTTCGCTCTGTGGTGGTCAATGCGTCATTTACTTGTATTAGCTAGATTTAACCCCCACCAGCATACTTCCCCCCTTTCCTACTTAAACTATATGGACGACGTGTGGACTTAACGTGTGGGCACTGGTCAGTGTTAAAATTGGTAGATGAGTCGGCCCAGGCACTGATGATGCGTCCGGGCAGACATCGAGGCGTCGGTCAAACAGCTTAGTCTGTCTGGGTGGACCGTACCGTCTCCGTGAAGCCTCTCCGCTAAGCTTAATTGGCTGGACCCGACCCATGGGCCCGTCTATACTGGCGCCTAGAATGTTTGAGTTGAAGCTTATGTCCGAACAAATTGGCTGGCGACTGACCACACTTTGCTTGTGTTTATTTTTGACCGTGACAATTTCCCCCTTGCAAAAGACTATGCACCGCATTGTCTCAAAACAACGGTACAAAAAAAAAACAACAACCGAATTTGCTGACACACAGCTACACGTGCAAAGTTTGAAAAAATACTTCACACAAACGGTTTATAAATTATAGGATATATCATTAGTGAATACCGCCCCAATGAGTTATCATTGATGTGCGCTCTTGCGTTATTTCGACCCATTTTATAACGACCTCTGTGCGCACCTATGCAATTCCCCTACCTGCGGATTTGCCACATCTTCTCTCACAATTTCTATAAAAAGCACAATATAATATGATCACGATCCATGACACTTCACTGAGGAATCTCCATCCTCACTTATTGCAAATAATGCATCACTACCCAAGCGACTGTATGCTCCAAGCATAACTACATTCACAGAACAAGTCTCACAAAGAAAATATGAACAAGTTTTCACACAAAATATGAACCATAGCCAACTGGGAATGAACCCATATCCAATCAACATAACTGTAATCAACACATATTATCAACAAAGCACCCCGGATATGACTGACTTCCTCTGAGTTGCAGCTTGCTAGACTACGCGACTTAAATAGTCAGCTCCGACATTCTGTCGACCGGGAATGTACTGCACTCGGTACCTGTAGGGCTTCAATGCCATGCCCACCGCAGCACTCTCTGCTGTTTTTCAACTGCGCCTCCTGCAGGAATTTGAGTGGTTGATGATCCGTCTCGATCACGAACTCTTGCCCATACAAGTATTTGTGGAACTTCTGCACGGCCCAGTTCAGTTCAGTTCAGTGGTTTATTTAACGTCTTTTCATCACCAGATGATATTAGACACTCGTTAAAAAAAAAAAAAAAAAAAAAAAAAAAAACAACAACAACAACAACAACAACAACAAAACCAACAAAAAACTTATCTAGCACTTGCAAAGCCACATCTGATACGTGCATATTTACATAAGTGAATACCCTAGTGGTACACGAAGTTGTACTCTTTACAAAAATTTTGCAACCTGTGACGCGAAAGAACCATGGCACAGCCCACACGACAGCTAAACACTCCTTCTCCACCGTTGCTACCCTTCTTCACACTTTGTCAACTTCCTGCTAGCATACCTCACAGGAACTCGACCTCTTCATGCTCCTGCAACAATACTGCACCTATCCCACCGCCTGATGCATCTGTCCGCAACAAAAATGGTTTGGACATATCTGGTAGCTTCAAGATGGGACGGGAACCTAGTCTTTCCAACACCGTCTGCAGTGCTTGCTCTGCAGCGTCTGACCACTCGACCACTGCCGGTTTCCCTGCCTTGACCAAATCACTGAGAGGACTCGTGATTGCTGCGAATTTGGAACAAACTCCCTATAGAACCCAATAAAACCTAGCAGACTCCTGACTTCTGTTTTGGTCTTTGGTCTCTCTGAATTCATCATCTTCTCCACCTTTCCCCTTTTCTGGCTGCTTTGTGTCGCCTCCGACAACAAAACCTAGGAACTCCAGGCTTGGAAAACCAACCTGGCACTTTGTTGGTCTGGCTGTGAGATTGGCTTGTCTCAACCTCTCTAAAACTGCTCCTAGCTGCCTCATATGCTCCTCCCATGTCTCGGATGCTATCAGAATGTCATCCATGAAATTCACAACGCCTTCCAATCCGTCAATAACTTCCTCATCATCCGAGAGAAGACTGCAGGTGCGTTGACCATCCCAAAAGGGAGTACTCGCCACTGGTATAGCCCCATAGAGTGGAGAATGCTGTGACTTCCTTTGAGTCCTCACTCAAGGCTATTTGCCAGTAACCCTTGCTCAGATCTATCCTGGTGAAATACTGGCTCTTGCTTGTGGCGATCTGAGCGAACAGGTCTTCCATGTTCGGTATGACCTCTGCATCGACCTTGGTGACACTGTTCAGACGTCTATAGTCCACACAGAATCGATGCTCACCTGACTTTTTTCCTCACTAAGACGAGGGGTGCACTATACGATGATTTGGACGGTTCGATCACCCCAAGGTCCAACATCTTTTCTACCTCCTCCTCGATCACTTGCTGGTGGCATATGGATCGGGAAAGGCTTTCACATGTAGGGGTTTTTCTTGTGATGTTAACTCCACCGTACATGTCTCTAGAGTTGTCCTGCCTGGTTTATCATCCAGGGAGGGCCCCTATACTGTTCTAGGAGCCCCCTAACTTCCTCCTTCTCCTACTGTCTAGCCCTTCATACAGTGACACATCCCTGTATGGACTCTTCTCCTGGAAACTTAGGCAACAAAATCTCCCCTTCTTCTGCTGTGTCTCTTTCACCTCATCAATATTGCTGCTGCGCCTATGTGCTGAGTCTCACGCTGAATATATTTGCGGAGAAAAATCGCAAGGAAAAGTTTTGGTTTTCCCATTCACATCAATTCGTAATCCCGATCACCTTTTCAGTGATGGTGAATGGTCCTTTCCAATGCATCAGCAGCTTGTTGTGACCCGTGGGAAGCAGTACCAGGACTTGATCTCCCGCCTTGAGGATGCTTCCTCACCTTTCTGTCATATTGCTTCTTCTGCCCCGACCCTAGCCTTCTGCAAACTTTCCTTTGCAACCTTACCATGCTCAAAACCTGTGCCCACCTTTGGAACAGGGCGCGTTTGGGCCAATCAGATCAACAGCCACTCTCCTGAAGGGTGTGTCAATTTAAAAGGGGGGATGTTTAAGAGGCGCCTTCCTCTTCACCCCTTTTGTGGCTGACCTTTGACACACGTCACATGACATACAGAAACGCTTGATGTCTGCCATTGCTCCTGGCCAATGAAAGTCATCAAAGATTCGGTCAGCCTTTTTTGCTGGTGCCGAGATGACCCGCCATGAGCGACTCGTGACCCACTGACATGACAGTGTCACGATAACCTGCTGGTACCTCTAACTGAGTGGTCACCTTACCTGTCTTCCCCTTGGGGAACACTCGGTACAACACCCGCCTTTCACAAGAAATTCTGTCTCACCTCCTCTAACCTCCTTTTCCTCCACCTTTTGCCAAACTCCCAAGACTTCACGACGAAGGGTCTTGTTCCTGTGCCGCCCTAAACTCATCAGGCGACACATCATGCCCACTCCTTGCTGGAACGACTAACGGTTTTATCACCCTTTTCCTCCTTCTTGCTCCGTGTTTGAACTGCTGCCCCTGTAGCAGTCAACAACTCAGCCCTCCCCTGGGTCCCTTGCACCTGGAAATATTTCCAATGATCAAATCGTGAAGGGGTTTCTCCATCACCAGCGCGACAACTCGCCTAGAAGTAAGGGGTACTTACTTTTATCTAGCAACTGGGAAAATCCCTCACAGTGCCATCGATTAGAGTACAAAGGGCTGGATTGCCCCCGTCAAATCCCCTTTCTCGACCAGCGTTGTTCTACTACAAACCCGCATGAACAACCATTGGGCTCGTAACACTTTCACCCTCTGCTGGCCAATCCACCCTTCTTCCACTGTAACGAACCACTCACCTAGTGCCCTCCATCCCTGACACTGACTGCTGTCCAGTGCTAGCCATAGCTGCACTCCACCCTCTTCAGACTGAACCCCCTTTTTGGGTTTCCCCTGCAGGTCGTTTCCCTTACGACCCTTTTCCACCTCTTGCAAGGCTGCTGCCTTCTGGAACCTCATGCGACAATCCCTCGCCACATGTCCCTTTTTGTGACAAATGAAACACCTAATGTCCCTTTGCCCTTCCTTCTGCCCCCACATGGTTTGCAGACTTTGCAGAAAACTCCCCTGGGCTCCTTGCACTCTTCTCACCTTGCCTAGCACCTGTTTCTCCTGCACCTTCGTGCCCAAACGTGCCTCTCTATACACCTCTTCGAACTTCAACAACTCCCCTGCTGTCTCTGGGTGTCTCTCTTCAAATGTGGTTAACTCAGGCCGCAACCTGACAAAATCTGTTCTTTCATAACTAGCTCTTTCAATCAGCGAACTCCTTCTTCGTACCACTCAACTCTAACCATTTATCAAAAAAGTGATCTAGACGTGCACCAAACTGAGTGTACGTTCCCCTGCTTGCAATCTAGCTGAACGAAATTTCTTTCTGAATCCTTCCTCTGTGAGGTCAAATCCTTTCATCAACGATTCCTTCACAGCGCCGAAATCAGACTGTTGTTCTGCTGTAACGCAGTGAAAATTTGTAATGCCTTACCCGTCAGTACGCCGACAAAATGACTGCCCACTCTTCTGGAGGCCAACCCTGACTGGTCGCAAACGTTTCGAAACGACTGATGTATGCGTCAATCGAATCGGTCCCTTCCGATAATTTTGGCAACTTGGATCGGGGGGCATAGCTGCGCACAGAGTCACTGGAAAGTGAACTACCATCATCGGTGGTCTCCCCTTGTATTCCTCACTTTCTCTAACTCTAATTGAACCTTTAGTCTTTCTGTCTCCTGCGTTTCCCTAGCTTTAATCCTTTCTGTTTCCTGCGCTTCCCTTATTCTTTCTGTCCTCCTGCGTTTCCCTAGCCTGATTATCATTAGCCTGAATCTTAATTTTTCTATTTCTTGCTCTTCTTTAGCCTTTCCCGCTCTGCTATTTCCAATGCGATACGGCGTCTTTTCTGCGCGTTCATCCTTTTCCATCTTTTGTTGGTTTTCAACGAATGCACGCAACTCATCTCCTGAGTAACCTAGATCACGAGCGACGCTCACAATTGTTCAATAGGGGTGTTTCTTTTCTTCCGCCATTGTATCTCTTTTTTTTTTTTGAACAAGATTTTATTACTACGACAGCCAAACTGGTGGTTACCTACACGAGTGACGTAATAGCACAATCCTATGAATGATAAATATTAGCTTGGACAACGTAATTAGTTTTTATAAGACGCCCAGCGCCTGACCCAACTATGAGAGCGAATTATAGGCAATCTGTGCGAAATAAGTACTCTGGGCTGAAATGCCAAGCCTAGTATTAACTATCTTGGGAACATACAGTAAGACAACCCCTTGTCTTAGGATTACAACACTGAATCCCACCCAGCTTCCTCTCTGAGAAGTTGAACAATTATAATAAATGGGCCAGAATATCCTGGCAGGCTCGCCAATAAATTGTCAACCTCGGGTGATGTCGATGGAGAAGGACTAGCGCACAGCCCAAACACACTCACAGCTTGCTTACAATCTCATTCATATATCATGCATTCGTCACATCAAACCACTAGTAAAGTCTATAACTTTACTACACATGATCATAGAACGAAACATCAATGCATATGGAATCAAATGAAATAAACATTCTCTCTTTCCTGAACTTCACAAAATCATTTATCTAAAACATCATTAACTAACCCGGGTATAAATAGATTTCTATTTTACCTGGCCAGGTATCTTAACTATTCACGAATCACTGTCTTTTTTCTTTTCCTTTTTTTTTCTTTCACTGTCACTTTCACAACACGACACAACTGCTGGCACTGGTGTTGGTCTGCTTGCACCGGTCAAGCTGGACTGCTGGCACCGGTCAGGCTGGACTGCTGGCGTTGGTCAGGTTGGACTGCCGATGAAAGTGGCGCTGGCCAAGTATGAGGTCGAACCCCCGGTTCAGATAGAACAGTGACTATCAACATCGATCTGTTCTCCTTTCTTTCTTCCTGCATTAACGCATTGCACTCTCTCTCTCTCTCCTAGTCTGCTCTATTAAATGGACATGGTTGCTTTTCTTTTCCTTTTCTTTTCTTTCTTTTCTCTTCATTAGTTAGCAACTCTCTCTTTCCACATCTCTCTTTAGTCCTCCCTTTGCAGACTATATCTGGTGCTAATGCTCAAACTTCACTCCTCTCATCTCTCTGCCTTTCTCCTGCAGAGACTACACCCCAGAACCTCTCTCTCTCTCTCTGTCTCCCTGTTCGTTCTCCCCCTCGTTCTGCCGTTCTCTCACTCTCACATCCTTCTTATTCCGTTCCGATCTGTCCAAAAAGGGCGAGTACCATTGGTCAGTATTTTTACCCCTGATACCCGAAGTTATCTCCCTCTAATTCCATTGGATATTCAAATCATGACAGTCACGCCTACACGCCTTACGCTCTGTGGTGGTCAATTGGTCATTTAATTGATTAGCTAGATTTCACCCCCCACCACGCACTACCTTCCCCCCTTTCCTACTTAACTGGCGCCGTGTGGGCTTAACGTGTGGGCACTGGTCAGTGTAAAATTGGCTAGATGAGTCCGGCCCAGGCACTGAGATGCGTCCGGGCAGACATCTAGGCGTCGGTCAAACAGCTTAGTCTGTCTGGGTGGACCGTACCGTCTCCGTGAAGCCTCTCCGCTAAGCTTAATTGGCTGGACCCGACCCATGGGCCCGTCTATCTGGCGCCTAGAATGTTTGAGTTGAAGCTTATGTCCGAACAAATTGGCTGGCGACTGACCACACTTTGCTTGTGTTTATTTTTGACCGTGACACACTCTATTGGCTTTAATCCCTTTCCAGTCTATTGGCTTTAATCCCTTTCCACTCTATTGTCTTTAATCCCTTTCCACTCTGTTGTCTTTAATCCCTTTCCACTCTATTGTGAGGGCTTGTCTTCAATCCCTTTTCACTCTATTGTGAGGGCGTGTCTTTAATCCCTTTCCACTCTATTGTGAGGCTTGTCTTTAATCCCTTTCCACTCTATTGTGAGGGCTTGTCTTTAATCCCTTTTCACTCTATTGTGAGGGCTTGTCTTTAATCCCTTTCCACTCATTGTGAGGGCTTGTCTTTAATCCCTTTCCACTCTAATGTGAGGGCTTGTCTTTAATCCCTTTACACTCTATATGAGGGCTTGTCTTTAAACCCCCTTTTATTAGGAGGGCTTTTTTTCCCTTTATCTTTGGGGGGAAAAAATTGTTTTTAAATCCCTTTCCACTTTGGGGAAAATTTTAAATTTTCTACCTTTTTTTTTTTGGGGTTTTGCCAATTTTCCCCCAAGGGGCTCTTAAAATCCTTTCCTAAATGGGGCCGTCTAACCCCCAACAACAAAAAGCCTGGTTTTTCCCCTACCAATTGAGGGTTTTAATTTGCCCCTTGGGGGAGGGGGGGGGGTTTCCCCTTCCCAAAAAAAGTTTCTAAAACCCTTAAACTTTTAAAAGCTCTTTTTTCTTTTTTTTTATTGGGGGGGGTTTTTAACTTTTTCATATTTTTTAGATTTCTAAACTCACTGGTGGGGCTAAATAACTCCCAATCCCTGTTTAAACCATCACTATAGGGCAGGGATAAATAAATTTAAACAAAAAAAAATTGGAAGGAATTTGGGAAAAAAAAAAAAAATTGATTTTAAAAAATTTAAAGTTTTTTGTTTGGGAAAAAGGGGGGGGTTTTTTTTTTTTTTTAAAATTAAGTTTTTAAAACCCCAAATAAAAGAATAATTTTTTACTTTTTTGGGAAAAGAGAGGGGGGATTTTCAAACGGTTTTTAAAAAATTTTTTAAAACGGAGTTAAAAAAAGGGGGTTTTTCCCAAAAATTTAAATTTTTAAAAAGGGGGGTTTTTTTCAAATTTTTGTTTGAAGTGGGGGATTTTTAAAACCTGTTTTGATTAAAAAAAACGGTTTTTTTAAAAATTTTTTGATTAAAGATGAGGTGGTTTTCCAAAACTTTTTGTTTAAAAAGGGTGTTTTAAAAACGTTATTTTATTAAAATGAGTGTTTTTTCAAAATTTTTTATTTTTTTTAAGAGGGGTGGTTTTTCAAACTGATTTGTTTTAAAGATAAAAGTTTTTAAAAGTTATTTTATTAAAGTTGGTTTTTCAAAACTTTTATTTTATTAAGGAATGGTTTTCAAAAAAAATAAAAAAAACCGTTTTAAATTTTTCTTTTTTGGTATTTTAAAACCTATTTTAAAAAAATGGATTTTAAAAATTGATTGTGATTTCCCAATTTCCCTTTTTTTGGTAAAGGGTGGGGATTAAAACCTCTGGGGGGGGGGGAAAAAAAATTTTAGGTAAGAAAAAATTTTCCCCCAAATTTTTCCCCCAAAAGAAAAAAACCCAAATTTTGATTAAAAAATTTCCCCTTTTTTTAACCCGGGAAGGTTTTTTAATGGGGGGGGGGGGGGGGGGGATAAATTGTTACTCCCTCATTTTGTTGACCCCCCCCCCCCTGACCCCCTCCCACAATCCCCCCCCCCACCCCCCCCTTTGGGTGGAGGGGCGTGGGTTAAAAAATTTGGGGGCTTGGCCTGGCCCAAGCCCACCTAGCCCCCAAAACCCCCAAAATCTACACCCAGGACCGCAAAAACCCCCCCCCCCAAAAACCCCCCCCATAAGAACCCCGGGGAAATTGGGGGAAGTTCCCTTTTCCCCCCCCTCATCTATTCTGTTTCCCCCCCCTTTTTCCCCCCCTCCCCCTTCCCCCCTCCCCCTTTTTTTTCCCCCCTTTTTCCCCCCTTTTCCCTTTCCCTTTCCCCTTTGCTCCTCGTTCCGCCGTCCCTTCCCCCCCCCCTTTCCTTTGCGACTAAAAGGGGCCTGTCGGGGGAAGGCCAACCCGGGGTTGGGGGAGGGGGGTGGGGGGGGGAGGGGGTCATTTTTCATTTCTCATCCTCGCCATTTAAATAAAATTCCCTCTGGCTTTCCTTTTTCACTCCTCTTTCTTTTCAATTCTGCTTTCGGGGTCGTCCGCCTCTTCCCCTTTTTTCCTCTCTCCCTTTTTTTCCCCCCCTTTTTTCCCCCCTTTTGTAAAACAAAAAAAAACCCCCAAAGAAAAAAACCCCCCCAACACCCCCAGCCGAGAAAGGCACGCCCCCAACAAAACAAACCCCCCACCCACCCTAAAAAACCCCAACCCCGGGGGGCCGGGGTAACCACCCCCCCCCCAAAACCCCCCCCCCCCCCCCCCCCCCCCGCCCCCCAAACCACCAAAACACCACACTCACACACCACACACACACACCCCACCACACCCACCACCACCCAACACCGAAAACGCACACCTTCACAACAAACCAAAACAACCAAAACACAACAACGGGGGCCGCCAAATCACAACAACCAAAAAAAAACCCAAAACACAACGGGCCAAAAAACGCCAGCCAGACAAACCAGAAACAACCAAAAAAACCAACAACCAAAAAAACCAAACCCCCCCCAACTTCGGGGAAAACGACCAAAAACACGGGGACTTGCCAGGGGAAACAGACCTAAAAATAAAGGGACATTCCGGGGAAACGACCAAAAAAAACACAAGACATTACCAGGGGAAACGCCCTAAAATAAAAGGGACATTGCCCATGGGAAACAGACCTAGAAATCACAGACTTGACCAGGGGAAACAGACCTAGAAATCACGGACATTGCCATGGAAACAGACCTAGAAATCCAGGACTTTTGACCATGGAAAAAACCAAAAATCAAGGACATTGCCCATGGAAACAACCTAGAAATCACAGGCTTGACGGGGGAAACCAGACCTAGAAATCCCAAGGAACCCGGGAACAACCTAGAAACACAGACATTGAGGGGGGAAACAGCCCTAGAAATCACAGACTTTGACCAGGGGAAAAAACCCCTGAAATCACAGGACATGACAGGGAAACAGACCTAAAAACCAGGACATTGCCCGGAAAAACCCAAAACAAACATTACCAAAACGCCCTAGAAATCACAGGACATTGACAAAAAAACAGCCCAAGAAAAAAAAAACATAACCCGAAATACAGGACTTGACGGGAAAAAACCAGAAAAAATACAAATTGAAAAATTTGGGAAACGACCTAAAAATAAAGGGGAAAGGAAACCATACACGGCATCCCCCCAAAACAGCAAAATCCAAACCCGGGAGAAACTGGATAAAAAAAATGCCGGAAGGGGGCCTTTTTTGGACCCCCCGGGGCCTGGATGGGGGGGGGGGGGGGGGGGGGGGGGGGGGGGGGGGGGGGGGGGGGGGGGGGGGGGGGGGGGGGGGGGGGGGGGGGGGGGGGGGGGGGGGGGGGGGGGGGGGGGGGGGGGGGGGGGGGGGGGGGGGGGGGGGGGGGGGGGGGGGGGGGGGGGGGGGGGGGGGGGGGAGGGGGGGGGGGGGGGGGGGGGGGGGGGGGGGGGGGAAAAAAAAAGGAAAAATGGGTTTTTAAAAGGGGGGCCCCTGACTCCCTCCCCCCTCCCCCCCCCCCCTTTTCCCTCCCCTTTTTTTCCCCCCCCCCCCCCCCCTACCCGCCCTTTGTCCCAAAAGAACCACCCCACCCAATGAATGAGGGGCCCCCGCTTTTTTTTCTTCCCCCCACCCAAAAAAAATGGGGGGAAATTTAAAGGGAAAGAAAAGAGAAAAAAAAAAAAAAAGGTACCCAAAAAAAAAGGGAAAAAAAAAGCGAACGTCACAAAAAAACCCTTCTGCGGGGGGAAAGAAATAGAGGGCCCAAAATTTAAAGGAAAAAAAAAGAAAGGTGGGGGGTTTTTCTTTTTCCTCTGCCCTTTTTTTCCCCTTTCTTTTCCGGTACAACCCGTTTTTTAAAAACCCTGCATATGGCCAAAAATTTCCCCTTTAACCCCCCAACCCCCCCCCCCCCCCCCCCTCCACCCCCCCCCCCCCCCCCCCCCCCCCCCCCCCTTTCCCAACCCCCTTCCCCTCTCCCCCATTTTCCTTCTTTTTCCCCCCCCTTCCCCTTTAAATTTTTTCCCCCCCCCCCCCCCCCCCCCCCCCCCCCCCCCCCCCCCCCCCCCTTTTTCCGGGTTTTTTATTCCTTAAGTCTTTTTCCCCCGGGTTTTTTTTGCCCCTAGGGGTTTTTATTTACCCCCCGCAAACCCCCCTTTCCCTAAACCAAACCCAAACCCCTATCCCTACCCTAACCCAAACCCTAACCCTAACCCATCCCCCCCCTTCCCCTACCCAAACCCCTAAACCCTATCCCAAACCCAACCCTATCCCAACCCTACCCTAACCCTAACCCCCCCCTTCCCAACCCAAACCTACCCCAACCCCCCAAACCCAAAAAACCCCCCCTAAAAACCCTCCCCCGGGAACTTGATTGGGTTAAAATGAAAAAAGTAGCCCAAGGGAATAGACCTAAAGGGCTTGAATAACCTTGGGAAAACCAAAAAAGAAAAAAGGGGCCCCCGCCCTTTATTTTTTTTAAAAAAAGGGAAAATTTACTTTACGGGTTTTTAGTTGAACTAAGGAAAAAAAAAAGAAAAAAAAATTTCCTTATTGGGGTTTAAAATTAATTTTAAATAAATTTGGGCTTTTAAAAACCCTTTTTTGCATAAAATAAATTAAAGATTTCCTTATTTTAAAATTTTTCAAAAAATGTTTTTATTAAACAAATGGTAAATTTGTATCCTAAAATTTTTTCAAAATTGTTTTGTAATTTAAAAAAAAAAAAGGTGGACGTTTTTTTTTTTTTTTTTTTTTTTTTTTTTTTTAGGGGAAAGGGGGTCAAAAGAAGTTAAGTTTTTGCTTTTTTTTTTTTTTTTTTTTTTTTTTAGAAATTAATTGTACTGAAAATTTTTGTGATTTCTTTCCTTTTAAAAACTTTCAATTTTAAAAAATTTATTTTTTTTACAAAATTTTTTGTGGCTTTAAAAATTTAAAAATTTTTCAAACTCTTCAAATGATTAATTATTAAAGCCCAAGAAATTTGGGGAATCAAAGAATTTTAATTTTCAATTCATTTTCAAATTTAAATTCTTCCCGGGTTTTAGCAAAAATCTAACAAAATAAAGGGAAAGTTAAATTTTTTTTATTATCCCCTTTTTGGAGATCTTTCAAAGTTAAAAGTTTTTTGGGTATATCCTAAATTTTAAAAATTTTGGTTTTGAGGGGGGCCCTTCGGATTGGGGAATTTTTTTGGGGGTAAAAAAGGTAAAAACCCATTAATTTGTTTTGGGGGGGGGGTCCCAGGGTTTTTTTTTTTTAAAAAAAAAATTTTCTTTTTATTTTTTTCAACAAATTTGATTTTTATTAATTTGGATAAAATTTGGGGTTTTTTTTTTTTTTTTTTTGGTTTTTTCATCCTTGTAAAAAACTTTTTTAAGTTTTGGAAAAACCCTTTTTTTTTTTAAAATTTTCAATTGAATAAAAAATTTTGGAGGTTTTGGGGTCCTTTAAAATTTTCAGTGCAGTTTGAATATTTGTCTTTCTTTTTTAAAAGTTCCTTGGGAAAAAAAATTTTTTGGTTTAAACCGGTTTTACCAATGTTTTGGGTTTACAAGTTTGTCTTTGTTGTAGCTTTTTTTCAAAAAATTTTGGTTGCCGGAGGTTTTCCGCTTCACTTTTTTAACATTGGGGGTCCTGTTCTGGCGCCCCTTCCAAAACCACTTTTAGGGGATTAAATCCCCCCCACCTTCCGCCCCCCCCCTTTAAACCCATGCGGGGGGGTTTTCGGAAAACCTCCCGGGACTCCCCCCCCCCCCCCCCCCCCCCCCCCCCCCCCCCCCCCCCCCCCCCCCCCCCCCCCCCCCCCCCCCCCCCCCCCCCAACCCCCCCCCCCCCCCCCCCCCCCCCCCCCCCCCCCCCACCCCCCCCCCCCCCACACCCCTTTTTTTTTTTTTAACCCCTTTCCTTTTTTCTCTAGTTTTCTTCCTTCCTTTTTTTGGGTTTCTTTTTTCTTTTGACCCCCTAATCTCCGCCCCCATGACAGAAAGGTTTTCCCTTTTCTTTTTCCCAATCACCAACCAAACCCGGTCTGTTTTTTCCCCCTTTTCTTCCCGGGATAATTTAGTTTTTAGAAAATTAAAAAATCTGTTTGGGACTTTTTTTCCCTTTTTGCAGTATCCGCGTTAGGGCAATTGGGCGGTATTTTATGTTACTTGGGTTTTTTTTTTTTTTTGGGGAAAAAGATAAAATCTTCCATAATGAAAAAAAAATTTTCCCCTTTTAATGAATACTGAAAAAAAAGGGTTTTTTACAATGGGTAGAACTGACGTAGCACTCATTAACGAACCATCTAAACCCACTGTGTTTTTCGGGTCCCCTAGCAAGACTTTTTTTCTTCTTGTTAGGGGCATTCAATAGTTTTTTATTACGGGTGGGGATCGTTGTAGGTGGACTTTCCCTTTTTCTTTCTCTCTGTACGTCATTTTCTGTTGATAAACTATCTTTTTCTGCCATTTTTGGGGAATATGTCAACAAAAAATTCGGCCTTTCCTAAAATAAAAGGGGAAACAAGTTGGGGGCTTAAAGGACATTTTGGAGCGTTTACTCCATTTTTTTTTTTTTAAATTTTCCCACATTGTGTGTTTTTGTTGGTGTGGTGTGTTTGTGTGTGTGTGTGGTGTGTGCGTGCGTGCGTGCGTCGTCGTGCGTGCGTGCGTGCGTCCCTGCGTGCGGCCCTGCGGCTGGGTGCGTGCTGCGTGCGTGCGTGGTGCGTGTGTGTGTGGTGTGTGGTGTGGTTGTGTGTGTGTGTGTGTGTTGTGTGGTGTTTGTGTTGTGTTTTGTTGGCATGGGGTGTGTGTGTGTGGTGTGTGTGGTGTGTGGGGTGTTGGTGTAAAAGAGAATTATTACGGGTGCCCGCGCTCACAAATACCGCACACCTTTTTTTATTCGATCCTTCGTGTTTTTGACGGGGCGTGCGCCGCGCACTCGTGGGGTGTGGTGGGGGTGTGTGTGTGTGTGGTGTGTGTGTGTGTGTTGTGTTGTGTGTGTTTGAACGCAAAACCCATAGTTTGTCTCTCAAACCACACCCACACAACACACACACACACACACCCACACACCACACACACACAACACACACAACCCCACACGCACGCCGCACACCACACACAACCCACCACACACAATCACACACACCCACACAAGGGGGGAAAAATTTTTAAAAAAATGAAAAATGGATAAACGCTCCAAATGTCCGTTAACTCCCAAAATCTGATTTCCCTTTTTTTTAGGAAAGGCCCAAGCTTCCAAAGATAATTTTTTAAAAATTTTTTAATGGAACTGTCGGTCATATCAACAAATCGTTTTCACTTTTAAAATCTTATATCAACATAATTATTCATCTGCATTACAATCACTAAATGTTGATGTTTTATAAGCTTCCGAAAATACAAATATTTTTTATCCACAATTTTATAACTATAGGGAAAGATGGTAAAAAGATTCAAACTGCCCTTTTTGTGGAAAGGGGTCAAATTTTTTCCCCTGAAACCCCCCTATCCCATAAGCGAAGTTTTTCGCACGGGTTCTTAAAAGTGAAAAAAGCAGACAAAATTTAAAAAAATCATTTCTGCTTACTATCCCAGTGCCCCAAGGCAGTGATACGACGGGTAACCCTAAACATTTCTGCAAATATCCCAGGGCCCCAAAGGCAGATGATACAGACTGGATAAATGTAAACATCTTTTTGCTTACTATCCCAGTGCCCAAAGGCAATATACGACGGACAAATGTAAACATCATTTCTGTTTCTACCAGTGGGGCCCAAAGGGAGATTCCGAGGACAAATGTAAACACATTTTGCTTTCTATCCCAGTGGCCCAAAGGAAGAATACAGACGGGTAAGAAAAAATCATTTCTGCTTTCATCCCAGTGGCCCAAAGGGAGATATACAGATGGATAAATGAAACATCATTTTTGCTTACTACCCCAGGGGGGCAAAGGAAGGTCAGACGGAAAAATTTAACATCATTCTCTTTCTTCCCGTGGCCCCAAGGCAGATATACAAAAATGGCAAATTAAACAAATTTCGTTACATCCCATGGGCCCCAAAGGCAGTGATACAACTGTAAATGAAAAAACATTTCTGCTACTTCCCGTGGGCCCCCAAAGGGAATGATGCAATGGATAAATGTAAACATCATTTCTGTTCTATCCCCCTGGGCCCAAAGGGGATGATACAGACTGGAAAAATGTAAACAAAAATTTCTGCTTACTATCCCCGTGGCCCCAAGGGGAAAGTACAGACTGGACAAAAGAAACTCATTTTGCTTTCTATCCCATGGCCCAAAAAGGGGAATGATAAAGACTGGATAAAAAGTAAACTTTATTTCTGCTTACTACCCCATGGCCCCAAAAGGGAGAATACAGACTGGATAAAAATTTTAAAAATCATTTCGCTTACTATCCCAAGGGCCCCAAGGGAGAGATACGACTGGATAATGAAAAATCATTTCTGCTTACTATCCCAGTGGGCCCCCCAAAGGGGAAAAGATACAACTGGTAAATGCACATTTTTGCTTACTACCCCAGTGGCCCAAAGCAGATAAAACAGACTGGGTAAATGTAAAACTCATTCTGCTTACATCCAGTGGGCCCCAAAGCGATAATACAGACTGGGAAAAAGTAAACTCATTTTGCTTTCTACCCCCGTGGCCCCAAAGGGAGATGAACAGACTGGATAAATTAAACTCATTTCTGCTTACTACCCCGTGGCCCAAGGCGATGAACAGCTGGCAAATTAAACTCATTTCGCTTACTATCCCCCTGGGGCCCAAAGGGAGTGATACAGACTGGACAAATTAAACACATTTCTGCTTACTACCCCCGGCCCAAAGGGGGATGAACAAAGGGGTAAATGTAAAATATTTCTGCTTACTTTCCCGTGGGCCCAAAAGGGAGATATACAGACTGGGCAAATTAAACATCATTCTGCTTACATCCCTGGCCCAAAGGCAATATACGCTGGGGTAAATGTAAACATCATTTCGCTTTTACCCCCAGTGGCCCCAAAGGGAGATAATACAGACGGGTAAAATTAAACATCATTTTTGCTTTCAAACCCATGGCCCAAAAAGGGAGATAATACAGAGTGGGTAAAAGTAAACACATTTTTCTGCTTACTCCCATGGCCCCAAAAGGGAGATAATACAGACTGATAAAAAGTAAACATCATTTCTGATTACTATCCCAGTGGCCCCAAGGGAGAGATACGACGGACAAATGTAAACATCATTTTGCTTACACCCCCTGCCCCAAAAGGGAGATGATACAGACTGGTAAAGTAAACATCATTTCGCTTCTATCCCAGTGGCCCCAAAAGGCGATAATACAGAGTGGGTAAATGTATCATCATTTTTGCTTACTACCCCCTGGCCCAAAGGCGATAAAAACAACTGATAAATGTAAACATCATTTCTGATTACTCCATGGCCCCAAAACAGATAACAGATGGCAAAGTAAACATCAAAATTTCTGTTACATCCCCCGTGGGGGGCCCCAAGGGGGAGATGATAACGGGGATAAATGAAACATCATTTCTGCTTATATCCCATGGCCCCCAAGGGAGATGAACAGACGGAAAAAACCATTTCTGTTACTATCCCATGGGCCCAAAGCAAGATACGCTGGACAAAGTAAAACATTTCTGCTTACTATCCGTGGCCCCAAAGCAATGATACAGACTGGATAAAAGTAAAACATTCTGCTTACTACCCCCGTGGCCCCCAAAACCGGAAAAACAACTGGTAAAATTAAAAATCATTTTTGCTTTCTATCCCAGTGGGCCCCCAAAGGGGATGTACGACTGGATAAAAGAAACATCATTTCTGCTTACTTCCCATGGGCCCCAAAAAAGATGATCCCGACTGGATAAATGAAACTTTATTTCTGCTTACTACCCCAGTGGCCCAAAGGCAATAATACGACTGGGTAATGTAAAAACATTTTGTTTCATCAAAGTGGCCCAAAGGGAAAAATACAGATGGGGTAAAAGTAAAAAACCCTTTTGTTTTACCCCCGTGGCCCCAAAGGGGTGTACAGACTGGATAAATGTAAACACTTTCTGCTTACACCCCCTGCCCAAAGGCAATGATACAGACGGGGCAAATGTAAAAAAAAATTTCTCTTACTATCCCATGGCCCCCAAAAGGGAGATAACAACGGATAAATGTAAACATCTTTTTTGCTTACTACCACAGGGCCCAAAGTCAATAAACAGACTGGATAAAGTAAAAAATCATTTCTGCTTCTATCCCAGTGGCCCAAAGGGAGATAAAACCTGGTAAAGTAAACATCATTTTGCTTACTACCCTGGCCTAAAGGCAGATAAAACAGACTGGTAAATGTAAACATATTTCGCTTATATCCCAGTGGCCCCAAGGGAGATGATACAGCTGGGCAAATGTAAAAAATTTTCTGCTTACTACCCCAGTGGCCCAAAGGGAGATATACAGACGGGTAAAAGTAAACTCATTCGCTACTATCCCATGGCCCCAAAGGCAGATAACAGACTGGACAAATGTAAACATCATTTCGCTTACTACCCAGGGGCCCCAAGGAGAGATACAGATGGGTAAATGAAACATCATTTTGCTTACTTTCCCCAGTGGCCCAAAAGGCAGATAAACAGACTGGATAAAAGTAAACATCTTTCGTCTATCCCATGGCCCAAAGGGGAGAAATACAGACGGGAAAATGTAAACACATTTTTGCTTACTATCCCATGCCCCAAGGCAGAGATTGACTGAAAAAAGTAAACATATTTCTGCTTACTTCCCAGGGCCCAAAGGCAGATAATACAATGGAAAATGTAAACATCTTTTTGCTTACTATCCAGTGGCCCCCAAAGGGAGATAATACGACGGGGTAAAATTAAAAAATCATTTTTGCTTCTATCCCCTGGGCCCCAAAAGGGAATAAAAGATGGTAAAAGAAAAAAATCATTTCTGCTTTTCATCCCCGTGGCCCAAAGGGAGATAATACAGACTGGTAAATGTAAACTATTTTGCTTTTTTTTCCCAGTGGCCAAAGGCAGATAATACAGACTGGGGTAAAAGTAAAAAACATTTTTTGCTTTTACCCCTGGCCCAAAGCAGATAATACAGACTGGATAATGTAAAATCATTTCTGCTTACTATCCCAGTGGCCCAAAGGGAGATAAAACAAATGGATAAATGTAACCATTTCCCGCTTACATCCCGTGGCCCAAAGGGAGAAATCAGACTGGATAATGTAAACATCATTTCTGTTACATCCAGTGGCCCAAAGGCAGATAATCGACTGGGGTAAATGTAAACATCATTTCGCTTCATCCCATGGCCCCAAAGGGAGATAGTACAGATTGATAAAATTAAACATCATTTCTGCTACACCAGTGGCCCAAAGGCAGAAATACAAATGGGTAAATGTAAAACATTTTTGCTTACTATCCCAATGGCCCAAACAGATAATACAGATGGATAAATGTAAACATCATTTTTGCTTTCTATCCTGGCCCAAAGGGAGATAATACAGATGGATAAAAGTAAACTCATTTTGCTTACTATCACATGGGGCCCCAAGCAGATAATACGACGGATAAAGAAAATCATTTTTTGCTTTTTTACCCAGTGGCCCAAAGGCAGATAATACGACTGGATAATGTAAACATCATTTCTGCTTTCTACCCCGTGGCCCAAAGGCAGATGATACAGACTGGATAAATGTAAAATCTTTTGCTTACAAACCCATGGCCCAAAGGGAATAAACAGACTGATAAAGTAAACATCATTTCTGCTTACTATCCAGTTGCCCAAAGGGGAAATACGACTGAAATGTAAACATCATTTCTGCTTACTATCCCGTGGCCCAAGGCAGATGATACAGCTGGATAAAAAATAAAAATCATTTTGCTTATATCCCCGTGGCCCAAAGGGAGATGTACAGACTGGAAAAATGTAAACATCATTTCTGCTTTCTATCCCATGGCCAAAAGGGGGTGATACAGACTGGATAAATGAAAATCATTTTCTGCTTACATCCCCCGTGGCCCAAAGGGAATGAACAGACTGGGTAAATTTAACCCCCATTTTTTTCTTTCTATCCCAGTGGCCCAAAGGGGGATGATACGACTGGGAAAAAAGTAAAAATCATTTCGCTTACTATCCCAGTGGCCAAAGGGGGATGAACAGACTGGGTAAATGTAACACATTTCTGCTTACTATCCCCCGTGGCCCAAAGGCAGATGATACAACTGGGTAAATGTAAACATCATTTTTGCTTACTTCCCATGGAACAAAAGGCAGAAACAGACTGGTAAAAGAAACATCATTTTTGCTTTCATCCCATGGGCCCCAAAGGGGGAATTACAGAGGATAAATTAAACACATTTCTGCTTACTATCCCAGTGGCCCAAAGGGAGATGATCGAAAGGTAAATTAAACATCATTTCGCACATCCCATGGCCCAAAAGGGAGAAAATACAGTGGATAAATTAAACACATTTGCTTACTTTCCCCTGGCCCCAAAAGGGAGATGATTCAGACTGGTAAATGTAACTCATTTTGCTTACTATCCCAGTGGCCCCAAAAAGATAAAACCAGTGGATAATGAAACATATTTCTGCTTCTATCCAGTGGCCCCAAAAAAATGAAAAAGACTGGTAAATGAAACAGCTTACTATCCCCGTGGCCCAAAAGGGAATGAACGCTGGATAAAAGTAAAAAACAAATTTTTGCTTACTTCCCGTGGCCCCAAAAGGGGATGATACAGATGGATAAATGTAAAAACATTTCTCTTACATCCCATGGCCCCAAGGCAGATGATACAGATGGGTAAATGTAAACATATTTCTGCTACTACCCCCCTGGCCCCAAGGCAGATAATACAGACTGGATAAAGTAAACATTATTTTGCTTACATCCCGGGGCCCCAAAAGGGAGATAAACAGATGGATAAAGTAAACATCATTTTCCCTTTCTATCCCCGTGGCCCAAAGGCAATAATAAGACCCATAAATGTAAAATCATTTTTGCTTACACCCCCGTGGCCCCAAAGGGGGATTACAGACCGGGTAAATTAAAAAACATTTTTGTTACTATCCCCCGTGGGCCCCAAAGGAATAATACTGCACGGTCAAAAATAAACCAACCAAGTCTGGTCCTCGCCGCTAGGTTTGGGTTTGGGCATAAGCTCTAAACGCAAAAAACTCTGGGCCCCGGCAACAGCCCCCATCGGCGGGGGCCAGCCAAATTTAAACAGGGGAGAGGGGCCCCCAAAAAGGTTGTCCAACCGACGGGCTAAGTAGCTGACCGACGCCTCGATGTTGGTCAAACCCGTTCGATGCCCATCAGGGCCCCATCAGCCAAACTTGAGCACGGGGAAGTAAAAACCAAAACTTCCGAGACGTGGAGTGGCTGGACCGCAGGGCTCGATAGGTCCGGTCAGACGTCTTTGGGGCCCCACCCAACTCCTACAGCCAATTTCACCAATGCCCACCATTGGTCGACGACGCCGGAAAAGGGGGAAGGGAAAGGCGTGTGTGGTGGGGGAAAACAAGCTAATCAATTAAATGACCCAAAGACCACCACAAAGGGGTAGGCGTTAGGCGTGACTGTCATGATTGAAAATCCCAAAGGAATTTAAGGGGGATAATTCGGGTACGAGGGGTAAAAATACTGACCAAAGGTTTCCCTTGGGCAGATGAGTTTCAAGTAAATTTGGGACGGAGTGGAGAACAAACGAAGGGAAAAGGGAAAAGAGAGAAGAGAGAGGGAAAAGGTTCTAGGTCTGCTCGAGAAAAAAGCAGAGAGATGAGGGGGGGAGAGAAGAGAACCAAGTTGAAGATTAGCAAGAAGTCTCAGAGGGGATAAAGAAGGGTGTGGAGAGAGGAGTTGCAACAATGAAGAGAAAAAGGAAAAAAAAAAGGAAAAGAAAAGCAACCCTGTCCATTTAATAGAGCAACTAAAAAGAGAGAGATGCAATGCGTTTAAGCAGGGAAGGGAAAAAGGGAACGATCGAGTTGATAGTCACGTTCCACTTAACCGGGGTTTGACCTCATCCTGGCACCATTCGTCAAGCAGAACCAAACCAACGCCATGCAGAACCAATCCAGTGCAGCAGTTGTGTCGTGTTTGGAAAGTGCAGTGAAAGAAAAAAAAAAGGGGGAAAAAAAAAACAGTGATTTTGTGAATAGTTAAATCACCTGGCCAGGTAAAGTAAAAAACTATTTTAAACCCGGGGTTTGTTAATGATGTTTTAATAAAGATTTTTGAAGTTCAGGGGAAAAAAAAGAAATTTTTTTTTTTGTTTGATTCCTATGCATTGAGTTTCGTTTTATGATCATGTGTAGAAAGTTTTAAAACTTTACTAGTGGTTTGATGTACGAATCATGATATATGAATGAGATGTAAGCAAACTGTGAGGTGTTTTGGGTGTGCGCTATCCTTCCTCCCGACATCACCCGAGGTTTACAAATACAGACTGGAAAATGTAACATTATTTCTGCTTACTATCCCAGTGGCCCAAAGGCAGATAATACAGACTGGATAAATGTAAACATCATTCTGCTTACTATCCCAGTGGCCAAAGGCAGATAATACGACTGGATAAATGTAAACATCATTTCTGCTTACTATCCAGTGGCCCAAGGCAGATAATACAGACTGGATAAATGTAAACATCATTTCTGCTTACTATTCCCAGTGGCCCAAAGGCAGATAATACAGACTGGATAAATGTAAACATCATTTCTGCTTACTATCCCAGTGGCCCAAAGGCAGATAATACAGACTGGATAAATGTAAACATCATTTCTGCTTACTATCCCAGTGGCCCAAAGGCAGATAATACAGACTGGATAAATGTAAACATCATTTCTGCTTACTATCCCAGTGGCCCAAAGGCAGATAATACAGACTGGATAAATGTAAATCATTCTGCTTACTATCCCAGTGGCCCAAAGGCAGATTAATACAGACTGGATAAATGTAAACATCATTTCTGCTTACTATCCCAGTGGCCCAAAGGCAGATAATACAGACTGGATAAATGTAAACATCATTTCGCTTACTATCCCAGTGGCCCAAAGGCAGATAATACAGACTGGATAAATGTAAACATCATTTCTGCTTACTATCCCAGTGGCCCAAAGGCAGATGATACAGACTGGATAAATGTAAACATCATTTCTGCTTACTATCTCAGTGGCCCAAAGGCAGATAATACAGACTGGATAAATGTAAACATCATTTCTGCTTACTATCCCAGTGGCCCAAAGGCAGATATTACAGACAGGATAAATGTAAACATCATTTCTGCTTACTATCCCAGTGGCCCAAAGGCAGATATACAGACTGGATAAATGTAAACATCATTTCTGCTTACTATCCCAGTGGCCCAAAGGCAGATGATACAGACTGGATAAATGTAAACATCATTTCTGGCTTACTATCCCAGTGGCCCAAAGGGAGATGATACAGACTGGATAAATGTAAACATCATTTCTGCTTACTATCCCAGTGGCCCAAAGGGAGATGATACAGACTGGATAAATGTAAACATCATTTCTGCTTACTATCCCGGTGGCCCAAAGGAGATGATACAGACTGGATAAATGTAAACCATAATTTCTGCTTACTATCCCAGTGGCCCCAAGGCAGATGATACAGACTGGATAAATGTAAACATCATTTCTGCTTACTATCCCAGTGGCCCAAAGGCAGATGATACAGACTGGATAAATGTAAACTCATTTCTGCTTACTATCCCAGTGGCCCAAAGGGAGATGATACAGACTGGATAAATGTAAACATCATTTCTGCTTACTATCCCATGGCCCAAAGGCAGATGATACAGACTGGATAAATGTAACATCATTTCTGCTTACTATCCCAGTGGCCCAAAGGGAGATGATACAGACTGATAAATGTAAACATCATTTCTGCTTACTATCCCAGTGGCCCAAAGGGAGATGATACAGACTGGATAAATGTAAACATCATTTCTGCTTACTATCCCAGTGGCCCAAAGGGAGATGATACAGACTGGATAAATGTAAACATCATTTCTGCTTACTATCCATGGCCCAAAGGGAGATGATACAGACTGGATAAATGTAAACATCATTTCTGCTTACTATCCCAGTGGCCCAAAGGGAGATGATACAGACTGGATAAATGTAAACATCATTTCTGCTTACTATCCCAGTGGCCCAAAGGGAGATGATACAGACCGGATAAATGTAAACATCATTCTGCTTACTATCCCAGTGGCCCAAAGGGAGATGATACAGACCGGATAAATGTAAACATCATTTCTGCTTACTATCCCAGTGGCCCAAAGGCAGATGATACAGACCGGATAAATGTAAACATCATTTCTGCTTACTATCCCAGTGGCCCAAAGGCAGATGATACAGACTGGATAAATGTAAACATCATTTCTGCTTACTATCCCAGTGGCCCAAAGGCAGATGATACAGACTGGATAAATGTAAACATCATTTCTGCTTACTATCCCAGTGGCCCAAAGGGAGATGATACAGACTGGATAAATGTAAACATCATTTCTGCTTACTATCCCAGTGGCCCAAAGGCAGATAATACAGACTGGATAAATGTAAACATCATTTCTGCTTACTATCCCAGTGGCCCAAAGGCAGATGATACAGACTGGATAAATGTAAACATCATTTCTGCTTACTATCTCAGTGGCCCAAAGGCAGATGATACAGACTGGATAAATGTAAACATCATTTCTGCTTACTATCCCAGTGACCTAAAGGGAGATGATACAGACTGGATAAATGTAAACATCATTTCTGCTTACTATCCCAGTGGCCCCAAGGCAGATGATACAGACTGGATAAATGTAAACATCATTTCTGCTTACTACCCCAGTGGCCCCAAGGCTAGATAATACAGACTGGATAAATGTAAACATCATTTCTGCTTACTATCCCAGTGGCCCAAAGGCAGATAATACAGACTGGATAAATGTAAACATCATTTCTGCTTACTATCCCAGTGGCCCAAAGGCAGATAATACAGACTGGATAAATGTAACATCATTTCTGCTTACTATCCCAGTGGCCCAAAGGCAGATAAACAGACTGGATAAATGTAAACATCATTTCTGCTAACTATCCCAGTGGCCCAAAGGCAGATGATACAGACTGGATAAATGTAACATCATTTCTGCTTACTATCCCAGTGGCCCAAAGGGAGATAATACAGACTGGATAAATGTAAACATCATTTCTGCTTACTATCCCAGTGGCCCAAAGGCAGATGATACAGACTGGATAAATGTAAACATCATTTCTGCTTACTATCCCAGTGGCCCAAAGGGAGATAATACAGACTGGATAAAAACCTTCCTTTGTCAAACACAAACGGATAATACTGGGAGATTTCAATGCGCATGCTCCATTTTGGGAATATGGTTGCACCACTATAACTTGCAGCCGTTTAGTGGAATATATTGTTGACTCCAAATCGGTTTTATAAACGACGGTAGCGTTACCAGACTGCCAGACATTTCCTCTCATAAACCTGCTTCTGTTGATTTATCTTTCATTTCTCCGGAATTGGCAGCAAACTCGGTATGGTCAACAGAGGAGATACTTTGGGCAGCGATCATTTCCCAATCATCATACAGTTAAAGGAGCATGTTGAAAATGAAGAGAATGGAAATGAAGATAGCATCCCAAAGTTTTCATATAAAAATGCAAATTCGTCTCTGTATGAATCGATCTTGTCCAATACACATTTCCGTATTATGAAAATGAAGGTATAGATGCATATTATACAGAGTTTTGTCGAATGTCTTACAGGCTGCCGGAAAATCTATTCCTATTTGTAAAGATGCCCAACAGTGGAAATATTTGGTAATTCATGGTGGAATTTAGATTGTGCGATAGCTGTAGCTCTTAAAAAAGAAGCTTATAAAGCTTGGCTGAAAGTGAGAACAGATGAAAATTTCCAAGCGATGAAACATGCCAAAATAACAGTAACAGGTCGTTGCCCGAGCGAAAAGAATACATTTCTCAGAATTTTGTAGACACCAAAATATCGGAATCAAAAGATATACATAAGGTTTGGAAAATGGTTAAAAAATTGAAAAATGGTTATTGCTTGCAACAGTACCCAATTAAGTTAGATAATAATGCTCTTCCATCCTCACAGGAGAAAGCTGAGGCATTCGTCAAAATATTTTCAGAAAAAACTTGCTGTCTAGTCTTAGTCCATCTATCAGGTGTTTTAGAGAGGAGGAAGAAAAACGAACTATCTATCAGGATCCGCCACCAAATCATTTCCATTATTTAAACACTCCTATTACATATGATGAATTTTGGGAGACGTTAGAATCTTTTTCTTCAAATTCAAGTGCTGTTGGCCTAGATGGTATATCTATCAACTGTTATACCACTGCCTTCACATTGGAAACGATTACTGCATTCATTTACCAAAATGTTGGTTTAATGGAACTCTCCCTTGTATCTGGAAGAGATCTGTTGTAGTCCCATTCCAAAACAAGGTAGCCCAGGTCAGACATTGGTACTACAGCCGATAGCACTAACCTCTCACGTTGGAAAGTTGTTAGAAAAGATTATACAAAGACGCCTTTATATTTTTGTGAAAAAGAAAGTATAATCCCAGTGAATCAAGCGGGATTCGCAAAGGTCGTGTACAAAGATCATTTGG
>CM031620.1:186349-229683 GCA_018398815.1 Conus ventricosus | reverse complement strand
CCCTTTCGTCCCATCTCCTCCTCCCTCTCTCTCTCTCTCTCTTCTCCCTCTCTCTCTCTCTCTCTCTCTCTCTCCTTCTCGCTATCCGATAGGGTCGGGAACCAAGGATCTCTTCCTGCTTTTATAAATAAAGAAGCGTCACGACATCACGATTTTTATCCCCGCGCACGTACGTGCGTGCGTGCGTGCGTACCTGTGTGTGTGTGTGTGTGTGTGTGTGTGTGTGTGTGTGTGTGTGTGTGTGTGTGTGTGTGTGTGTGTGTGTTGTGTGTGTGTGTGTGTGTGTGTGTGTGTGTGTGTGTGTGTGTTGTGTATGTGTGTGTATGTGTATGTGTGTATGTGTGTGTATGTGTGTGTGTGTGTGTGTGTGTGTGTGTGTGTGTGTGTGCGTGTGCGTGTAAAAACCCACAACCCTTCTTGGCACTATACCTCAACAAAAAAAAAAAAAGAACAGACAAACAAAACAGAATTATGGACTGTGGTGTGTCTCTATTTGATGCCAAGAGCACAGTCACAATCAGTCGTGTCTCCCTGATGAGTCCGATCCAGCGAAAGAAAGGCCTAGGAGCAGGCAATATGCATTATAGATCTGCCTTCAAGAGGGATTACGATGGTTCCGTTATGCAGCTAGTGAAGGGCTTTCATATTTATGATCTATATTTTCCCATTTTCTTCATCTTCAACTTTTTTTTTTTTGAATTTCAAATCTTTGCCAAGTCATTACTATAATGACGGAAGAATTGTTAACCCGCACTTGTTTTCCCCCATTATTTAATTGTTCAGCATTAACAAACACACTGTTATCGTGTGCCGTCGTGTACCGGTGGAAATGGAGGACACGTATAAACATCGCATGCATCCGAAGTGATAAACTGGAGGAATAAATGGGATAAATGAAAATGAGTGACTGATATTTGAATGGTACGGGAAACGACTGAATGAGCGCCAGTAGGCTGCTCTTCGGCCGGCTCTACCTGGGTAGGCAGCCCGTTGAGTGAGTGAGGTAGTGTGTTTATTGTAAAGCGTTTAGAGCTTGGTCTGTGACCGAGGACAGGTGCTATATAAATACCCAATAAAATAATAATAATATAATAATAATAATAATGATTAAAAACGTGAATAAATAATAAACCAATGATGTTCAACTTCATTTCGGTGCGCCAGTCTCCCTAGAAACCGATGCTACACTACACCATTGCCTTGCGCCGCGTTCAAATGGTTCTAAACGTTCGCCGTGCAACCAAGCCTTATCTAGCGCCATCCAAAACGGCAACGCATGTTCGTATGCGCCCTCGGTCCGTTGGAACAGTCAGAGTGTTTACCGAGTTGCCGGAACGTTCAGTTGTTTGCTGTTGGTTGCTTGGTTGCTTGCTTGGTGGTTGCTTGGTTGCTTGATTGCTTGGTTAGTGTATTGGTTGGTTGGCTGGTTGGCTGGTTTGCTGGTTTACGCAAACGAACAAAATTAATAAACAAATTTCTGTCTTCCCTACCACTGCGACATTCTGGTACTTAAATGAACTCCTCTCTCTCTCTCTCTCTCTCTCTCTCTCTCTCTCTCTCTCTCTCTCTCTCCTCTGTGTGTGTGTGTGTGTGTGTGTGTGTGTGTGTGTGTGTGTGTGTGTGTGTGCGTGCGTGCGTGCGTGCGTGCGCGCGCGTGAGTGTGAGTCAATACTGCAACATTTTGATCTACTTGAATGAACTAGTACTTCCTCTCTCTCTCTCTCTCTCTCTCTCTCTCTCTCTCTCTCTCCTCTCTCTCTCTCTCTCTCTATGTGCGTGTCTCATATAGGCCTACTACAACATTTGAGCTACCTAACTGGACCGGTACTTCCTCTGTGTGTATGTATGTGTGTGTGTGTGTGTGTGTGTGTGTGTGTGTGTGTGTGTGTGTGTGTGTGTGTGTGTGTGTGTGTGTGTGTGTAAGCGCGCACGCACGTGTGTGTGTGTGTGTGTGTGTGTGTGTGTGTGTGTGTGTGTGTGTGTGTGTGTGTGTGTGCGTGTGTGCGCGCGCGCGCGTGCGCACTTGTGATATGTTTGCGGACATGCCTTTCTGGCATTTCTGAAGGCAGCGGGTCGGGAAACATCCAGCTGGCCAACATTCTGAGGGACAACCTCCGATATTTGGGCAATGAAGTTTACCCTTTGGGGGTTGTTGCCTTTCTGTGTGAAGTGGAATGTGACGCGGTGGAGGCCATGGCATCATCTCTGGCACCAGGATGATTTCTGAAGTGACCAGATGATGCAACTTGGGGCTGCTCTATTTCATTTGTAACAGGACCCAAATGATAAGAAACTGGTTACGAGAAGTAAACCAGTATGAGACCTTTACACCTGTCAATACGTAATGAATTACTAAATGATAAGAAAAGATTACGTTAAGCAAATTGCTGAAGGACCTTTATATCTGTCAATACGTAATGAATTACCAAATGATAAGGAAAGGTTACGTTAAGCAAATCGCTAAAGGACCTTTATATCTGTCAATACGTAATGAATTACCAAATGATAAGAAATGATTACGTTAAGCAAATCGCTGAAGGACCTTTATAGCTGTCAATACATAACACATTTATCAAACTACGTGTATTTTTTGTTTTTTTTTTTTTTTTTTTCTCAATAGCCCTTTATCTGCACTCCGAGCAATGCTACGTGGGATATACACTGAACCTTACAAAGATAAGCACTCTTACTTTCACTCAGCAAGGCAAAGCAGTAGCTTCGGAGCCCCCGAAAGGCAACTGTAGTTATTTCCCTTGCTCTCTCTCTCTCTCTCTCTCTCTCTCTCTGAACATATTTTGTCATCAAACTGAGCGCAAATCGCTTAAACAGCAAGAGGCCAAGTAAGCCTGCAGAGCCTTCGAAACCTTTGAACTTCACCAAGTCGTTATAAAGTTACCAAATGTGTTGACTCGATAATCTTCGTGTGCTGCGTCGTTTAAAAGGGGATTTGCCACAATTGAAAAACATCTAGTTCACGACGACCGCGATCCTTCCTAACAACTGAGTCTTCATTGATCAGAAATTAATCTTTGCGAATACGAGTTGGTAGCCGTCGAGTTATGCGTCAAACATCAGCGATTTTAGTAGCATAACGTGCACAGTATGGTAAATACAACCACGGGACGAATGACGCTGATATGCAATCGAAAGATTTCTGGCAACATTTCTCACGCTCCGAGCCATATTCCAGTTTTCTTCCAAGTTACCAACTATGAAGATAGACCTAGAATACACATAGTTCAAGCCACTGGTGATGTCGACACAATTTCGTCACTTAATCGCTAAACCTGTCGCTTAAACTTCAGCTTCAGTTTCAGTGTCATCAAGGAGGCGTCACTGCGTGCGGACTAGTCCATATACGCTACACCCACATCCGCTAAGTTTTGAGACCACACTACGCATGTTTTAAGCTGATGGATAAATGAATTAACAACACAGATGAGAGAATTGAAGAAGAGGGTCTCGTGCTACGACTTAGCAGATGTCTGACTACGCATTAGCCGATGCGCTGGTCAGACTGTCAACCTCGGTGTAATGTCGATGGAGGAAGGACTAGCGCACAGCCAAACACACTCACAGCTTGCTTACAATCTCATTCATATATCATGCATTCGTCACATCAAACCACTAGTAAAGTCTATAACTTACTATACAATGATCATAGAAAGAACATAATGCATATAGAATCAAACAAAATAAAACATTCTCTCTTTCCTGAACTTCACAAAATCATTTATCTAAAAATCATTACCTAACCCGGGTATAAACAGATTTCTACTTTACCTGGCCAGGTGATCTTAACTATTCACGAATCACTGTCTTTTCTTTTCTTTTCTTTTTCTTTTCACTGTCACTTTCACAACACGACACAACCGCCGGCACTGGTGTTGGTCTGATGGCGCCTGGTCAGGTGAGGACTGTTGGCGTTGGTCTGTGGTTCTGCTTGGCGAAGTGACGCTGCCAGGTATGAGTCGAACCCCCGGTTAGGGTAGAACAGTGACTATCAACATCGATCTGTTCTCCTTTCTTTCTTCCTGCATTAACGCATTGCACTCTCTCTCTCTCTCTCTCTTCTAGTCTGCTCTTATCAAATGGACATGGTTGCTTTTCTTTTTCTTTTTCTTTTCTTTCTTTTCTTCTTCATAAATTAGCAACTCTCTTTCTCTCTCCACATCTCTCCTCAGTCCTTCCTCTGCAGACTATCTCATGCTAATCTCTCAACTTGGTTTCTCTTCTCTCCTCATCTCTCTCTCTCTCTGCCCTTCTCTCCTGCAGAGCTCCACTCAGAACCTCCTCTCTCCCTCTCTCTCTCTATTCGTTCTTCCCCGTTCTCCGTTCTCTCACTCACGCATTCTTTTATTCGTTCCGATCTGTCCAAAAACGGGCGAGTACCATTGGTCAGTATTTTTACCCCTGACACCGAGGTTGTCTCCCTCTAATTCCATTGGATGTTCAAATCATGACAGTCCCGCTACACGCCTTACTCTCTGTGGTGGTCAATTGGTCATTTAATTGATTAGCTAGATTTCACCCCACCACACACTACCTTCCCCCTTCCCTACTTCACTGGCGCGGTGTGGCTTAAGTGGTGGACACTGGTCAATCTAAATTGGCCAGCTGAGTCTGGGTAGGCACCACGACGTCCGAGTAACAATGACGTTGGTTCCACAAAGTGGCTAGATGAGCTTGAGCTCGGCTCTGCGACTCGTCTCGCTAGACATCGAGGCGTCGTCAAAGCTGCTTAGCCGTATAGCCGGACAGTCCGTCTTCCTGAAGCCTCTCCGCTAAGCTTAATTGGCCGGACCCGACCCATGGGCCCGTCTCTCTGACGCCTAGAATGTTTTGAGTTTGGACTTAGGTCGAACAAATTGACTGGCGACTCCCCAAGTTGGGTTGTTCCCCAAGTTAGGTTGTTTCCCCCAAGTTAGGTTGTTTCATTTTTTTGTCCGTGACAATTTCCCCCTTGCAAAGACCATGCTCCGCATTGTCTCAAAACAACGGTACAAAAAGGACAACAACCGAATTTGCTGACACACAGCTACACGCGCAAAGTTTGGAAAATACTTTACAACCAACGGTTTATAAGTTAATAAAATATACAATTAGTGAATACCACTCCAATGAGTTACATTGACGTGCGCTCTTGCGTTATTTCAACTCATTCTATAACGACCTCTGTGCGCACTTATGCAATTCCCCTACCTGCGGATTTGCCATCTCTCCTTTTCACAATTCTTATGAAAAGCACAATATAATATGATCGCGATCCATGACACTTCACTGAGGAATCTCCATCCTCGCTTATTGCAAATAATGCATCACTACACAAGCGACTGTATGCTCCAAGTATAAACTACTCCACATGAACAAGTCTCACAAAGAAAATATGAACAAGTCTCACACAAAAAAAAATATGAACCATAGCCAACTGGGAATGAACCCATATCCAATCAACATAACTGGAATCAACACATATTATCAACAATGCACCCTGGATATGACTGACTTCCTCTGAGTTGCAGCTTGCTAGACTACACGACTTAAATATGTCAGCTCGACATTCTGTCGACGGGAATGTACTGCACTCGATACCTGTAGGGCTGCAGTGCCATTGCCCAACGCAGAACTCTGCTGTTTTTCAACTGTGCCTCCTGCAGGAATTTGAGTGGTTGATTGATCTGTCTCTATCACGAACTCTTTCCCATACAAGTATTTGTGGAACTTCTGCACGGCCACACGACCGCTAAACACTCCTTCTCCACCGTTGCGTACCCTTCTTCACACTTTGTCAACTTCCTGCTAGCATATCTCACAGGAAACTCGACCCCTTCATGCTCCTGCAACAATACTGCACCTATCCCACCACCTGATGCATCTGTCCGCAACAAAAATGGTTTGGACATATCTGGTAGCTTCAAGATGGACGGGAACCTAGTCTTTCCAACACCGTCTGCAGTGCTTGCTCTGCAGCGTCTGACCATTCGACCACTGCCGGCTTCCCTGCCTTGATCAAATCACTGAGAGGACTCGTGATTGCAGCGAAATTTGGAACAAACTCCCTATAGAACCCAATAAAACCTAGCAGACTCCTGACTTCTGTTTTGGTCTTTGGTCTCTCTGAGTTCATCATCTTCTCCACCTTTCCTCTTTCCGGCTGCTTTGTGTCGCTTCCGACAACAAAACCTAGGAACTCCAGGCTTGGAAAGCCACCTGGCACTTTGTTGGTTCTGGCTGTGAGATTGGCTTGTCTCAACCTCTCCAAGACTGCTCCTAGCTGCCTCATATCTCCTCCCATGTCTCGGATGCTATCAGAATGTCATCCATGAAATTCACGACACCTTCCAATCCCGTCAATAGCTTCCTCATCATTCGAGAAAAGACCGCGGGTGCGTTGACCATCCCAAAGGGAGTACTCGCCACTGGTATAGCCCATAGGAGTGGAAAATGCTGTGACTTCCTTTGAGTCATCACTCAAGGCTATTTGCCAGTAACCCTTGCTCAGATCGATCCTGGTGAAATACTGGCTCTTGCTTGTGGCGATCTGAGCGAACAGGTCTTCCATGTTGGGTATGACCTCTGCATCGACCTTGGTGACACTGTTCTAGACGTCTATAGTCGACACAGAATCGATGTCCACCTGACTTTTTCCTCATAAGACGACGGGTGCACTATATGATGATTGGACGGTTCAATCACCCAAGGTCCAACATCTTTTTCTACCTCCTCCTCGATCACTTGCTTGGTGGCATATGGGATCGGGTAGGCTTTCACATGTACGGGTTTCTGCGATGTTAACTCCACCGTACATGTTTCTAGAGTTGTCCTGCCTGGTTTATCAGTCAGGGACGCCCTATACTGTTCTAGGAGCCCACTAACTTCCTCCTGTCTCCTACTGTCTAGCCCTTCATACAGTGACACATCCCTGTATGACTCTTCCCTGGAAACTCAGGCAACAAAATCTCCCTTCCTCTGCTGGGTCTCCCTCACCTCCATACAATGATTGCTGCTGCGCCTATGTGCTGACTCTCACGCTGAATATATTTGCGGAGTAAATTTGCATGGAAAAGTTTTGATTTCCCATTCACATCGATTCGGTAGTCCTGATCTACCTTTTCAATGATGGTGAAGGGCCCCTTCCAATGCATCAGCAGCTTGTTGTGATCCGTGGGAAGCAGTAACAGGACTTGATCTCCTCACCTTGAGGAATTGCTTCCTCACCTTCCTGTCATACTGCTTCTTCTGGACGACCCTAGCCTCCTGCAAACTCTCCCTTGCGACCTTACATGTCTCCTCGAGCCTATTGCGTAAGTCTACCAATACTGATATGTGGTTTTGACTTCTTCGGACTCCTGTTCTCGGACCACAGCTCTTTGAGAATGCACACCGGTCCCCGAACTGTCCGCCATACAGCAGCTCAAATGGCGAAAAGCCTGTGCTTTCCTGAGGGGCTTCTCTGTAGGCAAACAGTGCCGCTGGAATGTAGCGGTCCCAATCTGCTGGCCTTTCCTCACAGAGCTTCTTTAAGATGCCCTTCAGCACAACCGTTGAATCTTTCCACCAAGCCATGCATTGTGGATGGTATGGGGTAGTGAGCAGCTGTGTGAACCCTAGCAGCCTGTTGACCTCCCTCATCACGCCTGAGGTGAACTGTGACCCCCTGTCACTGAGAATTTGTGCTGGCACACCCACGCGAGAGAAGATGTCTACCAGCCCTTCAGCGACCTGTTGCGTATCTACGCCTTTCAATGCAACCGCTTCTGGGTATCTGGTCGCGTAGTCCACAAGTGTCAACACATACCTGTGCCCACCTTTGGAACAGGCGCGATTGGGCCAATCAGATCAACAGCCACTCTCCTGAACGGTGTGTCAATTAAAGGGGATGTTTAAGAGGCGCCTTCCTCTTCACCCTCTTGTGGCTGACCTTTGACACCATCACATGACATGCAGAACCGCTTTATGTCTGCCATTGCTCCTGGCCAATGAAAGTCATCAAAGACTCGGTTCGCTGTTTTGCTGGTGCCGAGATGACCCGCCATGAGCGACTCGTGACCACGACATGACAGTGTCACGATAACCTGCTGGTACCTCTAACTGAGTGGTCACCTTACCTGTCTTCCCCTTGGTGAACACTCGGTACAACAGCCCGCCTTTCACAAGAAATTCTGTCTCACCTCCTCTAACCTCCTGTTCTCTCCACCTCTTGCCACTCCCAAGACTTCACGAGCGAAGGGTCTTGTTCCTGCGCTGCCCTAAACTCATCAGGCGACACATCTATGCCCGACTTCCTTCCTGGAACAACTAACGGTTTAACAACCTTTTCCTCCTTCTTGCTCCGTGTCTGAACTGCTGCCCTGTAGCAGTCAACAACTCAGGATCCCCTGGATCCCTTGCCCCTGGAATATTTCCAATGATCAAATCATGAAGGGTTTCTCCATCACCAACGCAGACAACTCGCCTGAGAGTAAGGGGTACGTACTTCTATCTTAGCAACTGGAAACTCCTCACAGTGCCATCGATTAGAGTACAGGTTGGATTTGCCCTGTCAATCCCCTTTATCGACCAGCGTTGTTCGTACTACCCCGCATGAAACAACCAGTGTCTCGTAACACTTTCACCTCTGCTGGCCAATCCACCCTTCTTCCACTGGTAACGAACCACTCAGCCTAGTGCCCTCCATCCTGACACTGACTGCTGTCCAGTGCTAGCCATAGGCTGCACTCTACCCTCTTCAGACTGAATCCCTTTTGGTTCCACTGCTGGTCGTTTCCCTTGACGACCTTATCCACCTCTTGCAATGGCTGCTGCCTTCTGGAACTCATGCGACAATCCCTCGCCACATGTCCCTTCTTGTGACAAATGAAACACTAATGTCCCTTTGCCCTTCCTTCTGCCCCACCACTGGGTTTGCAGACTTTGCAGAAAACTCTCCTAGTCTCCTTGCACTTTCTCACCTGTGCTAGCACCTGTTTCCTGCACCTTAGTGCCCAAACGTGCCTCTTATACACCTCTGCGAACTTCAACAACTCCCTGCTGTTCTGGCTGTCTTTCTTTCAAATGTATGGTTAACTCAGGGCGCAACTGACAAAATCTGTTCTTTCATAACTAGCTCTTTCAATTCAGTGAACTCCTTCTTCGTACCACTCAACTCTAACCATTTCTCAAAATAGTGATCTAGACTGCACCAAACTGAGTGTACGTTTCCCCTGCTTGCAATCTAGCTGAACGAAATTTCTTTCTGAATCCTTCCTCTGTGAGGTCAAATCCCTTCATTAAAGACTCCTTCACAGCACCAAAATCAGACTGTTGTTCTGCTGGTAACGCAGTGAAAAATCTGCAACGCCTTACCCGTCAGTAACGCTGACAAAATGACTGCCCACTCTTCTGGAGGCCAACCGACTGGTCGCAAACGTTTCGAAACGACTGATGTAATGCATCAATCGAATCGTTCCTTCAGGAATTTTGGCAACTTGGTCGGGGGGCATAGTCTGCGCACAGAGTCACTGGAAACTGAACTCCCATCCTCGGTGGTCTCCTCTGTATTCTTACTTTCTCTAACTCTAATTGAACCTTTAATCTCTCCGTTTCTCCTAGCCTGATTATCATTAGCCTGAATCCTTAATTTTTTATTTCTTGCGCTTTACTGCAACGCGTCGTCTTTCCGCGCGTTCATCCCTTTCCATCTTTGTTGGTTTTCAACAAATGCACGCAACTCATCTCCTGAGTAACCTAAATCACGAGCGCGCTCACAGTTGTTCAATAGTGTGTTCTTTTCGTCCGCCTTATATCTCCTTATTTTTTTTTTTTTTTAACAAGATTTTAACTACTAGACAGCCAAACTGGTGGTTACCGACACGATGTGACGTAATAGCACAATCCTATGATGATAATTAGCTTGGGACAACTAGTTAGTTTTTATAAGACCCAGCGCCTGACCCAACTATGAGAGCGAATTTATAGGCAATCTGTGCGAAATGAGTACTCTGGGGCTGAATGCCAAGCCTAGTATTAACATCTTGGAAGCAATCCAAGCCTAGTATTTAACTATCTTGGGAACATACAGTAAGACAACCCCTTGTCTTAGGATTACAATTATTTGAATCCACCCAGCTCCTCTCTGAGAAGTTGAACATTATAATAAATGGGCCAGAATATCCTGGCAGGCTCGCCAATAAATTGTCAACCTCGGTGTAATGTCGATGGAGGAAGGACTAGCGCACAGCCCAAACACACCTCACGCTTGCTTACAATCTCATTCATTATATCATGCATTCGTCACATCAAACCACTAGTAAAGTCTATAACTTTACTATACATGATCATAGAAAGAACATCAATGCATATAGAATCCAACCAAAATAAACATTCTCTTCTTCCTGAACTTCACAAAATCATTTATCTAAAACATCATTACCTAACCCGGGTTATAAACAATTTCTACTTTACCTGCCAGGTGATCTTAACTATTCACGAATCACTGTCTTTTCTTTTCTTTTCTTTTTCTTTTCACTGTCACTTTCACAAAACGACACAACCGCCTGCACTGGTGTTGTCTGATGGCGCCTGGTCAGGTGAGACTGTTGGCGTTGGTCTGTGGTTCTGCTTGCGAAGTGACGCTGCCAGGTATGGGTCGAACCCCCGGTTAGGGTTAGAACAGTGACTATCAACATCGATCTGTTCTCCTTTCTTTCTTCCTGCATTAACGCATTGCACTCTCTCTCTCTCTCTCTCTTCTAGTCTGCTCTTATCAAATGGGACATGGTTGCTTTCTTTCTTTTTTCTTTTCTTTCTTTCTCTTCATAAATTAGCAACTCTCTTTCTCTCTCCACATCTCTCCTCAGCCTTCCTTGCAGACTATCTCATGCTAATCTCTCAACTTGTTCTCTTCTTCCTCATCTCTCTCTCTCTTGCCCTTCTCTCCTGCAGAGCTCCACTCAGAACCTCTTCTCTCCCTCTCTCTCTATTCGTTCTTCCCCTCGTTCTCCGTTCTCTCATCACGCATTCTTTTATTCGTTGCCGATCTGTCCAAAAACGGGCGAAGTACATTGGTCAGTATTTTACCCTGACACCCGAGGTTGTCTCCCTCTAATTCCATTGGATGTTCAATCATGACAGTCCCGTCTACACGCCTTACTCTCTGTGGTGGTCAATTGTCATTTTAATTGATTAGCTAGATTTCACCCCCACCCACACTACCTTCCCCCTTCCCTACTTCACTGGCGCGGTGTGGCTTAAGTGGTTGGACACTGGTCAATCTAAATTGGCCAGCTGAGTCTGGGTAGGCACCACGAGTCCGAGTAACAATGACGTTGGTTCCACAAAGTGGCTAGTGAGCTTGAGCTCGGCTCTGCGACTCGTCTAGCTAGACATCGAGGCGTCGTTCAAGCTGCTTAGCCCGTATAGCGGACAGTCCGTCTTCCTGAAGCCTCTCCGCTAAGCTTAATTGGCCGGACCCGACCCATGGGCCCGTCTCTCTGACGCTAGAATGTTTGAGTTGGACTTAGGTCCGAACAAATTGACTGGCGACTCCCCAAGTTAGGTTGTTCCCCCAAGTTAGGTTGTTTCCCCAAGTAGGTTGTTTATTTTTTGTCCGTGACACAGACCTTGAGTGCCTACCTAACATTGGTTGTCTTTTTTTTCTTTTTGTATGTGTGTGTAGTGAATGTACACATGTGTGTGAATGGATGTGTAGGCACGAGCCCATGTGTGTGCGGTGCGCATGTGTGTGTGTGTAAGTGTGTGCGCGCGCTTGTGTGTGTGAATGTGTGCGTTCACGAGTGTGTGTGTGTGTGTGTGTGTGTGTGTGTGTGTGTGTGTGTACACGTTGTGTGCCTGCATGCATGTGCGTGTGTGTGTGCATGTGCAGAGTGTGCGTGTGCATGTTGTGTGTGTGTGTGTGTGTGTGTGTGTTGTGTGTGTGTGTGTGGTGTGTGTGTGTGTGTGATTTGTGGTTTGTGTGAGCACACATACGTACTGCATATATATGTGTACATATAGTGTGTATATGTGTGTCCTTGTATGTGGGCGAGTACGCATATGCGGTGTGTATGCATTTGTGTGTTCATGTGTATGCGTGTATGTGCGCACGCGTGTTAGTGTGTCGTGCACATGCGCGCACGTGTATATGTGTGCGTAGAGCGAGCGGACGTACGCGCGCACGTTTGTGTGTGTGTGCGTGTGTGTGTGTGTGTGTGTGTGTGTGTGTGTGTGTGTGTGGGTGTGTGTGTTGTGTGTGCGCGCGCGCGCGCGCGTGTGTGTGTGTGTGTATGTGTGTGAATGTTCAGAAGATGACTTAGGATCGAAAACAAGATCAAGGCCATCAAATACAACATATACGTGCACGCGCGCCACACGCGCGCGCGCACGCACACACACCCACACACACACACACACACACACACACACACACACACACACACCAACTTCTCCCCCTCACACATACACCACCCACGCATAACACACACACTCTCTCTCGCCCTCTCTCTCTCTCTTTCTCTCTCTCTCTCTCTCTCTCTCTCCTCTCTCTCTCTCTCTCTCTCTTCTCTCTCCCTCACACACAAATGCTTGCACACTCATGTCCGTGGACTCTAATTACACGCTGCCATCACCCCACTGATGAACACACCCAGCCCACACACGTCTACAGTATGCACTGGAGGTCCTGGGAGATTGAAAGTCTTGTCTCAGTTGACATGTGTTTGATCATTTGTACCTGTTATTGGAAAGGCCCAGTATGAGTTTGCCCCAATCTCTAGGAAGTCTTCGCAGTATTGGCCTTGAGATTATTTCAATGCTTGTTTGGTTGGAGATGTTTCTTGCTCTTCCTTAAGTCTGGATGTGCGACCACTTCCTCTCTTGATGTTCAGATCTGAAAGATGGGTCTATGGTATAGTGGCTTTGCTCTTGTTTGCTTAAGAGATTTCTCCATTTCGTATCACATCAGATCGGCCAAGCTGTAATCCAGTTCTTATCGTTGCCTTGCCAGCCAGTGTGTCTGCTCTCTTTTTCCTTTAACTCCAGCATGTCCAGGCAGTACATCCATGTGAGTCCTCCAATGGAAGGCTGCGCATTAGTTCATTCCAGCAGGGCTTCCCATTCCACTTTTCACTTTCTGAAGTAGATTCAAGGAGTCAGTCAGTATCATGGCCTGTTGAGTTTGAAACTGGCTTATGGATGAAAGCCAGTGGAGTGCTTGTGTCACTGCTTCTACCTCCATTGTTAGACTTGAAGTTGTTAAACTGCGCGCCATTGTCTTCCTGGATAGTTCGGCCATTTTGGTTCACTGTGTATCCCCAGCCTGACTTTCCTTTGACAGAACCGTCAGTGTTTATTAAAATATCATCATTTGTGTAAAGGTCTTCTACCTGCATCTGAATTTCTGCATTGGGTTTGCCTTCTGGCCATTCTCTACAATGTCTTCCAAATTCTGGAGCGATGGCGATTCGCTAGAGGTCTTTCAAGCGGTCTGGATACTTTTCCCATTCCTTGGTTTCTTTTAAACTTCAAATAATCGCAAAGGTGTTACGGAAAACCTCGTTGTTTTGCAAACCTGCATTGGGCAAATCTGAAGCCGAGCCGACGCGTTTACGACATGCAGAAACGTAGAACCCACATTTCAAGATTTGCGGTGTTTGGGTTGGGTTTTTTCCTTATATTTTTTAGGGTTTTTTCCTTATATTTTTTAGGGTTTTTTCCTTATATATTTTAGGTTTTTTTTTTCCCTTTTTCTTTTGTTTGTTTGTCTGTCTTGAGGGCGGGGGAGGGAGGGGGAGTAACTGCAAGCCTTGAGCAGTTTTCAGCCGTTGTTTTTCAATTTTGAGGAAATATTTCAATACAAACGCCAGTGCTGTTCTGTGCCTGCCAAGCTCCGGATGGCTGGCCTTCAGGATTGCAACGAACAAGGAAGCACGAGCTGAAACCGTCATGAACATGACGCCGTATAGTACTGCTTCACTGCTTTACATAAACCGTCATGAACATGGCGCCGTATAGTACTGCTTCACTGCTTTACATAAAACGTCATGAACATGGCGCCGTATAGTACTGCTTCACTGGTTAACATAAAACGTCATGAACATGGCGCCGTATAGTACTACTTCACTGATTAACATAAAACGTCATGAACATGACGCCGTATAGTACTACTTCACTGGTTAACATAAAACGTCATGAACAAGACGCCGTATAGTACTACTTCACTGTTTTACATAAAACGTCATGAACATGACTCCGTATAGTACTGCTTCACTGCTTTACATAAAACGTCATGAATATGGCTCCGTATAGTACTGCTTCACTGCTTTACATAAAACGTCATGAACATGACGCCGTATAGTACTGCTTCACTGGTTAACATAAAACGTCATAGGCCGTTCCTAAACATCTCCACATAGATCACTGATGTAAATCATACTCTACTCAGTCTGTTCACAGGCCGTTCCTAAACATCTCCACTTAGAGCCGCCATGCGGGGAAACTCCGGTCAGCTGGAACAAGTTGCTGTACTTACCTTTGATGGTTGGATAGAAAAATAAAAACGTTGCTATGATCTGACTAGAGAGAGAGAGAGAGAGAGAGAGAGAGAGAGAGAGAGAGAGAGAGGAGACAATGACAATGACAATGACAATGACAAATAATTTAATTGAGCTAGGCCTCGTGCCCGTGTCAATGGGGACATTGGGATGGGGGGGGGGGGGGGGTGTGTGTGGACAACAACATTGTGGAAAAAGCAAAAGTAACAGCAAAATAACAACACCTTGCAAGTATACATGCACTTTCTCGGCCAGGTAGGTAACTTTCACATTCTCCTCAGTCATGGATGTATACATACTGATCAAAATACGCACCAATATACAGCTTAGGGCATATCATTTACAAATCTCACAGAAGATACATTCATTTGTAATTGCCTTAAAAACCTGTAAACCTTTTCATGATCACACACACACGCACACACACACATTCGCACACACCCACACACCCACACACACACACACACACACACACACACACATACACAAGACACACACACTCGCCCACATACACTCACACATACAAGCTCTTTTGCTTTTAGAGGGGAAAATGTACCCCGAATTATACATAAAATGTATGAACTTTACGTCCCATTCGTTTTTTTTTTACATCTGATTTCAAAAGCTTTAGTTATGAAAGCAGCAACATCTTTGGCCATTTTATCATTGGCAAGTAATAATGACATCTTGAAAGCCGACGCTCTTGCATAATATTTAGTGGGTATGAAATGCTCTCGAACATCCTTATATTTAGGGCATACAATAAAAAAGTGATATTCAGATTCCAACTGACTTGGACAAAAAGGACAGCAGAGTGCCTCTCGGGGAACACTCGAATGCCGCAGTTTGTGAGTATTTAAACAAGATACGCCTAACCTGAATCTTATGAGATTTTTACGATTGTTCAAATTACTTACCGTAAACAGATAATTCGGTATTTGTCTGAATTGCTTAAAGGAAGAATAGAAGGAAAAGCGATCGCTAACATCCATTCGGGTATACCATTCTTGAAGATGACAGTCAATCAACCGATTTCTAAATTCTAAGAGAAAACCTTTGACGTTGTAAACGTTCTGGTTTTCCCATACATACCCAAAGCCATATCGGTTTAACATAGAGCAAACTGATGAAACCCAGTTGTTCTTGCCTCGATGATGCAAATCATATAACGTGTTGTAAGCTTTCTTAGGAAGGCGATTATCCGGCATATTAACGACACGTATCCAATACTTGATACATTTAGTATAATTGTTTATATAGAGTGGATACCGACCAGTTTCTCCATAGACTAAGGCGCTGGGTGTTTTTTATGGACACATTTAAGAATCTCTTGAGTGCAAACAAATGCACTTTTTCAATAATTGAGTTGTTTGCAATCAAACCCCATACTTCAGCACCATAGCTAAGCACTGGCTGGACTTGACAGTCGAAAAGTTTAAAGAACAATTTCGGGGAAAGACTTTGAAACTTCCACAGTAGTTTTATAATATTGATGACTTGACGTTTTGCCTTGGATGCTAAATCCTCAAGGCAGTGGGAAAAAGAAAGACCGTGGAAAAGATAACACCTAAATATTTATACTGATTAACAATTTCTAGTTGCCTACCGTCGTAGAACCATCTTTCCCTTGAGGCGATATACCCCCCATTTCTAAACACAATAACTTTTGATTTTTCTAAATTAACGATCAAATCGAGTTTTTTCGCTGTGCTACACAAAACATTCAGTTGCTGCTGGAGACCAATGACGGTAGATGCTACGAGTGCTACATCGTCGGCAAAAAGCATAATTTGTATCTCTATGAAGTCTGGTAATAAGGGAATACCATGTTTACCATATTGAATTATTTCTTCAGCAAGCGCATTAATGAATAGCGAAAATAAAACCGGACTGCATATTTCTCCTTGCTTCAGACCCCGAGGACACATAAAAGTGTCAGTTAAATCTCCCCCCACTTTAACCCTAGCTTTGACATCTGTGTATATGCTTTTAAGTGCATTGTACATCTTACCCTTTACACCTTTTTTCTTTAAGATTGACCAGAGTTGGCTTCTATCTACCGAATCGAAAGCCTTTTTAAAGTCGATAAAAGCAACGTATAATTTCTTGTGGTTAGAGAGTTGCTTTTGTACCAGAGAAAGAAGGGTAAATATATGATCAGTAGTACTATAATTCTTTCTAAAGCCAGCCTGCACATCATTTATTACATCACAATCTTCAATCCATTTTGTTAAACGCTTGTTTAATATGTAAGTATATAATTTTGAACTAATGTTTAAAAGAGAGATACCTCTGTAGTTATCTGGGTTGTTTATATCACCCTTTTTATGCAAAGGTTGAATCAGAGCTTCACACCACATAGAAGGGAAGATGCCAAAATCAAAGAGTTTGTTGAAAAATTTCTTAAGGAAAAAAGAATAGTGGGGGTGCAATACTTATAAAATTCCCCAATAAGTCCGTCTGGACCTGGTGCTTTATTTGATTTTAAAGCCTTAACTGAATCAAGGATTTCCTCTTCAGTTATACAGACATCTAATTCATCAACATTACTATCAGCAACAGGAAAACACTCAGCTTGAAGTTCCTGAGAATTAGGACCAGAAGGAATCAGCTCATCATTAAAGACTTGTTTGAAATGCTGAAACCATTCTTCATTGGATATTGTGTTTGGTACATGAGAACAACTTTTTAAGACCTTACAGTGCTCCAAAACCGCTTAGAATCTTTGGCGTTTTCGTTAAGTGTGTTTAAAACTTGTTGTCTATATAACTGCTGCTTGTCTCGAAGAAAGTCTTTATACTCGTTTCTAATTATAGAATAGTTAAGTCTCAGTTGAACAGCATCGGGGTTGTTGTTAACTTTCACCTGACTGTACGCTCTCAATGCTTGTCTCACCTGACGGCGTTTAACATAGCACTCAGAGTCAAACCATGGGCTGCGCTTGATATTACCTGTGACAGTTTCTTTACTCATTATTTGACCAGCTATAAACAGACCTTCGTTTAGTTTCTTCAGTGCACACTCAAAATTGACATCAATCAATTCAATTGCTTCATGAAAGGTTGAATTGACCTTGTCAGACTGAAGTACACTGATAAAATCACCTTCTTTTGCTGGATCCCATGCATATTTTTAAATTTGGTTACCTTTAACCTTTCTGAAACATCAGAGAGAGAGAGAGAGAGACAGAGAGAGACAGAGAGAGAGAGAGACAGAGAGACAGAGACAGAGACAGAGAGACAGACAGACAGACAGACAGATAGACAGACAGACAGTCAGACAGACAGACAGTCAGACAGACAGACAGACAGACAGTCAGACAGACAGACAGACAGACAGACATTCAGACAGACAGACAGTCAGACAGACAGACAGACAGACAGACAGACAGACAGGCAGACGGACAGAGGCAAGGGAAAACTATATCATTGTTGTGCAGACAATTTTTACTTTCAATCCTAAAAGAAAATAGTGTTGACGTGTTGCTGCATGTGGTTAACAGATCGTTCATGGACTAATTTCACTCACATGTCGACGGATCATTGCTTCGTTCTGGATCTACCAAACACGCAGCTACATCGATCTGACTGGAAGATCGACTACTGGTTGTGCATGGTTAATGTTGAAATTTAACAAACACAGTTTTCACCCACTCCTTTCTCTGATTCCTCTACTCGTCATTTCTCCTTTCACTCTTGTATTTACTTTGAGTGAATGACGTGTAAGTGTGAAACAAAGTCCCTAGATGACAGCAGCTCAACAGCACATAACGCCAGAGAGGTGAGGATGATCAGCACAACATCACGAAGAAGAAGGGGGTGGGGAGTGTGGTGTAAGCAACACACGCACGCACACACACACACACACACACACACACACACACACACACACACACACACACACACACATACACACACGTATCAGATCTACTCAAAAGATCTGATATAAATCCAAGTAATATTGACACAAATCAAGCGGCCTCCCCTTGTCCTGCTTGGGAGATGAATAAAGCGCAGTTTGATATTAATTATACTGACATGAAGAAAAATGAGAATCCAAACATTATGAAAACTGAAGTCCAATAACATATACAGAACACTTATCCAAATCATTTAAAGATATATACAGATGGTTCACTCCTAGAAGATCACCGGGCAGGTTCAGCTTTTGTAATACCAGTGTTAAAAAAGGAAAAGTCATACTACATTGGCAAAAATCGATCCATCTCTACTGCTGAACTTATTGCTATTCTTATGGCTCTCAATTACATAGTTGATTTTTCATTACAGTTATTTCAAATCTTATTTTGTGTAGATTCCCAATCGGTACTCTATGCTTTAAGATCATCAGATTACAAGAAAAAGACCAAAATTATGTTAGAAATCAGTCAATTAACTCATATCTTAATTTTAAAAGGGACCAACGTTTCCTTCTGCTGGGTTCCTCCACATCTTGGATTTTCTTCAAATGAGTGGGCTGACAAAGTAGCGAAAAAGGGCGCAAGGCAAGGCACAGAATCCACTGAAATTCATGTTCCTTTATCCATTCAGGAGGGTTATCACTTGCTGGAACAAGCAGTATGGAGTAGAATTAAAGGCTATACCCTGATGAAAAGATAGACTCTCCAAGAATAAGCATATTGTTTCTCGTGGTTTGGATAACAAATCATACTTGAATCATACATGTGTAATCAAATTCAGACAGATTAGTTCGCTATCTTACAGGATAAAACTGAATGCGTTCTCACAAAATACAGCAAAAATGTTAGATGTTTATGTGGTGAACAAATTTCTAGCAAGCACATCATTTTGAATGTCAGAGGTTAAGACCTATCTTACCAGTGATTTCTGAAAATTGTATTGAAGGCGTTTTCAAAATGCTATTAGTTTGTTTAATATTGCGAAATGTTTACTTCATAGTCCTGCAGGACATTTGTTATAGGCTAGTTGATTGTATTTTTGTTAATGCTCATTTTTCATACTTTTTTTCCCTCCCTTTTTCCCCCCTTATCAAAGAGACATAAACACACAATACGGTCCCCCTCCCCTCCTCTTCCTCCCGATCCCCTCCCTCCCCCCTCCCCCCTCCTCCCGTCTAATATCACTATGTGGTAGACGTTAAATGGAAGACAACAACAACAACAACAAACAACAACACACACACACACACACACACACACACACATACACACACACACACACACACACACATACTCAAACACACACAACACATACTCAAACACACACACACACACACACACACACACACACACACACACACACGTACACACACACACACACACACACACAAACACACACACACTCACAAAACACACATTACACACACACAACCACACTCACAACACAAAACAATACAACACTCATACGCATCATTACGCCAGCAACACAAAAACACAACACACCTCACGACGCGCTCATAGCGCGCGGCGCCCACACACACCACACACACACACACACGCACGCACGCACGCGCACACACACATCACATACACACACACACCGCACACACCTCCTCCTCTCCACACCACACCACACACTCTCACACACACACACACACACACAACACAAACACCACATACACACACCACATTACACACACTCACACCTCACACACACACTCACTCACACATCACATTCACAAACGCACGCACGCACGCACGCTCGCAACGCTCGCACGCGACGGAACGCACGCACGCACACACACACAAACACACCCACACACACACACACACAGCCAGCATGACATGCCGACAATTGCCTTTGCCCAGAAAAAAGAACAAGACTTTACCCGGCGGACTGAGACAACTCCACATCAAGGATGGGTGGAAAGAGTGAGAGCAGTGAGAGCGAGGCGGGGGGGGTGTTTTTATGAGAGCGAGGGTGGTGGGTGGGGAGGGAGGGAGAAGGGGAGGGTCGTTACATAGGTTCAAAGAAAGAAAGGAATTGTCAGGCCTGGTACCTTAGGGACAAATGGAAAATCTTTCCTCGTGACTATCTTCTCTTTTAGCTGTAGGAGCATGTGTGCCTGTGTACGTGCGCGTATGTGTGAGCGTAGCCGTGCATGCATCGTGCGTGTGGTGTAGTGCGTGGTGTGTGTGAGCGCTGCGCGGGCGCACGTGAGTGACGTGCTTGTTTGCAGTGCGTGAAGTCGCGTGTGTCTGTTCTGTCCTGTTGTTAAGTGGGATTGTGTGTGTGTGCGGTGTGTGAGGTGTGTGTGTGTGTGTGTGTGTGGGTGTGTGTGTGTGTCGTGGGTGTGGGTGTTGTGTTAGATCGTTCGTTCTTCAATAGAACGGTCTATTCACATGAAGTGATGTTAGACAGAGGTAGGGGAATTTTCTGTGGTATGCATGCGTTGCGTGCGTGCGTGCGTGTGAGCTGTGTGCGCTGTGTTGTGAGTGTGTGCGTGCGTGTGTGTTGATGGACCGATAAAGAGTTACTAGTTACGAACAATTTGCTTTACTTAGTGTTTCATACTAAAATTTTCTTTTTACATATTAACATTTGCCCAAAGCTAGTATTAATACTAAAGGAGTACATGTTATCTGGTATAACCCAAAATGTTAAGTGCTCATATCTGTAGGAACAATTGTTACAAAAATTGAGGCCCATTTGGAATAATCATCAAGGGAATTAACAAAAGAAACAAGACCTGGTATAGTTCTGATTTTGTATCGTGCCCTTCTAGTTGCAGGAAGTCAGGATTTTCATTTTTGAAATATTGCGCTGGGGAAAAGAGATGCTGGCGTTGTGAAACTTTCGACTGATCCGCAGATGCAAATTTAATTTTTGCGAAATTTGGTGCGGAAGCGTTTTGCTTAAGCCTGTAAACCAGGGTAGGATTCAAGTTTTCGACTATTTCTTTCAAGTAAAACCCCCCCCCCCCCCCCCCCCCTTTATGTTGGCCAATTGATAGGTAATCTTTCAACTTTTAAACGCATTGCATAGATGAATAATGTAGCTGTCTGGATTTGTCACAGCAGTGCAATTTGGAGTGAGGCTAGATGTATTATAAGAGAACCATGGTTTTGTAGGCTTCTTTATCCTTTCAGTACACGTCTTTTTTTAAGGAGACCATATCTCTTTTCGTATAAACACAGAGGTATGCTTGTTTTCTATGGTTCATCGGAATTTTGTGCTCCTTTTCTTGCAGCCCGGTCAGCCCAGCTCATTACCAGAAAGCCCTCAGTGTGACGATTCCAGCAAAAATCAAATGTTGTACCTCTTGATATAGAATACTGAAAGATGTCTTTATTTCTAAGTTTACCTAACCTCGATTTTTCTACAGCAATTGATTCCAAGGAATTGTAGGACAGATTTAGAGTCCCACACAGGATTAGTGTATTGTAGAGTAGTAAGTGGGAGTATCAACAAGAAGGTTAAGCGCCATTAGGGATTGCCCACACCAGGTTCAGCCGTGAAGATTGATTTATCCATTCCCGAGATGAAAAGATTTTTCAAATTAAGGGTAGGTATATACATAACCACTTCCAGCTTTATCATTTTTCAGGGATCCATCAGTGAAAACTTTCAGGTGAGGTGATTAATTACTATCGTTATGTGATTTGGCAAGAGTGGACATTATATTATTTGCTTTCATTCTTTTGTAAATCAGTATATTTATAAGCAAACTTGCAGTGTGCAATTCACATTTTGGAAATCGGGGATACAGGGCCAAAAAAGCATCTAGCAATTATTCTTCGGGATCTATCTCAGCGGTCTTTCAACAATTTTGAGGAATCATGTCTTTTTTGTTGTATTAGATTTAATTGATCTAGCTCGCTTCGGCTTATTTTCTTTTTTATACCTTTTTTGGGAAATGGAATTTCTGTTCGTAAAGCTTAGTCATCTTTGCTTGAGTTTGAACCAGCCTGAAGATACGTTGGATGAATTTAGCACAGGCCAAGGTTCTATGAAGTCGTCAAGGGGCGAAACCCCGGTTCGTAATACGTTACTATCACTGGCATTGAATGGGAACACTCAGTGAGGAGTTAATTGCCTTGCAGTCTAATGCTTTGCTACTTTTTATGTAAGTAGTTTGTCGTGCACTGCAGAAACTTCTTGTGCGTATGAGAATTTTGATCTTACGAGAGTTGTTGTAGGTTGTACTATAAGTTTGAGTATCTGCGCCCCAATTTTGTTTACTGTTTACTTTAAGAAGATTAAGCGTTTTGCTGGCTTCGTTGATAACATTTCAATTTGATTGTTCCAAGTTAGTTTAGGGGTTTTATTCTTATCCTACAAAACTTATCTCGGTGACTTAATTCAATGACAGTGTTATCACTTAAAAGTAGGATTATTGGCAAAAAAAAAAAAAAATACTTCCACCAGCATCAAATAAAATCATGTGGAGATATTTTCTGCGATAAACTAAGGCGTTTCACATAAATTATTGCTATATTATTCTTGGTCCACGCCGATATGTTTTTTTAATGAATTTGAAAGATCTGAATGAAGTTTTATTCTTTAAAGTTACGTTCATCCACATGCAAACTATCGTCCGCATATTTGCACATGTGAGAGCAGTTTTTAGATAGAAGCTTTGGGAGATCGCATATCCGAATATTAAAAAATGTAGCGGACGATGACTGTGCCCTGGGAATGCCCATTTGCAAAAATCTCTTGCTGGAATACTCATTTTGGTTCTTTGTTTCTCATATTCTATTGGCCTGATAATGCTTAATATGTTTCTATATACATGACCAGAAAGACCAATGGTTTCAGTTTATATAAAATGTCTCTCATCGCAACATGATCTTTACGCTTTTCTGTACATCAAAGAAGTGGCGAGGACATTTTTTCTGCGTGCAATTTGTTGTTTACATGAGTCGTCAATTTTACCAGACTTGCGTACTATTGCCTTGATCTGCCTTTTCTAAGGCCCTGCTTGTGTAGTCGGTACTCAGAATTATACACGTTTCTCACAGTGATTATACAAGCTACTTAAACAATTCTTTCCATTAACATACACGTGTCGAGAGTTGAGGGCAATCGGCGGTAACTATTTTTGTGGATCTTGGTTTGCCCTGCTTTAAGATCGGTACGGACTACAGATTCTTTCCATAAGAGATGGGATACTTCCATCTTGCCTGCATTTGTTATGATGTTATGAAGAAACGATACAAAATTTCTGGCGGTTTCGTTTTATAACATCTCATTCCGAAAGTGCATCCAGAACCAATGATGTTTTTTTTTGTTGGGTAATCGATTTTATTGCATTTCTTATTTCCTGTAGTGTGATATCGCGTTTAGAATAATGGTCATTTTTTTCTTCTGGATCACAATTTATATCGTTATCCTTTGAGTTTTCCATCATAGCTTGGCATTTATACAGTAAGGCTATGTGTGGAATCTATTCTTTGCAATTAGATCTGCGGAACGCTTCGCTTTTGGCCAGAAGTTGGTAATTGCTCATTTTCTAAACAGTTACTGATAATTGGATAATGTTTCACTCCTGTTTCATTTCATGGACCCTTTTTGGGGGGGTCCTAAACTTTTTTAACGTCGTGCATGATCAGAGAATTCGGTGCGACAAAAGCGGTCGTACCAGTCGGTCCCGTTTAGCTTTGCCAATGGACTCTGCCTACTCATTATTCTTGGCCCGTTTTAGTGACCTTGTTTTTCGGCTTGTCTTGAAAATATTCTTTTGTTTTTTAGTTTCTTTTCATCAACACGCTCGTTTGCAGGATTTCGATCCACACACATTTCCGCTTTGAAATGATCTTTCTTTGGGGTTTGATTTTGGATTGGATTTGGTTGCAGCGTACAAGACGATTCAGAAAAATTGTGGCGTACCATAGTTCTCAACATCCTGGTTTTCAGAGGTTGTGCACATTGAAAGACTTTAAAATAGATATGGAATATTTTCCCCAAGGTCTGCTCGTTTGTAATTACTATTTTGGAATTTATCATACGTGTCGTCTTGTGCGACCTTGTAAAACCTTGAGGGGAATGGATATTGTTACAGGTGGTGGTCACTTCCCAAAGTGTCTTTATCATAACTGCCAGGATCAGCTAAGAGCTAAAGATGCGGTGATGAAAGAAAGTTCTATTGCTGAGGGTCTTTGGTAGGAACTCTGGCAGTCTTGTGACACGCCCTTCTTTTAGAAGGTAAAGGCCCCAGAATCATGAATATTTTCTACCAGGCGATTTGAGCTAACTTTAGAGCACAACTGTCCAGAAGAAGGGCAGCAGGTTCGTTGAAATCGCCGAGCGATCAAACCTCTTCCTGATTTGCACTGTCTATAGTACCGCTAACAGTCAGTGTTAAGTCATAATACTCCTTTTGGGAGGTTATGGAAACTGATGTTTATGGGTTAACGTCTTATCTTATCTTACCAAACACTGCCGCTGAGTGTATTCTTTGCAGCATTTTCTGGAAACCGGCGATGTTTAGGCGGTAGACAATTGGTCATGTATGTTGATGGCGGGAGACCCTTTTTCGCCTTTAGCAGTCTGTTGATCACCACTGTGGGTTAGAAAAGTTTGCCAGTTGTTGGTCAGTTTTATTAGTCTCCATTTGTGATTGCAGAATTATAACGTCTGAGAATGAATTTTCTGCATTGTGCTCTTTTGAGTGTGGTGAAGATGATTAGTGCCACCGAGCGACATTTCCACTGCAGTATGACTTATCGTTGGGTCTTTAGCCATTAATAACGTCAATACAGTAACAAAAATTACTATTGCTTTAGTAAAAAAAAAATAAAAATCTAAATAGATGAATGGCTAATGGGTGGAAACGAAAATATTCAATAAGTGAATTGTCCGCAAAGGGCATGGGATTAAGTGGGAGGAGGAACTAATCAGTTTCTCTTGGGACAATAAGATATAACAAAGATGAACGATGTTGAATGGCAATCATAAGCTTAGACACTGTTGACAGAATGCACAGTCATGGAACCAGCGGAAAGAAGTCACCCACCCGGGGCGGAGGACCGTGACCATCGTAGCTGTTGTGGAGCCGGTACTGTCGCCGTGGAGAGGGGTACTTCGTCCTCTCGTAGGGTCTTCTGCTGGGCGACAGGTCGTTGCAGGTGTCTTGGGTTGGACCAAATAAAGGTGGTGAAGATGACGACCCAGGTTCCCAGCAAGACACTCATACCTCGTTTTGAAAGGGTGAATGTGGTCCCGCATGTACTGGGCCTTGTTGCTGACATTTTCATGCGATACAATACGATACGTTTTTTTCACCATGAAGATGACCGTACATGGGCGTCTGATTATCTAACGTTTGTGTTTAGGTTGAAAGTTGGTAGGAGCGACCAGGCTGATGATGATAAGAATTTTAGATATTTTCTTCTCTGACTTTGAACGAGTTTCACAAGTTTTTGTGTTTCCTGTGGGTCTTTTGTGTTTTGAGAACGTCTCACACCATAAGGGTAGTAACAATGGCCATCTGATAAGCCACTGTAAGGTCCAACAGAGTATTCTCACATTCCTTTCATTGTGTAGCAACTCTGACGTTTTACAACGTGCAAGCCATACCCCAATCCCTAGTCCTCTCCTTCACATTGCCTTCAACACAGAATCCGAGACGATCAAGTCTTTTGGGAGGTCGGTGTTGCTGCCAGTTTTTATCTCTCGAATTGTTTGCTTGTAGAATAAACTGTTATATATCAGTGAATGGTGGTAGGTTTACGGGGTACTCTTTTTATTAGTTTGTCGGGTGTTTTCTGTTCTTTCTTGTTCTTTGGACAGTATCGTTTTGGGTTCGAACTGATGTACAGGTGCTTTCACGTGACGTGATATCTTTTTTACATGCCTTTTTTTCGTTCCTTTGGTGGTTTTGGCTTTTTTTTAGTCATTTGTTTTTGCGTCAACTCTGATCGTCCACTGAGTTTTGTGAGATTTCTTTACTTTAAGTTTCTAAACATCAGAAAAAACTTCAAGTTTGATATGGTTTTTGTCTGAATCCGCGTGTTTTTTTATTTCATTTGTTGATTTTGCCGATTCTGTAACTGCGCCTGCTTTATTGATTGAGTGTTCTTTGTCCTTTGTGGTTCTGTGTCTATTGTGTCTTTCAGTCGTATGATAGAACACGCTTCTCGATTCCGATCAGTAATGGTTCGATCTTAAAATCTAACATGGGAGGCATTCATTTTTTCAAGAAACAAATTTGTTTTGAAAGCCTTCAGCCGGAAACATCTTTTTTATTCTATCTCATATCATTCGGGGGCCTCTGTGTCATCGTTTTGATCTTGACCACGATTACGACTTACTAAGATTGCCATTTCATCTTGTTGGACTGCACTTTCTTGCCAGTTTCATGTTTTCTTTCTCGATCTCCGAAAGAAGCTGAGGGTGTCATAAATTTGGAAGGCACATAAATGACTCAAGTTTTGCGGTGGGATACGAATAAACACACACTAAATATTCGTACGGTTGATAAGTTCTCTGACCAGGAATCGGTCTTGTAGAAAACTCGGAACTCAAGTGATTCCTGCGGATACTGGCATTGCAGTTACCTTGGGAGCGTTCACTCTGGTTCAATTCTTCACTGACTTTTTGAACACAAAATTGCCGCTTGCAGCAGACTTGTACCGAGACACAACTGTAAACTGATATGCTGCACACATTGGAAAGTTTTCTTGAAGCTTTTTGTGCCCGCGTTCTCCCCGATGACTGTCTTCTTGACGGGAGCAGCTAGAGAGAATGCTGTCCATCGCCTTTTTGTGTGCTGTCGGCCGCTGTGTGTGTGCGTGTGCGTGGTGCGCGCACCGCGCGACTCTGTTGTATTTACATCTCCAGTTCAAACCAAACAAAACTTAACGGGCATGCGTTTGATCCTAGGTGGGAAGGGACAAGGTGTTTGTGTGAGTGGTGCGGGGTAGGGGTCGTGATGCAGGTCGGGGGGGGGGGGGGGGGGCTGCCACTTTACTAAAATACAAACTTGCTTGATCGTATCGCCATGCGAACACAGTTCCTGACACTTTTCATTCCTCCCCCCCTCGCCCCCCCCCCCCTACCCTGCGCCCCCCCCCTCAACCCTCCATGTGTGTTGACCGTGTCAGTGCAGTTTAATGTGCGGACGGGTAGCGAGCGCCAGGTAACGCCTTGAGTTGTTGCAGTTTGATGCCCAACACTGAATGGCTCTGGGCCAGGGAGATAACCTCCAGTTGTTTAACGACAGTCGTCCCTCAGCGCAATCGGTTTTTTTTTTTTTTTTTTTTTTTAACACCCTTGCTTTTGAACTGTTTTATCTGGAATTATGGTCTGGGAAAAAATAAAAATATAAAAAAAGAAAAGATTAAGAAAGAAAGGAAATTTAAGAAAGAAAAGGTATAAAAAGAAAGAATTTAAGAAAGAACGGAAAGACAGAAATTTAAGAAAGAGAGGTAGAAAGAAAGAATTTAAGAAAGAAGGTAGAAAGAAAGATTAAGAAAGAAAGAATTTAAGAAAGTAAGAAAGGAATTTAAGACAGAAGGCTTAGAAAGAAAATAGAATTTAAGAAAGAAAGATCTAAGAGAAAGGAAAGAATTTAAGAAGAAAGAAAGAATTAAGAAAGAAAGGTAGAAGAAAGGAATTTAAGAAGAAAGAAAGAATTTAAGGAGACAGAAGAAAGAAAGAATTTAAGAAGAAAGAAAGGATTTAAGCAAGAAAGGTCTACCCGCCTAACCATTAAGAAGAAAGAAAGAATTAGAAAGAAAGGTAGAAGAAAGAATTTAGAAGAAAGAAAGAATTTAAGAAGAAAGAAAGAATGTAAGGAAAAGAAACGGTTGTTAGAAAGAAAGAATTTAGAAAGAACGAAAGAATTTAGAAAGAATTTAAGGAAGGAAAGAAAGAATTTAAGAAAGAAAGCGTAGAGAAGAAAGATTTTAAGAAAGAAAGTAGAAAGTAAGAATTTAAGAAAGAAGGAAAGACAGAATTTAAGAAAGAGAGGTAGTAAGAAAGATTAAGAAAGAAAGGTATGATAAGAAGAAAGAATTTAAGAAAGAAAGACTTTAAGAAAGAAATGGTTTGAAAGAATGAATTTAAGAAAGAAAGAATCTAAGAAGATAGAATTTATAGGAATTAACGATGAAAGAAGTATTTAAAAGATAAGAAATAATGTATGAACGTAAGGTAGAAAGAAAAAGAATTTAAGAAGAAAGAATAGGAAAAACCTGAGGGAGGGGACAAGGATGGGGCTGTCAGTCCGGACGGCAGCAGGAGGCGGGGGGGGGGGGGGGGGGGGTTGAAGCATTTCTGTGTGTGTGTGTTAGTGTGTGTGTAGTGTGTGTGTGTTTCTCCTTTAGATGCGAAAGAGTTGCACGTACCTGTTGATCCTTTGTAGAATAATCTGAGTAAGCTATTTCGAAGTTTACACCTGACAGAAGTATTTTATTTTCAGTTGAGACAATTGTATGTTATGTCTTCGTTTTTTGGGGATTCTTTTTTTCAGTTTTTTCCCTCTTATCTTTGCTTTGTTTCATTGTGTAACGCGTTTTTGACATTCTTGTAAAAAAATAAGTAAATCTATCAAAATATAAGTATTTCTTAGGCAACAAATAATAAGTAAATATATGCAGTCACGTCTTTGCATTCTGTGTGCGCCTGTGTGTCGTGCCTGTGTGTGTGTCGTGGGTGTGGTGTGTACTGTGTGGGGTGTGTGTGTGTCGTGTGCGTAGTGTGTGTCTGGGTCTGTGTGCCTGTGTGTGCCCTTGTGTTGTGGTGTTTTTTTCTTTTGCGTTGAGAAGACAGCCACACGGACAGTGCACAGAAGATAGGCAGAGAGATAGAAAAAACGGATGCTTTAATTTACTGAAGTCAAATATTTCAGATGTATGTTGAACCAAAACAACATTTCAATGACGTCTAACTGTTTCTCTATCGGGCGCTCTTTCCAAACAGGCCTGTTGCAATATCAAGGCAAGGAGAAACAGCCGATAATCACAATGCCGGTCTGAACGAGTTCACTGGCGTGCACTTTGCACCCCAAAGGCAGACGAGTCAGAAGCGAGATTGGCAAGAAGGGCCCCGCCCTGGACTAGGATGAGTAGTATAAGTGGGTGAGAAGACAGAGGAGGGGTGTGGTGGTGGAGGAGGTGGAATTCTGTGAAGGACGCTGACGGCAAATAGAGAGGTGTCGTCTGACGACAGCAGCGGCAAGTCACGGAGGGTTTTTTGCTTTTCGTGGTGTCGGGTTGTTGTGTGCATTTACCTACAACAGCCACGAAACGAGATGGGATTCCATCGCCCAGACGTCAGCGTCGCGGTGGCTACAAAGCGGCTATTTTACACTCTGGAAAGCGGTGTGTTGTTTATCTACAACTTCTTGGGAGGGACTGTCAATTCCACGCGCGCCTTGTGAATTCAATCCACATGCGTCCCAGTTACCCCCCTTTGTCCCTCCTACCCCCACACCCCCCCCTCCACCCCACCATCCACCATTTACCCTCCATCTTCTTCACATACAATGTCGAGCAGGCTCGACACTGACCTTGTTTTTTCTGTTCAAGCTGCTTTGTAAGCTGGTTTGTTTTGTGAGCTTTATGTCTTTGAATTTTCGCGACGTTTTGGGTTGCTGGTGGGTGTTTGATGTGTGTCTGTCTGATCCCTATGTTTGCTGTGTGTGTTGTGTGTGTGTGTTGTGTGTGCTGTGTGTGTGTGTGTGTGTGTGTTGTGCGTGCGTGCGTCGCGTCGTGCGTGCGTGCGTGCTGTGCCGTGCGTCCATGCGTGCGTTGCTGTGCATGCGTGCGTGTTTGTGCGTGCGTGTGTGTGAGTGTGCAAAGCTCCCATGCGGTACAGTAATTGGCAGAACACTTGATATTGTTATTAGTGTTTTCCAAGCCATTTCATAATGAAGATGTCACAAAATGGTACAGTCAATAGCACACGTTCTGAACAGTAACTTCGTGTCATAACCTGACATTTTCTTTTACATTTGGATCCATTTACCAAATATTGCTTTTTACATTGATGAATGACTAGGCTAAAAGGAAACCTCTATGCAAACACTGCAACAGAGGTTACTTTACAATTTATCATGATCAGTCCTCTGAATGCATATTTCTAACGGGAGATGGGGTTTTAGAAATACGCTATCTGGTCGACTAGTTTTCAAGTAAAGGAGTTGCAACAAATATGCAGCCAGTAAGTTTTTCGTTTCTGTGGCGAATCATAATGAGTAAAGTTTCGTGACAGCAGCAATTAAACTGCCCTCTGTTCTTTTCACATTTACAGTTACAACATAACCAGTACGTCATAATCTTGCCTTTTGTGACTGGATCCAGCACTTAACAGCGTCTATAAATGAGGGGGAAACTGGATCAACACTTTAAGTTCGTATATATATGAGGGGGGGGGGATGGGGGCGGGGTAAGCGGATCCAACACTTTATAGAAGTTTATAAATTCGAGGCGGTGGGGGGGGGGGCGGGGTAGTGGATCCAGACACTTTAAACGCGTCTATAAATGAGGGAGGAAACTGGTTCCAACTCTTTTATTGCGGCTATAAATGGGGGGGCGGGGGGGGGGAGGGGTAGTGGTTCCTTCACTTTAATAGCGTCTTTAAATGAGGGGGGGGAAGACCGGGAAGGTAGTGGACTCCACTTCACTTTTATAGCTGTCTATAAATGGGGGGGTGGGGGGGTGAGCTGGATTCCAACCCTTTTATACGCGTCTATAAATGAGGGGGCCGGGGGGGGGTAGTGGATACAACACTTTAACATGCGTCTAAATAAATGAGGGGGAAACTGAGATCCAACACTTTTATAGCGTCTATAAATGGGGGGGGGGGGGGGTAGTAGATTTCCAACACTTTAATAGCGTCTATAAAATGGGGAGGGTGGGGTAGTTGTTCCAAACACTGTTATAAGCGTCTATAAATGAAGGGGGGGGGGGGGTAGTGGATCCTAACTCTTTATACGTCTAGAAATGGGGGGGGGGGGGGGGGGGTATAGGTGGATCCACACTTTATTTGCGTTATAATAATGAGGCGGGGGGGGGCGGGGGTAGTGATTCCTACACTTTAAACTACGTCTATAATTGAGGGGGAGAATCTGGATACCAACACTATATAGCGTCTATAATGGGCGGGGGGAGGGGTACTGGTTGGTTTGTAGATCCAACTCTTTAATTAGAGTCTTTTAATGGGGGGGGGGGGGGCGTAGTAGTTCCAAACAATGTAATAGCGTCTATATAATGAGGGGGGGGGGCCCGGTTAGTGGATCCATAGCTCATTATTAGAGTCTTAAAAGTGGGGGGGGGGGGGGGGGTTAGTGGATCCATCACTTCTATTGCGTCTTTTAATGAGGGGGGGGGGGTGGGTAGTGGATCCCTAAACTTTATTTGCGTCTATAATTGGAGGGGGGGTTGGTAGTGGATCCAACACTTTATTTGCGTTCTATAAATGAGGTGGGGGGTAGTGGAATCCAAACAATTTAATAGCGTCTATAAAATGAGGGGGAAACTGGATCCAACACTTTAATAGAGTCTATAAAATGGGGGGGGGGGGGGGGGGGGGTAGTGTTCAACACTTTAATAGCGTCTATAAATGAGGGGGGGGGGGGGGGGTAGTGGATCCAACACTTTAACTGCGTCTATAAATGGAGGGGGAAAATGGATCCTTACTTAATAGCGTCTATTATATGGGGGGGCGGGGGGGGGGAGGGTAGTGGATCCAAACACTTTAATAGCGTCTATAAATGAGGGGGGGGGGGGGGGGTAGTGGATCCAATACTTTAATAGCGTCTAATTAATGAGGGGGGCGGGGGGGGTAGTGGATCAAACCCCCCACTTTAATAGCGTTCTATATATGAGTGGGGGGTAGTGGATCCAACACTTTAACAAGCGTCTCATAAATGAGGGGGAAACTGGATCCATATACATATAGCGTCTATAAATGAGGGGGGGGGGGCGGGGGGTAGTGGTTCCATCACTTAGATTAGACGTCTATAAATGAGGGGAGGGGGGGGTTGTGGATCAACACTTTAATTGCGTCTATAAATGGGGGGAAAAACTGGATCAACACTTTAATAGCGTCTTGTAAATGAGGGGGGGGGGGGGGGGGGTAGTGGATCCACACACTTTAATGCGTCTATTAATGAGGGGGAAACTGGATCCAATTACTTTATAGGTCTATTAAAAGGAGGGGGGGGGGTAGTGGATCCAACACTTTAAAAGCGGTCTATAATTGTGGGGGGGGGTGTGGGGGGGGGGGGGGGTTGTGGAATTCCAACACTTTAATAGCGTCTTATAATTGAGGGGGGGTTGTGGACCAACAATTTACACTCGCGTCTATTAATGAGGGGGGCGGGGGGGGGGGTAGTGGTTCCCAACACATTTAATAAGAGTCTATCAAATGTCGAGGGGTAGTGGATCCAAACACTTTTATTAGCGTCTTTAAATGACGGGGGGAGGCGGGTAGTGGATCCAACACTTTAATAGCGTAATTTATATTAGGGGCCGGGGGGGTGGGGTTGTTACTAGAATCCAACACTTTAATTAGCGTCTATTAATGAGAGGCGGGGGGTGAGTGGATCCCAACCACTTTATAGCGTCTTATAAATGAGGGGGGGGGGGGGGGTGTAGTGGATCAACTAATCTAATAGCGTCTATAAATGAGGGGGGGGGGGGGGGGGAGCTCTAGAGGATCCCAACACTTTAATTGCGTATATAAATGACGGGGGGGGGGGGGGGGTTGGTAGTGGATCCAACACTTTAATAGCGTCTATTATATGAGGGGGGGAGGGGGGGGTGGGGGTTGTGGATCCAACACTGTATTAGCGCTCTATAAAGAGGGGGGGTAGTGGATCCAACACTTTAATAGCGTCTATAAATGAAGGGGGGGGGGGGGGTGGGGGTAGTGGTTTCCAACACTTTAATAGCCGTCTATAAATGAGGGGGGGGGCGGGGGGGGCGGGGCGGTAGTGGATCCTAAACTTTACACAGCGTCTATAAATGAGGTGGGGGGGGGGTGGGGTGGTAGTGGATCCATACACTTTAATAGCGTACTATAAATGAGGGGGGTAGTGGTGCCTACAAATTTAATAGCGTCTTATAAAGAGGGGGGGGGGGCCGCGGTAGTGCGATCCAACACTTTATTAGGGGTCTATAAATGAGAGGGGGTAGTGGATCCAACACTTTAATAGCGATCTATAAATGTAGGGGGGAGGGGGGGGGGGGAGGGTTGTGGATCGAACCCTTTAATAGCGTCTATAATTGAGCGGGGGGGGGGTAGTGGATCCAACACTTTAATTGCGTCTATAAATGAGGGGGGGGGTGGTAGTGATCCAACACTTTTATGTCTCCCCCATATATGTGGGGGGTAGTGGATACAACACTGTATTAGCGCTCTATAAATGAGGGGGGGGGGGGGGGGTTGTGGATCCTACACTTTAATTGCGTACTTCTAATGTGAGGGGTAGTGGAGATCCAACACTTTAATAGCGTCTATATTTGAGGGGGGGGGGGGGTAGTGGATCCTAACACTTTAATAGCGTCTTATAATATGAGGGGGGGGGGGGTGGGGGGTAGTGTTCCAACTCTCTTAATAGCGTCTATCAAAATGAGGGGGGTAGTGGATCCACACTTTAATAGCGTCTTTTAATGAGGGGGGCGGCGGGGGGGCAGTTAGTGGAATCCAACATTTTAATAGCGTCTATTAAATGAGGAAGAGGGTAGTGGATCCTACACTTTAATAGCGTCTATAATGAGGGGGGGGGGGGGTCAGTGTTCCAACACTCTTAATAGGGTCTATAAATGAGGGGGGGGGGGGAATAGTGGATCACCAAACTTTAATAGCGTCTATAAATCGGGCGGGGGGGGGGGGGTAGTGGAATCCAACCACTTTATCAGCGTCGATAATTGAGGGGGGGGGTGCGGGGGTAGAGGATCAACACATTAATTGCGTCTATAACATGAGGGGGGGGGGGGCGTAGGGGATCCAACACTTTAATTGCGTCTATAAATGGAGGGGGGTAGTGGATCCACACTTTTAGACGTACGATAAATGAGGGGGGGGGGGGGGGTAGTGGATCCATCACTTTAATAGCGCTTTAATATGAGGGGGGGCGGGGGGTAGTGGATCCAAAACACTTTAACAGCGTTCTATAATTGAGGGGGGGGGGGGTTAGTGGATCTATACACTTTAATTGAGTCTATAAATGAGGGGGGCGGTGGGGGTTTGTGGATCCAAACACTTTTATTGCGTCTTAAATGAGTGGGGTAGTGGACCTACACTTTAATAGCGTTATAAATGAGGGGGGGGGCGGGTGGTGGTAGTTGGATCCAACACTTGAATAGCGTCTATTTATAGGGGGGGGCCGGGGTGTTATTATAGATCCAACTCTTTATTAGCGTTTATAAATGAGAGAGGGGCGGGGCGTACGTGGCTTCCTACCTTTATTAGGAGTCTATAAATGAGGGGGGGGCAGGGGGGGGGGTAGGGTAGTGGATCCAAAAACTCTAATAGGTCTATCAAATGGGGGGGGGGGGGGTAGTGGATCCATACTTTTTAGCGTTATAATTTGAGGGGGGGGGGGGGGGGTTGGTAGTGGATCCAACACTTTAATAGCGCTCTATTTAATGAGGGGGGGGGGGGGTTTGTGAGATCCAACACTTTAATAGCGTCTATAAAGGAGGGGGGGGGCGAGGGTAGTGGATCCAACACTTTAATAGCGTTCTATAAATGAGGGGGGGTAGTAGGATCCAACACTTTTTTTAGCGTCTATAATGAGGGGGGGGGCGGGTGGTAGTGGATCCAACCACTTTATAGCGTCTATTAATGAGGCGGGGGGGGGAGGTGGGGGTAGTGGATCTCAACACTTTACAGCGTCTATAATTGAGGGGTAGCCGGTGGGGGGGATAGGGGACCAACACTTATTAGCGCTCTATAAATGAGGGGGGTTGTGGATACAAACTTTAATAGCGTCTATAAATGAGGGGGGGGGGGGGGGCGGTTGTGGATCCAAAAAAAAAAAAAAAATAAAAAACAAACAAAAAAAAAAAACAAAAAAAAAAAAAAATAATAAAAAAATAACACTTTTAATAGCGTCTATAATGAGAGGGGTAGTGGATCCAACACTTTTATAGCGTCTTTAAATGAGGGTGGGGGGGGGGGGGGGGTAGTGGAGCAAAACACTTTAATAGCGTCTATAAATGAGGGGGGGGGGGGGGGGTAGTGGATCCAACACTGTAATAGCGTCTATAAATGAAGGGGAGGGTGGTTGTCGGTTCCAACTCTTTATTAGGTCTATAATTGAGGGGGGTAGTGGATTCCAACAACTTTAAGAGCGTTCTTAAATGAGGGGGGGGGGGGGGTTGTGGATCCAACACTTTAATGGCGTCTAACAATTGAGAGGGGCTAGTGGATCCAACACTTTGATAGCGTCTTTAAATGAGGGCGGGGGGGGGGGGGGGGTAGTGGATCCAACACTTTAATTGCGTCTATAAATGAGGGCGGGGGGGGGGTAGTGGAATACAACTCTTTAAATAGCGTCTATAAATGAGGGGGGGTAGTGGATCCAACACTTTAATAGGTCTATAATGAGGGTGGGGGGGGGGGGGGGGTTTGTGGATCCAAACATGTTTAATAGAGTCTTTTAATGAGATGGGTAGTGGTATCCAAACTCTTTTAAAGCGTCTATATTTGAGGGGGAGGGGCGGGGGTAGTGGATTCAAACACTTTAATAGCGTCTATAAATGAGGGGGGGGGGGGATAGTGGATCCAACACTTTAATAGCGTCTAATAAATCAGGGCGGGGGTGGGGGGGGGGTTGGTTGTGGATCCAACACTTTAATAGCGTCTATATGGGGCGGGGGGCGGGGGTAGTGGATCCATACACATTATTGCGTCTATAAATGAGGGGGGGGGGCGGGGTTGTGGATCAACACTTTAGATAGCGTCTCCATTTATGTGGGGCGTAGTGGATCCAACACTTTAATAGCGTTATAAATGAGGGGGGGGGGGGGTGGGGGTAGTGGATCCATCACTTTAATAGCGTCTATAAAGGAGGGGGGGGTGGGGGGGGGGTAGTGATCCTACACTGTAACGCGTCTTTAAATGGGGGGGGGGGGGGGGTAGTGGATCTAAACAACTTTTATTGCGTCTATAAATGAGGGGGGGGGGGGGGTAGTGGATCCAACACTTTATCAGCGTTATAAATGAGGGGGGGGGGCGGTAGTGGATCAACACTCTAATAGAGTCTATAAATGAGGGGGGGGGGGGGGGGTTAGTGGATCCATCACTTTAATAGCGTCTATAATTGAGGGGGGGGGGGGGGGGGGGGGTAGTGGATCTCAACACTTTAATAGCGTCTATAAATGCAGGCGGGGGTAGTGGTTCCAACACTTTATTAGCGTCTATAAAGGTGGGGGGGGGGGGGGGTGTGGATCCTTCATTTAATAGCGGTCTATAAATGAGGGGGGGGGGGTAGTGGATCAAAACACTTTAACAGCGTCTATAAAGGAGGTGGGGGGGTCGGGGTAGTGGATCAAACACTTTTTAATAGCGGTCTCTAATGAGGGGGCGTTAGTGATCATACCACTTTAATAGCGTCTATAAAGGAGGGGGGGGGGGGGGGGGGCGGTTAGTGGTTCCAAACTTTATAGCGTCTATAAATGAGAGGGATAGTGATCCAACACTTTTAATAGCGTCTATAAATGAGGGGGGGGGGAGGGGTAGGTGGATCCAACACTTTAATAGCGTCTATAAAGGAGGGGGGGGGGGGAGGTAGTGGATCCAACAATTTAATAGCGTCTATAAATGAGGGGGAGGGTGGGTAGTGGATCCAACATTTAATAGCGTCTATAAATGTGGTGGGTAGTGGAATCCAACACTTTAATTAGTGTCTATAAATTGAGGGGGGGGGGGGGTAGTAAATGGATCCAACAACTTTAATAGCGTCTACAATTGAGGGAGGGGTAGTGGATCCAAACACTTTATAGCGTCTATTAATTGAGGGGGGGGGCGGGGGGGTAGTGGATCTACACGTTAATAAGGCGTCTTTAAAACGAGGGGGGGGGTGGGGGGGGGGTAGTGGATCCTACTCTTTAATAGCGATCTATAAAGGAGGGTGCGGACTTTAGGGGATCCAACACTTTAATAGCGTCTATAAATTGAGGGGGGGGGGGGGGGTGTTAGTGGATCCAACATTTTAATTGCGTATATAATATGAGGTGGGGGTAGTGGTTACACACTTTTAATAGGTCTATAAATGAGGGGGGGGGGGCGGGTGTGGACCCATAACTTTAATTGGTCTTATTTATGAGGGGGGTGGGGGTATGGAGCCAACACTTTAATAGCGTCTTTAATCGGGGGGGGGGGGGTTGTAGTGGAATCCACACACTTTAATTGCGGCTATATAATGAGGGGGGGGGGGGGATAGGGTAGTGGAGTCATTCTCATTAATAGCGAGTCTATAAATGAGGGGGGGGGGGGGGGGTAGTGTGGATCCAACACTTTTAATAGCGTCTTTATATGAGGGGGGGCGGTTGTGGTATCCAACTCTTTTATTGCGTCTATAAATGTGGGGGGCGGGGGGGGGGGTGGGTAGTGGATCCATCACTTTAATAGCGTCTATAATTGTGGGGGAGGGGGGGGTTGTGGATCCAAACACTTTAACAGCGTCTATAACTTGAGGGGGGCGGGCGGGGGGAGGGGGAGGAGGATAGTGATTCTAACACTTTAATAGGTCTGTAAATGAGGGGGGGGGGGGGGGTAGTGGGATCAAACACTTTATTAGCGTCTATAATTGAGAGGGGTAGTGGATCCATCACTTTTTTAGCGTCTTATAAAATGAGGGGGGGGGGGGTTAGTGGATCCAACACTTTAATAGCGTCTATATAATAGGGGGGGGGGGGGGGGTGTTACTAGATCAACACTTTAATTAGGTCTTTAAATGAGAGGGGGGGGGGGAGGGGGGTAGTGGATCAACACTTTAATAGCGCTCTATAATGAGGGGGGGGGGGGGTGGGTAGTGGATCCAAACTCTCTAAATAGCGTCTATAAATGAGGGGGGGGGGGAGGGTGGGGGGTTCAGTGGATCCAACACTTTAATAGCGTCTATAATTGAGGGGGAGGGGGGGTAGTGATCCAACACTTTAATAGCTCGTCTATAAATGAAGGGTGGGTGGTATGTAGTGGATCCTTCACTTTTTAGCGGTATTTTAAATGAGGGGGGTTGTGGATCCAACACTTTAATAGGTCTATAAATGAGGGGGGGGGAGGGGGGGGTTGTGGATCCATCAATTTAATTAGCGTCTACAAATGGAGTGGGGTAGTGGATCCAACACTTTAATAGCGTCTATAATGAGGGGGGGGGGGCGGTAGTGGATCCAACACTTTAATAGCGTCTATAATGAGGGGGGGGCAGGGGTTAGTGGATCCAACTCTTTATTGCGTTCTATAAATGAGCGGGGGTTGTAGTGAGATCCATCACTTTAATCGCGTCTATAAATGAGGGGGGGGGCTGGGGGGTTAGTTGGATACAACATTTTAATAGGTCCTATAAATGTGAGGGGGGAGTGGTACAACTCTTTTATAGCGTCATATAATGAGGTGGGGGGGGGGAGGGGGTTGTGATCCTACACTTTATTAGCGGTATATAATTGTGGGGGGGGGGATAGTGGGTTTCCAAACACTTAATACGCGTCTGTTAAATCAGGGGGGGGGGTTTGGGTAGTGGATCCAACACTTTAATTGCGTCTTTAAATGAGGGGGGGGGGGGGTTTAGTGGATCCAACCTCTTTATTAGGTATATAAATGAGGGGGGGGGGTTGTGGTTCAATATTTAATAGGTCTTTAAATGAGGGGGGTAGTGGATCACTTCACTTTAATAGCGTATATACAATGTGGGTGGGGGGGGGGGTAGATGGATACCAACAACTTTATAGGCGTTATAAATGAGGGGTGGGGGGGGTAGTGGATCCAACACTTTAACTGCGTCTATAAATGGAGGGGGGGGGGGTAGTGGATCTAACACTTTTAATTGCGTATATAAATGAGGGGGGGGGGGGGTTGTGGATCAACACTTTAACAGCGTCTATAAATCAGGGGGCGGGGGGTAGTGGATCCAACACTTTAATGCGGTCTATAAATGAGGAGGGGGGGGGGGGGGGGGGGTAGTGGTATCCAACACTTTAATAGCGTCTATAAATGAGCGGGGGTAGTGGATCCCATACACTTTAATAGCGTCTATAGATGTGGCGGGGGGGGGGTAGTGGATCCACACTCTAATAGCGTCTTATTAATGAGGGGGGGGGGGGAGGGGGTAGTGGATCAACACTTTAATAGCGGTCTATTACCCAGGGGGAAAATCTGGACTGGTAGCGTCAAACAAAAACAGACATCATGCATTGCGTGGATTCTTCATTATAACGAAAAGATAAGAGTATCGGTGCTGAAATGCGCACCTGGAAAAAAAATCAGGGCTGGCCTTGTGTTGTACTTTTGTTCGATTTGGACGTCACGAATGGACGGCCGCATCGTCAATTGTACCTCAGTTCATAGTATGCCCTCCCTCCACCAACCCACCTACATCCCCCCCCCCCCCCCCCCCCCACATGCACTTTCTTCTCGAGTGTTTTTATCTCCTTATCACTACCCACTGGCCTCAAGGGAATGGTGTGTGTTTACTTCTGGGCACAGAGAGTGTGAGGAGCGATATATGACCCTCCCGGAAGATAGAATAAAAGTGCTCGCCTCCCTTTTATTTTAACACTTTCTGCCTGGGTATCGTTAGATTCTAACAGTCCTTTTGATCTGGCGATCCTGATAAGACCGTGACTCACGGAACAGGTGAGTCGCCATAGGCAAATAGGCTCTTTGATTGCAAGACGCTCATTTATGTCCGATTTTATGCGACGTTTTTTTCCCCTTTGTTTTTTGCTCTCGAATGTCTTAGCGTAGGTTAGTCGGACCGCTTTTGGAGAGAGTGAAAGTGTGTTTATCGCATGCACAGGTACCCCCCGCACGAGTGCACGCTCACACACACACACACACACTCACACACACACACACACACACACACACACACTAAACACACGCGCGCTAACACTGGCACACTCACTACAACACTCACACACCACACACATCACACCTCACACACACACACAATCTTACTTGAGCTGAATAAATAGTTGGCACAATTTTATAGATAACTGTTTTACTAGTTCACCTAACACTGCTGCTCTCCTTGTACCGGCGTGAATTCAAACGATTGGCAGCGTTTAAAATACCAAATACTTTCCACCACCGAATATCTTGATACCGACGAAATTTCTCGGCATTTTTCTCCCTTATGAAAAATATCCACCCGGATTCAACACTCTGATGACATTATTTCCAAACCCAGGAAAACCCTAAACTTATTGGAAGAAAATGAATAAGCAGAACCCGTGGGAAAGGGAACAAGATGTTACAGTTTCAAAGCATCTGTCGACATTCTTTATTCGTTCTTAATTGTGCTATGGTCAAGGAGTATTTTTGAGCACCCAAATATCTGTTACAGAATTTATAGAGCACAGACATACTTATTTGCTCTTGGTGTTCCATTTCACGCATGCTCTGTTGGAACGTACACAGAAGCAGGCAAGTGACTATTCGCAGAGCATCCGAGGTTGCATATGCAAAATATATCGAAAGGAGTTCCGCTTGTCAAAATTTTATTTCAGAACTAAGATTGAAATCCTTATTCCACTTTCCTGAATGAGCAAGGACACATTCACTCCTTGACACCCACAAAAAACCTGCACGTCAGGACTGTTCGAAAAGACAAAAACCTGTACGTCAGGACTGTTTGAAAAGACAAAAACCTGTACGTCAGGACTGTTTGAAAAGACAAAACCTGTACGTCAGGACTGTTTGAAAAGACAAAAAAACCTGTACGTCAGGACTGTTTGAAAAGACAAAAACCTGTACGTCAGGGACTGTTTGAAAAGACATCTGTTCGTTCAGCAACGGTTTTAAGTGGAACCAAACATGACTTCACCTTACCTCTGTACGAACAAAAACACCTAAACGGAACGAATGAGTCAGTGCACCATACATTAAGTCAAACAAAAACCCAGACTTTTTACACAGAAAACAACACTTAACGTTCGCCACAAATGTTCATTGTAAAAATTCAAACAAGATATTAAAAGAGAGAGAGAGAGAGAGAGAGAGAGAGAGGAGAGAGAGAGGAGAGAGAGAGAGGAGAGGAGAGAGAGGAGAGAGAGAGAGACAGACAGACAGACAGACAGACAGACAGAAAGAAAGACAGACAGACAGACAGGACAGAGACAAAGAGGGGGGAGGGGGATAAAACAAAATAAAGACCGCCTTTACCACACAATAAAGAAAGAAGGAAAAAACAAGAAGGAAATAAAGAAACAAAACCAAAGGACTAAAAAAAAAAGTAGTAAAGGCGATCACAAAAGGTGGAGGGTTTAAAAAAAAAGACCTTGAACTATCTACCTTAACGTGTCCATGGACATTTCCTCTTTAAACTTTGAACTATCCACCTCTACTGTCCATGGACATTTCTTCATTAATCTTTAAACTAAGGACATTTCCCTTCAATCCTTGAACAATCCATTAAACTGTCCATAAATATGTCCCTTTTCATCTTTAAACCATGGACATTCTCTTTAATCTTTGAACAATCCATCTTAATGTCTATCAACATTTCCTCTTGTTACCACGGATATTTCTTTTTTAATCGTAAAAACTCTCAGACAAAGACGCCCACATTCCTCTTTTAATTTTTCAAATAGTCAGACAGAGAGAACGTGGCCGTTAAACGATGGGTGTTTTCTTTCACATCTGTTAAAGACTGCGGGAGGAAAGAGTCCCGCGCGTTCCAGTCGGGGCATTTCCTATGCAGTCTTTCCATCACGAGGAAACGAAAGTGTATTTGCAATTCTCATTCTTTCCAAGTCAGTCACCCGTGAAGTGGAACGCCCCACCGTGTGTGGCAAACAACAGGTAGGCTGCTCGGGTAGGGTTTCCACGACTCCTGAAACTGTGTGGATGATGACGACGACAACAGGGGAGATAATGATGATGGCGGGGCTAGTGACGGTGATGAGCATGATGATGGTGGTCATGGTAAAAACTGCGAGTCATTGGGCCAGCTATCTCTCAACGAGCCGTTACCTGTTTACTCTTCAATTCCACGCCATCACTTCCGTAACAAAGTCGTTGCACGTCATTTACCTCGCCGACGATCAAAGAGTGAGGACGCTTGTCGTTCCATTCAGGTTTCACGCTTACGTCCGCGAAAGTCGATGTATAACAGACGGCGATAACCATCTCGACAGAGTGGGCGTGAGGGTGGGTGAGGAAGTGGAGGGGAGGGGGGGGGGTCTATTTTACACTTCACTGACCTGACCAGAGCAATACGTGCAGATGGGCAGCTAACTTGGCTTTTTTGTTTGTTTGTTTTGTTTGTTTGTTTGTTTGTTTGTTTGGGAACTAACGGGATCTGAACCCACTCTCACTACTAAATTATGCGCTTCTCTGCAAGAAAAGAAAAGGCGAGAGACAGACAGACAGAAAGAAAAATAAACAAGATGCAAAGCATATAAACGTACTCCCAGTATATCCTGAATACGCATGATATATTCCATAAAGAGGAAAAAAAACCGTCTTGGCTGGTCTACCCGTTAGTAATGGCTATTCTGGTAAACATCGGCCATCATCTGTGACCTATAATGAACATACTTACAAATTTTCAGAAAGATCCGCCAAGAACTTTGAGATTTTCCATAAAGAAGAAAACCATTATGGGCGTTAGTAATGGCTATAACGGTAAACTTGAACATCGGGCATCATCCGTGACCCATAATGAACATACCTACAAATTTTCAGATATATTGGCACGCACTTT